>VCHN02000014.1:55970924-56674967 GCA_007115665.2 Sequoiadendron giganteum
ATGGTATCCTCCACAAAATCTTGCGCCTTAATGGAATCAACCTCAAAATCAATTTTTTAATGGACCAAGGAGGATGCCTAATCTGCAAAAGAACCTCTTACCAGCTCCTTAGAATCCTCAATAAAATGAGCAGGTCAACTAACCACAACTCCCAACACAACCTATTCCTAATCCAAAGAATAGTTTTCAAAACACCCCAGTGTATTCAACTGAACAGGAAAATGTGACTGGACTTAATGCTATTCATTATGGAGACTTATAGTTGAGGTCATGAGGAAAAACACTCCTCTAGCCTACCATAGTTGAGATCCTGGATGAACCAAATGAAGAACCTGCTGAAAAGATAGAGACACCTTCTATACCTTTAGACAAAAACCCAAGTAATCAAGACAAGCCTCCTCCACAATCCTCATCCAAAACTTTCGAGTTACCTCAACAAGAGGATGGACAACGTCCACCATATATTTTAAAGGAATCCACCTTGAAAGATAAAACTCAAGTGCCTTTTCTCGAGCGTCTCAAACCAGCCACCTTGAATAACCCTCCAAAAATGACCTTATCCAGCGAAACCACACTCATACAATCAATTAAGCAACTTCAAATCGAGGTTCCCTTATTGCAAGTGATTAAAGAGATTCCTAAGCTAAACCAACTAATTAAATAGTTGTGCATCAAAACAACTAGAAAGAAACTAAAATGGATTAACACTATGCACATAAACGGATATCTATTTGACCTTTGGCTAGAAAACCTCAGCTCCAAAATATAATGACCCAGGTAGTCCACTTATAACAGTGATAATCAATGAGGTAAGAATACCTAATGAACTTGTGGACTTAGGAGTAGTCATTAATGTCATGATGGTGGATGTTATGGAAAAATTAGGACTCACTTATTTACGTCCCACAACTACCGTATTGCAAATGAAAAATCAATCTGTATCTATTCCTAAAGGTGTCCTAGAAAATTTTCTTGTTAAGGTTGATGGTTGGGAATATCTAGTTGACTTCCAAGTAATCCAATCCCTCACACCTAAGGATAGTTATCTGATAATCCTAGGAAGACCATGGCTAGCTACAATTGTAGCCAAGATTGATTGCAGAGAGGGAGGAATGACCATTTCACATGGTCCCAATAGCAAAAATTTATTATTGTATCCCCCCGCTAAACCTATTGAACATAACCGAGTTTGGGTTGATGAACCGGATGGTGCCAACAAATAGAAGAATCTAGCCTCACTTGCTATGGTAGTCATTAAACAACATGGTGAAGAGTTGGAAGATGAACTAGAAAATAACATGCAAAATCTTACTGTAGACTCAAGTGATGAGTAAATTCTAGAAGTGGAAGAAATTTTAGGACATCCAATCAATATTGAATGCATTGAATTTGATCATACCAACTTCATAGGGTTACCTTGTCCTCTGGCTAATATCATTCCAAAAATGGATCATTTCTTCGAAGATATTGCTAGACTCCATAGAACTATACCACATAGTTGTCCTCTCAACACCTTAACCAAAGAAGTGCATATTGTCACCTCCAGCCACCCAGGAGTCAAAACCATCATTTTATTACCAGGAAAATTTTTAAATATCAACAACTGGCTGACAAAATCAAAAGAGCTCAAATTGTTTGATGTTTTGGTAAATAGATCTAAAGCTTTTGTTTGGGATTATACAAACATGAGAGGAATTGACCTAAGTTTTTGTACCCATCACATCTATACTGAAGATGTTAGACCTGTTCATCAACCACAACAAAGACTCATCCCTACTATTAAAGACATTGTTAAAATAGAAATTGAGAAACTCCTACAAGTGGGATTTATCTATCCCATCTTTGACAGCAAATGGGTCTCATTGCTGGTAGTTGTTCCAAAGAAAATGGGAAGTGGAGAGTGTGTGTTGATGATAGGGAGCTCAAAAAAGCCATCCATAGATATTACTTCCCTTTGCCTTTCATAGACCAAGTCTTGAACAATTTAGCTGGAAGGAAATATTTCTCATTCCTAGACAAATTTAGCAGATATAACCAAATACAAGTCACATTTGAAGACTAGGAAAAGAAAACTTTTACTTACCCCTAGGGAACATTCACATATCGTGTTCTTCCCTTCAGGCTTTGCAAAGCTCCTACAACATTTCAGAGAGCTATCCTAGCCATATTTGCTAAGCTAGTAAATGATTGTGTAAAGGTCTACATGGATGACTTCACTGTGTATGGTTCCACTTTTGATGAAGGACTTCAAAATTTGGACAAAGTATTGAAGCAATGTGAAGACCATCATCTATTCTCAAGCCATTAAAAATGTTTAATAATGGTAGAACAAGGGATAGTGTTGGGAAACCATATTTTTGTTGAGGGGATACAAGTGGATCCTAAGAAAATTGAGATAATACAACAACTAGAGACTCTTAAAACTCAAATTGATGTCAGAATTTTCTTAGGACATGTTGGATACTACCAGAGATTCATAGAAAATTTCAGCAAGATTGCAGCCCCCATGTTTTCCCTCCTCCAAAAGGACGTAGACTTTTCCTAGATAGCCAAATGCCAAACATCATTTGAGACCATTGAGGAGAAACTCATCTCTGCTCTTATCCTACGTGGGCCTAATTGGAACCTTTTGTTCCATATTTATGTAGATGCATCCAATGATGCTATTTGAGCAATATTAGGTCAAGAATATGAGAATGGAGGGAAATATTCCATCTATTTCATTAGTAATAATTTGACTCCCACTGAATGTAACTATACTACTATGAAGAAAGAATTCTTAGTTGTGGTGCATGCAATCAATAAATGTCGGCATTACATCATAGGTTACAAAGTGCCTATATTCATAGACCATTCAACAATCAAGTACCTAATGAACAAACCTATAGTGAATGGAAGAATAATTAGGTGGTTATTGCTTCTACAAGAATTCAACATGACAATTATTGACAAACCTGGGAAGTTCAACGTAGTTGTAGATTTCTTATCCTGGATCAAACATGACAATGGAGATTGTGCTCCTATGTAAGATCAATTCCCAGATGAAAATCTATTTTCCATCTTCGTTAAAACCCCTTGGTTCGCTGATATTGCCAACTATCTAGCTACTTCAGAGTTCCCACCAAACTTTATATCCAAATAGAAGAAATGCCTAATTTGAGAAAGTACTCAGTTCAAATGGATTAATGGAATTTTATTTCGCTATGGTCCTGATATGATTTTACGACATTGTGCTAGGTCAAATGAAACATGCAACATCCTTAGATCCTACCATTATGACCCCTCCAGCAGCCAGTACTCTACCAAGAGAACGTCTCATAAAATCTTGGGTACTGGATAGTATTGGCCATTTATGCATAAAAATGTGAAGATCTATGTTCACCAATGTGATGAATTCCAGTGAGTAGGAAGATCTGTTGCATCCAATGAAATGCCTCTCCAACCATAGGTAGTCCCTAAACCACTTGAAAATTGGGGATTGGATTTTATCGGTCCTATAGACCCTTCTTCACAAGGCAAAGAATACATTTCGGTTTGTACTAACTACCTGAATAAGTGGGAAGAAGTCCAAGCCCTAAGAGTAGCTAGGGAAAACCAAGTAGTTAACTTCCTATATAATAGGGTTTTTCTCAGATTTGGAGCCCCTATAACAATTATTACAAATCAAGGACCCTATTTTATGTTCAAAGTTTTGTTAGCCTTTACTGACCATTTCCATGTAAGCCATAAAAAGTCATCACCCCACCAATCGCAAGAAAATGGTTAGGTAGAAGTCACCAACAAGGAACTTGAGAACATTCTAACAAAAATAATTTCATCAAGGAGAAAATATTGGGCTAGAAAATCATCTGAAGTTGTTTGGGCCTAAAATACAACCTAGAAATTGACCACTGGATTTACTCCTTATGAGTTATCTTTTGGGAAGAAACCTCTCCTACCCATCGAATTTGAACTTCAAACTCTCAGAATAGAAATGGAGTTAGGTTTAGACCTCAAACGAGCTTAGGTTGAAAGAGTCCTACAACTTAGTGAATTGGATGAACTTCGTTTAGAAGCTATCCACCAAATAGAGATAGTTCAACAACAGTGAAAGGCCTGGCATGATAGACACATAAAAGAAAGAGAGTTCCACAATGAGGATTGGGCACTGTTATTCAATTTTTGATATAAACATTACTAAGGGAAACTGAGGACTCATTGCCTGGGTCCATATGAAATTTATGAAGTATTTTCAAATGGAGCAGTGTAGCTCAAACCCATTGATGGTGACTCTTGAACCCTCTTAGTTAATGGTCATTGATTACGAATCTACCACAAACCTATCAACAAAGAGGAGTTTACAAGAATTATAGAAATGCAAGGAGAAATCCAATGCATTAACTCTTCTATGGAAGGGCCAATATAGCTTTTAGTCTACAGTCTTAGTTAAAAAAATTTAATTTTGCATGTGTATGTATTCATGATCACTTTAGGGCATTTTTATTTGTATCTTCGATCTTTTGGACTTGGGTAAATTTTGTTTCTACCTTGCAGGACTTTATCAAACACAAATTTCAAGTGCATCTTGCATTGATGCTCTAGAACTTGTTGCACCGATACTCTAGAACTTGTTTGTGTGATGAGTTCCATTCTTTGGTTTGATTCTTGCAATCTGACGCAACGCTCAGAAATGATCCAGAAAGTCTTAAGTCTAAAGTGCTTCATTTTGCTTCCTCCTTCCAAATGCATCTTTTAGCGATGCTCCAAAATTTTGCTTCTTCCTTCTAGTGGCATCTTTCAACAATGCTCTAGAATTGTTCTTCTTCCTTCCAATGACATCTTTTGGCAATGCTCCAAAAATTTTGTTCCTACATTCCGATGGCATCTCCCAACGATGCTTCAGAAATTTGTTCCCGCATTCCAACAACATCTTTCAGCGATGCTATGGAACCTTGTTCCTGCACTCCGATTGCATCTTTCAGCAATGCTCTAGAATTTTTCCACTTCACTCCAGCTACATCTTTTAACGATGCTCTAGAACTTCACTTCTTCATCCCAGTCGCATCTTCCAGCGATGCTCCAAAAATTTTGTTCTTCATCTTGGCTGCATCTTTCAATGATGCTCCAAAAAAATTTAAATTCCCTTCCTCTCCGTAAATTCTCTGATAATTTCAATAAAATACCCATGCTAATCATTAAATTTTTTATCACCTTCAAAATTCACACCCTACACTGCCATCCCTTTTCATAATAAATCAAAATTATTATGGATACTTTCCATCATAATAACTACAACATTAATTAGCCATCCCATCTTCATTCATAATAAATTCATTACCACCCCTTTCCATCCCATACAATGATACTGTTGCATCAACATAGGTAACCGATTTTCAAATTGATGATGAAACGTAAGGTATCCAAAAAATTTATTTTAAGTAGGTGATTATTGTAAATAAAAATAAATAATTTCCACATACCACCCCCTTTCCAAACTTAGTAAATTGTGCAGATTGTACATTCGCTTGAGGTGCAACAGTTCATGCGTTCTTTCCCATGCAAAGTAATAATGAAAGTACAATGCAACTAAGTGAAATAATTAATTCATGTCCCATCAACTTGTCTAAGTATGAGTGGTTGAAAAACTTGTATTTTCTTTAATCTTCCTTAAATTTTGTTTAAACAATTTTTCACCTTTTGAGTGCCACAACATTTAGTAGATATTGAGCAAAGTTGAGCATAATAGACAACATGGGAGGAGCTAAGTGAAAATTTGAGCCAACTTTCACAAATAAATTATTGGCACTGGGTAATATTTCAGAACTGTTTCAGAGGGTTGGGTCAATGGAGTTTATGAAGAAGTTTGAAGGGCACAACGAGCAGCTAGTAAAAGAGTTTGCAGAGAAATTTTCAGATGGATAGTCAATGGTGCGTGGAAACAAATTCAAGGTAAGCCCTCAAGTCATTTCTCATTTATCCGGTATTAGCAATGAGGGTGTAAATTTATCTACAACTATAAATATTTCTTATCAAAGAATGGTAGAACTTTTCAGTAGGGAAGGGGAACCTCAGCCTTTGCTTGTTGTTAATACTCGAGGGAAGAACAAGGGATTTCAAAGAATTTCAATTCCAAAGCCATGGAGAATGGCAGTTGCCTGGATTATTAAATATTTTGCATGTGAGGGACAATGTGCTATTATAATTGGTCCACCTTTTCAGTTTCTCACTCATTTGCGCCATGGCACTGGAAACCCTGAATTTAGGGTTAACCTTCATTCATTAGTGATTATGTTGTTAACATGATAGAAATATTTAAAATTGGTTCAGGGCTGCTAAAACATCATGGCCTCATTCGTTTAATCTGTACATCATTTCTGAAGAAAAACGGAAGGAAAATGACAAAAGTTTCTTTAAAATTTTGAAAACCCTGAGCCTACAAGACATTTAGAAGAAGGTGAGTCATCTGGGCATGCAGCTCAAAATTTGAAAGAGCCTTCCCTTGTGCGCCAAGATTCTTCTGAACCCCAACATGCCAAAATAGCTCTTGATGACAAAGTGCCAAAATATTCACCCAATATTTTAGAGACCCCTGGAAATCAAGAAAATGTAGATATAGTAAATTTTGGGGATGAGGCTACTCGTCCTCGCAAGAAGGGAAATAGGTCTAACATGGAATCACAAACACCTCCTCCTTTAAGGAGAAGTAAGTGATTGTCTACTGAAATTAGTTGTGCAACAACTTGTGATCAATTGCATGTCCCTAAAAAGAAGAGGCACGACCGGAAACCACATAATATTATAGCCCAATCATTAGAAAATAAGGTTCAACCATGTGAAGAAACAACCCAAGAAATTGAAACGCAAACCCTAGTTCATAGTAAATCCCCTAAGCCCGAGAGGGAAGATGTGCCACTTGAACCAAGACAAGTAGAGATAGGGGAACAAACACCACACTATACAGATGTTGAGGATGAATTTGCAAAACATTTTTCCCCCCTGGTTGCCAATGATACAAAACCAGACCCATTGGGGGAACATAATGAAAAAAATGCGACTGATGATAATGCAAAAGTTTTCATTTCTCCTCTCTACTCTAATGTACAAATTGAATGTTTTGATAACATAAAAACAAAATTAGATGAGTTGAAAACAAAAAATGTTAGGTCAAGATTTAGCCTACAGAAAAATGAAGAACAAATAAATCAAGAACAGGAGGAAATAGAAGTACAACCTGTAGTTTTGAAGAAAATAGATCAAGAAATCACAACTTTGAAGGCTCAATTGGAGCGAAAAGAATCTTTGGCCAGTTTATCTAAAAAGGATAAAAAAATTAAGAATTTAACTGATAATTTGATGATTTCACTCACAGCTTTTGTAGAAGAGCAGGAAAAATAGAAATCTGAGCTCAATGCATCCTTAAGAAAAATTGTTGAGTTAGAACAAGATTTGCAAGAAATCAATGTTAAGCCAATAGTGGAATCAAAAGAAGTACAAACCGAACCAACCAAAATGGAATGGTTTCAAGTCCATATTCCCCCAATGTTGATTAAATAGATGGAGAGATGCTATTTCTTGAAACAAGCAAGAATAGAAAATGTTAGACTAAGAAAGAAATAGCATTGTTGAAAGAATCATATGATAGACTTTACCAGGAAAAAACCGATGCATGTCAAATTGGAGAGTTGTTATTAGCCTATAGTAAACCATCCAAGTTGTATTCTATGTTTTTAAATGAACAATTGTTAAGGTGGAAGCTGTTGAGAATTTCTTGCAATCTGCTTCATGATCCAGATGTTGAACTTTTTTTAAAGGCATTTCAAGAGGGAAACCCTGCTCAGTACAACTTGCTCTGTGAATACTTTGTACATAATCTATTTTTAGAAAAAAAAATACTGATATCTTTACTAATATTTTTGTGGCAGAAGTGCAACTTAGAGCATTCATGTCCACTATACAGAATTAGATTCAGTGGCAGAAGAGAACTAAAGAATATTTGCAAGTAGTAAGAACAGTGGGACTACAAATGAGATACCCTAACAAAAAACCCTTTGCCTTTAAAACTTGATTATGAGGCAAATTAAGAGCTATGAAGCTGTGAGAAGCAAATATAATGATAATTTTTGAATTTGTTCTGAGAATTTTAGAGTTCAGGGGCCAAAATTGATAGAAAGAGCATGGAGTGTCTTTGAGGAGTGGTACACTCCTCTACCTATGTATCTTAAAAAGAGGGAGGTGATCTCATCTACCAATATAAAGTTTTCCTATAGGAGGTTTGAGGCATTAGCAGAGATACTATAGTAGCTTAAAACCAAATGGATAGGGATGAGGTATAGACCTCTATTGCTTCTTCAGCCACCCCTTGTAGTAATTATCACAACATAGTAGAATCTTGAGGACTTACATTCATGGAAATTAAGGGTTAGATACAACAAGGGTTTTATTAAGAGTCCTGGTGATTGGGATAAAGAAGCAGAGGATCCATATGATCTCAGTTCCAAATACGATGAACTAAATAGGAACAGGAATGTGGAAAGGTAAAGGACATATCAGAGAGCAAGATGACCTACTTAGACTTAGGAAGGGGAAAGTGATGAGGTATAAATAACCTCATAATTATAATAAGCTAAAATCCCTTCGTTGTTGTTACCAATCACTTTAGCCCTGCCAATTGTTTACTTTTTATAAAATTTTGTATAAATCTTATTTCTTAAATTGGTTGAAATTAGCTGACTAACGCAGACATAATGGTATAGAATTTAAGTCATTGTACAAGATATTATGCATGACCAATGCATGGAGTGGACTTTCTCTTGAAGTTAAAAGCTTTGAAAGTCTAGACACCGAAAATCTAGGTGTGCATAATGGGACACTTCCCTTTAATGCTTTATGTTAAATTTATGTTTAAAAAATTTACGGCTCCACTTTGAGCCTTTAATATGTTTTATGTAATGGAAATCAGTCAATTGGATAGTTGAAATTCTATTAAAATACTTTTTCAATGGTGATCTTCCACCATCTGAAGTTTAGGATTTTGTTATCAGTATAGTATATATATGTAACCGCCAAAAATAATGATACATGATGTTATGTTGTTATGGTATGCTTTGAATAGTGTTCAACCATGTCTTCTATGTTATACTTCTATGATATGAATAAATAATATTGCTAGTATTATTCCAAATCAGTTGTTTTGAGTAATGGAAGTATCTTGGATGTATTTACTTTTAAGATGTGAAAGTATGAGTGATCTGAATTAATCATAGGAACACCCGAGAGCTGGCCACTCAAGGGACCACGCAGAATAGATAAGTATTTTTCCTATTGATATTTTTATTTCCATTTTGCACATGTTAAATTTAGATGAATTTTATTCTGTGTCGATTCTTGTGTTCCTACAGGTCATAGCTTTGTTTACAATCTTAGAATTCTATTTACTTTGAAATTTTTCAAGCACCCAATCCCATTGATTATTACAAGTTCTTTGTAATTTTAGTTAGTAGTTAATCATTAGCCGTTAGTTGTCTTCAATTGAATTTTTTAGTTTAATTGCAAGAATTAATTCTTAGGTAATTTCATGCTTTCTAGTTTAAAAATTTCATGCTTTCTAGATTAACAATTTCATGCTTTCTAGTTTAAACCATTTCACACTTCTTAGTTTAATGTCTATTTTCAAAAGTTTAGAAAATCTATGAGAGATGGCCAAGTTATCCCCTATTGCATATAGCCTTTGAACACTGTCCAGTCGACATAATTGATGTATTTTGAACTAAAGTGTAAGGACCTAACAACAACCTGCCAAGGAACTTTCTTGGAGATCCCCAATACATTCCATCTCCTGATGGGTTATATTCTCATGTTCTTAGGCTGACCTACACATTTGATCTTGAATTGGGGTTGTAAGCCCTTGAGGCTGACACAAATCATAATTGGAGCTAGAGATTCATATTTAAGATCATCTATAATCCTTTGGAAAGAATTGAAGTTAGTTCATTAGTTAAATGATTAAGAGATAACGCAAATATCTTTTAGATAGTTCTAATAGTTGTAATAAGGCCTTGTGCCAATTATAATATCTTGTAATGCCCTTGCGACAAGCTTGTGAGCCCTATTCATTCTGTATATACTAAATATGGTGCATGTAAGATTACAAGTTATTGAATATATGAAATTCCATGTTTGTTGAGCATTTCTTGTGTTATTCCGTTGTGTTGAACTATAGGCTGCATGGTTGGACAATCCTTTCTAGACCCTCCATTTGTGATTGCACCACCATGACATTGTCTTATACTCGCATAGTCACATCCTTTTTGATTTCTAATAAAAATATTGTTCCTAACAAAATATTTTACTCCTACTCTTGTACCTATAAATACCTAATAATTGGAACTTTGGTGCATGAGGCACATTTAGGGACCTACCTCAATCAAGCCCCAAGTTAAATCAACAATGGAAGTATGGAGTGAGTTATGGGTATTTTTCCTTAGCCGTAGGCTACTATAATAATGGAGGTTTGTGATGTGTGTAGTAAGTAGAAGCCTAATTATGTAAAAATATGATCTAAATTATTAGGGGGAGGAGAGTATGTAAATAGATGTTAGATGAGTGATAAATCCTTTCCTTTTTAGTCCTTCAAAAATTTATAAGTAGCTCTAGATCTAATTTGACTATTTAAGGAGACATAAGGTTAAGGGTTTGTAAAAGGGCAAGTATTTGGTTAGGGAAAGAAAATTTATCATTCATGGGATGATAGTGTGCAAGGTCCTATATAGATGACAAAAGTGTGATGTCTTGGTAACTAGGATGATAGATATGTTGAGAACATGTGAGAAATATGGTTTTAAGTGTGAGAGGGGATATGTACATGTGAGAGTTGATGGTTTAGGGATAATTTTTTCTCTAAGATATTAAATTGGTTATAATTATGGCTATTAATAATATGTACTAAAATGGTGGGTGGATGAGTGGGCTTCCCCTCCAAAGTGGTGGAGGGGACGTGGCAGTAAGGTCACATATGTTGGTGAGATGGGAAAGCATGTCATCATGGATATCCATTCACAGGCTAAAGGTGGAGGCGAATGTATCATCAAACAGTATGCAGTATGATGGCAAGGTGATGGTGGCCTTCTCAAGGCCGGCGAGTACACATAGAAATTGATGGACCTAGTCCTTTGGTTGGGTTTTGGAACATCTGGAGGTGCCTCATTATTTATAATGACAGAAAATGAGTACTTGGCGGCATGATTTGGTGGATGGTTTTAAACTTTATTCAAGGGTTATTTTTCCTCATTCTATGGTTGCAGGCTATGGATGGTGAGTTTTATTCTATTGTCAGAGTGTTGTGTGTGCTTGGGAAGAGATGGCCAAGCGCTCAAGGTTTGTGATCAAAGTATTAGTGAACAGGTTGACAAGGCTTGGGGCAGACACCCAAATCTCTTTGAAGTCACCTATTTTCCAAACTTCATTCAGAGCAATAACAGACCAAAGATTGAAAAGAGTCCTCCTCAACAATGACTCCTTAGTAGTGGTGGTGACCAAAATGATCCTAGGACTCAGGCATTTGAAGAAAGACACATATGGAAGGGATAATTTGAAAATTTCCTCTAGGTTTCTTGCATTCCTTCTGGATAATAATGTAGATAAAGCAGAGGCGAAACTGTTGCTTGGGAAAATGTTTAGGGAGGAATTGCTGGGAGGAGTTGATGAGGTTTTGAGGGTTGTGGTGGTAGGAAGAGGTACTCTGCGCTCAAGTGACTTCGAGCTTCTGCAGGGTTCGGATGAGGCCATCAAACTGTATTTGTTTCTTCTTGATTTGAGTGGTCTCACGCTCACGAAGCATAGGATGATAGCAGCGGTGGCAGTGGAGTTCCTAAAAAAATTCTTTGGGTTGATGGCAGTTAGAGGCGTGGAATGGAAGAAGGATTTTGTTGAATTTGTATAATTAAATCATTTTATGTAAGTATAAATAGTGGCCCTAGTTTAGGATGGTAGTTTTTTGTTGGGTCTTGGGTTGAAGGCATTTGCACTGGTGGTTTTTGGGTTGGTTGGGATTCTGGTTTTGGTAGTCTTTTGGTGGGGTGGTGGGTGGTTTTTTGGTGTGAATTGGAGCTTGGAGGGCAATCATCTTTTCTATGTTTGCAGATGTTTTGTATTTCCAGACTTTGTCAATATAAATAAATTAATACTTGTGTATCAAATAATAATAATATGTATTAAAATGAGTGCAAAACCAAAGGGAAAATATGGTAATTATGCACTTTTTGAACTTACAAGTTGCTTAAAAAATTATTATCAATAAACCTCCATAAATATATGTAGTGCAAGGTATTGATTTTTTAATGTCATAATGTTGAATGTCAACAGAATAACATCTTCTATATATTTGGTGATATTAATAGATTATTTTTTGATAAAAATAAAATATATTTAAAATCAAGGTAAAGCATACAATTACATCCTCAAAATTATGAGTATCATGATGTTAATAGATTATTTTCAAAATTCAAATATAGTATAAAAGTTTCATGCTTAATTTTTTGACACTTTAATTAACTAAGAAAATATTTGTTTGAACTCAAAATATATTAATCTCTTTGAAAAATAATAATAACGCGTATCTATTAGCTTTATCTCTCATAAAACATTCTAGATAAATATGATAATCGTAAGATTAAATTTGATTTTCTTTCAAGTTGTAAGAAAAATTAAATTAAACATTATTTTAACCTATAAGATAATTACTTTTATCATGATTTGTAAGAAATCATTAATTAAGAAATACCAAAAAGACTTCATATTTTTATCCAATAATAAATACAAAGAATATGAATAAATATAACTTATTTTTTATCAATAAGTATCATTTATATTACTCAATAAAAAAGATATTATATTATTTTACACAAAAAATAAATGGAATGAGATCACATTTTGAAAAATCTAGACTCTATAAATTTTTAAATATAATAAAAAAATATTACAATCAAACTATTATATAATAAAATAATAAGAAGAAATAATAGATCAAAATAAATAAATAAATCCACCATCTATCCAAAAAAAATTAAACCATAAAAGAATTACTCCACCTAATAATAAAAAACTATATTACATTCCTTATTAAAAAACAACTAAACTCAATCAAATTACATTTCTTAATAACTTTAAACAAAACACATTTCTATTTTTTTAAAATAATTTCCTATTGCAAGTACTTGCAAAAAAACCTTTTAAAAATATGGTCACATGATAAAGGTAAAGTTTAACTTGTAAATTACTTTCCCAACTAAAATCTTGTTGAAGGTAATGTTCACCTTGTGAAGGGGACAAGCTGCCATAGACCATACCAAAACAATACTTGACAAAGTTTTCCTTGATAGAAATTTTAGTTGATGAGACATAACAACAAACATGACCAACCCACAAAATCAAACCTAATTTTTTTGGTACAAGTGAATCTCCTCATCATTCATGTTATGTTATGTCATCATTCAAGTACATATGCTTAGATTTAGGTGGTTGCTTTTATGAGACAAGAAACATATAATTATTTTAGTGTTCACCTTTGTAACCAACATTTAAGGCCAAACACCCCATGTGAAATAGGGCTACGAAAGACCTTGAAAATTGATGCCACAAAGATTCTCTTTATTACGATGTGAAATTTGGCCTCACCTATTGTTGGATATCTCATGGCAGTATCATGCTTAACCATTGTACTTGAAGTAGCACTTGAAACCCAACATTTAAGTTGTATTTAAATCAAACTTTGTGGGTTTTTAGTTTTCTAGGTTTTTTTATATGTTAGTGTCTAAGGATATAACATATTATTTACATTTGGAGAATATTGTTTGTCTAGTATAACCATTTGACTATGTTAGCCTCCACTAAAAATTAGAAGAAAGTATGTAAGGATATGAATAGAAGAATCAAGATTATAAGATGAAGAATAGGATGAGGGGAAAAAGATGACCAATTTGGATATTGGATTATAACAAAGACATTTGAGGGGAGAATGGGTTAGTTGACATAACTTTCTTTAAATTTAATTATATCATTTTAAGATTTGATTTAAAATTATAAATAACGTATTATTAATTTTGAATTTATTTAAATAAAAGAGGTGTAGAGTCGAGGTTGAATTAGTATTAGAAATAAAATGTATAAAGAAAATAAAATAGTATAAAAACATGTCTTATTTTTAGATAGTGGGATGATGGTGTTGATTAAAAAGAAGAGTGAAAATTGATATTGTTGAGACCAAGTTTTAGTTTTTTGTGTGTTTTTTTCTTATGCATTTTTTATTTGATAGGGAACTATTTTTTTTTTTCAAGTGTAGTGTCTTCTCTAACATCTAGTGTCTAGTATGACCATGGCAATGTCTTGTACTTACATAGTTGCATCCTTTGTGCCATCTAATAAAAATATTGTGCCTAATAAAATATTTTACTCCTACTCTTTTATCTACAAATACCTAATAATGGAAAACTTGATGCATGAGGCACATTTAGAGTCCTACCTTAGTCAATCCCATGTAAACCCAATAATAGAAGTATAGAGTGAGTTGTAGACATTTATCCCTAGGTGTAGGCTATTATAATAATGGAGGTTTGTGACATTTGTAGTAGGTAGAAGCTGATTATCTAAAAATAGGTTATAGATGCCTAAGGAGAGAGAGAGTGTGTAAATAGATGCTAGATGAGTTATACATCCTTTCTATTTTAGTCCCTCCAACTTATAATTAGATTTGTACCTAATTTAACCATTTGAGGAGAAAGGTTTAGGGTTTGTGAAAAGAAAAGTGTTTTGGTAGGGAAGGAGAAGTTCTCATTCATGGGATGATAGTGTGCATGGTCCTCTATAGATGACAAAAGTGTGTTGTGTTGGTGACCAAGATGATGGAAATGCTAAGAACATGTGAGAAATAGGGGTTTAAGGGTGAGATGAGATATTTTCATTTCAAAGTTGATGTTTTACATATATTTTATGTTCTTAGGTGTCAAATTGATTAGAATTATGGTTATTGAAAATGAGTGTTAAAATGAGTGCAAAACTAAAAGGGAAATATACTATGTATGCACTTTTTTATCTTACAACTTGCTTAAAAAAATACTATTTTTGTGCTAAGGTTTCAAATTGATTAGAATTATGGTTATTAAAAATGAGTGTTAAAAAAATGGAGAAGCACTGATCAGCAACGGTCAATTTTTTAGGAATCTGCAATAGTCAACTTTCAGGAGAAAATCATGGAGGTAACGGGTTTCGGCACTAGAAATGTGACAGTCATTCTTCAGGAGGGAACGGGTTTCTGCGCCAAAAAAGAGATAGTCATCTTTCAAGAGGGAACGATTCTTTGCATCGAAAAAGCGTTAGTCAATTTTCAAGAGGGAACGGGTTCCAATGCTGGAAAAGCAACGGTCAATTTTTAGAAGGAAATAAGACACAGAGCAGCAACGGTAACCACACAGAAAATGCCAGAACTCCATCCTCTTGAGGACCTCAAAGCTTTCAAGGATATGCTAGCCTGACTCTAAAACATGGACCCATAGGGAATGATACTTGGCAACATGGAAGGTACAGATCTACTGGAGTAACACATAGATTTGCAAAACCTAACTAGGTTTCGTTTTGACCTAGTCGGCATTTGGATCATGGTAAGCAACCATTTTTTGATATTTGTGAAGAAGATAGGGCATCAAGAAACTACAAGCAAAATTCTTCAACTAAAAGATAGTATAAAAAAAGACCCAAAGTTTTTGAATATGCTATATGAAGATAGCGAGCTTGATCTCAGGTTTCTTTGGGCTTCAAAGTTGCAAGGGAGAGGTGAGTCTCAAGGTCCAATTCAAGGAGGTTTCCTTTCAAAACACACAACAAGTTGACTGGTGCAGGATTGTCAAGCATCATCCAAAAGGTTTGAACAACCCCATGATTTCTCTGGCAAGCACTACTCTGAGTCGGCCTCGAGAAATCAACAAAGGAAAATACAAGATGTCTTCAGAGAAGAGACTTTACAAAACTCTTGACATCAGAGGATTCAAAAGGATGTACCGGACAATAATACAAATAAGGAGAACCATAATGAAAAAGGAAAGGGACTACTTGAGAATATGCAGACCCTAAAGACCATTATAGGATTGTTGTCTAATCAAGGCAAAAAAAAAAAATAAGGGTTCTGGGAGGAAAAAAAGGAGAAAAACGCCAAGAAGGAAATCTCAAAAGAAAGTTTGGAGATGGAAAGTGCCCACCCAACCAATGCAAAACGAGCATATCAACATGGTAGAGGAAGGGGGAGATGGTCAAAGGGTTTCCCAAGCAAATCAAATGGGCATAATATAGATTGCATTTTTAGAGCATCTACTACAGCCTCAGGTTAAGGATCTTAGAGACAAAGCATTGATTTATAAGTTTGTGAATTTGACCCCTAATTTAGGCAAATTAAAGGATTTGATGAGGAATTGGAAGGGTTCCAAATAGTTTTTTATGTAGATAAATCTATGGGGATTTTTGTTGTAATTGTTTGCAATAAAGAAAGGCACAATGCTATATTTAAAGTTAAATCTTAGATTTTTTAGGGCTCAGGCCTATGCATGGAACCATGGGTTCCAAGTTTTAAACCTCAAGGTTTTTCTTTAGGATTTGTTCCTTATTGGATATAGATGCATGCTTTACCCTTGGAATATAGGGTATTGAATTTAATTGAAATCATGGCTAATCAAGTAGGAATCTTTCTCAAACATGACCACATATTTTTTCAAAACCCTTCTATGCCAATTAGGGTTTGTGTATTACTTGATATCTCAAAATATTTGCCTCAAAAAATTCATCTGGCATCAAAATTTGGGAAATGGGTTCAGAATATCATTTTGGAAACCTCAGAAAATGTTTGCACAAAATGTCATATGTTAGGGCATAAGCCTACAATTTGCAAGACGAGGCTTGATCATGATGATTCAAACTACGAGCAGTACACTAATGTTCCTACTAGAGACCTTGCCTCATCACCAAATGATAAATCAATACTAGAAATTGTGAAGCATGACAGCAAGGGGACCTGATGTGAGAAGAAGATAGTGAGTAATTTGGAGATAGGAGGACAATCTAAGCTAAAAAGGGTTGTTTTGTTCTCTTTGCAAGCCAAACAACTTTTGGACATTATGCGAAAATTGATACTTGAAGATTGTTCAAAGCCCCAAGATGTGACATCAAATAGATGCAGGGGTGTTTTTCCTACTCTCCTATCTCAAGACTCATCTACATTGATATCAGAAACTGTGAAGCATGTCAGCAAGGAGACCTAGTGTGAGAAAAAATAGAGAGAAATATGGAGATAGGAGGGTCATCTAAGCCAAAAAAAACTATTTTGATCTCTCTACAAAATAGCAAGAATAAGGTCTTTTTTATCCGAAAACACATGGATTATTGTCTCAATTTATATTCACCTTCTCTTACCCAAGTTTTAGAACAATATTTGGATATTATTGTGCATAAATTGATGTTTTAAGATTGCTCAAAGCTCCAATTTGTGTCATAAAATACATGCAAGGGTGCTTGCCCTACTCTCTTGTCTCAAGACTCACCTACAATGATTCAAATTGCTCAGTCTAATAAAATTGATGAGTTGGAATTGCTAGCAAAACAATTCTTAATATCAGTAGGTTCAGATATGTATGATGAAATAGTTGAGGAGTTAGCAACTGAGGAGGATTGGGGGAAAGGTGTAGTGGCTCAAGAGGATAGCATAACGGGGGTAATAAAGCATGAGATGGATTGGGGGAAAAAAGGGATAACTTATGAAGGTAATGGGTCAAACCAGTGTACTCATGAATATTTAGATCAACATCTGCATCTACAAGAGTCTTGCTTGGTAGACCTGGAAGAAGCAAAATATGATTATTCAAAGATATTGTCCATATCTCATATTCCTACTCAAGTAATTTTGAAGAAGTCATCAGGGAAGCGAGGAAGGAAATCCAATTTGGCTAAGTTGAAAGAGGAGATTGAAGTAGGGGTTCAAAAAACTATTTATGACTCTATTCCAAACAAACACCCAAGGAGAGCTTGTTGCTCTCCTCGAGCGCTATGAAGGTTGTTTCATGGAATTTCAGGGGTATAAATGCCCCTGACAAGAGTGCTTGTATCAAGCATCAAATTGATGCTTGTGGAGCATATATTTTTTTACTTCAAGAGTCTAAACTCTTAACACAGTCATATGAAACCTCCCTTCAAAAATGGACAAGGTGGAAAGCGACCCACTCTCCAACCCAGGGGGCCTCTAGAGGACTGGTTACTTTGTGGAACCCTAAAGAAATAAATGTTATCTCAACAAGTAATGAGTCTAATTGGAAGTTTCTTGAGGTTTCTAAATTTATCCTAAAGTATTGGTTGTTTAATATTTATGGGCCTAATTCAACAATCGACAAGAAAGAGTTGTGGGATGAAATAACTCATGTTTTAAATGGCCTGGGTGACGCAAAAGTTGTTTTGGGAGGAGATTTTAATGCCATAGTCTCACTGTAGGAAAAAGCTGAAGGTACAGGCTGCCATTGAGAGTTGTTGAAGTTATTAGTTCCTTCATTCTCACCAATTCTCTTAAAGATATTGTGTCATCCAAGGGGAAGTACACTCGGATGAATTGTAGGAAAGGTTTCTTACAAACTGTTGAAAGATTAGACAGATTTTTGGTATCTCCAAACTAGTTTTTAGGGAATCAGGGTTTGGAATATGAAATCCTACCTCTTGCTCGCTCTGATCATTATGCAACCTCTTTGCACATCTCAAATGTCTCCCTTCCTAAAGGAAAATTGTCCTTCAAATTTGAAAGCATGTGGTTCAAGCACCCATAGTTTTTTCCTTTGTTGCGTCAATGGTGGATAAATGCTTTGTTTGAACAGGTCTCAAAAATGTACTAGCTTCATAAAAAATTAAAACATGTCAATCAACAAATAAAAGTATGGAATGAACGGGTGTTTAAAAATGTTTTCCAGCAGAAAGAGGTCATCTTCAAAGAGTTGTCGAAAATTCACAAGCAGATTGTCCAAAAATGTATTAGATGATAATTTGTTTGAGAAGAAAAAGAAATTGCAAGGGGATTGGGAAGAGTTAAGTGCTAGGGAAGAAATATATTGCCGCCTGAAATCACAAGAACTATGGCTCAAAGAGGGTGACAGAAATAAAATTATTTTCAAGCTTCTGCATAGATAAAAAGAGCTACTTCAGCAATATTTTCAATTCAATAAATGGCCTTAGGTATCTTGCTAACGTCAAAAGAATATATCAAGAGAGAAGTTGAGAGATTCTTTTCTGATCATTTATCAGCCCCTCTAGACAAAGATGATCAGAGAAGGAAAGATGAAAATAAGATTCTCAAGGTTATTCCCTCCCTAGTTCAAGATGAGGATAATGATGCACTTCTCAAACCTTTTACCTTCGATGAAGTTAAAGGTATTGTTTTCTCATTGCCTTCAGATAAGGCACTAGGTCTAGATGGATTTACAACAATATTTTTTCAAAAATCTTGGGATTTTTTGTGCTATGACCTATTGTGGGCTCTAGAAGAATCAAGAAGAACGAGTTTCATGCTGAGGTAGTTCAATGTGACAAACATTTCAATCATTCCAAAAGTAAAAAAACCTAAAACCTTTACAGAGTTCAGGCCTATATCACTATGCAACACTATTTATAAGATCTTTACCAAGGCAATATACCTTAGATTGTAGCCTCTTATCCCAAAGATTATCTCTCAGGAGCAGGGAAGCTTTGTCCTAGGTTGTGAAACGTTTGAAGGAGTAGTAATAGCACATGAGATCCTTCACTCAATTTATTCTGATCGTCTACCTTATTTCATTGTTAAGCTGGACATGATGAAGGCTTACGATCGAGTAGATTGGGATTTCCTTAACGAAGTCCTTAAAAATTTTGGTTTCAAAGGAAAATTGTGTAGATGGATTAGATCTTTCCTGTCAGGAGAAAAATTTTCTATCATCCTCAATGGTTCACCTACGGGCTTCTTTGCAGCATCACAAGGAGTGAGACAGGGGGATCCATTATCCCCCTTTGTATTCATTATAATGGTTGAGGCGCTTAGTAGATTAATTACTCATAAGTAGAGCCTAGAACTTTGGGGAGGCATCACTTTTTCCAACACAAACATTTCAATAACTTATTCTTTGTTTGCATATGATACCATCTACTTTGGTAGATCAACCGTGGATGAAGCCACTCAAATCAAATAAGTGCTTGACAACTATTGCTCAACATTAGGTCAAAAATTTAATGCCTCCAAGTCCAAAACCTATGTTTTCAATACAAAAGAGGCTATAAAAAATAAGATAATTAAAATATTGGGGTTTAAGCAAGTAGAACTGCCATGTGCATACCTGGGTATCCCTTTTTTCAAAGGGCCAATAAAGTTGCTTATTGGGTTAAAGTAATAGAAAGATTAAAGGCAAGGATTCTAATGTGGAAGTCATGATGGTTATCATTATTAGGCAAAAATATTTTAATAAAATCAGTACTATCGATAATCCCTAGCTATTTTCTGGTAGTTCACAAGGCTCCAAAGTCTGTTATCCTTGAAATTGAGAGCATTATTAGGAATTTTATATGGAAGGGTAATATGAATTATTGCAAAAAAGTTCCCCTAATATCCTTGGACAATATGGTGCTAGAAAAATCGCACAGAGGAGCAGGTATCCACAATATTTCAATCAAGAACAAGGCATTTGGGGCCAAGTTAGTCTGGAAAATGTACACAAAGCCTAAATCAAAGTGGTGCAAGCTAAGTATCTTGACACTCCAAACCCCTTGAGTATTTTTACTATTTTAAACCCGTCTTCAGGATCGGCCATGTGAAATTTCTTGACATCATGTAGGTCGACTATTACTTCATTCATCACATGGGAAATTCATGATAGGAAAAGCGTGAAGTTTTGGGAGGACTCGTGGAATGGTAAGCCCCCTTTGGAAAACATTCAGGAATTACAACAAGTAATGCTTGTATTGTCAAGAGAATGGGGTGAGAATTTTCTAGATTATGTACATTCAAGTGAAGGCCTTACAAGTAAAGTAATCTAGAAAAATCATTCTGATTCATCTCTTTTTTCCAATCAATTTCATTGCTTCAAGACACTCTAAAAGTAGAATTGTATTCATTTCAAGGTTCGGTGGGCTCCTTTGAAAGAGGGATCCTACTCTGTGAAGCGAGGATATAAAGCTCTAACCCAGCGTAGGGATCAGTTGGTTTCTCAGAGGGCTTATTCATTTTGATGGAACAATAAGATTCTTCCAAAAGCTAGGAGCTTTGCATGGCTAACTTTACGAAAGAGAATTGTAACGAGTGATTGCTTAACTAAACTAAGAATTTTTTATCCCTTCAAGTGTCCTTTATGTGAGGAAGAACTGGAGAATGTTGACCATTTGTTTGTACTATGCAGTTTTATGCAAGAATGTTGGATGTTTGTAAAGAGAAAGTTGAACTTATACAACCCTTTGCCAAATTCTATTTGGGAAATCTTCCAAAGTTGGTCATTGTTGTATAAATCCTCTTTTTTGTAGTTGTATGGCAAGTTATCCCACCACTAGTAATATGGAATATATGGTGGGAATGCAATTTATGCATTTTTAGGAAATCAAGTTCTTCAATTGAAGTCATCAAAGTCAAGATTGAAAAAGCAGATTCAGAAGTTGTTAATGCTTATGTTTTGAAACATAAGAATAAGTTCTCCTTGTTTAAAAATTGGGATGACTCTATTTTGAAGAACTGGAAGAACATATTTGTCGTTTGCAGGAAGCTTACATCAAACTAGTAAAGTGAAGGTGAATAGAAAATCAATCAGATGGAAGCCCCCATGCCCTAATTTTTTCAAACTCAACTTTGATGGTGCTTCGAGAGGGAACCCGGGCATATCAGGGGCAAGAATCTGTATCCAAGACTCTTTGGGGTCAGTAATAGTGGCTAGTTCATTTTCACTGCCAGTGGGCACGAATAATGTGGCTGACGCTCAAGCAGTTTTGGCAGGATTGGAAATTGTCCTCAAATTGGGTATTGCACAAATTCACATCGAGGGGGACTCCTTAATCATAATTATTGCCTAGAAGGAGAGAAAGGTGCACAGTTGGTGTTTGAAATATATTTTACATAAAATCTGGTTTTTGTTGGAAAAATTTCAAGATTTTATCATCTCACCTACCTATAGAGAGGGGAATGGCATGGCAGATAAATTGGAGAATATGGATTGTGATGGGAAAGAAATTTTTGTGTATAATGACATAGAATTGCAAGCACATCTGAAAGTTGTTGCATTAGCTACTAAGGAAGCCACAATTTTGGTCATGTGTGAAAGGAACTTATAATTCATTCATAAATGCATAATCACTTTGTTTTTACAATAGATAATTAGGTGTATTTGCATTGTCATCACCCTGGCTGAGTAGGACAAAGGTGGCAATAAAAAATGATGAAGCAAGATGAAAGTGGCAATAATAAAGACTAATTTTTTTGGCGAGTGGTGTTAGTTGTGGCACTGTATGCTCACCCTTCCGAATAGTCTCTTCATATGTATCGAAAATACAAAAGAAAAGCAAGCAACAATTTGAAAAGCTCACAAGAAAAGTCTTTGATGAAATTCCAAAGCAACAAATTCTGGAGCATCGAGTTCCGGAGCAACAATTTTAGAAAACACAGTTTAGATTTGGCTTGAGATATGTCAGTGGTATCAAAATAGGTGGACCTTAATGAAAATTAGAATTGGACCTGTAAGATACAGGCAGATGATTTCGATATTGAGTATGTTAAGGGAAAGTAGAATGTTGTTGTCGATGCTAAAATTTTGTAGCAACACTTTTCGGAGCAGCAATCCTCGAAGCAACAGATTTAGAAATAAAGATCAAATTTGGCTCAAGAAAAAAAGGTGTAGGGTCCTGTTCCAGACATGATCTTAATAGCACAGAATTTGCAGGTGTTGCGTGTTTGCTATGGAGGGAAAGTTTGAAGGACTAGTGGTAGTTTCGACAAGGGAAGGAGGGATAGAAGTTCAAAATATGTTAATGGGATTGATGCTCTGAAACTTTGTTCCTACTTTCTAGTTGGATCTTTTAGTGATGCTTTAGAGCTTGGTTTTTGCATTCCAGTTGCATCTTTTAGCGATGCTTCGAAACTTTGTTCCTTCATTCTGGATGCAACTTTCAATGATGCTCTGAAACTTTGTTCCTCCATTTTGGCTACATCTTCCAATGATGCTTCAAAATTTTGTTATTTTGTCTTGATTGCATCTTTCAGCGATGCTCCAGAATTTGTTATTTTGTCCCGACCGCGTCTTCCAGCGATGCTCCGGATTTTTGTTCTTTGAATGTAACATTGGCAAATATTTCCTTATCAAGATTGACATATATGTAAAACTCTTTTATATAATATAAATATATATAGGCTCTTACACCTTTTATCAAAAAAAATGTGTTAAAATGATTACAAAATTAAAAGGGAAAGATACTAAGTATGGGCTTTCTGATCTTACAACTAGCTTAAAAATTTACTATTAATAAACATCCACACACACATATATATACATACATGCATGTATGTATGTATGTATAATATATATACATGTGCATACATACATACATACATATGTAGTACAAGGTATTAATTTTTTCCATAGATTTGGTGATATTAGTAATTATGTTTTGTAAAAATAATAAATATTAAAATCAAGTTAAAGCATACAATTAGACTGTAAAAAATTATGAATGTCATTATATTAATAGATTATTTTCAAAATTCAACTATAATATTAAAAATTCATACCTAAATTTCTACGCTTTAATTGACTAAAATAATATTTGTTTGTAGTGAAATATATATTATTCTCTTTGAATATAACTAATAACATGTATTTATTAGTTATTCTCTCTTCAAACATTCCAGATGAATATGCTAGTCATAGTATTGAGTTTACTTTCTTTTAAATTCATGATAAGAATTAAATTAAATATTATTATAATTTAAAAGATAATCACTTTTATCATGATTTATAACAAATTATTAATAACAAAGAGTAAGAAGACTTTATAATTTTTTATCCAATAACAATCATAAAAAATAAAAATAAATATAATCATTTTTTTTGATAAATAAGCATCATTTATTTTACAAATAAAAACACATATTATTATATTACACAAAAAATAAATGAAATGGAATCATATCTTAAATAATTCGATAAATTTGAAAATATAATAAACCAAATATTATAATTATGAACAAATTATTATACAATAAAATCTACAAAATTAATAAAAAGACATAATCATTTACGATTAAAAAATTTCTACCATCCATAAAAAATTAAACCATAAAAAAACTTCCTCCCACCTAATAACCATAAAACTATGTTATATTTTTTATCAAGACAAAATACAAAAAAATAAAACCAAACTAAACCAGATGATATATATTACTAAGAATATATTTTGACCACCTAAGAATATCTTTTAACCAAAAATATTTTGACCTAAGAATATCTTTTGGCCACCTAATGAAGGTGAAGTTTACCTTATAAATTACTTGCCAACTAAAATATTGTTTTTTTTAACCTAATAACAAACCACAAAACCTAATAACCAACTAAAATATTGTTGAAGGGGACAATCTACCATAAACAATACTTAACCAAGGTTTCCTTGATGAATTTTCTATTCCTATTATTGCATTTGATACAACTTTTACTTGGTGAGACATACCTAATATCAAAAATGAATGTCCTACAAAAAGTTTCTAATACTTTTGTACAAGGGCATTTAATGCAATTCATGTTATGTCCTATGCCAATCTTTAGGGTAATATTTCCTTAGATTTAGGTGGTTGGTGTTATAGTTCAACAAACATATAATTGTTTATATCCATCCAAAATTAAAAGCCAAACACACCATGTGAAACAATCCTAGAGAAGACATTGAAATTTGATGCCACAAAGATTTTGTTCTTTATGACGATGTGAAACTTTACCTTGCCTATCATTGTCTCTTTAATTGTTTATCCCATAGTTGAATTATATAAATAAGTATTGATGAAGAAACCAAAGCATCTCTACATCAATATAAAAGAACAATTTAATGTAGGTGAAGTAATGGTAGAAGATTAGTCCCATGTTCCCTCTTTGGGAGCACAACATAAACATTTATTAAATATAAGATATATGGCATGAAAAAAACATTTTGGTTGGTTGGTGTTTAGGTGCTTATCTCCCATCCTAAAGTCCAATAATAATAAAAATATATTAATAATAAGAAATAATATAATTGTTCAAAAATCTAATTCAATATAAAGCTCACTTGGCTTTCTATCCACGCACTCATTACACTTCTAAATAATATATGATTTTCATATAAATTAAAAAATATTTAAGTCCATGTTTGAATGGCTAGAATGACAAACTTATGGTAAACAATATAATTTAATGTACTTTTATAACAATAATATAAAACTTCTCATTCAAATTATGTATACCAATCACATTTTTAATTTAAATATAATATAACAAATAATATAAGAATTGTAAGATTAGTTTAGTAAAAAGTTTGAGATGTGAATGGCAACACAAAATTAAAGAATAAAAATAGGAGGGTTAATACATAAGTTAATTAATTGAAAAATAAAATAAAAGAGAATATAAATTGAAAAGATGAAACTTAAGTTTAAAGAAGTAATATAATGTTAAAAATAAAAAATATCAAAATAAATGTGAAATAATTAATTTTTAATAAAAATATTTTTGATGTATTTTATTTAGTTTTGTGTTTAGTTTAGGATACTGTTTTAATGTGTTTTTAAAATTATAAATGATATATTTTTGTGTATAATTAGAATCGAATATTTAGTTTTTCTTGTATTTAGATCTATGTTTATTTCTTATTGTTATATTTATGTGTATGCAATTTTAGTCTAATTAGCTTATTTGTTCAATCTTAACCATTACTCTTCTTCTAATCTAATTCAATCCATCTTGGGCATTGATCCAATTTGGTTTTTAACCCAAGTCTTGTCCATGGGTGTGAGGTTGTCTTCACAAATACGATCTTGATCCTTTTTAATTGCAAATTGAAAGTCAAACATTTAGCCAACTACCACATTTTATACTTTGGTCCAAAGGTGGCTATGCACAAATTGTCACACTTTAGTATTATGTTCATGTATAAAAAAAAAATGTTTACATTCTTTTATAAACACAAACAGAGCATCATGGGGTCATTCTACTATTGGGTATCATCTAATCATTGAATATCATATATGCATTCAAATTAAGCAAAGAATATGATATCACACATCCTAGAACATTTGAACCATGTAGCAAATCATTTCAAAATTCATGTGCATCTTTGAAGATTGTTGTTTATCAAGGCATTTTTAAATAACACAAGTTTAACTAAAAACCCTAAGAGTGAAATAAAAAATATGGTGGCTTGTAATCTATTTGTCTAATAATTCATAAGATAAAATCTAGGGATTATCACAAGTTGTGTTAGTAGTTACAAAACATTTTCATTATCATTATTTTGATGTAGGTCAATGAGATTGATCTAGCATAATGCAAAAACCTAATTATCTTGATTCTAATCCACATTCACAATTATTTAGAGCTTTCATAAATTTTGAGGTGCATTAAATCCAGTAACTACATCAATCAACATTTATCTTTAATCGTAGAGCTAATTGGCATCATCCTTCATTAATTTTTATTTGTAGCATGAATATATTTATTGTATGATTCATTCTATTTTACTCTATCTAAAACACCCCCTTACTTTATTCTTTAGTGCCTTATTGATTTATCCTTTTTTCAAGGGTTTTGTAAGGCATTTCTAATTCTCATTCAACTTGGTGTTAGACACACAATTCAGAGGAGAGGTTCCTAGATGAAAAATTCACTAAACCCTTGCAAAGAATTCATTTAATTATCAATCAGGGCTTTGTAATCTTTTGATGATTCTATTATTGTATGTACATTCATGGAATCTACACAACTTATATCAATGAGTATAGGTAGTTTACACATGTACAGGAAAACAAGAAAAGTTGAAAAAAGAAATAAAGCGTTATTTGCAAAACAAGGGAAATAACTTAATCTACTACTTATTTTGTGGGTACCTTTGGCTTAATGTTGTAACTACTAACTATTAAATGTGAACTCTGCAATTCACTAACTCTAATGACTCTTACTCCTAACCACTTAAATTCTCTGAAGAACAACTCAAGGAAATATTACAGAGCATAATTCATGATACAAGATATCATTCATGTGCATGCAATTGAGAATTTACTTGAAATGGATGCAACAATATAATCATCTAATCTAATGACAAAAATCAAGGTGGGTGAATAGTACCTCGAGTGGCCCTTGCTCAAGTTGTTGTACCCAGAAGGGAAATCAAATGTACGCTACTTGAATCAAATAATCATAATAGTAATATGGAACACCTTTATTGCAAAGAAACTAAACTCTTACAAGATGATAATAATATCTACACATCTCACATTCATGAGTGCATATCCATTGCAACTAAATAAAAAAAATAACAATGAAGTATTACCTGCTAAACAAAAATTGGAACTATCAAACATATCCTCTAACTAGATCTGCTCCTCAACCATTGATCCAAATATATATAGGCTCGGGATGATTTTTAAAAACACAAGGACTAAAAATAGAAATTAAATGCATATGTCCAATCTCCTTCAAAATAGGGAGAGGACTAGTATTTTTAATTGAAACCATAATTGGAAAAGATAGAAGAAGACAAAAATAGAATTGAAACTTTGCCCTAACGGTTTGATAGAGACATGCTTTGTGAAAACTGACACATTGGCTTCCTTATCAATACAAACTTCTTCTTCCTTATGTCATCTTATTGTATGAGCTGGTGACTCACGATTAACCACTTCAATTATCACTTTCATCATTTCATGTAACTATCACATTTTTAGTGTTTTGGAATCTCCCTTGCAATCTATATAGAATCCTTTGGCTACGGGTTGAGCTCTCCAATTGTTGTGGGATACAGTTCTTCTGGTTGCAAGAGGTTAGTTTCATCTAGAGTATACACACCATCAACAACCATGAATTAAACACATATTCATACTAAATTTCATACACATTCACACATTTATTCATGTAAACATCATCATGTCATAATTATATTTCCACATATCAAATCCTGGTTTAGGTTGCATAAAGATATAAAAGGTATATAATTTTTAGGAATGTATGTCAAATAAATAGCTTGAAATGTTAAAATATATAAACTAAATGGAAGAAAAATAGCTATTAACCAAGCCCATCAGTCCCTCCAACTAGAGTATTTTCTTGTCCTCAAGCAACTTTTAAGGATGGAGGTTATACTGTAGAGCTATTTCCTTAAAAAAAATTATAATGTATCAACTCCCTTTTCCTGCCTCAGATATTAGCCTCAATAACATGAAATCTTTACCAATATGATATTCTCTACCACTTCCTCTTCCCCATGCTTCTTCCTTGTCCAATGCGGTATTGGATAAAGGAGAATGGGTTTATGAAAGGTAAGTGGAAACCATTTAAGACCATTTAAGTCCATTATCCCTCTAAATATCTATGTACCTATGAGACCTTCCAGTAATGGCTACAAAAATATATAGGGAGTGTGGTTCCTTTTTCTTCAACTTAGGGGTTAACTCTTCCCATCTTTTTTTACAAACTTAAAGGCTTGATGGATAGGTCATGTAGCTAGTTTCTTCATTATGATATAATCATTTTCTCTGATACTCAGTATCTTTCTTCCTACACCTTTATAATCCAAGATTTTACCATTGTTCTATAATTGCATTAGGATCCTTTGATTCTTTCCAAAGTTGCAAAGCAATAGTTTTTTCCCTTTCATTATATTCTTGTAAGATCTCGCCCCTTTTTTGTTTATTCCTGATGTAATAGGTCAATGCTCTAATTTTTAGGTCTCCCACAAAAATTAGTCGATTCATTTTGTTTCATCTAAGAGAACAAAGTCATGCAAGTAAAACCCACACAATTGGTCTTGTATATCTAGTGTAGAATCAGAGAAAGTCTCTAAAAACAAAAATTTCTTAAATTCATGGAAGTTGGTAAATCACTAATTAACTAATTGAACTAAAAACACAAATACTTTTCTTCCAAAAATAATGCAGACCCTGGTAGGTGCTCTGTATTTGGGCAACTTAGCATCTTTATCTTCTATTTCTCCAATTCTTACTTTCAATTTCTTTGCTTTTATTTCCTTTTGTTCAAGAGCCCTGGTGTGGTTAGATATCATTTCAGCTTTTTCTTTTTCCCAATCTTTCTTTTTTAGAGAGAATTCTTGGGTTCTCTTGCACAATTCCACACCTAAGGACACTACAATAGGACCAATGGGGTTTATATCATGAGGAATTTGTCCTTGAGATACATATTCTTTGTTTCCTACCTCAACAATAGAAATTTGTGCAAGGATCTCCAATTTGGATCCATGCTCAAATTTATACAGCTTCTCCTCTAATTCTTTGGTTTTTGTGTCCCTTTCACTATCCCTATACAAATGTGTTCTTACCAATTCTTCCACTTGCTTTATTCTCTCCATGGTTTCTTGCAATTATTTACCAATATTTCTTTATTTTATAAAAATTTATTCACCCTTTTTTAGGAACTACTCATCCCCCATTGTGTTGGTATATTTACAACCCTTTGAATCAGGGATCTTTGGGGATCTTTTCCTCATTTTACTTGCTACAAAAACATCCTCTGAATCAGATTCAAAGGTACTTGTATAGTACCAAGTTTTTGCAATAGGTGTATTTATATTACCAGGGGAATTTGCCTTTGATTATGAGTCTTTATCAGTTTCTATCATTACAATATTATCTTTCTACTTTTTCTCTGATCCTTTTATAGGTCCCTTCTTTCTTAGGTGATTTGATCACTTCCTAGGTTGTGAGGGTTTCTTCTACCCTTTTACAGGTATAGAAGAAGGTTCACCTTTTCTTTTCTTGGACCTTTGTTTTTTTCTAGAGACAAGGGTTTCTTGTGTGTCTCTTGTTGTGGGTTTCCCAAAGGCTACAAGTTGAGTGTCGTGCAGGCCCTGCTCCTCTGGATCTCTTATGTTGCAGGTAGGTGATGTAGTAGAGGAGCCAGAGGGCATTTCCCTCTTTGAAACAATGGGTTCTTCCATCTTTTGTTATAAACCCTTATTCTCCTCATTGGTTTCCTTAAGGATATCATTGATATTATTACAATCAAGAAAATTTTCCCAAGAAATATGTTGAAATTGAGTCCTCAAACTCCTTTTTATCAATAATGTGACCAAATAAAAAATGAGATAATGCTCTATTATTCATTTTTCTCTTATACTCAAATGGCATTATTTTCAAAAAATTGTACAAAAAAATTGGAACATTCACACACCTACCATGGAAAAGATTACTCAATAATTTAAAATAAATTGTATACAACAAGGATTATTTGCCATCACAGGTTAAATACTTGATTATGTAAGAAGAAACTAAAGCCCAGATCTAGGGTAAAGATAATCATTTATTACCTTGAAAAGATGATTCCACGTTTTCTCCAGGCTACCTAAATTAATTCATGGTAGCAATAGTGTCTACTCTCACTAGAAACTCTTCTCCAGGTTCCTATGGCAGTCTTGATACTTAAGAAATGGTATCTTTCAAAGCATCTACCCTTAAGCCTCTCACAATTGCTTCATCATTTTGTAATATGACAAAAAATTGTGGTGTCATCACTTCATTGAACTCTGTGAGTGTCAAGAAATTCTCAAACCAATCGGCTTGTTGAAAAATAGGCAATAATAGCCTATCTTCTAACAATTGGGCGTGTGTTGTTGTTTCCCTACAAATAATATCACCTCCCATGATACTATTGTTGTTCTACAGTTACTTAATTCTTCTTTGTTCTGGTTCATTTTTTGTCTGTTACTCCAACTAAACCACTTCCATTGCTCTATATGTTGTAACCTCTCAATTCAGCTTCCTTTAACCGTTTTTCTCTCCTCTAAGCTTGTATTGTTTAAAAATGGAAGAAAATAAAATGACAAAAATAATATAATTTATTTTGTGAAAATCAAGAAAATTAAGATTACCCCTCTCTCCAACTAAAGATAATAAGTGTCCTACTTAGTGGTATGGTTTTGGTGGAGGGTTAAATGTGTTGAGAAATGTGACTCAAATTTACTGGCTTGATCAACTTCCTAGAGTAGTTGTGATAATTTCCTCCTTCTTCGGCCTCAGTTAAGTCATTGGTTTTCAAGTTTTTCTAATTGAAGTCGCAGGGTTCTAAAGTTTCATAACCTCCTGACTTAGCGACTGTGAAGTGAAGGTTACTCCATTTTTTGTTGTTGTGTCACTAGTTTTACGAATGCCACAACCTTTGACATGAGGTTCAAAAGTTTGGGTTTTGAGCGACAGAGCGATCCCTTTGTTGTCGGCGTGTCGTGGGTTTTGCGAACTTTGCAACCTCTGACATGAGGTTCATAAGTTCAAGTTTTGAGCGACAGAGCAATCCCTTTGCTATCGGCGTGTCACAGGTTTTGTGAACTTTTTAACCTCCAACATGAGGTTCGGAAGTTCTAGTTTTGAGCGACAAAGTGATCCCTTTGTTGTTGGCAAGTCATGGGTTATGGGAACTTCACAACCTCCGACAAGAGGTTTTGAAGTTTGGTTTTCCAGCAATATAGCATTTTGGATGTTGATGGATGTGGGGACCACTTGGAGTGTTGGGAGTTAAATATTTAAGTATTTTCCAGGAGACTTGTTGCAAATATTGTAGATTCCCATCTTGATTCTCTGAAATTGCACAAGCAGTGTATGTGTGTCTTAGTGGACCTCTCACCACGACAAGTGGTATATGAAGGAGAGTTGATAGTTGGAAAGCAATGGTTGGTTTTCAACTGTCGATGAATGTGGGACCCAATAGGATGGTGGATTGTGTCGAAGGCCAAAAAGTGGTGATGACGTGGAGGATAGATGGCATGTGGGCCCATGTGCTCAGTGACTTGGTGAGATGGTAATAAATGTCTCTTTGATTGGGCGGCATGGTGTTAGGTGGATAACCTTAAGTTTGATGATGGAGATTTGTTCAACTACTTATCTAATAGCCAAAAATATTGGATGATGGCACGTGGCTCGAGGTGTAACCCTAAAGGGGTGTGGTAGTTGAATAGTTAAAGATAGAGAAAGTGAATCTTAGAGAGCGGTGGTTATCGGGGTATTGGCTGAGAGGTGGTGGGGGCTAGCCAAGAGGTTGGGTTGTTGTGAGCCAAGAGATGAATCTTACAGAAGGTGAAGGTTTGAGTGGCTATGTGACAGAGAGGCCGAGAGGCTGGTGGTCAAGTCATGAGGCTATGTAGTCGAACGAGATGTATCTCACTAAGAGAGGTGGTCGCAATGGGTTATGCTGCCGGATTCTCTCCAGATGGAACAAGATGTAAACTCTGTAAAGGCTTAGAGCCTAAATTGTATTTGTAACTATATTTTATTGTTGAATAATACATTGGCGATCTGGGCTTTTGGAGTGTGGGGTTTTTTACAAAAAAGGGTTTTCCCCCGGTAAATCTATGTGTCCATGTTTTCTATTCCATCTTTCATGCTTAATGGTTCTGTGTGATTGAATCTGTTTAATGGTGTTTTTTGGAACTAGTTTAATTAGCATTAATTTTTCTCTAAGGGTCAATGTGGGAAATGAACTATGTCTAATTCTACCTTGCGGTATAGTAGTTCATGTCTTTGAGGCAATATGATGAAATAAAAGCTATCAAAGGCACTTCTAATCTTTGATATCTCTTTCTGAAATTACCCATATTTCCCTACAAGTGGTATCCGAGCCTTCTTTTGGGATGTGTTTCTTCCTAGTGTGTTGTTGGTTCTGGGTATTCCTTCTGTGAAGATTTCTTAGTGTGACAGGCTTGAGGAAATATGAAGGAATCGACTGATGGATTGATCCTTTGATGAGTAGAAATTATTGCTCTTCTATTTAAGTTTTTGAGACAACACGTAGCATGGAAGATGGTGAAGATGGAGATACTTGAGTTGTTCATATTGAAATGATGTGACCTAAAGCTCCTGAGTTGGCAGTGGTATAATCCTCATGCATGGGGTGGAATAATATTTTCTCTATGGTTGTGTTACAGCAAGGCTTTCATATTGGGTGTCTATGTGAGAGGCTCCCTAATGATATGGAGATGCTTGGGTTGTTGTTCAGTCATGGAGTAATGTGCTTATGTTGGGTGTTTTTCTTAGTATTGGAAGGCACAATTTCATGGTACCCTGAGTGCATGCAGGCTATGGAGTTGATCATTGGATGATCTAGAAGCTTCTGAAATAGCCTATCTCTCTCAAATGCATGTGCCTGTTGGTGGTTTTGTAGCTGGCTTGAAATGGGCCTGGAGTTCTTGAACTGCTATTTCCTTTTAAGGATAGTTTGTACTTGCATGGCTCTGTGGTTTTGCAGGTTTTACATGGTCAAGCAAAACTTATGGTTATGTGGAGTTGTTGTTAAGCTATTTTCTAGACCCTGGATTTTGGGGTGTGACTAGATGAGACAGTTGCAATTCAGCATGGTTTGAGGAGGTTCGATGTCTTCTTTGCATGGGAGTGTTGGTATGTGATTTATCACTCAGCATTCTTGTGGTATTTCTTGTTGGGTTCGTAGACTATGGTGCTCAAGCTGTGGACATGATTGGAAAATCATATCTAAGTCTGATCTGGTGTTTGAGTCATGTTGTCTACATGGTTATTCTCTTTGAGATCTTAATTTTGTAGTTTCCAGTATGATGATGGTTTTGCATGTTTCTGTTGAATGGATCTATAGGTTGTGCAATGTTGTGGGTTGTCTTTACCTACATGTTTGTTGTGAGTTGTCTTGGAAGTGGACTGTCTATATCCACGAGATCTGATTTTGTGATAGTGCGGACTTGTTAGCTGACCTTGTCTATGGTCACTTATGCATTGGTGTAGCTACTTTGAGATGCGAGGATGGATGGTTTTGAGTACCTGAATAGTCGATTATAGGGACCTATACCATGTGTATCACAATGTCAAAAATCTTGATACACATTTATGGTGTAAGCTTTTGACAGTGATGGTTTGGAGATCTTGGTGCCACTTGGTGTTGTTGTCAAATGGACATGTTGTTGTGTGAACCTAAAGGATTTTCAAATTAGAAGATGTTTGTTCATGATGCTTGGAAATCTCAGTTGTCAAGGTTCAATGTGAGCTTTAGCAATGACTGTGGATACATCACTTGTTGATGGATGGTCTTCTCAAGTGTTGCAAATGTTGCTAGGAGGATCTCTTAGATCCTGTTGTTGTAGAAGGGTTCTTTCACTTTTCCATGGACGTTATTTAAAGATGTGCAACATCTCGTAGCCATGGAGGATTCTTGGAGTCTTTGGTTGAGGTGTTGGTGGTGCTTGACAGGTGATGTTGGTTTAGAGTTTGATGTGTTTCATGTCATGGTATACTCTTGATTGTGCATTAGAGTTTTGGCATGATGCATTTCTCTTGAGACCATGGTATGTTCACCTAGAGCATGGGATGTCCTAAGGGGGATGTGCAAATCATGATGTCATGACAAGTGAAGCTAGTGGAAGTGCAGAAGAAAGAACAGAAGAATCAGAAGTTCAAGAGAATCCTAAAGTTTCGAGGTATGTAAAGCTAAATCATTCTGAAAATCAGATTATAGGAGATAAGAACAAAGGTGTGTAGACTAGAAGAAGAATTGCAGAAGAGTATTGTTTGATTTCCAAGACTGAGCCCAACAATGTCAATGAATCTTGTAAAGATGAATATTAGATGGAAGCAATGAAGGATGAACTTATGCAAATAGAGAAAAATGATACATGGATTCTTGTTCCTAGACCTCAGGATAAAAATGTGATTGGAACCAAATGGGTCTTTCGGAGTAAGTTGAATGAATAAGGTGAAGTGGTCAGGAATAAAGAAAGACTGGTATGTAAAGGGTACTCACAGATGGAAGGTATTGATTTTGAAGAAACCTTTGCGCCTATTGCTAGAATTGAAGCTGTAATCTATTATTTCTTGCTTATGTTGCTTTTAAGAACTACAAAGTCTATCAAATGGATGTAAAGTCAACATTTCTAAATGGTGAAGTATATGTTGAGCAACCAAATGGATTTCAATTAACTGATAAGGAAGATATGGTTTACCGATTAAAGAAAGCATAGTATGGACTCAAGCAAACCCCTAGAGCCTGGTATGCTAGACTGGAGTATGTGTCTACTAAGGAACAAATTACAGACATCTTTACTAAACCATTGCCTAAGGATACTTTTGAGTATCTCAGAGGGAAGTTAGGGGTGATTTCCCCTCCTAATATGAACTAAGATGCAAGTCTTTGCATCATTTTTTGCATTCATAATCATATCTTGTTTTGGATTGATGTTGTGGTGGCTACTACTCAGGGGGAGTAGTCAGATGATTTAGATATGTGGTTCAAAGCTTATGTACCTTTTCCATTGATGTTAAAGGGGGAGAAGAACAGTATGAGAAGAAGGGAAGATTGTTGAAAGAAGACTTAGTTGCATTGATGGTATATTTTTCACATCATGTGTTGCCATCAATTCCAAAGGGGGAGATTGTTGGATGTTGTGGTTGTGTTGCTGATATGTAGTTGTCATTGATATCAACACTATTAGCATTGATGTTTTGAAGGATGTATATGTCGAGGATTGTTGGGAATTTATGACTCAATGTTCTGGCTTGTTTCCCCTTCGGACTTGGCATTTTCCTTCTTGTTTTGTGCCTTTACTGCGGCGGCTTTGACTGGTTTTGGCGGTTACCACCATACCGCAGGCGGTGGGTCAACTCACCACGGTATCGCAGTGAGACTGCCAGCGGTGGTCATAGTAATTACCGGCATACTATAGGCGGTGGGTCAACTCACCGCGGTATCATGGTGAGACCGTCGACGGTGGTCTTGGCAGTTACCGCCATACTGTAGGCAGTGGGTCCTCTCACCGCAGTAGCACAGTGAGACCGCCTGTGGTTGGGTCTGGTGGTTACCGCCATGCCACGACCAATGAGATAACTGACCGCAGTGGCCGCGGTAAGACTACTAGTGGCCTGGTTGGTAGTTACCGCCATACTACGGCCAGTGAGATGGCTGACCACAGTGGCCACGGTAAGACCGCCAGCAACCTGGCTGGCGGTTACTGCCATACCACGGCCAATGAGATGGCTGAGTGTGGTGGCCACGGTAAGACCGCCTGCGGTCAGCCAAGATGACTTACCTCCATACCGCGAGGCATGTTGGTTAGGGCTACAGTTGCATGATAGGAGCTCGTATGAGCTCGGGGTAGAGTTTGACCAAGTTGGACTCGGTGTCAGAGCGGGAGGCGAATGATAGGGCAACACATGGTAGGTTGGAAGCATCTCATTGGTTGAAGACAAAGGAAAAGTCAGAACATGGTGAAGACTTGGGCCAGAGCTCGGATGGCTTACCTCCATACCGTGAGGCAAAACGGTCTGGGCTGAGGTAGTGCGGTAAATAGTGGTGTGAGCTCGAGCAAGCTCACTGCCATACCACGAATAGTTTTTCTGAGCTTGGTTGTAATGCGGTAAGAGCTCGAATGAGCTCGGAACTCAGTTGATCAAGTTGGACCAGTTTGACTGATTGTCAGAGGTGTGACTACAAATGGATTGGCGACACGTGGAAAGTTCTTTGAGATCCCATTGGCCAGAGAGTTATTTCCTGATTGCGATAGAGCTGAATTATTGATGGAGGTTAACGGACTCATCTAGGCCAAGTTAATGATTGTGTGGCTCGATGCAGCTGTATAAGTGATGCATATTATCAGGGAATGGTCGAAGCTTGGAGGTGGATAATTAATTATCCTGATGACCATTGTAGGCAGGGATGGGTTGAACAGGTATGCACACGGTGTAAGATTATAAATAATCATGTGTGCAGTTCAAGACAGATGATGAGCGATATTAGAGAGAGGCTAAGAGTGTTCGAGTTGTTCAAAAGTGAACACTTTGACTCTCAAATCTGATAAGATGTGAACCTATGAGGCCAAGAGGCTGGGTTGGCCATGAGGCTGGCTATGACAATCTTTTGAGAGGAGCTGAAGGGAATCTATAGAGTATGTCATGAGGACATTGTAACTATGTGATGATTTTGTTTTGTGTTGCCTGTATTCTTTCTCTAGATGGACAAGATGTAATATCCTGAAGAGCATAGCTCTGTGTTTGTATTGTAACCTTTTTGTTACTGAATAATACAAGTGAGCTTAATGTTTTGGAGGTGGGTTTTTGTACCCGAAAGGGTTTTCCCCACATATATTTGTGTGTTCATAGTTTTGTCTTTCATGGCTATATGTTTATGTTGAATCTATTATTTGTTTGCATTCACTTCTCTTAGAGGATCAGTGGGGGATCAACTGTGCCTGCTTCCACTTTTTGGTACAGTTGGTTGTGTCTTTGTTGTGATTTTGAATTGAAATCACTAAGGCACTATTGTCTTAGATGTATATCTTGATGAAAAAACCGAATTTGTATCCCCAACAAGTGGTATCAGAGCATGTCTGTAGGAGGTCGAGGCTTGATGATACCAACCAGTGGTATCAAAGTCTTCTCCTGGTTGCTGAAGTTCTGGGTATTTCTCCTGTGAAAATTTCTTAGCCTAGAAAGCTTGAGGAAGTCTGTAGAATTCGACTGGTGATTAATCCTTCGGTGAGTGGAAGTGTGTGATTCATTGATTCAACACACAGGTTTGAAAGACGCTGGAGATGACTGGAGTTGGTCATGTTGTGGCAACATGGTTTGAAGCTCTTGGCTTGCAACAAAGTTCCTGATGCAAATGGCGTGAGATGTGTTCATGGCTGAGAGGCAGCAAAGCATGGTGTTCATACTGGGTGTGTGTGAGAGGCTCCCTGGTGGTATGGACTTGCTTGTGTTGCTAATCAGCTATGGAGTGTTGTGCTTATGCTGGGTGTTTTTTGACTTAGCACTGAAGGCAGTTTCTCTAGTGCTCTGATTGCATGGAGGCTATGAAGTGACTTTGGTGGTCTGCAACTTCTGGATAGCCTGGCTCTCCCTTGTGCTTGTGCATGACTGTGGCATTGGAACTGGTCTTAAATGGACCTGTTGTTCCTGTGTGCTTGTTTCTTGCACTTGCATGGTTCAAATTCATGTCTTTGGCTCTAAAGGTTTTGTGTAGATTTTCCTAAAAAGTCTATGTTGCATTTTCATGTTCTTTCATTGTTCTGGTTAACTGTGATGGTTGTGTGCAGACTCCTAAGATGAGCAATGAATATGGAGGTGTGTGGGTGTTTTGGGAACACTGTGGTTTTGCAGGTTTTGCACGGTCAAGGAAAACTTGTGTTTGTGTGGAGCTGATGTCTGCTATTTTCTAGATCCTGGCTTCTGGGGTGTGACTGAATGATATAGTTGTAGTTCAACATATCTTTGAGGAGGTGTGATGTCTTCTTTGCATGGGAGTGTTGGTATGAGTTTCTCTTACAACATTCTTGTGGTATGCTTTGATGGTTTCCTAGACTATGGTGCTTGAGTTGTGGACATGACTGGAAAATTAGATCTGTTGTTGATCTGGTATTTGAGTCATGCTTGTTTGCTTTGGTTGTTCTCTTTGATTGTCTTAGTTTTGCAGTTTTCAGTGCGATGATAGATTTACATGGTTTACATTTGGTTGCATCCACGAGTTGTGCAATGTTGTGGGTTGTCCTTACCTACATGTTTTCTGTGAGACAACTCCGAAGTGGACTATCTATATCCATGAGGTTGTAACTGTGTTGTGCAGATCTGTTAGTTGACCTTATCTGTGGTCACTTGTGCATTGGCATGGTTGTTTTGAGATGAGAAGAGGAATGGCATTTGAGTACCTGAATAGTCAGTGATGGGGATCTGAAGCATGTGAATCACGATGTCATGGAGAGCTGGATACACTGGCTAGTGTAAGCTTTTGACAATGATGGTGTGATCGGTCATGGTGCTTGGAAAGCTCGGTGTCACAGTTCATTGGGAGCTTTAGCAGTGACTGTGGATTCATCACTTGATGGTGAATGATCTTCTTTGGTGTTGCAAATGCTCCTTGAGGACTCTTAGATCCTGTTACTGCAGAAGAGTTCTTTCGTATCTGCATGGTCACTATTTGAAGATGTGCAGCATCTTGGAGCCATGAAGGACCTTGGTAGTCTTTGGCTGAGATGCTGGTGGTGCTCGACAGGTGATGTTGGTTGAGTTTGTTTGCTTGATGTCATGTATACAATTGCTTGTGCATTAGAGTTTTGGCATGTTTCTTTGCTCTTGAAGACCATGGACATTTCACTTGAAGCATGGTATCTCCTAATGGGGATGTGTAGATCATGGTGTCATGATAAGTTTTGAAAATTTGACAGTGGTCTAGGGTTTCTCTATGTTTTGAGTGCATTGGTCATATGTTGGTGAACTTCATGGTTGCTGCAGTTTTGTAGATTGGAGTCAGCATGAGATGACAGGTTGTTGATACTCATGGATGCATGGAGAATAAGGTGAGGTTGGAATTCTTATGAGAATGTTGTTGTTACAGTTGAAAATATGAGAAGCTTGCACCTTGGTTGAATGTGAATTCAACGAAGACCTTGAAGGAGAATGCTCTTGGGTAAGTCACTTTGGCTTGTATATCTTGGATGAGCATGTTTCTCTTTTCTTCTTGGTCTGCTTAGTAGTGGTGTCACTTTGAAAGGTATTTTCCCACTATATTTTTCAGTTGTGTGTTATGCTTTATCTTTCATGATATGAATCTTGAGTTGTTTTTGAGATTCTGGAGGATTCATAATGGAAGATGGATAGCATTGTTTATCTCCTTGTGCTTTTGAGGACTGACAGGAGATGGTTATATGGGTAAGTCTGGTCTTCTTTGAGGTGCTTACATCCCTGGTTTTGTTGGATGTTGTTAAGGCTTTTCCTTTGGGATGTGAAGAAGATCATTCTTGACACAGCTGGCATATAGAAGTGTTTGTAGAAGGGCATCTTTTTTGATTTGTTGTTTCTCTCTAATCTGGTCTTGTTCTTCCTGATTGTTCCTTTGACTTTAGATGTGAGTTGTCTTTGTGGTGCCGAGTTGGTCATAGTTTCTGGTCATGTGTTGTCACTTGGGTGATGACACAAAGGTACCTACGCTTCTTTCTTGAGTCAGGTTTGGAAGAAATGTGGAAGAAAGTTGAGAGAAACTTTTTTTGCAGTAGGTGGTTGCAGGTGTTGCATATCAGTGTGGATGTTCCGTGGAACTACATGGTTACATTTCTTTGTGCAGGGATTGGTGGACTTGGTATGCCTGGATCATGTGTGATGGTGCTATATTTGCATTCATTTGGATAGTACCCTTGCAGTGGGAGTACCTAGACATGTTTGGTCTTTTAACTGGTTGACACAGGGTGCTCATTTGCTGCTGAGATGGGTGGTTTTATGATGGCATGAGTCTGCTGCCGGTTTTTCATACCTTTGAGGTATGGGTGGTTGGATGATTCAGTATGAGTTGAGGGTGTTGGTTTTCAATCACGTGGGTTTGATCACTTGGATGAGGGCAGTTAGTTTAATGGTTGTTGTTCTAGCTGGTTGGTTTCTTGTTCTGGAGAATGGTTCTTTTTCTTGTGCTCACATTGGTGCCTTGTTGTTTGCTGCTTTGTTGCCTTTGTCACCTGGAGGATCAATTGCTTTCATTCCTGAGACTGATGCATATACACCTTGGCGTGTTCCTATGTTTGGAGTTGGTGCCTGAGATGGTGGAAAAAATTTTGATGTCATTGCAGAGGTCTTGGTTGGAGCGTGGAAGCATGGTTTTAGTCCTTGTTTGGATGTTTGGAGGAAGCCTGAAAGTCTTCAACAAGTGGGAGATTGTTGGGAATTTATGCCTCAACATTCTGGCTTGTTTCCCCTTCGAACTTGGCATTTTCCTTCCTGTTTCGTGCCTTTACCACGACGGCTTTGACTAGTTTTGGCAGTGGGTCAACTCACTGCAGTATCATGGTGAGACCGCCAGTGGTGGTCATGGTAGTTACTGCCATACCGTAGGTGGTGGGTCAACTCACCGCGGTATCATGGTGAGACCGTCGGCAACGGTCTTGGTGGTTACCGCCATACCACAGGTGGTGGGTCCTCTCACCGCGGTAGCGCGGTGAGACCACCTATGGTTGGGTCTGGCGGTTACCACCAAACCACGGTGGCCGCAGTAAGACTGCCTACAGTCAGCCAAGATAGCTTACCGCCATACCGCGAGGCATGTTGGTCAGGGCTACAGTAGCGCGGTAAGAGCTCGTACGAGCTCGGGGTAGAGTTTGACCGAGTTGGACTCAGTGTTAGAGCGGCAGGCAAATGACAAGGCAACACGTGGCAGGTTGGCAGCATCTCGTTGGCCGAAGACAAATGAAAAGTTAGAGCACGGTGAAGACTTGGGCCAGAGCTCGAAGGAGCTCAGATGGCTTACCACCATACCACGAGGCGAAATGGTCTAGGCTGCGGTAGTGCGGTAAATGGCGGTGTGAGCTCAGGCGAGTTCACCGCCATACTACGATTGGTTTTTTTGAGCTTGATGGTAACACGGTAAGAGCTCAGATGAGCTCAAAACTCGATTGACCAAGTTGGACCAGTTTGACTGAATGTCAAAGGTGCGACTACAAATGGATTGGCGACACGTGGAAAGTTCTTTGAGATCCCATTGGCCAGAGAGTTATTTCCTAATTGCGATAGAGCTGAATTATTGATGGAGGTTGACGGACTCATCTGGGTCGAGTTAATGATTGTGTGGCTCGATGCAGCTGTATAAGCGGTGCATGTTATCAGGGAATGGTCAAAGCTTGGAGGTGGATAATTAATTATCCTGATGACCATTGCAAGCAGGGATGGGCTGAACAGGTATGCACATTGTGTAAGATTATAAATAATCGTGTGTGCAGTTCGAGATAGATGATGAGCAATATCAAAGAGAGGCTGAGAGTGTTCGAGTTGTTCAACAGTGAACACTTTGACTCTCGGATCTGATAAGATGTGAACCTATGAGGCCAAGAGGCTGGGCTAGCCATGAGGCTGGCTGTGACAGTCTTTTGAGAGGAGCTGAAGGGAATCTACATAGTATGTCATGAGGACATTGTAACTGTGTGATGATTTTGTTTTGTGTTGCCTGTATTCTTTCTCCAGATGGAGAAGGTGTAATATCCTGAAGAGAATAGCTCTATGTTTGTATTGCAACCTTTTTGTTACTGAATAATACAAGTGAGTTGAATGTTTTGGAGGTGGGGTTTTTTACCCGAAAGGGTTTTTCCCATGTATATATGCGTGTTCATAGTTTTGTCTTTCATGGTTACATGTTTATGTTGAATCTGTTATTTGTTTGCATTCACTTCTCTCAGAGGATCAATGGGGGATCAACTGTGTCTGCGTCCGCTTTTTGGTATAGTTGGTTGTGTCTTTGTTGTGATTTTTAATTGAAATCACTAAGGCACTGTTGTCTTAGATGCATATCTTGATGACAAAACCGAATCTGTATCCCCAACATTGAGAAAATTATATTAAATATGTTGGAAGCTGTATGTGAAGCTGTGAAGTTCAGTATGGTGTAAAATTTAGTATGTTGGTATTTAGAAGTTGTGCTTTAAAGGTTTTGTTGCTAAGCCTATCTAGTCTATACTCTGAAAATTTCAGAGGTGCACATCAAAATTTGTGCAAGTTTTGAGTCTGTGTGTTCCTACAATTATTTTGTTACTGAAGCTAATGTTTCTGGAAGAAGAGAATGTAATTATGGTAATTCTAGCTATTGTGTATGCTTGTGAGATGTTCATTGATGTTTCTAGATCATGTTATATCCTGTTTGCACGTCTGCATTGATTGGTGTGATCATGATCGAATATTTTTCTTTTGTGTGTTCGGGTTTTCATGTTCTTGGTTGACATGGTGGTCGTAGCATGTTGTGGATCCTCATGGATTAATCTCTTAATGTTTGGCATGTTAGAGGATTTTTTTTTAGGTCTTCATTATGTTTTAACCGACCTCAATTGGTATGCATTGAGATTTATTCATGAATTGGGCTGACAGTTTGTAATTCATTTATTCTTTTATTTTTTGCCAACAAAGTTGTTGATGTAATTCAATGAAGTGGATATATAAGAGCGATTGTTTCTTCATTTTGAACTGTGCTCGATGTTTGTGTGAGAAGTGTGAATGCAAAATGTGTGAATAGAGATCAGATCATTCGATTGCAGAGTGTGAAGAATTTTGAGTGAAGTGTGAAGAAGTGTTTTTGAGCCTAACCAGAACTGTCATCAGGCTTTTGAAGAAGCTAATTTCTCATTTCAACCTCTTCAGATGGATTTAATCTGAATTTTTTATGTAAGATAGTGTGTCTTCTTTGAGTAGTGAGCTCTAGGCAGTGTGCCTGAATGCATGTGCATTCCTTATTCATTTTCATTATACTTTTAACAGGGTATAATGTAACGCCCCATCACGCAAATCCCATAGGACAAACAACTAACATTAATAGAACAATTTTTTTTTTTAAAAGAACAACAATTACATTTAACATAATTAAATAATTGATTAATCAACATACATATATCATATAACATTAACCTAGTCCCATGGGGTAACATGGTGCACTACTCGAATGAACCCAAACCAACTAAAACGATAATGATTCCAAACTAAACAAATGATAGAAGCGTGAATAAAACATAATAAAAATATACATTCATCCAACATGAACAAGATAGATAAATAAAAGCATGAATAACATATTATTACATATCAACTTCAAAGTTTCAAGTTACATTCGTGGAACATATTTCCACAAATACAACACAATGTGGAACCACTATTACATTACAAAGTTGCTTCCCTTATAACATTGGGAAGAGTACAATAATGCAGATTTGAATACATAAAAGGTACAATCTTTTCCGTGTGAAGCTCTAGGATCACTACATCTTCTTTCATGCCATGATCATCATCTGGGGACCCAATGGGTGCATTGCATGTTTCCACCCGACCTTGTGAACCCGAAGGAACACCCCCCGTGCAAGGAGTCCATAAGAAAGAACCCTCGTCCATAAAGTCAAAGCATAAAGGACTAACACCATATAACTCAAGACCACATAACAACATACTCAACAATAATAACAAGACTCTAGAGGCAACAAGAACAAGGGAAAAACAAAGGGCATAGTGGGAGAGTGTCATTGCATGGCTTCACATGGATTAACCAGACTACCTAACACTAGGAGCTGCCTCCATTTATGGTTAACCAGACAACCTATCTCAAAGTATCACCCCAGAGGGTGACTCATGCAGAGCAACTTACCTTTTGTGGAGACAAGGAAGTGACCTTACCAACCAGGTCTTCCCACCCGTCCTTAGCCTTTGAGAGAACTAACGGTAGGGGTGAGGTGCAAGTTTTAATCTTGTTATGTGTTAACTAACCCAACCCTCTAGCTACATTAATTAGGTTATCATTTATTTAAGGAAACTCTTTCATGGGCGACCCCTTGTACACTGGCCCCAAGAAGACCCACTCTCCCCTACAGTTACCCCAAAACCAAAGAAAAATAATGGGTGTACCTCAATACACAACCATAAAGGACCTTATTTCACAACAAGGCACACGAGGCATCACCATCTCGTGACTACACAAAGTATCAAAATCCCATAAAACTAGGATGTACCACCCACACAATTATTCACAAGGTAACAAGATAGACAAAAAGGTGCAACCATAAACATGCATACACACCACTTCCCTAGCCTCTGGAGGTAACACTTATCCACCCAAGAACCAGAATAACACATTCTATCAATTAAAGCCACATTTTCAGGCTATATACAATTTAACCTAAATTAAACATATCGCATATCAAGTATAAATTTTCATCATTTAAAATCCATTCCAAATCATAAAGTTCATTAAATATTTCAAATTTAATCTATGGAAATAACCAATTACCCAACATTAGTTATCTCACCAAATTAATTTTACCAAATTAGAAAATCTTAGTTCCTTAATTGTTTCTAAACCAAAATAAATAAAGGCAACTACATTTTCTACAATTATTTAATCACAAAATAAACTTCGAAAATAAAATATTTGAAATTAAACTATTAAAACACTTATAAATAAAAATATATTTTTTAATCTTAAACAATATCTATTCTCTGGTTTTGTTTCTTTTTCCAAACAAAATATTCTCTAAATCTGCTTTTTTTCAAGATTGTAATATCTAATTTACAATTTTTATTTCTAAATACTGGTTTACTTAAAATCATATTTAAATCTGAATTTAGTCAAGAATAATTTTGTTCATAATTTTTTTCCAAAATTAAAAATATTTTTTCATTCAACAATATATTCCTATCCAAATATATATACACGTATATATATGTGTGTGTGTGCCAATAAAAGAATATTAAATTTAAAACACTGTTGAATATCACAACATAATTAATTGCATATTTATCTATTCAAAACAGAAGTATATACATATATACACATATATTTATACATATATACATTGAATTAACCATTGTGTTTTTATTAAAGAACGGAAATAAAATAATAAATGCAGACATACCCATATACAAATATATATATATATATATATATATATATATAAAATAAAGCCATGGTTTAATAGTACTAAGGGGCGCAGCCTCTTTGTATGGGTAAACTTAATAATTATTAAGACAATTATAAATAATATGAGTATATTTAATCTTACACAATATTTATTTCCTGATTTTATTTCTAAATAAGAATTTAAGAAAGCTGAGTTTTTACAAAAAGATAATTTTCAGTTCATTTAATCCAAAAGTAAGAATCATATTTACACAACTTCAAAATATCACTACTTATACATACTATATACATGTATATATATATATATATGTATATATATATATATATGTGTGTGTGTATGTATGTATATACATATGTATATATATGTATATACATATATATATATATATGTATATATATATATATATGTATATATATATATATATGTGTGTGTGTATGTATGTATATACATGTATATATATATGTATATATATGTATATATGTGTATATATATGTATATATATATATATATCAGACATTAAAAGAAATATTAATTTATATTGTTGTGTTGGTGCAACTGCAACATATTTAACTCCATATAGAAATGACAAATATACAGATATATATATATATATTTATATATTTTCATGATAAAAATATAAAATAAAACACACTTTAAATTTCTCTTTTTAAGAAATTGTTGAGTTCACATTAACACAAAGCATTATAAGAAAATGTTGAACCACACACATATATATAATAATAATTTAAAAACTAAATTTAAAATTCATTATATAAATCACTTGCACATTTAAAAGTCAAAGAATAATAAATAATGAGAAATCTTACATATATATATATATATATAATACATAAACACATGGAAGTTGAGCACAACCGAGCAATGATTTCGCAAAACAATAATTTTAAGACTCGCACAACAAACATATTGAAATTTTGAAATTTACAATCTTTTTCTTTTCAAAATAAATAAATCAACATTTTAACTCCAGCAACATTTAAATTTAAAAATAGAATATTAAATTAAATGATAATCTCATGATAATTTAAATCTTGCAATATTAATAAAATCATTAATGTATAAAATATATATCACTAATGCACACATTTATTTTCTAAAATAATTAATGTCATTTACTAACAATGAAATTTTATTACTTACTAACCACATCGAAGAATAACATTTTAATTTAAATCAACTATTCATCAACATAGCCATAGTCAAAACCTTTAAATAAACATTACTAAAATCATGAAAGTAAATAACTTAAATTAAAAATCATACCCACACGAACGAAGTATGGATAGAAGACATGAACAAACATTGACCCAACCACAGACATAGACGGGGGTACTTTCTTATCAACTCCCTGACCACATCAACCCATTGGGTATGTAGGGCGTGCTCAGACCCGACAATGCGGGTGGATTCGACACCTAGTACCTGCAGTCCTGCATAACACCAAACGTCGAACAACATATACATATAAACTCATAATCAAACACATTGTGAAAGAGAATCGCGGTGAGGCAAGGCGCTCATGGATAAGCGATGCAACACCATCTCCTTCATCTAAATCATATATAGTAATCAAAATCTTAGCACAACATCATAATCATAAGTATCCAACACATGTTTCCAAATATCATAAGCAAGGAAACATAATTGTCCGCCAACCAACAACATGGCGAAAATAGATGTCTATCAAAGTATCAAGTATGCATCATAACATAACTAGAAATCAAATAGAATCAAACAAACACACAAAATAGTATCATAAAGTATCAGTAACATGAGAGGCACTACATATAACTTGTGGATTAACCTCCATCATGATTTTTCCCCTAACAGGGTTTCCACGCAAAAATCTTGGTGTTATGTGTGCTTCTGATGTGTTGTTGATTCATTCTTTTACTATTATTTATCAGATCTGAGATTAAAGTTTAATAAGGTTAAATAAGTGTTAAATTATGTGACAACTGATTCACCACCCCTCTCAGTTATCTATTCTTGTTTTTCCAACAGTTTCTGGTTCAGATGATTAGAGATTTGACAATGGTTTGGTAATTCTTTGTGTATTGGGTGCATTGGTCATATGCTCAAGAACTTGATGATGGTGCAATGATGCATTTCTATTTTGGCATGATATGATCGGTTGTAGGTGCTCATGGATACATGAAGAATAAGGTGAGGCTATAATTCTCTTGAAATGAGAGAAGTTTTGATGGTTACTCTTGATGAGTTTTCAGCAAAAAGTCTGAGGAGCCTTCACCTTGGTTGGACATGAGTTCAATAGAGACCAATGAGGAGATTTCTCTTTGATGATTCATGGTGGCTTGTATATCTTGGAGGAGCATTCTCATTCCCCAATCTTGGTCTACTCGGTAGTTTATCACTTGAGAGGTATTTCCCATTATTTCTCTCAAGTGTTTTATGCTTTCTTTCATGGATATGGATCTTGAACTACTATTAGATGATTCTGAGGATTCATTATGAGAGATGGATAGCATGGATATCTCCTTGGGTTTGTATATTCATTTATGATGATCATAGGGGATGGTATTGGGCTAATTTCTTGAGATGTGAAATGTATTGGTTTGATATTCTTTAAGAAGCTTACATCTATGTTTGATTACATGTTGCAATGGTATGTTTGATCTCTTGAGGTTGAACAGAGTTGGATGTTGATAAGGCTTTTCATTTGGGGTTGTGAAGGAGATCATACTTGACACAGTTGGAATTTGAGAGGTGTATGTACAAGGATTTTCTACAAGTATATGATGTGCAAAATTTTCTCTCTATGGTCTTGGTTATGGAGACTTGTGGTGAGGGTTGTACAGGTTGTGCATATCATTGTGGATGGTTCCTTGAAACTACATTTTTACACTCTCTATTTGATTTTATTGGTGGACTCGTTATGCCTTGATCTTTTCAGATTTGGCATTACCCATGCAGTGGGAGTTCCTAGATCTATTTTGTCTTCTTAAACTAGTTGGCACTTGGAGCTTGTATTTATTTTTGATGGGTTGGCTATGCAAGTGGAATGAGTTTTCTGATGTAGATACCTTGTAGGTATGTGTGATTGGATGGATTAGCACTTGTTGTGTGTGTTATTTTCAGCCACGTGGGTTTGTGATCAGTTGGATGGGAGAAATCAATTTTCTGGTTGTTGTTCTAGATGATGTTTTATCTTATTTTCTGGAGAATGGCTTCATGGTTGTGTTCATGTTGAAGGCTTTAAAGTTGATATTGCTTTTGTATAGCTTGTGAGAACATTGGAGTGGTGGAAGTGTTGAAGCCCTTGTTTTATGTAGGATCTGATGCTTGTGCTCTTGAGACTGGTGCATATACACCTTGGCTCGTTCCTTTTTCCTATGGTGGATGGTTGGAATGGTTGCCTGAGTTAGTGGACATCTTGGATGTTAGTGGAGGTGTCTTGGTTGGAGCGTGGAAGCATTGTTTAAGATTCATTTGAATGCTTTGGAAGGATTCAATAAGTTCTTTGTCAAGTGGGATAATGTTGAGAAATGTGACTCAAATTTATTAGCTTCATCGACTTCCTAGAGCAATTATGTTTTCCTCCTTCATCGGCCTGAGTTAAGTCATTAGTTTTCAAGTTTTTCTAACTGAATTCACGGGGTTCTGAAGTTTTATAACCTCCCGAATCAGCGACTGTGAAGCAAAGGTTACTCCCTTTATTGTTGACGTGTCACAGGTTTTGCAAAATTTGAAACCTCTGACATGAGGTTTGGAAGTTTGGGTTTTGAGCGACAGAGTGATCCCTTTCCTGTCGACATGTTGTAGGTTTTGTGAACTTTGCAACCTTTGACATGAGGTTTGAAAGTTCAGGTTTTGAGTGACAGAGTGATCCCTTTGTTTTCGGTGTGTCACGGGTTTTGCAAACTTCACAACCTCCGACATGAGGTTCAGAAGTTCGGGTTTTGAGCAATAGAGTGATCCCTTTTTTTTGGCAAGTCATGGATTCTACAAACTTCACAACCTCGAACAAGAGGTTTTGAAGTTCGGTTTTCCAACGATATAGCGTTTTGGATGTCGACGAATGTGGGGACCACTTGGAGTGTTGGGAGTTGAATATTTAAGTCTTTTCCAAGAAACTTTTTGTGAATATTGTAGATTCCCATCTTGATTTTCTGAAATTGCACAAGCGGTGTATGCGTGTCTTGGTGGACCTCTCACCATGACAAGTGGTATATGAAGGAGAGTTGATAGTTGGAAAGTGATGGTTGGTTTTTGATTGCTGACGGATATGGGACCCGATAGGATTGTGGATCATGTCGAAGGCCGACAGGTTGCGATGATATGGAGGATAGATGGCATGTGGGCCCATGTGCTTGATGAACTTGGTGAGACAGTAGTAAATGTCTCTTCGAATGGGCGGCATGGTGTTAGGTGGATAACCCTAAGTTCGACAATGGATATGTTTTCAACTATTTATCTAACAACCAAAAATATTGGATGATGGTGTGTGGTAGTTGAACAGCCAGAGATAGAGAAAGCGAATCTTAGAGAGTGGCGGTTATCGGGGTGTTGGTCGACAGGCTGTGCGAAGGGTCGGCCAAGAGGCTAGGTTGTCTTGAGCCGAGAGATGAATCTTGCAGAAGACGAAGGCTGAGCGACTATGTGACAGAGAGATCGAGAGGCTAGTGGTCAAGTCGTGAGGCTATGTAGCTGAATGAGATATCTCTCACTGAGAGAGGTGGTTGTGATGGGCTATGTTGTCAGATTCTCTCTGGATGGAACAAGATGTAAACTCTGTAAAGGCTTAGAGTTTGAATTGTATTTGTAACTATATTCTATTGTTGAATAATACAATGTTGATCTGGGATTTTGGAGAGTGGGGTTTTTTACCCGAAAGGGTTTTCCCCATGTAAATTTGTGTGACCATGTTTTCTATTCCATCTTTCACGTTTAATGGTGTTGTTTCGAATTGCTTTAATTAGCATTCATTTTTCTCTAAGGGTTAATGTGGGAAATGAACTATGTTTGATTCTATCTTGTGGCATAGTAGTTCGTGTCTTTGAGGCAATCTGATGAAATAAAAGCTATCAAAGGCACTTCTGATCTTGGATGTTTCTTTCTGAGATGACCCATATTTCCCTACAAAATGAAATGTAGTGGAGAATCAATTAATATATGAAGAATGTAAAAATTAATGTATAAACATTCAAAAAACAATTATCATCTATGTTAATTATGGTAAGTTAATGCATGTGCCTGTAGAAATTTGTTGAAGTGACATTTAACTTGTGCAAAGTGATTGATGACTGCCTGCAGCGGAATGTGAAGTAACCTTTCTTAATTGCAATTTGATATGAATGACGGGAAATGTATGGTGTGTGGTGAATGATGGTTTGAAAAGGCTGTGGACTGTAAAAAATAAGTGTGGTGAGATGAATTTCATGGTATGTGGTAGTTGAGAAAGGTGGTAATAATGCTATGTGTGAATGAATTTAAAAGGCTACATGTGATGAAATGAAATATGTGTGGTTGCATGTATGGATGGATAGAATTTGAAATGATAGCTAGGTGATTAATGTGGATGGTAATATGAAATTACTGTTAGAAAAGTGCTATGGTTGCTTGCAGAAATAGGTCCCTACTGAAATTTTGTCACCTTCAAGTGTGATGCTACAAGTCCCTAGTGCTTTTTTGACTGTCCTAAAAAATGAGGGTTGTCATTTTCCACATGTGTAGTGTTTGCATGTGAATGATATGGTGAAATTATACATGTGAAACCTCAATGGGAAAGTTGTGTAGCTCATCAACTAATTCATTTGTAGAACTTGTAGTCTTTGTTGCTAAAATTTCAATTAGAGGTTCAAACTGCTAGATTAATGAAAGAAGGAAGTCATCTTTCTGTAATGGTATAATGCAGAAAACTTTCACCTCTAGGAAAATTCCCCACTTACATCACCCCTACCTTAAAAAATAAAAATAGAATGCTGCAATTCTACATCCACCACCTTTCTCCATCCACTTGGCAGCTCATTTCTGCATTGGTGGAGGAATCCCTATTGAGGATGTGCACACACCACACAAAATTTCATGCACTGTGTTGTCGTCTTGACCGGATTCCTGCCTCTAGAACCTACAAAGGTGTTGCATTTATCCGTTGGTGATGAAGTGTAATGTCTCTACCTCCCTTGACTGACGATAAATGGGTCTTTTGCCTCCTTTTGCAAGTTTAAATGATCTATCTCTCCATTCTTCCATTCCTTCTTGATTCTATTTACTCTCTTAGCTTCATTCACTCTTTCAAGCTTCTACATCACCCATTTTTGGTTACAAGCTACTAGTTCTTGGATCCTACACTCTGTTTGTTGCAACAATGTTGTTGTTGGAGGACTTGCAATCTCTCTCCTCCCACTACTTGCCTTGAGCGCTTGTAATTGGGGAGGTGGTAATGTCTCTTACTATCGCTCTTTGCATCACTTTATGTATTTGTGTAGTATTGTATGGTCTCACAACACACCCCAAAACTGTAAAGCTTGGGGACCCAAGTATATTAAAAAAACTAATGCTTATTGCAGGTGTTGGCTAGTTGAGGAGATCACTGGAAGGTAAAAGTCAAAATAAATATTTTTTTTTAAAATACTTTGTGATTCAAGAGTATTGAAAATCGGGTACCAGGAAGCCAGAGATGTAAAAAATGTAAATGCAAGGTTTTGAAAACAATATTCTGGTTCGAAAGCGAAGGTCCAATAAAATGGAAGTTCTGGTAAAATTTGAGGTCCGGGAAAATCTATTGGTAAAAGCTAAAGTATCGGGTATCAGGTATCAGGTTTGATCCCTTAAAAATGCTATGTTCCTAATGTAAGGTGCTAAATAAATAGTAATGCAATGAGAGGAAATAACACAAAAGAGGACACCTCAATGATTAGCCTAAGAAATAGTAAACATGCAAGCAAAATAAAATAAATTGATTGTTGATTATACCTTCATGCTACTCCTTCCTTGGTTGGCCCTTGATCTTTGGATGTCTTGTGTGCTCCTTGGATGATAAGCTAAATTGAATTTGCAAAGTGATATGCAAGATGGGTGAAATGATAAATGCTATGGTACATGAGAGCTCAAATGGTAATTTTGCAAGAGTTTGGATAGCAAAAGATTTCTCCCCAAAATGAGAGAAATGAGGGACTATTTATAGGATAATTTGAATTCTCTAGAGAATTCAACAGTTGAGATTGATCCAACAAGATCAATATGAAGGGCTATAGTGAGTTGAGGACTCACAAGCCCTCACATCTTGACATGTGGAATGTGAGATGTCTTAGGATGGGATGATGTGGAAATGAGGTGGAAGAGAAGTACATGAGGTGGAAGAGAAATACATGAGGTCGATGAAGGACAAGTACCTTGTAGGTACCTTGGGGTATGAGAAGATTCCTTGGAGGAATAAAAGTGAATTAAAAATTCACAATGATTGGAAGAATCTAGTGGATAAGAGAGGGTTTCCAAAAAGGTGGGGATTTGCCATATGTGAATGATGTGACAAGTCCAAGGTTCTAGAAGTCCTTGGAACATGTAAAGTGACAAGTCAAGCCTTCTAGAACTTGCATGGGGAAGAAAAGAGCCTTGGGTGAATAAAAAGGAATTAAAAATTCCTTGGGGGATGGGGAGAGTTGACCAAGGTATTGATTAGGCTAATGACCTTGATTAAGGTTGTGCAAACACAAGATTATGATAATAAATGAGAGATTAGAGACAAGTGGGAGATTATGGAGGATGTGACACTAATCTTGATTAAGTGGTGCACATCCTAATCACAGATTAATTAATTTAATTTGGATTAAAAGAGGGTTATGGAGAATGTGACAAGGAGAGAGAAAAAGAGGAATTAAAAATTAGTTTTAATCCAAATAAGTCAAATGACTAAATTAAATAAATTGTCCCATTTATTTAATTTAGAGAAGAAAAGGTGTAAGGTAAAGTATTTAATTTATTTAATTACATACTTTAGGAACCTTAAGCAAAAAATGAAATAATGATTAAATAAATTATTTAATCACTATTAATGAAATAGATGAATAGAGTAGACGATTTTGATCATATGGAAGTGATCAAATTTAGATGTCTACAATAGTGATTAAATAACTTATTTAATCATTATTTCATTTTGCCTAAGGTTCCTAAAGTATGTAATTACATAAATTAAATACTTTACCTTACACTTTTTCTTCTCTAAATTAAATAAATCGGACAATTTATTTAATTTAGTCATTTGACTTATTTGGATTAAAACTAATTTTTAATTCCTCCTTTTCTCTCTCCTTGTCACATTCTCCATAACCCTCTTTTAATCTAGATTAAATTAATTAATCTATAATTAGGATGTGCACCACTTAATCAATATTAGTGTCACATCCTCCATAATCTCCCACTTGTCTCTAATCTCTCATTTATTATCATAATTTTGTGTTTGCACAACCTTAATCAAGGTCATTAGCCTAATCAGTACCTGGGTCAACTCTCCCCATCCCCCAAGGAATTTTTAATTCCTTTTTATTCACCCAAGGCTCTTCTCTTCCCCATGCAAGTTCTAGAAGGCTTGACTTGTCACTTTACATGTGCCAAGGACTTCTAGAACCTTGGACTTGTCACATCATTCACATATGGCAAATCCCCACCTTTTTGGAAACCCTCTCTTATCCACTAGATTCTTCCAATCATTGTGAATTTTTAATTCACTTTTATTCCTCCAAGGAATCTTCTCATCCCCCAAGGTACCTACAAGGTACTTGTCCTTCATCCACCTCATTTCCACCCCAAGACATCTCGCATTCCACATGTCAAGATGTGAGGGCTTGTGAGTCCTCAACTCACCATAGCCCTTCATATTGATCTTGTTGGATCAATCGCAACCGTTGAATTCTCTAGAGAATTCAAATTATCCTATAAATACCCCCTCATTTCTCTCATTTTCAGGAGAAATATTTTGCTATCCAAACTCTTGCAAAATTACCATTTGAGCTCTCATCCACCATAGCATTTATCATTTCACCCATCTTGCATATCACTTTGTACATTCAATTTAGCTTGTCATCCAAGGAGCACACAAGACATCCAAAGATCAAGGGCCAACCAAGGAAGGAGCAGCATGAAGGTATAATCAACAATCAATTTTTTTATTTTTCTTTCATGTTTACTATTTCTTAGGCAAATAATTGAGGTGTCCTCTTTTGTGTTATTTCCTCTCATTGCATTACTAGTTATTTAGCATCTTACATTAGGAACATAGCATTTTTAAGGGATCACAACTATTAATGAAATAGATGAATAGAGTAGATGATTTTGATCATATGGAAGTGATCAAATTTAGATGTCTACATTTTGCCCCTCTTTGAAGTACCTTTAGAATAACCGTGCTTCAAAGAAAAGAAAGTGCAGATGACTCTATAGAGGAAGTAACTGGAAGATGATGCCCCATCATGGGGAGGAGGATCTGAGCTATCCAATTAGTGGGGCGAAGGATGAAGATGCCCCAATGTTGGAGGGGAATGACCATGACAGGGAAAATGGATAAATGTGAAGGGTATGCCCCCTCAAGAGGGTGATGAGGGAAAAGAGAAGGGTCTCAGGCAACCTCTCGATAGGAAGAAATAGAGGGTATGGTTGGAAAGAGTGTGAAAAATTAGGCAAGTTTGTCTTTTGAACAAATCCAAATGGACAAACGGTTTGCAAATGGTGGCCCCGAGAAGGGAAGGGATTAGTTCGAGGAAAAAAAAAGGTAAATAAGAAGTAAAAAAATATCCCTTAAAAAAGGAGGGAAAAGAGAGGGAAAAGAGAGGGGTCTCGGATGAATTCTCAATATGAAGGAATGAAAGGTATGGTTGGAAAGAGCTCGAAAAAATAAGCAAGTTTTTCTTTTGAATGAAGTGTATCCGACGCACGGTTTGCAAATGGCTGCCTTGGGAATAAAAGGGAAGAAAAGACCTGCAGAGGGGTAGATTTGCCCCACTACAGAAGGGCAGGTCCACCCCAAAAAAGGGTGGATCCACCCCGAAAAAGGGTGGGTCCGCCCCACGGCCAGCGGTGGCGATGCCGCCTCTGGCTGGGGGCAGGTCCGCCCTGCTGCATGGGCGAGTCCGCCCCAGCCGGGGGCGGGTCCACCCCACTGCAGGGGTGAGTCTGCCCCACTGCATGGACAGGTCCGCCCCAACCCAAAAAAAAAGGGGTGGGAGAGTGATGAAGGAGGAAGAGATGAGGGAAAGGATGAGAGATGAGATGATGAAAGGGGATATGAAAATGATGATGTAAAGTGATGGATAAGAAATGATGATAAGCAATGGGAGGTAAAGGTGAGCACAAATGGATTCAAGGACAAATATGATGTTGCCCCGGTCAAGCTATAAGTTAGGGTGGGCAGATGGTTGATGGAGTGTTGTTGATAAGGATATGATACATCCCAAATACAACACAAGGATAGGGAAGGATACATCTTGATGAGGATGAGGATGAGTGTTGTTGACGACGGAATGATACATCCCAAAACAACACAAGGATAGGGAAGGATACATCCGGATGAGGATGAGGATGAGTGTTGTTGATGAGGGAATGATACATCCCAAAACAACACAAGGATAGGCAAGGATACATCCCACAGATGATAAAGATGATGATGATGATGAGGATGATTCGATCAAGGCTTGTAGCAAGGCTAATACCAAGAGTGTGATTAGATTATTTGAATGGATGAGGATGGGGGAGATATGCAAGATGATGGATTGGAAAATGAAATGCAATCCTAAAGAAATTTTCCATCCTTAGAGTACTGATTTTTGCTATAGCATAAGACACCGGGCTTCAAGGTATGTAAACCAAGATGGATTAGTATCTAATGCATAAAATAAACACAACAAAGAAGAAGGCTATTCCAACACCCCAAAGTCACAAAGACCTTGGTCAGGCCAGGTATTGGGATAACCACAAGCACAAAAGGATTCCCCAGCGTAACACAAGACCTCGGGGATCTTGGTGGGTACTACGTGGGACAACCAAGAAGACATAAACAGAAAAAAGATCAATATACACCCCTATGTTTACTAGTCAAAGCACACCATGATATGATGGATCAAAGCGACCATGACAAGTGAGGATAGGGAGCTCAAATGATAAACAAAATTCAAAAGCATCAAAAGATCAGAATCAATTTCAAACGTCATTTTCCATAGGATCAAAAGGATGGATGGGGTTGATGTGGTCTGTTAGGAAGGATACATCCTGTTGAGACCAAAGATGGAGGATATATGGGCTGATCAACATGATGCAGGATATCAAAAACCGATTAGATCTCATGATATGAATGAACTTGTTCTATAAGCACCAGCTAGGATAGGGACATTCTTGACGACATGACAAGACGACGAGACATAAGGCAACAAGATGACAAAATGATGAGGCGACAAAATAGACACACCCTAAAGACCTAGGGGCTCGAGGGTTGATCAAAGATCAACCTTGCCTACGTGAAAGTGCAGAGCCCTTGTAGTTCAATAAAAGACCATGGATAAAAGCAGGGAGAGAAAAATGAAGACCTTGATGGATGACAAAGACCAGACGGACAAACGCCTAGGGGGGCGGATCAAATGATTGAACTTGCCTACGTGAAAGCACAGGGGCAACATAGTTCGACACAAGGCCAAAGACAGACGATGGAGGATGACAAGACAGACGAAAGACAAAGCCTCGGGGGTGGATCAAATGATCGACCTTGCCTATGTGAAAGTACAGGGGCAACGTAGTTTGACAAGTGATCGACGACAGATAATGGATAAGGGATGATTAGATGACCAGGATACATGGATAAAAGGATGGAGTGGATATGATGAGCCAGGATAGGCCGTGCGGATGGGATGGTCGATAGGGATGGGATAGGGACAGGGATGAGAGGATGTATAGATGAAGGATGAAGAGTGATAAGATAGGAGGAAGATGTAGGAAATAGATAGGAGTGATCATAGTGAGATAGCATGGCATTGGATTGCATGGAGGTAGCCTATAGTTAGATACCAATGACAAGGGATTATGAGATGGATGGATTGATAAAGATGGAGAGATAGAAAGATATTAGGATAGGTGGATAGAGGGAGAAAGATGTGGAAGGATGGATAAATGGATGAGGAAATAGAAAGATGTTAGGATGGGTGGACAGAGGGATAAGGATTTGGAAAGATGGATAGGAAGAGAAGGATAGGGAGATGGATTGGATGTTGAGATAGATGAACGGGGAGATAAGGATGAAAGGACGAAAAATGAGTAGTGGATGGGAGTATAGGAAGATAAGGATTTGGTAGATGGAAGGGATGACTGGATGGATAAATGGATGGGGAGGTAAGGATGGGCAGGACGGAGAGATGGAAAGGATTACTTGGAGGGATGGATAGACGATGTCTCCAAGGACTTCATTGTAAACAATGAGATGCCCCCACTCTAGATATGCCATGCATGATGAGGCAAGAGGGATAGCAAGATGGCTGGGAGGAATATGATAGTGTATTGATGAGGGGAATATATGCCAAGAGATGTCCAATGCATGGATATAGGTTTTCCCCTATCTTTATCAAGATCACAAGGAAGGTGGAGGGACTAGATAGGATGCGGAAGATGATGGGTAAGATGTGGAAGATAGGAAGATGTAGGATATGGAGGAAAGGAATACGTAAGTGGGTGTTGCCCCCAATTGTGGAAGGAGACTAGATGAGGGATTTATGCATGACACCTATTTTCCAGGTTTTCATCATGGTACTTATCCAAGGTGCTTGTTTGCCAAGTTTTCACCATTGGACGAATGATTTTCTCTTTACTATTTTCCTTTTGCTTTTGCTTTTGATATTTTGAGTTTTTTGACTTTTTGGACTAGGATACGGTTGAAGATGGATGAGGATATGGATTCAAAAGACATAAGCATCAATTTCTAGATGAGTTAATAAGAGCCCATGTTTTAAGTGACTATTTGGATGTTGGTACAATCTTATTAGAATGGATGGATTATGCAAGAGGATAGATTAAAGGGATTTGATGGGGGAGATATGGGTGATAGTGGATGGGATGTTGAAAAGATTATGGATGGAATGATGGAGTGGATGTGTGATGGGGGAAGGTGTTCAATACCAACATTGACACATGTGGCAGATGTGAAATGATAGGAGGGTTGAAATGTGGCGATAATGGAGGCATTGGGATAAGGAAGTTTGGGACATAAGGACCCAAAAAAGATTTAGGAGATGGAGGATGTGAATGATTTTGTGGGGGAATAGCAACTTTGGATGTCGTTATGGACTTTTCATTTGAAGGCATGGCACCTTTTTTCTTTGGGATCCACATGGTTTTGATTTTTGCTTTGGTGGACCTTTGTGGCCTTTTGGATTGACTTGGATTTTGGACTTGATTTTTATTTTCTTCAACATGTCTTTTGAAGGGGACATGAGGAGCTTTAGATTCATGTGGATGTTTGGATTTATGCATTGTTGATCTGGCATCCAAATTTATTGTAGTAGCAATGGGATGGGTATGAGGAGATGGAGGATGTAGAGCGATGGAGGTAGGGTGATAGGGATTATGTGTAGATGGAGAATGTGTAAGTATGTGCCTTTGTTGATCCTGATTAGGAGTTATGAAGGTAGGATTTTGATGCTATGTATGAGAGAGAGGGGATGGATGAATGGAAGGATGAATAGGATAAGATGGAGGGGGTGATTATAGGATATAAGGACCCAAAATAGACTGTGTATATGGAGGATGTGTGGGGTTTGATGGAGGGATATAAGAACCCATAGTAGATGGAGGATGAGCAATGATGAATAGAGGGACATAAGGACCCAAAATGTATTTAGAGGATGAGGGAGGAAGATGGACAATTGTTTTGAGGTAATATGATGGAGGAGGGGGGATGGCGGCAAATGACTTGCTAGAAGGATGGAAAGTGCCTCTTGTTCCTTTAGAAGAGGATCATTTAGGATGTACGAAGGTTGTACCAACATCTTTAGAGTGCGGGTTTTGGGAGATATATCCAATACCATATATGTCTGGATGTTCTTTGACTTGGATGGGCTCTAAAATACCTTGCTCATGAAGGCCTAAACCTTTTCCTTGATAGTTCATGTTTTGTAGCATGTGATTTATGGTAGGATGCTTATTCTTTTGGAAGCATGATGTGAGTGTGTTAGTAGGTGGAGGAGGAAAGGTGGTACCTATAATTGGTTTTTCTTCCACAAGAAGACCACCATGGATGCATGTAATGTTACCGAGGTGATAAAAAAGTGGTGTTGGGATGACAGGCATTGATGGAGGATCGAGCGATGGAGATGAGGGGAGAGAAACATCCTGATTGGGAGGAGGAGGTGATAAGGGAGTGAGAGAGGAATGAGGGAGTATGATAGGATTTGGATTTATGGTAGTGGATGATAAGGGCTCATGAGATGGAGTGATTGGATCATGAATGCAAAGGGGATCATGGGATGGAGTGGATGAGTTAGTGTGATCTTGAGATGGGGTGGATGGGAGGATAGGATCATGACTTGGTTGAGGATATGGATCATGAGATGAAATGGATGGAAGACTATGTTCTTGAGATGGAGTAGATGGGATGGAAGGATCTTGATTTGGAGAATGGGATATGCTTGTATGCTTTGGATCAAGTTCTTGGCATGAGTCATCTTGTGGGGGATGTATGATGATGGAATATTGTTGGAGGGACTTCTCAATTGGGGGAGATAGGAGGATGGAGGATTCGTGAAGGTCATGCGATTGAAGTTTATGAATAGTAGGACTAGGAGGAGGGGATTGGATGTCATTAATGGATTGGGTGGATCTAGTAGTAGAAGATGGGATTCGATGGATTCGATGGGTTTGACCAACTCAACCGTTTGGACGGTGTCAGGAATGGTGATGGGAGGGATAAGTGTAGGATGGAGGAGGGCCTCATCACTAGTGATAGTACATGATAGAGTGGGAGGGCATGGTGTCTCGTTTGTCATGAGTCCTTGGGTGACATTTGGAAGGGATGTAGGATTAGGTAGAGTGATGGGAATGGATGGAGGATCAGGGATGGATGGAGGATTAGGATTAGGGATTGGTGGATTAGGATTAGACGTGGGGATGGGATTGGATGGAGGGATAGGAGGAGATGGAGGATTAGGATTAGGGATTGGTGGATTAGGATTAAACGTGGGGATGGGATTGGATGGAGGACTAGGAGGAGATGGAGGATTAGGATTAGGAATTGGTGGATTAGATGAGTGTATGGGTGGATGAGGATTAGATGTACAACTAGGAGGAGATGGAGGATTATGATTAGCAATTGGTGGGTTAGGGTTAGATGATGGGATGGGAATGAATGGAGGACTAGGAGGAGATGAAGTATTAGGGTTAGAGATTGGAGGATTAGATGAGTGGATGGGACTAGATGGAGGACTAGGAGTGGTTAGAGGTGGGTTATGGTTAGATGGAGGATTAAGATATAATGTGGTGAAAGGGGGAGTGATGTAGGAGGATGTGGATGTGGGATTAGATTGGGAAGATTGGGATGGTGAGTGATAGCAGGAAGATGTAGATGAAGGATTAGAATGGGGAGATGTGGAATTAATGTAAGGATATTGGGATGGGGGATTGTGATAGGAAGGTGTGGATGTTGGATTAGAATAGGAAGATTGAGGTGGTGAACCACCATAGGAAGAAATGTACGGTGAGTTGGCATAGAAGGATAGGGATTATCGATTAGGATAAGCGGATTGATATGGTGGATTAGGATAGTAGGAATATTGGGATGGGGGATTGTGATAGGAAGGTGTGGGTGTTGGATTGGGATGGGAAGATTGGGATGTGGGATTAAGGTAGAAGTATTGGGATTGTTGATGATGATAAGGAGAGGAGGATATGGAGGTTGGGTAGGATAGAGGTTGAAAGGGAGGACATGTGAATATGTCGATGGTGAGGATGTTGGATATCCCTTGTCAAGGGTAGAATAAGGAACGTTATTAGATGCGGATTAAGGCATGGTGGGATAGTTTGAAGAAGTAGTGGGATTTTGGAAGGCGGTTGGAGAGAGCTTGCTAGCAATGATAGCATCAAGGGGATCTATATAACAATCTTCATGATCAACAATATTTTTGTTATAGTCATCAACGGAGTTAGGATTTCCCTTGACTATTATTATTGGTCGTGTGAGAGGGGGATAATTATTCATGATGGATACAGATTAGCAGGAAAGAATAGATGATGGATAGAGAACTAGGATGGATTGGAAGCTCATATGGGGATTGGATGAAAGCTCAGATTGGGATTGAATAAAACCTCATATTAGGATGATGGGATTAACACTCAGATTAGAACTGGATTGGATCTTAGATTGGGATTGGATCAAAGGATATGATAGGATAAGTTTGTTATGGATTGGATGATGAATTAGGATTGGTTGATGGAAAGGTTCCTAAACCCAATTCGGAAATCACCCTAGGTGACTTAATACATTGGTTGATTAGTTTAAAGGACCGAACTAATGATCATGGTGATGAATCCACCTTGAGATAGAAGGGGATTGATTTGGGCCAATGATGCTGACTTTCAACACAAATCTGTCTCAAAATAGAAGCGGATTGATTAGGTTGAAGACAATGATTGATATGTAGGATAACGATCAAACTTAATGCCTTGGTCAATTCGGAAGATAACTCCTAAAACAAGGTTTAAGGGATTTTGTGTTGAGAGATGATGATGAATGCAAATGAAAGATGTCTTGATGGTGATCTTTTTGGAAAGTGCAAATGTTTAGGTCACATGATAAGATGGGTATCCCAAATGGTGGAATGATCAATGAGAATGTGGTAAATGGACATTTTAGAAAGGTTAAATGGAGGTTTGGAATGGTCAAATGGATGTTTGGATTGGTTAGATGAGTGTTTAGGATTATCAAATGGTCAAATAGAGACTTTGGGAGTTCAAACGGAGGTTTAGAATGGTCAAATGGATGAAACTGTCTGTTCAGGAGGGCGTATCCGCCCTTCTGCAGTCAAACAGTGGATCAGGAGGGCGTATCCACACTTCTGTATTTTGGACCTTAGATCCTCCTCCCCACGATGGGGCATCATCTTCCGGTTACTTCCTCTATAGAGTCATCTACACTTTCTTTTCTTCGAAGCATGGTTATTCTAAAGGTACTTCAAAGAGGGGCAAAATGTAGACATCTAAATTTGATCACTTCCATATGATCAAAATCATCTACTCTATTCATCTATTTCATTAATAGTTGTGATCCCTTAAAAATTCTATGTTCCTAATGTAAGATGCTAAATAACTAGTAATGCAATGAGAGGAAATAACACAAAAGAGGACACCTCAATGATTAGCCTAAGAAATAGTAAACATGAAAGCAAAATAAAAAAAATTGATTGTTGATTATACCTTCATGCTGCTCCTTCCTTGGTTGGCCCTTGATCTTTGGATGTCTTGTGTGCTCCTTGGATGACAAGCTAAATTGAATGTGCAAAGTGATATGCAAGATGGGTGAAATGATAAATGCTATGGTGGATGAGAGCTCAAATGGTAATTTTGCAAAGTTTGGATAGCAAAAGATTTCTCCCCAAAATGAGAAAAATGAGGGGGTATTTATAGGATAATTTGAATTCTCTAGAGAATTCAACGGTTGTGATTGATCCAACAAGATCAAGATGAAGGGCTATGGTGAGTTGAGGACTCATAAGCCCTTACATCTTGACATGTGGAATGTGAGATGTCTTGGGGTGGGATGATGTGGAAGAGAAGTACATGAGTTGGATGAAGGACAAGTACCTTGTAGGTACCTTGGGGGATGAGAAGATTCGTTGGAGGAATAAAAGTGAATTAAAAATTCACAATGATTGGAAGAATCTAGTGGATAAAGAGGGTTTCCAAAAAGGTGGGGATTTGCCATGTGTGAATGATGTGACAAGTCCAAGGTTCTAGAGGTCCTTGGCACATTTAAAGTGACAAGTCAAGCCTTCTAGAACTTTCATGGGGAAGAGAAGAGCCTTGGGTGAATAAAAAGGAATTAAAAATTCCTTGGGGGATGGGGAGAGTTGACCAAGGTACTGATTAGGCTAATGACCTTGATTAAGGTTGTGCAAACACAGGATTATGATAATTAATGAGAGATTAGAGGCAAGTGGGAGATTATGGAGGATGTGACACTAATCTTGATTAAGTGGTGCATATCCTAATCACAGATTAATTAATTTAATCTGGATTAAAAGAGGGTTATGGAGATTGTGACAAGGAGAGAGAAAAAGAGGAATTAAAAATTAGTTTTAATCCAAATAAGTCAAATGACTAAATTAAATAAATTGTCCCATTTATTTAATTTAGAGAAGAAAAGGTGTAAGGTAAAGTATTTAATTTATTTAATTACATATTTTAGGAACCTTAGGCAGAAAATGAAATAATGATTAACTAAATTATTTAATCACTATTAATGAAATAGATGAATAGAGTAGATGATTTTGATCATATGGAAGTAATCAAATTTAGATGTCTACATCGGGTATCGAGTATTGGGTATCGGGTACTGGGTAACAATGCTAAGTTTAAAGTTGAATGTTAAATGTTGACCGAAGGTTCGGTAACCCAACTTAAATAGAATAATTACATGAGAATATGATATTTTAAAAGTTTAATATTTGTGCTAGTTCAAAATGATGATTAATGATTTTGTTTTCATGAGAGTTTTATGAATGTTTTTAGAGGGATTTAATGTGTGGAATTTGTACTTGCAGGAGAAACAAATTGTGATGTAGCATTCGGGTATGGACGATCAATAAAATTTGGATCGCAAATAGAATCATATCTCAATCTGGAAATGCGTTCTGGGATTCTATGCAAAGAAGGATCTTGAGTTGTCGGGATACCGGGAATCTTGGTATTATGCATACAGTAAAAGGAAGCGCCAACCTCCAGTGTGACTTGCTCCTAGGAGTATCAATCACGAGGTAGAACCAAAGTGTAGGAACAAGATGATAAAGCAATCATTCTGAATATATGGGAAGTTCCTACATCCTATTTGGATTCAAGTTATTATCCCGGTGATAATAAATATGAAAAGCCTAAAAGATATCAACGTGTTGGTGAAGATTGAAATTCGTTGACTTTGTCAACAATTCTCCTCCCATTTGTCATATTCTACGTGCCTTGTCATGATTCATCCCTTGGATTTCCTCTCATGTATCTGTCTTATCTTCCCTATGTCTTGTTCCTATAAAAGACTGGAAGATATTTCATTTGAAGTTAAGTTCAAAATATGTCGATGTCGGAAGAGCTAAAACTTCTTTAATTTTTGTTATTTTTTCTTGTTTTTTGAATCATTCTAATATTAAAAACTTGTATGCACATAGAACCAATCAAATTCGAATCTAATTTAAAATCTAACAACTATTATCTTTTGTAGTTGATTGTTTGTTTAGCTGGACAAGACTATATGATGCGTTGTTTAAGGGTGCATACAAAACCTACCTGGTGTCCAAATAACCTTTCCCTTTCTTTAAAATATTGCATCATTCTATGCCTAGCTATGAAGCAATTTGGTGAAGTATAGAGTGGTTTTCTTTGATATGGTTAATTCTTGGGGCATGCATGGATAATACCTAGGAGCTCTTTTATTTTTCAAGTATTTTTGATGCTTTATTTTAGATTAGATGTTTAAATTTCAAAAGAAAATCCAAAAAATAGATGAATGAATGAAAATTTTATTGCAAATCTTTCGTTTCCATTGTATTGTTGAATGTTTAAACCTAAATCTACTTAAACGATAGAAAATTTGTTTGAAGTGTTGTATGTTGTGGTTGTGTTTCTGATATGCGGTTTTCATTGATGTCAACACTATTAGAATTTGATGTATTGAAGGCTGTATATGTCGAAGATATTGAGAAAATTATAATAAATATGTTCTAGGTTGTCTGTGAAGTTGTGAAGTTCAGTGTGGTGGAAAATTTAGTATGTTTGTATTCAGAAGTTGCGCTTTAAAGGGTTTGTTGTTGAGCCTATCTAGTGTATACTCTGGAAGTTTCAAAGCTGTGCATCAAGATTTGTGCAAGTTGTATGTTTTTGTGCTCCTACAGTTATTATGTTATTGTAGCTAATGTTTCTAGAAGAAGAGAACGTGATTCTGATAAATCTAATTGTTGTGTATGCTCCTGAGATGTTCATTGATGTTTCTAAATCATGCTCTATCATTGTTGCACATTTGTGTTGATTGGTGTGATCGTGATCAAATATTTTTCCTTTGTGTGTTTGAGTTTTCATGTTCTTGGTCGACATGGTGGTTGTAGCGTGTTGCAGATCCTTGTGGATTAATATTTTAATGTTTGGCATGTTCGAGGAAGTTGATTTAGGACCTCATTATGTTGTGACTAACTACGGTTGGTGCACATTGAGATTTGTTCATGAATTGGGCTGACAGTTCGTAATTTATTCTTTTATCTTTGGCTGATAGAGTTGTTGATGTAATTCCATGTAGCGGATATATAAGAGCGATTGTTTCTTAATTTTCAAATGTGTGAGATGTGCTCAATGAATGTATGAGAAGTGTGAATACGAAATGTGCGAATAGAGATCGAATCATTTGATTATAGAGAAGAGTGTGAAGAAGATTGAACGAAGTGTGAAGAAGGGTTTTTGTGCTTAACCAGAACTGTGATCAGGATTTTGCAGAAGCTAATTTATCAATTCATATTCTTCAGATGGTTTTAATCTAAAATTTTTTGTAAGGTAGTGAGCCTTCCCATTTGAGCAGTGAGCTCTAGGCAGTGTGCTTGAATGCATGTGCATTCCTTATTCATTATCATTATACTTTTAACAAGGTATAATCTTGTGTACTAACATCCACCATGGTTTTTCCCCTAACAGGGTTTCCACGTATAAAATCTTGGTGTTCATATGTTTCTGATGTGTTGTTGATTCATGCTTTAACTGTTAATTATCAGATCTAAAATTAAAGGTTAATAAGGTTGAATAAGTTCAAAATTTTGAGACAACTGATTCACCCCCCCTCTCAGTTGTCTATTCTTGTTTTGCCAGCATGAAGTTCATGGAATATTATTGCATATTTTTTTATTTTATGAAACTGTCTGATGATCAGACCGAAAATATATTTCATCAAACCTTATAATTCCTTATAGAATTGGAAGTTATTGTTTAGCCCTCATGATTAACAACATTGTCACAACGAACCCTGATGTGAACCTAGTATGGTCAATATTTGACTTAAATGAGCCTTGGAACTAGGTTGAGTCAGCTTGAAGATTTAGGTTGTCCTGGTTCAGTCCTTCAAGTAAAGATAGGTTCCTGCAATCTATCTGTTAGGATTTATTTGCATTGTTGGTGTGCAACTAACATCATGACCAACAAGAATTGGTGCTAGAAGGAGGGCCTTCATATATTTCCCTCTGGTTTTGTTTGAAATTAGTCTCGACTCTATGTTTGAAAGTTTCTTGTAAGATGACAGTCTATGCAAGCCGATGGTAAGATAATGGAAGTTGATAAACTCTAGGGGATCCTTAATTAGAGATTGTATCATTTGATTTTGTTTGCCTTTGGTAGGGTCACCGAGTGTAGAATTCATGATACAATTGATCATGGTGAACTTGATTGTAAAATTTTTCTAACTAGGTTGAGTCTCGCCATGCATAAAGTGATTCCATTAATGGAAGAGATTTTGACTGCTTGTAGTGCCTCTCATGTTCCTGTTACTCCTTTGATACCTTTTTGTGTGTGATTGATTCCTTTCAAATACTGCTTATGTTTGATGCATACTTGAGACTATATTGGTGATTGTTTCATCATGTTATTCGGTTGGTTGATAGTGCTGCTTACTGGACTTGGTTGTTTATGACACTATTATTTTAATGTGTGGACGGGTGATCCCACAAAGCTGGTTTTCAATTTCTGAGAGGAACCGATTCTTGCTGAAATCACATATTTTTAGAAAATATAATTATTTAAGCCTTTAAAAGTTCCATTTTAAGGATTCCAATTGAAGAGGGTTTGATCAAACCACCTTAGATCAAACCCCCTTGGATAGAACCTCGCTAGTTTTAAACCATACCTATAAATGAGTCTCCTTTACACCTATCAAAATGCTGATAAAAAATCACTTTTGATTTACCTTTTGGGGGATCAAATGAATTCTTTTAAAATTTATTTCAAATTATTTTGGTATTCCTCGAAATGATCTATCCCATGAATATAATTTTAATATGTTTTGGTTTTATTATGTATGTTTTTTTTTTAGTTTTATTAAACATAGGTTTTTCACAGAAAATCAAGCTCTTTGTTTTTCACATGTGGTAATATAGAAAATTATCAAAATAATTTTTTAAAAAATATGTTCGTGCTGGGTATTGATGTCCTTGATCCATTGAAAAAAATAAAATTGAATTTCGATACATACATAAAAAGTTATGTTGTATACAGTCCGCCTATGTCTAAATTGCAATTGGTTTGACTTCGAAACTCTATTAAGGAATAAGTATTCAATAAAAAACTATGAGACCAAATGAAAGTGCTAGATATCATAGTTACAAATCTAAATTTTAAAAAAATAGAATTTTATCTTTCATACAAAAAAATTTATGTTGTATACGGTGAGCGCCACTCTATAAAAATGTTGTTTTTTGAAAAAAACTAGTTTTCGTGGGAGATGGAAAAATAAGTGCAATCTTATTCCAAAAATTTTGAAAAAAATATTTTTAAAATCTAAAGACAAAATGTGATGAGACTCTAGTTTGCATCATCTTCAAATTCCTTACAGTTTAGCCGCTATAGGTGCTTGAATGTGAATATTTAGCTAAAAATAATAATTTTAGTGTCCAGTTTGGCCAAAAATTGTAAACCATTATTGTGGGATCACCCGGACATATGTGTTTGATGTTATGCTTATGCAATTTTTTACTTATCATTTAATGATGATGTTGTTTAGAATATGGTTATTGATTGACGTTCGGGTGAGAGGGACGATGTTGCATCACTCATCTGTGAGTGCCCTGTCACACTGCAATTCTCTCTCACGGTGTGTATGGCATTAGATAAATATATGTTGTTTTGACACTTGGTTTTATGCAGGATTGCAAGTACCCAAGCCTTGATTCCACTTGCATTGTTAAGACAGGGCGAGCCTCATAAATCCCAATGGGTATGAAGTTGAAAATGGATTTGACAAGAAAGCATCCCCATCTATGTCCGTCATCTCGTCATTGTTTTTCGATGTCGTTCGTCAGTACCCCATCTAGTTTGGTATCATTCTGTCTTATGTCATTTGTTTTAAGTGTTAATTTTAATATGTTAATTATTCAATTTTGATGCGTTATCATTATTTAGTGATGATTATTATTATTATTGAAATTAATTTTAATTAAGCATCAAACTTAATTAGTAAGGTGATTTGTGAAATTACCAAGGATTTAATTAAATATTAATTTGTTTAAAAATTCAAAATTATGTTTGTAAAATTAAAAGAATATTATTTGAATTGTCCGTATTTAAATTTATTAATTATAAAAGAATAGTATTTTAATTTCAGCTATGTAAATTTTCAATTAACTATTAAACTAGTATACATATATTAATTAATAATATATATAAAGAACGTTGAAATTTATCAATACTTAACATTGTTTATTATAATATTAATTAATAAAATATATTAAAAACTAATAATATATATAACAAACTATTTTTACTATTTATATGTATATATTAATGAATAATATATATACAAAAACTATGTAAGCATACATATCTTAGTTTGTAATTTTAATCCAAAAGTATTTAAATTAAAAACTATTTATTGGAAAGTTTTTAATTTAAATCTTTTTCGAAAAATAGAAAAACAAAATTTATTTTATGTGCTTGTTATTCTTAAGCAGCACATGCTTCCACTTGCTGTCATTTTCAATGAAGCTTCAAAAACTTTACGAATATTCCTTTGTTGCTTTCACTGTATAACGCTTTCAGTGTAATAATATTATTTTTTTAATTAAATAATACTATTTAATTAATTAAAATAATATTGTTTATTTAATTAAATAATATTATTTATTTAATTGTTATTAAGGATTATTCAAAAATAAATATTTTTGATAATAAGTGCATTTGGTAAATTTTTATATATATATTGTTATTTAAAGAACCCTTGAGAATCCAAAAGGTTGATTTAATTTAATAAGGTGATGAAATGTCTACCCAATAAAATATTAAAAATTTTACCACCGGCAGAAATTTAATTAAATTAAACAAGTATGATATTTTAAACTTAATTAAAAAAAAAATGTACAATACCCTTTTATAATTTAATGATTTATTTTAATTAAACTAATATGTTTTCATTTATAACATGATATACTAATACATTATATTAATGTGATTAAAGCTTCATGTAAAAACACACATAATTAAATGGAAAGCATTTTTACACTTGAGTTCAATGTTAAAAATAAAATATTATTAATTTTTAACACTTTGATTAATTAGATCAATTAAATAAAATTTATATATTTATTCAACATATTTTTGAATACATATGTTTTAGTATATTTAATGATTCATTTAAACACAAAATATATAATTAGGTCAAGATAGTTACCAACTTAATGTTCAAAAATAATTAATGTTAATTTATTCCATTTGAAAACATGGTGATTACATATATTTTTGGTGGTTTAACAAATATTCTCTTGTAAAAATGTAAATAAAATTAGAAAAATGAAAATAGTTGTAAATAAAAGTCAATTAATATTATAATTAGGTTATTTTATCACTCTAAGGTTATTTTATTTACTTAAGAGTTATTTTACTTTTTACTATTTAAGGATTATTTTATTTTATTTATAATATAGATGGTTAAAGATATCTCTCGACATACATTACATATATTTTTTAAATATAGATATGCTAGTATTTTTAACAGTTAAAATATTAAATTAAGGATGAAATGGTTGATTTAATTTAATAATGTGTTAATAGATTTAAGTGGAAAATCGGGTAAAAATAAATTATCGGGTGTGAAATTGCCACCCGTCCCCCTTAACTGGAAAGAATACTCTAATTTATTTTGGCTGTGGGGGGGGTGGAATTGGGAACGAAGGAGGATAAAAAAAATAGAACCAGGTGAAAATGAGGTGAAAAGAAATTGCAGTGGGAAAAAAAAGGTTGAACGGAGCTCGCCAATTCCGTTATCGAACAAGACCTTCAGGTTGGTCATGTTAGTTCAAATTCACATTTGATTTGCATAAACGTTTTGTTTGAACAGTCCGATTTAATTTTATTTGCCAAGCCCTAACTATCTCGTCCGTGCTGTTCACTTGATTCACCATAGACTTTGCATTTTGGGAATGCGTATTCCAATTAGAAAATAAACCTCAATTCCAGATATTTTCTCAATTCGTTTCTTCAAGAAAATAGCCATGCTAATATATCTCTGTCCTTCTAAAGTTTTGATAATATCAAATCGGTTTTGGTGCTAGGCTGAAGTGTTTAGGTGTATATATATATATATATATATATATATATCTATAGCTTATGCATATTTTCTTGGCTCACTGTTAATACGTCTTCTTTTGCATGCATGTGACTACTTCTCTCTACTTTGTTTTGAACTGCTCCTCGCCTGTCGCTTCGGCATAGATGTTTAGAGATGATCATAGGTCACAACAATTATTGGGATACAACCTTAGAGCAGTATTGTGGAGATACTCGGCCTTTATTCATATATGATTCACAGGCACTGTAGGTTTAACGGGCATCATAGAGTATGGCTTAGGGTATTCCCAAGACAGCCAGCATGGGCAGGAGGGGGGTGCAACCATGCGCCCTTAATGATCAACTAAATAAAGTAATGAAATAAGGGTTGTTGTTGTGTGATGTATGTGTAGCCCTTATCCACCCAACTTACCAGGTTGCGCGCACCTCCTACACAAGCAAAGCTTACTACGTAAGGGTGTGTTGTAGAGTGCTTCATTAATTTAAATATTTTGAGAGTTTCCTTGCAAAATCCATTTTGTGCATATCCTGCAATCATTTCATTCCCTGAGACCGCATTTCATTGAGGCATTCTGTCAAACAATTCACGTGCCTTGTATGGGCTTCATCGCAGCCCTGAGATCGCTTTTCCTTGAGGCATTTTGTTATTCAGTCCACACACCATGTCCCTGCGTCCTCCTATTGGCCACCGCTACTTATATGCCTCAGTAGTTTTATATTCATGCATATATATTTGGAATTCGATGTATAGTTATATTTGCTTAGGAGTTGTATTCGTAATTCAATCTGCACTTCTAATGATCAACTATATATGTCATGCTTTAAGGCTTACTGTCGTGTGAAGACTGTGCAGTCCTCATCCGCCAAACCTGCCTGTCTGCATGCACCAAGAACACAAGCCAAACTTTCTACGCTAGGATGTGTTACAGGGTGCTTCATTAATTCTAAATTTTGAGGGCTTCCTTGCAAAATCTGTTTTGTGCATATTCTGCAATCATATCATTTCATATGATCACATTTCTCAGAGGCATCTCTCAAGGTGATTCCAATCATGTGCAATACTGGATATTAACTAGCCTAACATCTGTGTCTCCTTATATTGTCTCCTCTTAAATGTCTAGTATCGAATCATGCTTATCATGGTTGTATCAACCTTTTGTACAGTATATTCAATGATCTACACATATTAAAAATGTATATTTTTCTTTCTGACAAAACACACTGATTAATATCAATCGCCAGTTTTCTTACTACTTTATTTTGTATTTATTCCTGGCTAAAAAGGAGGGGAAACCTAGGATTGTAAAACATGTTTTAAAATATAAATAGAAGCAAAACAACTTAGTTATGTATATATATGCATCAAAATAATTAGGGATTTTGTTATTCAGTTCCTTTAAAACAGTTTTAAATAATTTCAACATGAATGGAAAGATATAACGTAATGGATTATTTAAATGTTTTCTTGTGTGAGGTTATTATGTTGTTCTCTTTTTATCATTTTATATTATTACTCAAATTAAAGTGAACGAAGTTGGTTTATATTATAACAAGATTATATCAACCTAGTTATCAACTATAAAGAAATAAAAATTCAAATTACAAAGTAATTGTTAGTTGTGTTTTATAAAGGAAACTATGTTGTGTTTAAATATCTATTGCAAATTTTAAATAGGATCAAAGTTGACCCACTGTTATTAGGATAAATGGTGGTCTTTGACTTCTTTAGTAATTTGCTCTTAGATATTTTTTAAATTATGCTGCCATTTTATAAAATTGCAAATTCTTTATCCAAAATTGTATTTTGTTATTATGTGTCTTACATATGTAGAAGAAAATATCCGTTTAGGGAAAGAGATACTCATTGCTAGATAGAAGAAGGAATTATAAAATAAATGTGATAGAATATTACGGGAGTCAATTGTTTTAAGAGATAAATGATTTGGAAGAATGAAAAAGAAAGGAATTTGATGAATTATATGTAGGTGATTGCTTTTATTTGTTAGAGGTTAATAATGTAAATAGGATTATAATTAAGTTGGGAAAAGTCTATAGAATATGATAGTTTGATGATTAGGGGAAAAGTGCAAATCATACTTATGTGAGTATTCATTTAGGTATCTAAATGAGAGTTAGAATAAATGGAAGAAATAGATTATGTTATTTAAATAAGTTTTCTTTGTGGAAGTATATTTATGTGAATATGAATAATTTGTTTAAGTAGGTAAATGAATTGAAAAGGTTATTTAGGGAACATTGTTTGTTAAGGTAGGATAAATAGTTCCTTTTATTTATTTTGAATGTATAATGAAATTTATGATTAATTCACTAAATATCAATGTGTATATATATATTTGTAAATGCACATATGTATAGATCATTGTTAGGGGTTACCTTTGGTTATCATTACTTGAGATTGTAGTCCTTCTATTTGACTAAGTTGTTAAATATATTGGTAGCTTGTTTAACTTAAAATGAATTTGATGTATTGATTGATGAACTAGTAGAATAGCGTGTGGAAGGGACAAACTAAGGGTCTTATGAGGCTTATCACTTCAATTGTATTAGAGGAATTAAAGCTTGGTTTTGTTGGTTCCATATCGTTTTGTCTTCCGTTTGAGTTATTTTGATTTGAGGAGATTATTTATGTTGATTTTTTGTTGAAACCTATGAAGATCCGCATTGGGTAACCCATGTCGAGCCATGTGATGACACTCTACCCTTAAGCAACCATGCATGTTTGTTTTTTTCCACTTGTTGCCTTTGTTCCTCTGAAAGTGGATGTTGTTTTGTGTTGGTATTGCTCTTGTCGTGGAGTCTCATTTGTCATTGTTCACCTAAATGATTTGGTTGAGGGTCATTTCTTGTCATCTCCTAGTATGGGGGGTGGATCTTTGGGTCCACGTGGTCAGGTGGAATGTGCTATGCACCCCATTGGGTTCCCACATTATGTTTGTGATGCAAAAGCAGATGTAGAGTTTCCAGAGCTTCACTTTGTTGAAGACTTTTCCTCACCTTGTACCTTATTCTTCATTGATGTAATTGTTCTTGTATTCGATATATCCTTCCCGTTGATATAAGGGGAGCATTATGTAACATACTATTATATATTTTATGTGTTGTATCTATGGAAATATGTTCCACAGTTGTATCATGGAACTATAAATTGAATTGTAATAAAATGATGTATCATTTTCCTCTCTTTTAATCATGGATGGTTGTACATTATCATTATGTAATCTTGGATTTCATTCGCTTTCATTTTGATAAAATTTTAGAGTTTGTAATGACCATTTCATGTACCCCAGAGGACGTAGATGACTTTGCAAATACATAATTATTTTTAAAGAAATGAATGTACATATTCATCTCATGCAATGTTTCACTTTCCCTGTCAAAAAAAAAAAATGTGTGGTGTTTTGTTGTCCTTTGGGGATCACACGGCGGGGCATTACACTATTAACAGAAAGGAACTGTTAATGAGAAGAGTCTCAAATTTTGATAAATTGCATAACCCTAGTGAAACCGAAAATGTTAAAAATTTAATTACTAAATCGAAACGGTTTGTTAACTGCAACTGTTATGAAGAAAATCCTAAAGTTTTGTAGGAAAATAGGCAAGAATGTCAATACTTGTAAATAACACACCGAAAATGAGAAAACGGAAGTGGCGAGTCATCGTTTCTTTCACACATGGAAGATGATTGTGAAGTGGAAAAGCAGGAAGATGGGAGATGTGTATTTTTCGCTCCAAACTGAAAAAATAACAAGTTAAAAAGGGATTTTTTCTTGATCTCATGCAAAATACAGAATATCAAGTTTTTACTCTCTCTCTTTGATGATAGTGTAAATTGTGTTACTGCTTGGTCTGAAAAAGTTAAGAGTGAGGGCAGGGCTGAAGACTCAAAGAATCTTGGAGAGGAATAAAATCAAGAAACAAACACAACCGTTCGTGGAACTAAATAGAATGAAGAAGAAAACCATGAACCAAGGCTGGAAGAAGGTAGAGTATGGAGTAATTAGAAAAGGTGTGTGCAATCGACCTTTAACAAAGTATTTTTCATACATATGAACCAAGTTATTAGTAAGTACATCTTTGAATTTACTTTTATTAAACACTAAAAATTTAAAATAATTCATCGTTGTTGTAGGAAATTTGAAGCCTATTCAATTGAATCTAAAGATAAACATGTTGTAATTTTTACAAAGAATACTATGAAAATAGTGATAGAGGTTAAATTAAATTGTTTAGTTAGGGTTAGTCATTGGTTAGGGTAACTTTTTTTAGTTAGGTAGGTTATTTTGCTTTTGTAGGGTTTGTTTTCACTTGATTTGTTTTGTTTTTTGTTTAGTTCTTCACGTTAACAAATTCTTCTTAATTTAACACATACACATGAGAGTAAATTGAAATATTCTAGAAATATTGCATTGTGAAATGAAAAGAAACAAAATCATGCACAGTAAATACACGCTTAAGTATGAAAAAGAAAAAAAATCATATATATGTGTATATTCCATATATACATGGAAGTACAAAATTTTCTCACTGTAAAAGTGCCAAAAAATAAAAAAGAAGGGGTTGAGCTGCAAGAACAAGGTGGTCACTTAGTCAATATGGGACGCATCATCTATAAGAGTAGAATATCCTAAGTAAGTGTTGTCCTAGTGAGCATCAAAGTTAGGGGTATGGAGATCGATTAGGAATGATTGGAGAGGAACTATTTCTCCTCATTCTAGAAACCAAGGAATGTCATCAGCAGAGGGAATCCCAACGGTTGGGTGCACAAAAAATAGAATGTACTCCAAGTTACCCAAGAAATTAGGTCGCACTATCATGTTAGTAGCAACGCGAACTTCTTCAATAAAGATCCCAAGATCCAGGAGCAAGGCTACGAACCATGAAGCCAAGTCTGAATTTAGCTGGTAGTATGCTCTGGATTGAACAAAAGTTTCATCGAGGACTAGATACAAATTTGGTGCAGTAAAGTTGGGAGTCCGTAGAAACAAAACTTTACCGAGTCGTTGGGTAGTGATGCGACCCATGAAACCATTCTAGCAGTGAACACAGGTCAAGTGAATTGGAGTATCCATGGCCTAGAAGCAAGCAACCACAAACAAAGCGGAAAAGCTAAATGGAAATTGAAAGAAAAGAAAATGTGAAGAATTTGAAAGAGAAGTGGAGAATTTATAGAAAATCGTGAGGAAGCTACGGTACATAGTTTCCTAGAGAGAAGTCTTGGAAAATGCAAATTGAGGTGGCAACCAGACAAGTTTCTCTAGAGTGAAATGTTTTAAATCAAATTAATTCTCACAGTTTTAGTGGCAATTTTCTTCGAAGTTTGCTAGTACAAAGATCATGAATCAAGGAAATTGAAGATTTCAAAATTAATGGTGGTCATTTCATTATATTTTATTGAGTTGTATTAATCATGAAGGTGTCCATGTGTGCAATGCAGAAAATAAAATTGAGCTGGTAAGGTAGCACACGTTAGCATCTGGAAATTGAAAAGAAATATTATGTGTGTGTTAAGGCGTGTGAATTAAATGCAAAGTATTGTGGTCAGAATTGAGAGTCATGATGACAACTCTGATGCATTAATTTGGTACAACACCGTCAAATCAGAATTTCTAGTTAAGTGTTTTAGTGGTTGCCATAAAATTAAGATGGAAGGGTGGTAATCAGTAGTTCTAAATTTAGATTTAATTTAGCGATTGAATTGTTTGCTGTTAAATTTTAATTTATGCATATTTTTTAACAAAAATCTAATTGCAGTTAGCTGGGATTTGGCATAAGGGTGGTAAAATTAGCTGGAAAGTCGCACTCATAGGGAATAACTAAATAAGTTTTGGGGAATTGGTGAAATGATGAAGGGATTCGTATTGAATGAAAAATCAAAACGTAACCTTCACTACCACTATAATTCCCAACCTAATAGCAGGATTCATTGCCTGCAAGTTGAAGCAAATGAGCTTATATTGAAATATCAAGAGAAAAAAAATAGAGAAAAAATGAATATCAAAGAAATATCAAAAGGGGAAAAAATTCAACTCTTTAGGCTATCCAAATATCTCTACCGGGGCTATGAACACCTGGTTGGTAGTAGAGCTATGTTTGGGGGAATTAAAAAGATAACCTTGTTGGGGCTATGGATGCTTGACTGGTAGCAAGGCTCTATCCATGGTTGGCTTTGGAGGATTACCAAATTATGTAGTTCAATGTCAATGAACTAGTTTTTTCACCAAGTATTGGAAACTAGAATTAATCAAAGCACACACTGATACTTTTCAGAGAAATTTTATTGTCTTTATGTCAAAATATAGGTAAAGGTAAGGTGTTATTGTTTCAAAATATGTATAAGTTAATATTTTTTAGTGGGTGATTCAATCTTGAGTTTCTTTTAAATTTTGTTTTATTGGTTGCAAGTTGTTGTGTGGTCTCACAACACTCCCCAAAATTATAAAGCTTGGGGACCCAAGTATATGAAAAAAAATTAATGCTTATGGCATGTGTCGGTTAGTTGAGGAGATCACTGGAAGGTAAAAGTCAAAAGAAATATTTATAAAAAAAAAAAACTTCGTGATTCAAGAGTATCGGAAATCGGGTACCGAGAAGCTAGAGATGTAAAATGTAAATGCAAGGTTTTGGGCATAATGTTTCGGTTTAGGAGAAAAGGTCCAGTAAAATGGAAGTTCCAGTAAAATTTGAGGTTCGAGAAATTTTTTTGGTAAAAGCTGAAGTATCGGGTACCAGGTATTGGGTAACAATGCTAATTTTAAAGTTGAATGTTTAATGTTGCTCGAAGGTTCGAAGGTCTGGTGACTCAACTTAAATAGAATAATTACGTGAGAATATGATGTTTTAAAAGTGTGGTTTTTTTGTGGTTGAAAATGATGATTAATGAATTTTTTTACATGAGAGTTTTATGAATGTTTTAAAAGGGATTTAATGTGTGGAATTCATACTTGCAGGAGAAACAGATTGTGATGCAGCATTCGGGTATGGACGGTCAGGTAAATTTGGATCGTGAACATAATCATATCTAGTTCAGGCGATGTGTTTCAGGACTCTATGCGAAGGAAGAGCTTGAGTTGTTGGGATACCAGGAATACTGGTATTACACATATGATGAAAGGAAGCACCAACCTTTGGTGTGACTTGTTCCCAGGAGTATCAAGCTCGAGACAGAACCAGAGTGTAGGAACAAGATGATAAAGCAATTGTTTTGAATATATGGGAAGTTCCTATGTTCTATTCGGATTTAATTTATTATCCTGGTGATAATAAATATGAAAAGCTTGAAAGATATCAACATGTCGATGAAGATTGACATTTGTTGACTTCGTCAGCAATTCTCCTTCCAGTTGTCATATTCCACATGCCTTGTCATGATTCATCCCTTGGATTTCCTCTCATGTATTTATCTTATCTTCCCTGTGTCTTGTTCCTATAAAATACCGCAAGATGTTTCATTTGAAGAGTTCATAATTTTTTGGATGTTGGAAGAGCCAAAACTTCTTTAAGTTTTGTTCTTTTTTCTTGTTTTTTGAATCATTTTGGATTAAAAACTTGTTTGCACATAGAATCGATCAATCTCAAAGGTAATTTAAAAGCTATCAACTGTTATCTTTTGTATTTGGTTGTTTTTTCAGTTGGACAAGACTGTATGCTACACCATTTAAGGGTGCATACAAAACCTACTCGGTATCCAAATAAACCTCCCCTTTCTTTGAAATCTCGCATCACTCTATGCCTAGTTGTGAAGCAATTTGGTGAAGTATAGAGTGGTTTTCTTTGATTTGGTTAATTATTGGGGCATGCGTGGATAATACCCGAGAGCTCTTTTACTTTTCAAGTATTTTTTATGCTTTGTTTTAGATTATATGTTTCAATTTCAAAAAATGTTCCAAAAAATAGATGAATGAATGGAAATTTTATTACAAATATTTTGTTTCCATTGTATTTTTGAATGCTTAAAGATAAATATACTTAAGTGATAGGAAAGTTGTTTGAAGTTCATGAAATATTATTGCATATTTGTCGATTTCATGAAATTGTTTGATGATCAGACCGAGGATATCTTTCATCAAACCTTATGATTCCTTGTAGAACCAAAAGTTATTGTTTACCCCTCATAATTAACAAAATTGTCACAATGAACCCTGATGCAAACCTAGTATGGTCAAGACCTAACTTAATTGATCCTTGGGATTAAGCTGAGTCGGCCTAAAGATTTAGGTTGTCCTGGTTCAATATTTCAAGTAAAGATAGGTTCTCGTGGTCTGTCTGTGAGGATTTATCTGCATAGTTGGTGTGCGACTAACATCGTGTTCAAAACGTAGCATACTTGTTGTCAGTGATTTCTCTTGGCATTTATTTTCTATTTCTACATCATTTTCTATATGTTTTTTCTATCTGGTTGTCTATGGAGGCGGAAACACCAAAGCGGGGGATTGAATGAGGCAGTCCTCTAAAAACAACCCCCACATTTTCCTTGGTCTTGTTTTCATGTGGAGTTACTTGAAGATTTGAGTCATGGGTACAAATTTTTGATCTCTCATCCTCTTTTTCAATTCAAGTATAGCTTAGATATAGCATTCTTCTAATTGAATTTTAGTTCAATATTTTCTAGCATCCGATCGTAGTGTAAAATATATAGCATTCAAATAGTTAGAAGGTTTTCTTTCATTCTAGTTTGCTCCCTGGACCTCATGTCCATACAGATGCCAGTGCCTCCTTGATATGCTAGCACATCACACTAGGGTTTTTCATCTGCATTGTCTTCCTCAGACAGTAAGATTTTTGGGTTATAAGTCGAACCTTAGAAAATGGCTCTTCTAACACCCTAAGCATTCGGTTTTAATAGAAGGAAAGCGACAGGCCATCTATCCTTCCTTTGCAGCCTTGTTACCTTACCCCTTTTCAATTCACTTAGAAAACCTAAGGTAGTTTAGAGTAGCATGTTTCTAGCACTTTCCTATGACCTAGAGTCTCAAAGTAGTTGGTCCCCCTTCTCTATATTTTGGTGAACCCAATGTGAACTCTTGAATCCATTTCTTTGTTTTGAGACTTCTTCTCCTATGTCTAAGATGTGTTTCAAACTTATGTGTTGTAAATATTTATGAGCTTTACAACTCAGTCTACGACCTCTGGGAACATTGTCATAAAAATCCTACAACACTTAGAGATGGATTTTACGAAGGTCGCCATGGCTCCTACTTTTGATGAGATGATTTCAAGAATGGATACAAATTTCTTTGAAGAAACCGTGTGTGTCCCTACTCCTCATGTTTCTCCCATGACCTCATCTATGGAGGAAGATGAGTCTCTCATGATCCTAGTGGAGTAAATCCTTTCCCTAGATTGAAGGTTTCTAGAATTCAAGAACTATTTGGGGAAAGAAAAGGTCATAGCTAGGGCTGCTAGGGTGGTTAATAAGATATGACATATGTTGGATAAGTACCGAGTAGGTCTAGAATTCCTTTGGGGTATTAAAAACATAATGGAATCTCATCACCCATCATACAACCCTAGATCGAGTGTCGTCAGAGGACCTAGGCCTAAGACCATTGAGAGACGATAGAAATATCAATGCCTAGGGTGTCAGTGAATATGGCTAAAATAGACCCTTCCATCTCTGCTGCTAAAGTCCCCCCATCATCAAATTGAATAAGTTCCCTTTAGGATTCAGCTTCTCTACTCCTAATTCTCTCAGCGGTAATCCTGAGGCCAGTGTTAGCTTGGGTGGTGGGGCTCCTATTAGAAAGGGGGCTGATGGGTCTAGTAGTCATAGTGGTTCTAGTGGTGGTTCCACTAGTCCTATGTTGTCATCTAATCTTTTTTTGAATGCCTTTTTGCAAAATATGGGCCAAATATAGAACCAATTATCAAATTTGTCCTAGGCCACCTCTCAGCCCATCTTTCAACCTTTCTTTCATCATAGTTCTTTTTTAATAGCAATTCTAAACACTCCTATCCCTCAGGGGATGGAGATTCTAAAGTTTGAGAATAATGGTGGTAAGAGAGATTCGCAAATGCATGTTTTCGCATTCAATTCCATGTGTATAGATTTCTTCTACCATGATGCATTAATGGATAAGTTATTTCCTAGGTCACTTAAGGATGCAACCCTTGAATGGTATTGTTCCTTACCTGACAATTACATATTCTCATTTGATCATCTCGTGAATCAATTTGTAAGACAGTTCTAGGAAAACACCGGGTTGAATATGGCCTTCTCAGATCTCATCCAGTGTAAGTAGGGGGAAAATGAAAAGATAATTAATTTCATAGCTTGTTATCAAGAATTATTCTCACAAATTTCTTATCCTTTGCCCGATTTGGATGTCCAAAAAACTTTTCATTTGGAACCTATAGATGTCTTGGCAAGAGAAATTCACTTTGATGAAATATCCTTTTTTTGCACATCTATGATCCACATTACGGGAATACCAGCAGACGGTTTCTCCATTCAGGGGATCCTCCTCATGCTCCTATTCTAAGGGTAGGTCTATAGTATCAATCTTTGGAAAAAGAAATACCATTGTGAATGTGGTTTCTTTGAATAATGACAAGGGATTCAAATGTAATAGGTGCTTTACAAAACTATCTGAATCATATTTTGTAATCTTAAATAAGTTAAAAGATTTAAATTCTTGGCATTGCTAGATCATAGACCTTTCACTGAGCCCTACCTCAACTAGTATAATGAGCACATATTTTTCCAATACCATCGAGTTCATGGGCATAATACCAAAAGATGCATGTGTCTGCATCATGAGATTCATGATTGCATCGATGACCGTACCATCCATCTCGATAGGAAGAAGCAAAATTCTAACATGTTTGTGGCAAAGGCCAATAGTGAATTATAGATTTACATTGATCCATTTCCATCTCATTCAATAAACTTAGTTGTTGAACCTTTTGGTTCCACTAAGTTTGTTTCATCGGAGTACGTAAATATGGTTTCATTTACACGCATTCTTCCCACTCAACCTACAAATGGATTAGTAGACATAACTTTCACATCGTAGGATCTACCTATGAACAAAGAGCCTAGCCCCTTGTACATTCCCGCTCACATCAATGGGAACATTGTAACTGCTGTCCTAGTTGACCCTGCGAGTCATGTGAATGTTATAACAAAGGAAACTCTGTTGATAAACTTTTCTACATAGGTAGGAATTGTTACACAATTTTCACCTACAGGCTCAAATCAAGAAGAGCACTTTTGCTAAGCAATGTTCATTTCAAAATTTGATCATGCATTTTATGCCCATAGTATGAAAACATTTACTTTGATTCCATTCATGAATAAATATTACATTTTTATGAAGAAAAGAGAAGCAAACTGATACACCATCAAATATTCTTTCTGAAAATGTAATCTTTATTCATCAAAGTATTCAACTACTTCACACAAGCTGTGAAACTAGCTAAGAAAAGTAAATTCAATGCTTGAATTTATAACATGAATACATGTGTGAGCATATTTTTTAAAAATGAGGCATAAGAGTCATAAAGGCTAGTCATTGCCTGAATGACTGGCGGTGTTGTTGTTGCTTTAACTTTGCGTGTTTATGCTCCCTCTTTTCGTTCTCCAAGTGCATGATCCTGAAATCATAACAAAACGAGGTTAGATCCAAAGGATCTAAGCAATAACTAGCCTATTATCATTACACCCACACACACATTCACATTAAAAATCCAAACACTGCTTTATTTTTCTAACTTGTTTGTGTTATGTGCAAATACAGGACATGTTATTGATGATTATCAGGTTTACAATATGAGTGGAGTAAAATGCGGCTCCCACAAGGATAGAGCCCAGCTCATTTAAGTTTTGTGTAGTAAATTTAACACGAGATCGATTTCTTCATAATGAGAAGAGGATTACTTATTTGTTCCCAAGAATCAGTATGCTAAACCTTTTCAGATTTAAAATGGACAGAGATAGAAAAGCAATCATAAAGGTTTTTTATTTAGAAAATTCATACAAGGTTTCTGAAGAAATTTTGTTCTGAATCAGTCTTTGTTATGAAAGCATTTGTGATATTCAGTTATCAAAAATAGTGAAACAATAATGATATTTGCAGAATCAGCAACACTTTCATAAGGTTTCATCATGGAGGCTTTGAAATCTTACCTTTTTTTTTTTGAGAATACAACAAAATGCAGTCATAGAAGCATTTTAAATGAAATTATGTTGGAAGTTCTACATAGGTGACCTGGAAGTTTACAAGTTTAGAGAGCACATGAAATATCAGAAAATTCCAGTTTCAGTCAAGTCCAAAAACCAAGAAATGAATGTTTCCAAATGACAATCATGAGAAATCTTATTACTACTTTAGTGTTTTTACAGGTGCACTGACATTGATACAACAAGAATTTTTTAGGACAATGAAGCAGTATGTAAGAGAAAGCAATCTTAATTATCATGTTCACAAACAAATGACAATACTTGAAATGAAAGTTGTGTTTCTTCATCACCCGAAGGTGGACTTTTGGAAGCAGTGAATATATGTTCTAGGTGACTTTGAGGCCACATGAACTGGATTGTGTAACAATGCATGATGGATAGCAACATAAATGGTAATGCACATCTTGAAATAGTCTCTCTGGGTCAAGAGCTCTAATGGACTGAGTTCATTATGGAAATAGGGGAAAGGTAAAATGATGTTTGAATGCAGTGATTGTAACCAAGGAACTTCAGCTGGAGCTTCTAAATTCTTAGGCTGAGATGATCAGCTATGGGGCCATGAAAAGAAATAGTACAGTTAAAGAAAACACGGTGGTATGCTATTATCAGGAAATCGTGTTATTTTCTATAGTGGTATTGAATTTTTTGAAAAAGAAAAGTTAAAGCTAAACATTGTCATAATTTGCAAAAAAAAAACCATAGATGCCAGATCTAGAGAAAATGTAAGGGTCGAGCCCTAAAAGTTTGAAACAAAGAAATTATTGAAGGGATTTCTAGCAAAAAAATTTCCAAGAGGCCGCAGCCTAATTTTTATTTCTGTGTGCATTTTCCATTAAAGAAACTTCATGAATACAGTCATACATCTCAAAGGATCCATGTCATGCACGAAGGTCAAACCCTCGACCCATCTACAAGAAGTTTAAATGGAAGAAAACAATGTACAGAGATATAGCATGGAAGTAACTAGGAAAGCATGGGAAAACGTCAAATATACATTTTTTATTCGAAGATGGCTTGAATTTGAGTCTTATTTCTTCAGGAAATATAAACGCTTTCAAGGTAAAGGCTCTATATTTCTTGAATTCGCTATTAAAGGTGCTTTCTCAAGCCTCGAATATGATCAGCTATGGTGGCCAAACAATAACAGATCAATACAAAAAAGAAGGCGTATAAAATGCATTTAATACAGCTACAAGAGTCGCAGCCTGAGAGGCATAAAACATAGAAAAATGCTAATTACCTAAGAATAAGAGGCCTTTGTCTGTCATAAATCACGAAGGTAGATGTCTCTATATAGCCATGGACTCCATCGAAATACCTCTGAGATCACAGAATTTCACTATAGTCGAGCTTCATTGAACCCTCTATGGCGGCGGTCGAAGGTTTCAGAAGATGTAGAAAATGAAAGAAATCCTTGTCTTTGCATTTATTTTGCTATTAGGGTTTGTGCCCTAATCACTATGCTGACATATCAAAGGGTTGAATCATGGCCTTTATTTTGTTCTATGAATGTAAAACATTATTTAAGTGATCTAATGAATAAGTCACTTATTAATGTTATGAGAAGCTTGAAGATAATAAGCATGTACTCACAAAGAATGAGTCAAAGGGAGATATGGATGGAATCTTGATGACCTTTGACAGAATCTTGATGACCTTTGACCCTTGAATGGTTGAACTATTTGTATTTTTGCATCTATTTGAAATGTAAAGTACTTTTTTTTAAGTGATGTTTTATAAATCACTTAACTAAAACTTACTATTTTAAATGCAAAAAATTGGGGACATGTGTCAATTTGAGGGAAGTTTGTGAGCATGTGCCAAATATCTAGGGGAGGTTAGGAGGCAATTGAAAAAATTTGGAGAGAATCTAGGAGGTTTTTAGTTGCTCTTGAGATCTTTTTTAGAGGTGTTTATGGTTTGAGATGGTCTTACATGACTTTTTCAACATGGTGGAGTTCTTATGGAGAGGATTTAGGTCCTGGTTTTTTGGCTTTTTGGGGGGTTACGAAAATGAGGTTTTTAGAACCTATTTTTGTGGAGCTTGGCTACTTAGCCACTTTGGTTTCTCATTTGGTAGTTAGTTCTGGATTGGCATTTTCTACACTTAGTGATTTTTAGGTCCTTTGGCAGAATTTTTGTAAAGTTTTGTAACTCAGTTAGACATGAAATACAGTACATACCTTGGGCATCATTGAATGGAGTATTTTTTCTTCTTGTTACTGCAACATTGTGTATTTTCACATGATTGATTAAGTTATTGTGAGATAGTATTTTGTTTCCTTTAACTTTGTTTCATGCCATTAGTACCTTTTTGCAGAGAAGTGTGATGTTTGCAGGTTATATTCTGTGTCAAGATTGCAGGTTGCTTTTAGCTATGAGGTCTTCTCCTCCTAAGAGCTCAAGAAATAAGGCCTTTTTATAAAACACTTATGCAAGGCACATAGAAACAGGTTGTGCAAGTTGTTTTTTTCCAGTCATTATGTACAAGTGTATGAAATATGATTTTTCCAAAGTCTAAGTCATATTCTGGTGTATCACCTTAGGAGGTAGTTATCATTTTATGCAATCTTTCTCCCTTTTCCCCTCAAAATTCAATAAAGTAGGTGATAACCAACTAGGAAGCCAGCCTTCTCCAGAGGTTCTTTTCCAGATCTTGGTGACCCACAGCCCGAAAAAGATCCCATGTTCTCTCTAAAAAGCTAAGTGTTGCAGCTTAACATGGTTTTGTCTTGCATCTTAGCTAGGGTGCAATTTTAGTAGATAACAAGAATATGAGAAATCAAACACCACCATACGTATGCATGATGGACTCTCGCTCCCTCCTTTTGGTTCTATCATCTTCTCGCTCTTGGTGGGGCCCAAGACTATAGATACCTCTTTTGATATCATTCTGGAGTCTGATTTATTCAAGGTTAAACTAGGCATTATGTGGCTAGTTTCCATGAATGGAATCACTTTGGTTATTCATAAATGTCTTAAGTTTTCTCGTGAGGGATTTGTGTACATTATGCATGAAACCGGCTATAAACCATTGGTGTCACATGGGGGCTACTCACTAGATCACTTTTGGGTCGCATCAATCGAAACACTTCCTTTGAAGATAGAATTTTTTTATCGTGCATATGTCAAGTATAAGACTGGGGGCATGGCACCGAAGGTGACCTACCTTGCATCCCCCTACACTATCTCTATCAATGGTTGCATGATTTTGCAACAACAAGCTACCTCCTCCTCTCAAAAAAAGGGGAAGGGGAAGCTTGCTCATACCCAAGAGCCTTCCTCTTCTTCTGATACTCCATCTGCTTTCGCTTCTCACCCTATTGTAGTGCCTTCAACTCCTACTCCCATGCCTCACATGGGGAGCCTGATGGTGCCCGCTTGGTGAAAATGCAAGTGTCAAGTGTTCAAGATTTCTATCTTGCCCATGATTCCTAGGCATGTTGTTTATAGTAAGGGAAAAGGCCCTTGTGGATTTCCCCTTGTGTCTCAGCCTCCACGACCTCCTACCACTCTTGCCCCTCAAGCAGCGAGTGGGAAGAGGCCTGCTCCTGAGGCACCTATGTCTGCTTCTACACCTACTTTGGTTTTCTCTCCTAGGCTTCTTTCTCCTGCTCCTATCCAGTGAGCTACCCTTCCATCAATGACGGTCATGGAGGACACTCCTATGGAAGAACAGGAGCCTCTTGTCCCTTCTCAAGCAATGAATTCTAGTTCCTAGAGCTGATGAAACTAGATTTCACATGAGCGTAAGTGTTAGAGAAAGGCTTTGGCTTCTGAACAATTTCCCAATCAGAAAACAAAAGGGGAACCAATACCTCCTATTTTGGAATCTCCTACTATGCCTCCCTCTTTTGCTCCTTTTGCTTCAATTCCACTCACCTTGGTTCTACTTTTGGCTCCTCCAGTGAATGCTGATGAACCCCACCCAAAAATGGTGTAGGTGGTCATCACTCCCTCGATGGATCCCCCTCTTTTGATGTCCCTTCTAGACATCTCTCCTTTTTCCTAGCCCATCAACATGTGAAACACCACGATGGTGTCTGCTACGATTTTGTCCTCTTCCTTCTCACCTCCCACTTCCTATGTGGGGATCTCACATCCTCTACTGAGGTGTAAGATGGAAGATGACCTTGCTTCAAATTAAGGTCAAAAGAAGGGATCACCTCCTTCAAAAGGTAGTTCTGCTTTGTCTTACATTTTCCTTGTGACAAAGGCAGGCCCGATGTCCCTTGAGTTTATCATCGTCCCTCTTGACGAGGTCAATGGTGGATCTTAGGTGCCTCCTTACTCTCCCACTCAGTTAACACATGGGCGAAATCAGTGACTTTCACCTCACAAGAGCTCAGTGAAGAAGACCTCGAAGGGCCTTCTTCCTTGGCTCTTGTCATAGGAGATTCAGAGGGTGCTCGCCTCACTATCTTGCCCTTGTAGTCTCGTCTGCCCTCCCCGTATAATGATCTAGATTGGGAGAATCATGACCTTCTAGTTAATGAGGACTAAGGTAGTACCTCTTCTTTATTTGTAGATTAGATTTGAGTGTGTGTTGTGTTCCCTCTTGTGCTTATCTTTATGTGTTTCTAGAGGACCCTTTTCACCCTTGTAGGTGCTTGCATATAGGAGTAAAATTGTGTCATGAACTTCCTCTATATGTTGCATCATTCTTTTATATGTTGTAAACTTTATTTTCAACAATTGGGGACGATGTGAAGTGTTGTGGGAATTTAGGCCTTCCTTCCATGTTGACCCAATTTTTTTTTTTAATTTTATCTTCATGTGTTCTTCTTCAGCTCTCAAAAATTCAGGGATATATGACCTTTTGTTCACATACATCATGGGTTACCTATAAGAACTGATCTGACCCCAAACTCCCAAATCCCCTTATCTCTTGATTCCTTCATCTCTACTTGTTCCTTTTTTTCTTTGCCTTTGCTTGCCTCTCTTTCTGCTTGCTTTGTAATGTTGTGGTGCTTATGTGTTGTCCCTCGTATGTGTGACAGTATTTCCACACTTACATCTCATTATGTCTTGTGGGCCACAAAATGGCTACCTTTTCTTTCTTTCCTTAGGATTCCATGTGCTCCTTTGATTCGTATGCACCATCCTAAGGAGAGGCTACTACTCTAATTTTCAATAAGGTGAATTTGATGGCCAACGAATCCCTTCTAAAAAAATTAAAAATTAAAAAAATTGCATCCTTCAACAAGGATCCCCTTTGTGAAATATTTCTTTCAAAAATGAATTCATAGAAAAATGAATCATAAATTTTTCCTTCAAGAAAGGACCATTCTTTTTATTGGATTCCTTGATGAAAGAGATCTTTCAAAAGGATTCTTTGATGACAAAATCATTTATGAAAAATTTGTGCTTTTAAAATGGAGTGTCCCTCTACATGGGCCCCTTGCTATCTTGAAGGGTTCTCGAGGGGACCCATTTGATAACTTCTCCTTCAATTGCTTTCTTTGTGACATGTTTGCTTTTTCATACCTAACATGTTGCTTTGCAAGACCGAGCACCTATAAATCCTCTTTTACAATCAACCTTGGAAGGTTGAGCACCTCGTTAAGCTTTCCTTGTAGGTCCAAGCACTTGTAAGGGCCTTTCACATCAACTCTTTAGGATCGAGCACTTGTGGAGTCCTTTCACATCAAACCCCATAGGACTAAGAACCTACGGTGCCCCCATTGTAGGATTGAGAACCTATGAAGCACTTTCTCTCTACAAGACCAAGCATCTGTAGAGCCTTTTTTTTACCTTCCATAGGACCGAGCACCCATGGAGCCAATTCTATAGGAATGAGCACATATAGAGCCTTTTTTCACTTTCTGCAAGATCGAGTACCTGTGGAGCCATCTCTCTCTCTCTCTTTCGCATCAAGGTTTCCCTACAAGATCGAGCACCTATAGAGATACCTCCTACATGTCCGGTTGTGCTAAATCAAAGATATTCTTAACAATTCATGTATATTCTCTTTAACTTCTTTCTACTTTACCTCACATTCGCACCAACATGCATGCTCACTAAAATGGGGGAAGAATGTAATGAAGTGAATTCCACCCCTAGGAAAATTCCCCACTTACATCACCCCTACCTTAGAGAACAAAAATATGATGATGCAATTCCACATCCACCACATTTCTCAATCCACTTGGTAGCTCATTTCCACATCGATGGAGGAATCCCTGTCAAGGACGTGCATTGCCGCATAGACGTCTATGTGTTGTGCTACCGTCTTGATAGTATTCTTATCTCTGCAACCTACAAAGGCATTATGTTTCTCCATTGGCGATGAAGTGTAACATATCTTCCTCCCTTGACCGATGAGAAATGGGTATTTTTCCTCATTTTACAAGTTCAAATAATCTATCTCTCCACTCTTTCATTCCTTCTTGATTCTCTTCACTCTCTTATCTTCATTCACACACTTTCAAGCTTCTACATCACCCATTTTTGGCTGCAAGTTGTTAGTTCTTGGCTCCTACACTCTATTTTGTGTGACAACGTTGTTGTTGGAGGACTTCCAAGCTCTCTCCTCCCACTACTTTCCTTGAGTCCTCATAGTTGGGGAGGCGGCATTGTCTCTTACTATCACTCTTTGCATCACTTTGTGTATTTACGTAGCATAATTGTTGTTGGTGATTTCTCTTAGCACTATTTCTTTTATGTTTCTATATATTTTTTCTATATGGATGTTTGTGGAGGTGGAAACACCAAAGCAGGGGACTAGCTAAGGCAGTCCTCTAAAAACAACCTCAACATTTTCCTTGGTCTTGTGTGTGTAGGTTTTCTCATGTGGATTTACTTGAAGATTTGATTCATGGAAAGAAAGGTTTGATCTCTCACCCTCTTTGTTAATTCGAGCATAGCTAAGATATAGCATTCTACTTATTGAATTTCAATTCTGTATTTTATAGAATTCATATATTTAGTAGGTTTTCTTGTGTTTTAGCTTTCTCCTTGGACCTTTTGTCTCTACAAACTCCAATGTGTCCTTGAGACACCAACGCACCACACTAGATTTTATCATCTGTGATGTCATCCTCATACAGTAAGTTGTCTAGGCTATAAGCCAAACCTTGAAAAATGGTTCTTCTAACCTTGTAAGCATTCAGCTTTAGTAGAAGGAAAGTGATAGGCCATTTTCTTCCCTTGTAGCCTTAGTGTCTTACCCTTTTTCAATTTTCTTATCAAACCTAAGGTATTTTAGGGCAGCTTGTTGCTTAGGACTCTCCTATGGTCTGGAGTCTTAGAGCAACTGGCCCCCTTCTCTACAAATGGTTTCTTGTAGAGCTTCAATCTGTGTCCATTAACTAGTAATGAGAACCTGACTTCATTAATTGTTTGTAGTTTCACTACTCCATGTGGAAACACTTGTTTTATATCATATGAACCAAGCCATCTAGTTTGTAATTTCCTTTTGTAGTCTTTATATTTGGATTCATAAAGGAGAGACCAATCACTTGCACTGAATTCCTTTGTCTTTATGAACTGATCATGCTAATGTATTCCCTAATTCTTGACAACTTCAGTGTGGTGTATGGTTTACATTCTAATTTCATCAAGTGTATTTAGGTTGTGTAATCTCTCTTGTTGTTTTTTTGACAATTTCATGCCCAATGTAACTATTTTCCATAATTTTTCATATTCAAATTCAATAGGAAGTACTGCTTTAGTCCCATACACCAGTTCATATGGTGTAAATCTTGTTGTAGTCTTCCAAGTTATTTTATAAGCCCAAACTATCTCAGGCAATATGGTTGCCCAATCCTTCTTATGAATTTCCATTGCCTTTGTGAGGATGTTTTCAATTTCCCTATTTGTAACTTCCACCTATCCATTTTCTTGAGGGTGGTAAGGTGTGGAATTTTTTTGTCTGATCTCATACTCTTGAACTAGTTTTTTATTAGCTCTGAGATAAACTGGGTGGTCTATGAAAATCTCTCTTGGAACTCCATATCTGGTGAATATGTCTTCATATAGAAACTTTTCCACATTCCCATCTCTTGTAAACTGTAAAGCCTTAGCCTCCACTACTTTTTAAGGTAATCTTTGTAGACCAATATGTACTCTTTGCTATTTTATGTTGGTGGAATTGGGCCAGTAAAGGCTAATCTCCATTTTTCAAATGGTGCTATTGCAATTGTAGCTACAATGGCATTTCATCTATTTTTGTTTTCCTTCCCATTCTTTGACATCTATCACAAACTCTAATGTACTTCATTGTATCTTTATGAAGAGTTGGCCAATAATAGCTACCGTTGATAAACTTAAGAGATGTCCTCTTTGATGTAAATTTCCCCCATAGGATTTATCGTGACATGCTTTGAGGATATCATATACTTCATCTTATTTGATACATATCCTCATTAATTTGTTTGGGCTTGTGTAGAATAAGTATTAATCTATCCATGAGTATGGAAAAATCTTGTGAACCAATTGTCTCTTTTCTTTGGGTGTGAAATGCGGTGGTTTCTTTCTTTCTACAAGATAGTTGGCTATATCTGCATACCAATGTGTATGCAGAGATAGAGAAAATAATTTCTCATTTGGGAATGAATCATTAAAAACATGTTCTTTTGATTTGGTTGGTATTCTGAATCAAAAATCTACCACTACATTTTATTTACCTAGCTTATCCACAATGGTAATGTCAAATTCTTCAAGTAATAATAACCACCCAGCACCACCAACCACTAGTTTTTTCATTAGATACCTTACTGTTGTATGGCTAGTGTATATGAACATCGGATAACATGTAATATAATATCTGAATTTTTTTATTGCATATGCTACTACCAACATATTCTTATTTGTCACTATATAATTGATTTCTTCCCCTTATATATTTTTGTTGATGTAATAGATGACATACTATATGTTTTTCTTCCTTTTATCCAAACACAACTCGTATAGAAAAATCAGAATCATCTATATGGATATGGAAAGGTAAGGTCCAATTTTCTCCTCTCAAGACAAGGATTTTGGTTAATGCTACCTTGAGTGCTTCAAAGGAGTGTTGACAGGAAACTATCCACTCAAATTCTACATCTTTGGACAGTAAAACAAATAGTGGAGCTACAAGTTTGCTAAAGTCTTGGATGAATCTCCTATAATACCCAGCATGGCCTACGAAACTTCGAACATCTTTTTGTCTTTGAGGCACATGGAGTGTTGATATCACTTCAATTTTGTTGGGTTCCTCTAGAATTCCTTCATTTGACATAAAATTTCCCAATATAGTCCCTTTTGTCATCATCATGAAACATTTTTCATGACTCAGGGATAAGTTATGTTCTTGACACATTTTTAGCACCTTCTCTAGATTGTCAAGTACTTCATCATATGTATTCCCATAAGTTTTGAAATCATCCATGTAAACCTCCATGGAATCATGTGCAAAGTATGAGAATATACTCAGTACTACCTTTTGGAAGGTGGTTGGTGCATTACACAGTCTAAATGGTCGGACAACATAAGAATATGTGCCCCAAGGACATGTGAACGTTGTCTTGTCCTGGTCCTCTAGGGCTATTTTAATTTGATTATAGCCACTAAATCCATCCAAAAATGAGAAGTAATTCTTTCCTACTAATGAATCAAGTACTTGGTCAATGAATGGGAGTGTAAAATGGTATTTCCTAGTTGTAGAATTTAATTTTCAGTATTCTACACACTCCCCATTTCCCTCCTTTCTTTGGGACAATTACTAGAGGTGACGCCCATTGATTATCAGAGATGAGATTGATAAATTTTGCATCAAGAATTTTTTGCAATTCTAATTTAACTATGTCTTTGACTATGAGGTTCATTCTTCTTTAGGGTTACCTTATGGGTTTAAAACCATAACTGATGTAAATCATATGCATGCACAAATCTAGGTCTATCCCTTTCATGTCACGATAATCCCATGGAAAGGCTATTGTGTGTGCTTGCAGCGCATTCATCAGTGAGGTATGTTTTATATCAATCAATTGATTGTTAGCATTCAATGTTTTACCCAACATTATCTCTAATGTCTTGGATGTTGTTTGAACTAATGAGATCTCAAGTCCTACTATGTTTGGAAGACATTGGTGTGGTAACAAAGTGTGGACTATTTGGGAAATTGACTTAGATGAACTAGAAGGGATCACATTTTGTAGAGGATCTTGTAGACATGTTAGACAGTCTTGATGTTACGGGTCCCTACCATAGTTATTTTGCATGATGTTTACTATTAAGTCATCTTCATCTTGGTTGTCTAACAAGGGATTGCGTTTAATAGTCATCAGGGTTTGTAAGCATTATTGATCTTCCTCATCTAAGGTAGGCCAAATGGTTTGTTATAGGTCTACAAGTGGTTGGGTTGGTACATAAAGGATCAATTTCTTAGTCACATTCCTATTAGAAATAATTATATTCCAATACCTACAACCTATGAAGTCATTTGTTGTTGTCAACCAAGGTCTTCCTAAAATAAGGGAGTAACCTAGAAGATTAGCTTTAGGTTGCAATACCATAAAGTCGGTAGGGTACTCCCATGAATCCAGTGTTATTGAAAAGTATTCAATGATACCCTGAGGTTTAACTGTGGACCTATCTACTAGCTATGGAATAGTAGGGGTAGGTCTGATTTCTATTAACTATAACAACTTCATGGTCTCTTTGGTCATTACATTAGAAGCTTCTCCTAAGTGAATTAAGGTGTTCTTAATGAGAGTGGCATTTATCTTTACATCCACTACAAGGCTCTTAGGGTCTAAGTACTTGGGGATAATTATGTTTCCCAACATAATGTCTAGAATTTGTGCTTAAAAATGTACATTCTGAGGGTCTTTTTGCTTCCTATCTGGCTTTTTTAGGCATAGTTATCTCATTGTTTTAGTATAAATGGGAACCTCCTTAATGGCCTGGATAAGGGGTCTTTAAATTGCTAATCTTTCAAGGAATGGAGGCTCTAGACTTGAATTAGTTGGTTCAACCTGATTTGACTCAGGATCCTTAGGTTGGTTGTCCAAGGTCACTACTGGAGATTCCTCGTCAACCAATTCAGTGCTATGAGAAGATGATGACCCAACCAACATTTTCCTCAATCTAAGGTGTACATCACTCACTTCTACCCTATAAGTAGGGTATTGAATAGCGTTGTTAGAATATTTATGTTAAATAGGATTTTTTGGGGGTTAGGTGCAGGTTATGTTGGTAGTTGAGGTGCTCTAGGTGGTTGTGGTGTTGGGTTTGACATAATGGCTTGTTGTTGTGGTTGTAGAGGCTATTGTGGCTATTGATAATTCATGTTTTTGTTTTTCCATTGATGACCTCTTTGCCTCTGAGGTCACCATTAGTTTGTTGGGGTGGACATTAATAATTATAGTTAGATCCTTGAAAATTTTGTGATGGCCATATATTTTTTTTTGTTGATTCCAATTGGTTTAAGGAATTGACCATTGCTAGTTTTGCATATTGTCCCAAGACTAAGGGTTCCAACTAGGAATATTTGCATTAGGAAATGACATGTAATTAAAATGATATTGGGGCATACCTTCTCTTGGCTGCCATGGTTTCCTTTGAGCTATGTAGAATACATGTCCATATTCACCTTTCATTAATGCATGAAATTCTGGTGTCACTTACTTATCTTTAGAGATACTTGCCACCTTCTTGCATTTGCAGTTAGTCCTTATTTGTCTACAATGTGGGTAGTATTTTGTAAGAGATGCTTCTAACTCTTCTTTCTTCTTTTTGATATGGAGGTTGTATAACTATGTAGCTAGATGGTTGATAATATCTTCCTTCATATATGAAAAAAGATTACTCAGTTCAACTCTAGAGACTCCATTGGATGGTTTTCTGATGGAAGATATCTTGTCTCCTCTAACCTTCTTGGTGAAGACCTTGAGTAGTTCCCACAGGCTTTACAGATTTCCTCAAATGGTTCTTGAAAGATATCTCCTTCCATAATGAGGTTAATTGCATCCATGCAATACTTATTAATCCTTCTCAGGAATATCAATTTTAAAGACTCATTAGAGAGTCTATTTTGGTGGGATTTCTTAAGGCAAAATTTAAACCTTTGTATGTAGTCTTCCAAAGATTCATCTTCCTTTTGTGACATCCTAATAATGTAATCTCTCTTTTTGTCTATGCCTCTATAGTTTTAGTGTAGAAAAATGTATCCCTTTACATTTTCATAGTTTGTTTGGGCCCTCCTAATTAAATTCAACTTAATTATGTCTTAATAATCCCTATTTTACGTCTACAAGCCTAAGAAATTACATTTTCCGAAGGGAAATCCCGACAAAAATTAATGCCAACACATAATTAAACACCTTGAGCAATATGTACTCCAAGAATAGGGATCTAGGACCCATTCACCCATGGGTGAATGGGTCTTCCCTGGGACTTGGAACCTATCTTTAAAACATGTTTTGGCTATATTTTTATCATCTCAAATTCAAGTTTCAAATGCCAGCTTGTAATGTTTAATTTTTGAGAAATTAAGGATAAATGTCTATAAATACAAGGTGATTTTATCAAATCAACTAGATATTTTTTAGAGAAATTTCACAAGAGAAAATATTATTGTCAAGAGCATTCAAGAGTAGATTTATCAAGTATTTTTTGTAGAAAATCAAGATCTCAAGCATCATGTCAAAGTCTTTTCTAATCATGCATATTTTTGGAGCTAACATTGTGATGTAGGTTTCAAGATCCAATCCAAGAATTCAATTCAAAGATTCAAGCATCAAGATCCACATCCATTGAATCCATCTCATGCAATATTTCAGTCTTTCCAAGGTTTATTCAAGGGTTTGGTGAGTTGCAACATTGCATTGTTCATTCATCATTCCTTTCACATTTCAATTTAAGGTTTAATTACCAAAACAAGGTTTGACCAAAGAAAACCCCCATTCACCAAAAACAAAAAAAAATCCCCCTTGTGTTTGTGTTGTAGATTTAGGTTGAAGGAAAATTGAAGATTGGAGATCTCTAAAGTGCAAAATTGCAAAAGTTGCAAAAGTTGTCAAAGTTGCAAGAAAAGTTGTCGAGATCATGAAAACTTGGATCCTAAGCTCATTTCTCATCATTTTTGCATGAAACTAGTGGGAAATTTCATCTCAGATCTATCTTCAGAGGCTCCCAAAAAATTAGTTCAAAAAGTTATCTCAAGACCCATTCACCATTTTTGGACAGGGGGGTGTCTTGGACACTTTGCAACTAATTTTGAGGTAAATTTTAAGTGTCTTCCACTCATTCAATCTGCAAAAAAATATTTTTTTCTATTAGATATATGCTTCATCTACATGAATTGGGTCTTAAGTTATAGATTTGAGGTCATTTTCTATTTTATTTCCATCTCCCAAAAGTGTTATTTGAAATTTACCCCCGTCCACACACACATAAAGGAAATTGCTAGACCTTTAGATCTTCCATAGAATTGACTCATCTAAGGGTTGAAATTTAATTCTATCTTGGAGTATCTCTTTTCCTAAATGAAATATAAAATAGGTAGGTTCATTACACTCTATTTTACCCTTTATATTTATAGTACATTTGGTGAAACATTCCAAATTTAATATAAAACCCTATGTGTTTTGAAACCCAACCTATTTTTCTTTGTTTCATTATGGTGACCCCAATATTTTGAATATTCTAATTTCTAATTTTAAGTGCATTCAAATCCTAGATCTAGGATTTGAATTAATTCATTGCATTTACGGTTTCTAAATTTGGCATAAAGTTGCCTTGCATTTTGCATTCATTTTAAATCTAAAAATTCAACAAAAATTGCATAATGTTAGATTGATTTTGCATAGTATTATACATAATAGCATACTTTTAATCACTTAAATCAGAAAATTGGATCGAAATTGCATTTAAAAATTGGTCATTTTGGTTGTCATTTAGCATCATTTAACACTGGCATTTAACTTTGATTTTCAAAAATTTTGAAACTGTAAGTACCAATTTGCAACCCGGAACAAAGAACACTTATAACAACTTAGAATTACATTTTTTATTTTTTTAAACCTTGCACAGAGACCCATTCACCCATGGGCGAATGATTCCTTTAGATCCCATAAAAACCAACTTTTCTTAGCCTTTTTGTGGTTTTCTACACTTCCTAGGTCTGCTATTAACCCGCTATTTCAGTCTAGAAATTTTTAGGAATTTTTGTTTTATGCATTGGGTTTAAATCATACATTTAATGTAGCCATTTTAAATCACTCCAATATTTTTTGAGTAGTGAAAATCATCAGATCTGTAGGGAAAATTTTACATTCATGAAGCATTGCATAAGATAGATAAAAGTACTTTTCATTTCTGGATGCACATTGTTGACATTCCTGAAGCATTGCATAAGTTGGATAAAATTACTTTTCAATTTTGGGTACACATTGTTTACATTCTTGAAGCATTGCATAAGTTGGATAAAAGTACTTTTCATTTTTGGGTACACAACATTTACATTCCTAAAGCATTGCATAAGATGGATAAAAGTAATTTTCATTTTTGGGCACACAATGTTAGTATCTTTCCTTTCCAGGTATGCCAAGAAAAATCTCATTAACAAGCATGTTATTCGTTCTTTCAATATCTTTCCTAGTTATGAGAATCTCTTAGTGCAAAATAATGAAATTGTTGACACATTCCTTAATTCCACATCCCTTAATATCTCTCCTATTTCTGAGAATTTTTTAGTGAAAGAGGATGTAAGCATAGACAAGATCATGATAATCACATTTTTTCTCCTGATATCTCTCCTATTTGTGAAGAAGATAATTTGGTATTAGAAGATACACTCTTTGAGAGTCATGAGAGTCGTGTTTCTCCCTCTCCTAATGCTTATCCCATTTGAGAAGATATAATTGAACAAAAAGATCCAATCATTGATAAGTAATAAAAATTTAGTTGTTCTTCTCTTGATGCCTCCCATATTTGTGATGAAGTTACCTTACATAATCTAAACATGGAATGTGATGAACAACTTGTTTACTCCTCTCCTAAAATCTCTTCTACTAGGGAAGATACCATGGTGCAATAAAATGATAGAATTGATACATGTATTTCAAATAATAGTAATGTGGCTTCATTAGATGAAGATGATGAGGTAAAATTAGACTCTTCTTTGCTAAAAGATAATCAAAATAAGGATAATTATTTTTAGGTTATGAACATTAGATCTCCCTCGAGTCCTCTAATTCTTAGACCTCCCACAAGTACTCTAATTATTGGACCTCTTAAGTCATCTCCTAAGCCACTTCTTACCATTTACCCACCCACACATCAACCTCAAGGTCAAAAAAAACTTGTTCTTATCTTAGAGCCACCTAAAAAGAAACCATTAATAATGTTTTGAAGCAATTGAGTTATAATACCATTTCTCACACATATAAGACAATGAAAAATAGGCAGCCGCAATCCACTCCCATTTCATTACCATTGCCTCAACCCATCTTGCCTAGTACTCCTTGTTTACCTTTACATAGTGGAAAGGAGTGTGATCTTGTTGAAAAAATTTAAAATACTCCTACTAAGATATCCTTATGGGATCTTATTCAAGATTCACCTAATTACCATAACATGCTTCAAAATGTCTTGCAACAAGTTGAGGTTCCTCCTAGTGCAAATCCAAATGATATAGCATCCCTAATTCAAGGAATGAATTCAGACATTGTTTTTCACCAAAGTGAGTTTCCTTCTTTGGAAATACCAAAAAATTGAAGCCTTCATGATAACAGCTCTTATTAACAGGACTAGGATAAAGAGAACCCTTTCTTATAATGGATCAACCCTTAATATGTGTGGCATAAACCTTTTGGATAGGCTTGGAATAGATAAGAGAAAGATTGAACCCGATTCTTTATCTATTTATGAATATGATAATGTAGGAAAATAATCGCTTGGTATGATCACATTACCTATTACAGTTGGCAAGGCCACATTGCAAACTCTTATTCATGTCATGCCTGATAATCTTTCATATAATCCTCTTCTGGGTAGACTATGGATTCATGAAATGCATGTTGTGCCTTATACTCTTCATTGTATAATGAAATATGTCTATAACAACAAGGTTTATACAATCAAGGCCGACCCTAAGCCAAAAATTTGTTTGCACACTGAGAAAGATAAGCAAATTCCTTTGAAAACATTGACACCAACTATAAAAGTGGAACCCGTGCAAGAGAAAGAAAAAGAAAATCATTTTGAAGAGGTCACAAAGTTATTGGAAGATGATTGGGGTTCCTTATATTTTACACCTACATTCATGGGAGAATACAATATCATAACAAAAGATTCTGAAAAGGGAAAAGAACTAATAGTAATGTCAACACAAAATTTAGAATAACCTTTGAAAGCATCCACTTCAACAACTTTAGAAGAAGAAATAAATTACACAACAAACTTGGATGAATTTGATTACGAACAACCATTGAATCCAAAAGAAATGGAAAAGCTTTATAGAAGAGGTTATGAACTTATGAAACAACTTGGTTATAGTGGAAAAGGATGCGGTACTAGATAACAAGGTATATGTGTCCTTATAGAGCCTAATACACAAGAAACAAATGGTGTTCTTGGTTATTGTCCTCCATAAGAAGCAAAAGCATCAAAAAATACTTCACTCAATACCAACACTATTACAAAAGATTCTTCTAAGCCAACTTTAACCTTGGTGCATATTGAACTGATAGAAACCACTAATGGTCTTGGTTATTGTCCTTCAAAAGAAACAAAAGCATCAAAAAATCCTTCACTCAATACCAATACTTGTTGGTATGTGGTGACTAATCATGCAAATAGTGTGCACTCATAATGTATCCTTATCAAGGTTCGGGGTCAAGTTGGGCCTCGAGCGGGGGTTTGGGGGAGGCAACCCCCGATAGTGAGGGTTCGGGGGTGCAACCCCAAAAAAACAAATCCATTAACATGTCAAGGTTTTCCCACTAACACATCAAATGAAAAATGACTTTGTAAAACCCTAATTCTAGAAGCTTCCAAAAGCTTGTTATAAGCGATTGGGATGTAAGTTGCAGTGTGTGTGATTCGCGAGATTGTAATCTATTTTGCACTAGATAATAAAATCATTGGGTGGTTGAGTTTCTATGGATGTATCTCATATTGGGTGAACCGCGTTAAAATTTTGTGTTGATCTCTTTTGTGTTATTCTTCATTGTTATTTCTAGGTTATTTAATCTACATATAATTGTTGTTTATTGCTCTAATATGCCTGAATCCTAAAAACTAGCATCATAGCCAAGTTTATTTCGGTTGATTGGCAGGAAACCTCTAGGTTTGAGTGGGAGCAACGGAAGAAGGCAAATTCAAGGTTGAGAATTTCAATGAGCAGAATTATCAATCAATGCTCTTAGATTTCCACAATCCATATTGTCAAAATTTTATGCTTCTAGATTTGATTGTGTGCCAATTTTTGAATCAATGTAATAACGTTTCGGATCACACTTTGTGATCCATCATTAGCAAATAGAGCTCAGAATTATCAATTACACAAGATGCAGATGGAATATTATTTGTATCAAAAGGATCTATGGTGGCCATTGCAAGGAAAAACAAAGAAAGAGGCTACGATGTCTAATGAAGAATCGGAGATTATGGATAGAAAGGAATTGATAACCATTCAGTTGTTTCTGGCACCATTTGTGGTGTTCAATATAATAGAAGCAAAGACAACAAAGGATCTAATGGAAGCTTTGGCTAAATTGTATGAAAAACTCTCAGCCTCAAATAAGGTATTTCTCATGAAGCGTTTGTTTAATCTAAAAATGATTGAAGGTAGATTTGTGACAGATCGTTTAAATGAGTTTAATATGATTACCAGTCAATCAACTTTTATAGAAGTGAATTTTGATGAAGAGGTAAGGGCTCTCTTGCTTTTATGTTCTTTGTCAGAAACCTAGAATAGCTTGGTAATGCCAGTAAGTAACTTTGTCTCTGGTTCAAATACATTGAAATTTGATGATGTTGGTGTTATCCTTAGCGATAAAATGCAATGGAAAAGAACAGGTGAGACTTCAACATCAGGTAATTCTTTGACTATAGAGAACATGGGAAGAATGGAGAGAGGAAAAGGCCCGAAAAATTGTGGGAAGTCACAAGGGAAGTTGAAGAAAGGCAAATCTAAATCCAGAGGAAGAATGGATTGTTGGCACTATGGAAATCCAGGACACTTGAAGAAGGATTGTTGGTCTCGAAAGGGAAAACAAGGAGACATACAACATGATGATAGTAAGAAAGCTAATGTTGCAAATAATAAATTACAAGATGCTTTAATTCTATGTTTAGATAATGTTGATAATTCCTGGGTAATAGATTCAGGGGCTTCATTTCATGCCACACCCCATAGGAAATATTTTGTAGATTATGTTTAAGGTGATTTTGGACAGGTATATTTGGGTGATGATGAACCTTGTCAGATTGTTGGAAAAGGAAAGATAAAAATCAAGTTGTAGAATGGAAATGAATGGTTTCTACAGGAGGTAAGCCATGTTCCAAATTTGAGAAGGAATTTAATTTCTGCAGGATAACTGGGTAGTGAAGGTTGCATGGTTACCTTTTTAGAAAAATTCTAGGTCACTAAAGGTGCATTAGTAGTAGCTAAAGGTGAAAAGGTAGGCACATTGTATTTGTGTACTAGTAATACTTACTCTACCTTAGCTGTTACAGAAATAGTTGCTACCGAGACAGTTATAGCACATGCTATAGGCACAAAAATAGAATTGTGGCACCATAGACTTGGGCACATGAGTCAGAAAGGGATGAAGATCCTTCACTCCAGAAATTTGCTACTAGGTCTGAAGTAGATTGAATTGGAGTTCTACGAAAATTGTGTTTATGGAAAATACAAAAGAGTCCAATTTCTCAAAGTTGGGAAAGAGAAGAAGAGAGGGAAATTAGAGCTTGTGCATTCAAATGTATGGGGACTAGCTCAAGTATCTTATCTTGGTGGCTCTTGTTAATATGTTACTTTTATTGATGATGTAACTAGGAAAACATGGGTGTATCTCCTAAAATAAAAATAATAAGTATTTGAAACTTTTAAAAAGTGGAAAGCTTTGGCTAAGAATGAGACAAGAAAAAATTTGAAGTGTCTCAAATTTGATAATGGAGGCAAGTATTGCAGCAGAGAATTTAAAAATTATTGTTCATATAATGGAATTTGTAGGCAGAAAATGGTTCTTAGAACCCCACAAGAAAATGGTGTGTATGAGAGGATGAATAGGACCATTATGGAGCGTTCAAGGAGCATGAGATTGCACATTGGACTACCCTTACAATTTTGGGAAAATGTTGTACATACCGTTGTTTATTTAATAAACAGGGGACCTTCAAATCCTTTGGATGGTGGCATTCCAGAGGAGGCATGGATAGGTAAAAAGGTAAACTATTCATTTTTGAAAACCCTTGTTTATGAAGCTTTTTCCCATGTTGATATTGAAAATGGAAACAAGCTTGAGGATAAGTCTCAAAAATGTACCTCCATTGGATATGGAGTAGATGAATTCGGTTATCAGTTATGGGATTATGAAAAATCATAAAATCATTAGGAGCAAAGATGTTATACTCAATGAGAAGGTCATTTATAAGGATCAACTGTAGGAAAAGAATCTTGAACAAGCCAAAAAGGAATATGTGGTGCTAGATGAGATTCCAAAAAATAAAATGTCAGTGGTACTTGATTCTCAGCAACAACAAGTTATCCCATAGACTCTTGCAAGTGTTATACGTTCTACAAGGATAACTATACCTCCTAAAATATTTCCCCCATTCTTATATTCTATATTATTAACTAATTCTGGTGAACTTGAAGGTTATGAATAAGCAATGCAGGTAGATACCAAAAAGCAATGGGAACTAGGCATGAAAGAGGAAATGGATTCCTTACTGCACAATCAGACTTGGGACTTAGTCCAATTACCTATAGGTAAAAGAGCATTGCCAAATAAATGGATTTATAGGTTGAAGGAAGAATATGGAGGCAAGAAAAGATATAAGGCCAAACTCGTGGTAAAAGGTTTTGCACAAAAAAAGGTATAGATTATGATGAAATATTTTCTCCGATTACAAAGATGAATTCTATTATAACTATTCTAAGTCTTGTGGTTGTGGAAGACTTGCATCTTGAACATCTAGATGTGAAAACAACATTTCTCCATGGGGATTTGGAAGAGGAAATATACATGCAACAACCACGGGGATATGAGGTCAAGAGTAAGGAGGAATTTGTGTGCAAGTTAAAGAAGATTTTGTATGGCCTGAAGTAAGCACCTCGGCAATGGTATTTTAAATTTGATAGTTTTATGGCTAAAAAAGGTTACAAAAGATTTCATTCTAATTATTGTGTTTATTTTAAGAAATTGTATAATGGCAGTTATATTATCCTGTTGCTTTATGTTGATGGCATGCTTGTTATCAGGTCTAACATGTAGCATTTTAATGAACTTAAGAAGAAACTAGCAAATTCATTTGCTATGAAGGATTTGGGTGCAACAACACAAATCCTTGGTATGAGGATCACATGGGACAGAACAAACAAAAAATTATTTTTGTCTCAAAGTGAGTATGTAGAGAAGGTGTTGAAAAGGTTTAACATACGGAATGCAAAAGCAGTTAGTACACCTTTTCCTAGTCATTTTAGGAGATGTATCCAAGGACACAAGAGGAGGAAGAAAAATGTCTAAGATACCATATGCATCAACAATTGGTAGCTTGATGTATGCAATGGTATGCACAAGGCCAAATATTGCACATGTAGTGGGAGTTATGAGTAGGTATATGAGAAATCTAGGAATGGAACATTGGAATATGGTAAAAATGGATTCTTTGATATTTAAGATGTACTACTTCAAAGAAACTATGTTTTGGAGGAACAAATTCTGCTCTAAAAGGATATGTTGACTCTGATCTGGCAGGTGATATTGATAGCAAGAGGAGTACTACAGGGTATGTTTTTACTGTAGGAGGTATTGTAGTCAGTTGGATTTCAAGGCTACAAAAGGTTGTTGCACTTTCAGCCACTAAAGTTGAGTATGTTGCTACTACAAACACCAGCAAGTTGATGATTTGGTTATAGCATTTTCTAGAGGAATTGGGACAATGACAAGAAGATATCCCTTTGTACATTGATAGCCATAGTACCATTCATCTTGCTAAGAATTTATCTCTACATTCAAAAACTAAGCACATACAACTCAAATACAACTCCATCTGGTCAGTTTTGGAGGATGGACAGTTGAAGCTGGAGAAAATTCACAAAAGTGAGAATCCTATAGATATGTTCACAAAGGAAATTACATGAGAGAAACTAATTTCCTCATCAATTTTTGTTGGCCTTCATGACTAATAATGGTGGATATAAGAAACAAGTCAAACCTATACTCCAGTGGGAGCTGCAAGTGCAGCGGTGTCATCCAGAATCAGTATCCAAGTGGGAGATTATTGGTATATGGTGACTGATCATGCAAATACTAATCATGCAATTTTTATTCCATTAACACGTCAAGGTTTTCCCGCTAACACGTCAAATGAAAAATGACTTTGTAAAACCCTAATTCTAGAAGCTTCCAAAAATATTGTTATAAGCAGTTGGGATGTAAGTTGTGGCGTGTGTGATTTATGATATTGTAATATATTTTACAGTAGATAATAAAATCATTGGGTGGCTAATTTTATGTGGATGTAGCCCATATTGGGTGAACCATGTTAAAATTTTGTGTTGATCTCTTTTGTGCTATTCTTCATTGTTATTTTTAGGTTATTTAATTTGCATATAATTGTTAATGTTTATTGCTTTGATCTGCCTAAATCCTAACAATACTATTACAAAATATTCTTCTAATCCAACTTTAACCTTCGTGCGTACTTGTAAGAGAGGGGGACCAAACACTGCAAGGCCCCAGGTCATGAAAGGCCAAGAGCAGTATGGTTGCCCTAACTTACCTCAGCTAAAAGGAAGGTTAGGATAGGCGGGATGAAAATGACGAGAACTATGGGTCCTTCGATCACTCTGCAAACTCGAGAGTTGGAGGGAGACTAGGCGAGTTGATATTTAGGGTTAGCTTTGTGTCTCAAGTAGTTATCTATTGGAGGACAGAAGTGCAGTTCCAGGATGATAGCACAGTGTGTTGGTATCTCACAGGTGTGCTGGCGTTCATACGGCCAAAAAACTAGAGAGACGAGGTTTAAGCCCTAAGAAAGGACTATCAGCCTAGTTTAGAAGTTTCAAGAATGACAAAATAGGATTAAGAAGAGTGAAACATAAAGACGAGTGTGATAAAGGAAATAGATTACCGCAAGGGTGACGAAGACGATTTCGCACAACAACCTTCTCGCCAGCTTGCTCCAAGATCTCTCCACCTACACATAGAAAAGTGATAAAAAATTTGGGGGTTGTTTAGGGATCTACCTCAGTCATACCCCCATTTTGGTGTTTCCACCTCCACAGATAGCCAAGTTTGCAATGATATAAATAATGATAAAGAAGAGAATAAAAGCTACGTAAACAAAAGACACTACAAAACAATACATGCTTACTCAACCAAATGATAGAGAATATAAGAGGATCTTACCACCTCCATCCAAAGTGCTCAAGGCTAGTGGAGGAGAAAATGGGAGGAACTCAAGCCTCTGCTGAAATGGTGTTTGTCTTGCGCTCACACTATCGGACTGATGGAGTAGTGGATTGCTACTATGGAGTGTAAAGTGGTGCTACAAAGCTTGTGGATGTTTGAAAGAGTGGAGAAAATGTGAAGAGATCATCTCAAGATCTTTCCAAAATTTCTTCCAAAGGATCCCTAATGGATCTAGAAATGAAGAATATGAAGGAGATAAAAATGACCATATTCGAGTCGACCAACTGAAGAGGGGCGTTACACTTCAACTTCTAATAGGAAGTGTAACGTCTTTGTAGACTCCAACCGCAGGAATCTACCAAGGACGTAAGCGTGTTACGCAGGTGTCCTTGTCAGAAATGCCTCCACCGACACACAAAGCAGGCGCCAAGTGTGATGTGAGCAGTGGGCTTAAGTGGAATTAAGCCTCTGCCTTAGGTTTTCTAAAGTGTAAGGGGGTAAAGGGGAATTTACGTTAGGGGTGAAAATTCACACCTATACATTTTTCCCCCACTTTAGCGATCATGATTATTGATGAGTGCTTCGGTAAAGTAGAGTAGTAAGGAAGCAACAAAGTAAGAGATGTATACCTGAACTAACAAGGAAACAAAGCATGGTCTGGTGAACTCAAAAGTGCAAGAAAGGACTTCATAAAACTGTGGAACTATAAAGTTGAAGTACGAAGGCGCCCGGCTCACGGTCCTGCAAGGGAGGTATCCTTCAAGTACTCTCACATCAAGGATATCGAGCGAAGGGGACTCCGTAGAGTCAAAGAGGGCGACATGTTTACCCATAGATAGAACATGTCAGGAAGCGGCCGCATAGGCCAGTGGATAGACAGTCACGCAGACCATCACTAAGTTGTGATACTTTCAAAGGGCTCCCTCAGGAACCCTTCAAAAGGAAGGAAGGTCCACTCAAGGGACGCACTATTTGAAAAGTTAAGTCTAGTCAGGATGCCCCCAAGCTAGACGTAAGGACATGGAGTAGGTCTAGTTGGGTTGTCCCTAGACTAGATGTGAAGAAGCGAAACCAGTCTAGTTGATCTGCCCTCGAGCTAGATGCCATTAAACTTGTTGAAAATTTTTGAAGGGGAACCCGGTGTGAAAAGGAGGGGTCCACTCAAGGGACACATTGTTCAAAAGCTAACGTCTTCTTTCTCAAATCGATTCATCATCAAGGAATACTTTCAAAAGATGTTCACTTCATCAAGGAATTTGAAAGGAAGGATATACGCCCATGCGAGCGGAAGGTTAAGACTTGTTCCCGCTTCGGAGGGAGGTTCCCAAATCCTTTCTTTACGAACTCATGATGAAGCAAACATTTTTTATTAGGGTTTCAAGTCAAGAATACAACTCTAAATAAGAGATGTTTGAAGGTTCTTGGGAAAGGATTCATTTTGCAATGAATGCGCTTTCAAAATACCAAGTAGTGTATAAGTGGCATTGTCACACACGAAAGGGAAAAATCAAGAAAAGAAGAGAGAAAGATAAAGAGAAAAGAAAACACACACAAAGGGCACAAGGGGATCTGGTTTCGTGGGGTCAGATCTACCTTTATTTATAAATAGTAGGTAACCGTGGAATGAGATGAAATATCATCAATCCCCAACCAGATCAAGAAGAATGCACGAAAGACAAAGTAAAAATAAAAAGTCAACTCAACATGGAAGAATTCCTAAATGCTCCTGATGATTTGCATCATCCCCAATTTACCGAAATTCAATCACAGACATGGAAGAAAGATGATACATATAGAAGAAGGTTTACAACACAAAATACCACACCTATATTCAAGCACCAACAGGGGTGACGAGGGTCATCCTAGCACATATAGCATGATCACAGGGATATCACATCATAGCACACATGTACATCTAATTCTAAAGATCAAGAAGAGGGCCTCCCCTAACACTGGTCGATCAGGAGGTCGTCAGCTTCCCACTCTAGATCATCATAGGGGGAAGGATGGCGAGCCTGTAATGGTGTAATGTGACGATCCTCCCACAACAAGGGCCAAGGTAGAGGGACCTGTGAGGTCTTTTTTGCTCAACTCTTGTGGGTCTAAGGTCAACGACTTCTCAAAGATCGTTGAAAAGGTCGAAACTTCATCCACTGAGTTAAACATGCACTTAACGGGAGTTTCATGCTTCACTTCGGCGGATGGAGGAGTTCACTGCTAGGCTCACCGAGAGACTTGGGAGCAGTGAAAAACTCAGGGGAGGTTGGAGCTGGTTAGGTCACTAGGATAGAACAAGTCAACGTGGGGCCACCTTTTGGAGAAGGTGGGCTCTTCTTTCGTCCTCCATTGCTGGAGGGACCACGCTCTACCTTCTTCTTCATCGGAGGAGGTGAACTCCCCACAGACGAGGCAAGGAGGGTCAAGGGAGAAGAGGAAAGAACCACAGTGGACACAACTGAAGTTTTGACCATATCCACATTCTTAGGGAAAGGTGAGACATCCAGAATGGAATTTAACAGGGGTGGTTCCACAGAAGGAGCGATAAACACCTGTACCTTTCCAAGCACACATGTGCTCGCAATAGAAGCTAGAAGAGATTCAGAACTAGTTTGGATAGAGACAGAAGGGGGGGGAGGAAGACACAGTAGGAGGTGTGGTCATCTCCTCCTCTTTCTTATATAAGGAGGCTTGCTCAACTAGAAGAGCTTTTTATCAGAGCTTACGCTTGCATGCAAGGTGGTTTCTACAGCTCTTCAAACTAGAATCTGGAGCTTGTGAAGGGATAGAAGGATTCTACTCAACCATAGGAGTATCCTATACGGCTGTTTCCAATGGGAGAAAAGACTCATGAATGGGAGTGGAAGGAGCGGGTTTAGAAACGGTAGGAGAAATCGACTCCAACACCTTAGTGGTGGGCCTCTTTTCGCTTGGAGGAACGGGAATAGGTCACGGGGAAAATTCTCTTCGTGAGACCTTATTTTTTCCATATAGATAATACCAGGGTCCAGGGGACCCATTAGGGAGATCCGATATCTTATTCTTGTGCTTTCACCAAGGAGGAATCATCGGACTTAGCGGGTAAAGCCCAGGCTTGCTCATCCAATACTCCTCCCAGGAAAGGAGAGTAGACGAGTCTGCCCAAGAGGGAGAGAGCTTCTCCTTTCCCTTTTGGGAGGAGGAAATAGTTGGTCACTCGGCTATAGGAAGGGTCAAATTCGGTTGTCCCTTGCCTCTATTTTTATACTTCACATAGTTCTTGTAAAGTAGGTTCATTCTTTGTGGGAGTGGACCGACTAGAGTGGGCCAAAAGTGATCCAATGAGTATCCTCCATGAGATACCATAGGTTGATATCCAGTATCATGCACTACGTGCACGACACCTTCATGGGAAAACTTTAGGAATTTATGAATTACAAAGGCGATCTCATTCATTGAAGCTAGCCAAGGTATAACTAGCTTTACTCTGAATAGGTTTGACTCGAGAATAACGAAGACCGTGTCTATAATCCTGGGTCCAACCAAGATGGACAGAATTACCGATCGATAGGGTTTAAGAGAAAGACTGTCATGCGTACGGATGATGGATTTTTATTTTTTGTATTCCTCTCTTTGCAGGGAGTTCAAGGGTAATGTCTCCTTCATGATAACATTCACTCTACTCACGGGGTCAACCAAGACTCTTGTCACAATGTTGCCATTGAGGCGAGCGAGAATGTAATGCAAAGAAGGTTTGTCATTTGCTGGTACATCTTGTGAAGTGAATGTTACATTTGGAGAACTGGTCGCAAGACAAGGAGAGGGAGTAATAGTAACCATGTTAACATATGCCTCAGGGTAAGAAACAGAATCAGAGGGATCAATGATTATATTAGCAGAATGCGACAGTAACAAGTCCATGTATATCTGTAATTCACTATTAGCTTTTGCCATCGATTTGTTCATGTTTTGTTTGTTCCCATCAAGATGAATAGTGTCGTCCTTGATGTGATCCTATATCTCATGATGTAGGCGCATGTAGCGTTTGGTATCATGTTCGTTAACTCGATGGTACTGACAATATGTATTTTCCTCATACCAGTTAGTTTATGGTTCCCTAACTGGTTTAGGGGTAGGCAAGTTAACGATCTTATCCTTCAACAACTTTTGTAAGATGGAAGAATAGGATTTTGATAACTTTGTAAAATTTTGGTCATGTCTGAGGCCATTGTTATCCACGGCATCTACTACATTTGCAACGGCTTTTCCTTTTCCAGAGATTAATATGATAGACTTCCCTTCAGGACGGGAGCATGAGGAGGAACCCCTAAACTGAACCATCATTTGTTGGTACTCCTGCAATGCTGCACATAGATGCACAAAAGAAGGGTATTTCATGAGGGCGACCTTCTCTTGCTAGGGCCTTTGTAAGTTCCCTATGAACACCTTTTGTACATCAGAGTCAGGTAACAAATATGAAATTTGTGAAAAGAGCACCTGATACCGCGCTATAAAGTCTGTAATCTTCTCATTATCCCCTTGTTTACATTGAACAAGGTCAGAGAAGGTCATCTTCGGCCCAATGTTGGCTTGGAACTATCGTAGGAACTAGTTCACAAGTTGATCGAACGTAAAGATGGAATTTTCAAGCAAGGAATAATACCACTCGAGTGTTGTATCCTTGAGGGATCGAGGCAACGATTTTGCCATCAACGCATCGTGATGGAAAAATTTTGTGCATAAGGCATTAAAGGCGGACACATGTGTCTACGGTTCCCCTTTACCACCGTACTTCTCAAATTTAGGAATCTAAATCCCTTGCGGGAAAGGAGTGTTTAGAATTGCAACCAACAACAGGTTGTGTTGAAAGAAGGGTTGGAAAATAGGTTGGGTCGAGACCTGGGACAAGTTCACCAGTTGATTCTGCATCTTCCCCATATTCTCAAGAAGGGTATTCAAAATAGGGTCATTAGAAGATATAGGACCACTGGAACCACCACAAGAGCCACCACCTAAACCACCATCATGGCTACCAATAGAGCCACCACCAATTCCACCGCCACCAATGTGACCTCCGTCGGAGCCACTGCCACTTGCAAGGCCACCACCATGACCTTTGTCTGAACCGCCTCCGCCAATACCACCTCCACTTCTGAAGTTTTCACAACCAAAGCCTCCACCCGTCATCTTGCCAAATCCTCCACCACCAAAGGTGGAAGAAGGGGTGAAGTAGAAACCTAAAGGGTTTATTTTCACTTTGATAGTTTCATAGTTTTCAGAAGTGGTGGGCACACTAACCGAAGGGACCGCGTCAGCCATGTATACAGATGTAGGAGGCATTGACATTTCCAACTATCTCTCATGTTCCTCGAAGAGGCCACCCCGTACAATGTGACTATGGTTTGAAGGGGCACATGCTTCGACTAGACTTGTGAGACTAGCTAGGAGTTCTACCCTTGTCCGGTCTTTTCCTACCATATATCTTATTTCACTGATCACTTTAGCAGCCCTAGCCAGCTTCGAGATTCTTTCCAAGTGATTTTCCAATGCACCCAACCCTTTACTAAGGCTAATGACATATTCAAAATGGATATGGATGGCCTCATGCTCATCTACGGATGAGGAGGTCAATGATGCAGGAGGGGTAGGGATGCAATCAGTTTCATCAAGGAATCTAGATTTGCCTCCTGATAAATGCTCCTACAAGGATAGACCAACCGCAAAGCCAGAGAAAAGGTCAGTAGTGTAACTAGAAGATACCTTCATCTTCTCCATCAAAATTTGTCATGAACTTCTCCTGACTATATGCCCAAAGGTCATGGACTGGGTTGTGATGCTCATAAACTTTCACAACACACCGAAGTACAATTGACCAAAGGGTATAAGAGGAAAAGATCGTAACACCGACAAATGATTAGGCGTCGGTTCACGTCGGGTTCACCAAAAATGTAAGAGAGGGGGACCAACCACTACAAGGCCCAAGATCACGAAAGGCCAAGAGAAGTATGCCTGCCCTAACTTACCTCACTTAAAAGGAAGGTTAGGATAGGCAGGATGAAAGTGACGAGAACTGTGGGTCCTTCAATCACTCTGCAAACTGGAGAGTTGGAGGGAGACTAGGCGAGCCGATCTTTAAGGTTAACTCTGTATCTCAGGTAGCTCTCTATTGGAGGACAGAAGTGCAGTTCTGGGATGACAGCGTGGCATGTTGGTGTCTTGCAGGTGCGTTGGCATCCGTACGGACAAAAAACCATAGAGACGAGGTTGAAGCCCTTAGAAAGGACTATCAGCCTAGTTTATAAGTTTCTAGAACGACAGAATAAGATTAAGAAGAGTGAAACATAAAGACGAGTGTGATAAAGGCAATAGATTACCACAAGGGTGACGAAGATGATTTTGCACAACAACCTTCTCACCAGCTTGCTCTAAGATCTCTCCACCTACACACAGAAAAGTGAGAAAATGTTGGGGGGCTATCTAGGGGTCTACCTCAGTCAGACCCCCATTTTGGTGTTTCCACCTCCACGAACAACCAAGTTTTCAATGATATAAATACTAATAAAGAAGATAATACAAGCTACATAAACAAAAGAAACTACAAAATAGTACATGCTTACTCAACCAAATGATAGCGAAGATAAGAGGAGCTTACCACCTCCATCCAAAGCACTCAAGGCTAGTGGAGGAGAAAATGAGAGGAAATCAAGCCTCTGTTGAAATGGCGTTTGTCCTGCACTTGCACTATTAGAGTGATAGAGTAGTGGATTGCTGCTATGGAGTGTAAAGTGCTGCTAAAAATCTTGTGGATGTTTGAAAGAGTGGAGAAAATGTGAAGAGATCAGCTCAAGATCTTGCCAAAACTTCTTCCAAAGGATCCCAATGGATCCAGGAATGAAGAATATGAAGGAAGGAGATGAAAACAGCTATATTCGAGTCATCCAGTCGAAGAGGGGTGTTACACTTCGACTTCCAATAGGAAGTGTAACGTCTCTGCAGACTCCAGCCGCAAGAATCTTCCAAGGACGTAAGCGCACCGCACGGGTGTCCCCAATAGAAATGCCTCCATCAACATACAAAGCAAGCGCCAAGTGTGATGTGAGCAGCGAGCTTAAGTGGAATTAAGCCTCCGCCTTATGTTTCTAAAGTGTAAGGGGGTAAAGGGGAATTTTTGTTAAGGGTGCAATTTCACACCTATACAATCCTAAACGGATAGAAACAACCATTGGTCTTGGTTATTGTCCCTTGAATGAAACAAAGGAAATAAAGAAATTTTCGCTTAATATAAATGTCATCACACAAAACACTCCTAGGACATCTTCAAACACATGTCTTAGTAATGATTGAGGTTCATTAGATTTTACACCCTCCTTTAAAGGAGAGTACAAAATTTCACAATCTAAAGAGACTAGTGTAAGTATGACACATTGTAGTAAGCAAGAGATATATTTTCTACAAAAGGAAGGAACATCTTCTACTATTGATCAAGAAGTTACCTTGTTGAAGCTTCTCCAAGCTTGGTTGATATCCCTCCCTCCAAAAACATGAAAGAAATTTTATAACAATATTTCATTTTGTGTATATCATAGAATTCATGATCATTCTACTAATGAATATAAGGCTTTGAGTGATAAAATTCAATATCTTAAGGATTGTGGTACTCTTCCTTGTGTTGATGCACCTATTTACTCTAATTGATACTAATTTTCATCCTCTCATTTTTCTCATCACTATGTGGAATTAGTATCTTTATGTATCTTGCTCATTGCCATTGATGGTGGTACAATTTTCAGTTCAACCATATCTATCTTGGCAGCAACATGATAGTTCTTGGTGGTTGTCTTTGTCTCAATGATTGGGGGGAAAGGATAACTAGTTTTTTGGGATGCATTCTTTCCAAGGATGTCCTCTTTCTCTCTTTCTACTTAAAATACCAACATAGCAAGTATGTTAACATTTTAAGTGGGGGCATATTGTCCCTCATTCATTGTTTTCATGTTTCCTTCTTAGTGATAATAGTATACATCTCCTAGGAGGTATGAACTTTTTATTCTAAGTGTGGTCTTCTAAATTTATGTGACGTGTCTTCTTTGTGGTGATATTATGCTCAATATCCTTCAAGATTGCAACCTTTCTGAGCATATGGCATTCCTCTTAATGGTAATGTTATGGATTGCATTCCCTAAGTTATGAATCATTTATCCCTGATTTGTCCTCTCTTGGAGACATTAGGCACGATGTTCCCTAAGTTGAGACCTTACATGAATTAAGCAAAAACCCTTTGAACATGTCTTATTCTATTTTCATTTTGTTAATGAGTGCTTAGCATAGTGAAGCTTGCTAGCCTTATGATCAAGCTCGAAGTTCATATTGTGTGGCATCTTATCAAACTTATCAAGAGGTATAAATTTGGTATGGTTAGTACAATGGGAGCCTATAGACCTAGCATGAATTTCTCATTGTTCATTGAGATTCTATAGATCTAACATGACTTTCTCACTTAGCCACTTTTTAGGGGATCACCTAGTTGATAGCGAATTTCACTAGCCCGTGTGAAGCGCAAATTATTGTTTGCATAGTGGACTATGGGTTTCACTTGCGAACATTTCTTTTGGACAAAAAGTTGAGGCTTGATCCAGATCAAGTTGCACAAATAGTTGAGGCTTAATGATTCACCACTTTTTCTTTTTCTTTTTCATTTTCATTTTCTTTTGTTAGTCTTGACATTGTATGTTTGTGTATCTTGTCTTGCTGTTGCATATCATGCATCTTGTGTGTGTCCCTTTGTGCTTATGTTGGTTTAACATGGGATCTTAGATCTTGGTGGCTTGGCCACCTCCTTGATCTTTTTCATCCTATCCCATCTAGAATTGTGCACTTGGACCCCTCTTGACACATATTTTTCTACTTTAGTGTGAGTTTGATGCAAGGTCATCCTCTCACTAAAGTGGGGGCTAAATATAGTGTAGAAAAATGTATCCCTTTACATTTTCACACTGTGTTTGGGCCCTCCTAATTTAATTGGACCTAATTATGCCTTAATAAGCCCTATTTTACATCTACAAGCCTAATAAATCATTTTTCAAAGGGGAATCCCGATAACAATTAATGCCAACACATAATTAAACACCTTGAGCAATGTGTGTTCTAGGAATAGGAACCTGGGACCCATTCGTCCATGGGAAAATGGGTCCTCCCTAGGCCTTGAAACCCATTTTTAAAACATGTTTTGGTGGTACTTTTATCATGCCAAATTTGAATTTTAAATGTCAACTTGTAATCTTTGATTTTTCGAGAAATTAAGGATAAATGTCTATAAATACAAGGTTATCAACTAGATATTTTTGAGAGAACTTTCACAAGAAAAAATATTATTGTCAAGAGCATTCAAGAGCATATTTATCAAGAATTTTTTGTAGAAAATCAAGATCTCAAGCATCATGTCAAAGTATTTTGCAATCATGCATATTTTTGGAGCTAACATTGTGATGTAGGTTTCATGATCTAATCCAAGCATTCAAGTCAAAGATTCAAAGTAAGATTCAAGCATCAAGATCCACATCCATTGTAGCCATCTCATGCAATATTTTATTATTTCCAAAGTGTATTCAAGGGTTTGGTGAGTTGCAACATTGCATTGTTCATTCATCATTCCTTTCACATTTCATTATTTCAATTCAAAGTTTAATAACCAAAATGAGGTTTGACCAGGGAAAACCCCCATTCACAAAAAATAAATAGTTTTTCCCCCTTTTTTTTGTGTTGTATATTTTAGGTTGAAGGAAAATTGAAGATTGGAGATCTCTAAAACGCAAAATTGCAAAAGTTGCAAAAGTTGTCAAAGTTGTAAGAAATGTTGTTAAGATCACAAAAATTTAGATCCCGAGCTCATTTCCCATCATTTTTGTGTGAAACCAATGGGAAATTGCATCTCAAATTATTCTTCAATGTCCCCCATAAATTCAATTCAAAAATTTGTCCCAGGACCCATTCGCCATTTTTAGATAGGGGGTCCTGGACACTTTGCAACCATTTTTGGACACTCTGCAACAGATTTTGAGGTAAGTTTTAAGTGTCTTCCACTCATCCAATCTGCACAAAATTGAATATTTATGTTAGATCTATGCTTCATCTACATGAATCAAGTCTTAGGTTACATATTTGAGGTCATTTTCTATTTTGTTTTCATCTCCCAAAAGTGTTGTTTGAACTTTACCCCTTGTCCACACTTACAAAGGAAATTGTCATATCTTCCATACAATTGAGTCACCTAAGGGCTGAAATTTAATTCTATCTTGAAGGATCTCATTTCCTAAATGGAATGGAAAATAGGTAGGTTCATTACACCCCATTTTTTCCTTTCTATTTATAGTAATTTTTGTGAAACATTCCAAATTTAGTATAAAACCCTATGTGTTTTGAACCCTATCCTATTTTTCTATGTTTCAATAGTAATCCTACTACTTTTCCAAGAACTTTGTTTTCATGGAATTCCAATTTGGATCAACATCTCTTCCTAAGCCCATAAACCATCTCAAAGAAACATCCTTCAATGTTGTTGGAAATAGTTTGAGCCTATGTGCATCTGTGGATAATCATAACTTCTACATAGCACATCAAACTCGAAAAGGAATGTATTTGGATCCTCCATGACCAACCCATAGAAAATAGGTAATGTTGAAGGAGGTATGTTCTTTAGGGAAATTTCTCTTTCCTGGTTGGAAATGGGGAACTCAAAAGTTACATTCTCTAGTGGTTCTTCCACTGCAACATCACCCATAGTGATGATTTTTGTGTGGGAAGTATCCTCTTTGTTTGACATAGATATTGATGTTAGAGATGATTCTTCTTCAGGAATACCATCGCTATGTTCACTTTGATCACCAGTATCCTCTAAAGCTTTGTGTGTTGAGGGGAGAAATCTTCCCAAAGAATCTTGTTGCCTCTGCATACAATAGTTGTGACTTTTTGGATCAACGACCTACACATTGTTAGTAAAGTGTTTTTGTATTGATGACTAAAACCTAATTGTCATAATGTTGGAAATAAAACACTTAAACAATGAAATCTTGAAATCACACAAGAGAATATTGAATGTAGCACCACCCCTGACAATGACACTAAAAATGTAAGGCCTTTCTAATACACAGTCAACTTGGTGTTAGACACACAATTCAGAAGAGGGGTTCCTAGTTAAACAGTTCACTAAATGCTCACAAATAATTCATTTAATTATCAACCATAGCTTCATAATATTTTGATGATGTTAGCACTATATGTGCATTCGTACACAGAATATATCAATGAGTATAGGTAGTTTACACATGTACAAGAAACAATAAAGACTAGAAAAGGAAATAAATCATTAATTGGAAAAATAGGGGAAATAACTTAATCTGCTACTTATGTTGTGGGTCTCTTCAACTTAATGTTGTAACTACTAACTACTAAAATTGAACTCTATAATTCACTAACACTATTGACTCTTACTCCTAACCTCTTAACTTCTCTAGAGAATGACTCAAGGAAACTTACAAATCATAATTCATGATACAAGATATCATTCATGTGCATGTAATTGATAATTTATTTGAAATGAATGCAAATATAATCATCTAATCTAATGACAAAAATAAAGGTGGATGAACAGTACCTCAAGTTGCTCTTACTTGAGTTGTTGTACCCATAGGGGAAATCAAATGTATGCTACTTGAATCAACTAATCAAAATAGTAAATTGGAACACCTTTATTGCATAGAAACTGGACTCTTACAAGATTAAAAAAATATTTACAAATCTCTCATTCATGAGTGCATATCCATTGAAACTAAATAACATAGAACCAACATGAATTATTGTCTTCTAAACAAAAGTTGGAAGTATCAAACATATCCTCTAACTATATCTTCTCCTCAACCATTGATCCATATATATATAGGTTCAAGAGGAATTTTATTCACACAAGGACTAAAAAATAAATTAAATGCATGTTCCCTCTTCTTCAAAATAGGGAGAGGACTAGTCTTTACAACTGAAACCATAATTGAAAAAGATAGAAGAAGACAAATAGAATTGAAAATTTTCCCTAATGGTTTGACAAAGACGTTCTCTTTGAAAATCGTCACATCAACTTCCTTATCAATACAGACTTCTTCTTCCTTTTCTCATCATATTGGATTGTCTTGTGACTCACAATTGACCACTTCAGTGATCTCTTCCATAATTTCCTATAACTATCATGATTTTAGCATTTTTAACTCTCCCCTATAATTTGCTTGGAATCCTTTGGTTGTAGGATGAGCTCTCTAGTTGTTGCAAGCTACAATTCTTTTGGCTGCAAGAGGTTAGTTTCATCTAGAGTATACACACCATTAACAACCATGAATTAAACACAGATTCATACTAAATTTCATACACATTCACACATTTATCCATGCAAACATCAGCATATCATAATTATATTTCCACATATCAAAGTCTAGTTTAGGTTGCATAAAAGATATATATGTTTGGAAAATGTTTGTGAAATAAGCAATTTGAAATGTTAAAAGATATGAACTAAATGGAAGAAAACTAACTATTAACTAGGCACATCAAGTTTGGTGGTTGAAATTACTACTATCCTCATAAACACCCTACCCACCCTTATCTTGACCTAGGGTTTACATTTTAAACATATCTCCAAATATGATATCTTGAGACATAATAAATTATATTCTTTTTTTTATGTCATTTATTTTTGTTCTAGGGTTTGTATACTTTCATTTTGTACATATTTAGAAAACCCTAAACATTTGGATATACCCTTATTTCCACATCATGGTTTCTCATGGTCCTCTTTCCTTAGCCTAGATATACATGCTTATATCAATTATTGTGTAATGTTTACATATTTGGCATGTGACCCCATTATGCTTGATTCACCCATGAAATTTAATCGCATTGATGAGTGCATGTGTTCCTTCTCTTCATTTATGTATTCTCTTATCATGTTTACATCTTTACATTTGAAAAACATACTTTAATTCTCCATGATTATGATATGTTTAATTTTTATATGGAGAGTGATAGTGTTGTGCATGTCCTAATCATACTTAATCTCTAAGAATACTCCCTTTACCTGGTGTAATTGCAAATTGTGACATAATACCTACTTATTTTTAGAATCACCTTATGTCATATAAAATATTCTTCATATTATTTCTCATCTTATATTATACTTAATTATCATTTACCAATGAAACCTAAAGCCACTTTTGCACCTACACGCAATGTGTTTGATGTAATATATTTTACATTAGATGAGCTACCTCCTTTGAATGTGATTCATGAGTATAAACTGTTGTATATTATAGTAAAATATGAATATCTCAAAGTAAAACATGTTTTAATAGATAATGGATATAGACTAAATATATGTAGTAAAAATATTTTTAGATGTGATCCACATTGATTATAATTTTTTTCTAAAATATGATATGGTTATGATTGGATTTGATAATCTTCTAAATGTGTTTGTTGGTTGTCACTCTACCTATTAGTTTAGGAACCATAAAATTACAAAGTAAATTTCATTTTAATCCTAGAATCTTAGTGTACAGAATTATTTTAGGGAATCCTAAGATTCGTGAGATTAGTGAAATTACTTCAACATTGCATAGGAAAATCAAATTTCTTCTAGAAAATAAGAAAATTTGTAATTAAAGTTGATGAAAATCTATTTAAGTTTTATAAGGTGATTGAAAAAGATAAGACTTATTTGTTTATCCAACATAAATAATTTTACCTTAGAATCGTATTCATCTTGTTACTTGTAATAATCTTGAAAATGATTGTGGTTATTCATACTCTTATTATCATATTTCTAGCAAATGTGTTCTTCCATAGATCAAATGCTAGTTAATACTATGAAAAAGGTTAAAATAACATGAGTTAGATAAATATTATTGAAAAGGGTTTAGTATGTTGTAAAATATTCAATGTATTAAAAAAGGATTAGGATTGAATAAATAAGGTCTTATAAAAACTCAATTTTTTTGAAAAAAATGACAATAAGATATTTTATCATTTAATATTGATAATATTTTTAGTTTACCCTAGGTTAATCTAGACTTGGTATACAATGATATGGACACCTTTAATCCTTTAAAAACATTTGTAAATGATGAAACATTAGTAAAATATTTGGGTGTTTATGAGCAATGATTTTTTTAGTGACTAATATTTGTCAATTGGCTAATAGTTGAGATTTGGGAATCCAAAATTGGCTAATAATTAGAGCTATAACATGACTTGAATCGCCACATTTTTACAAAAATTTATTATAGTCTTATTTAAATCGCCAAAGAATTTATTTTATCAAAAAGATTAGCTCAAAAATTTGCCAATATTCAATACATGATTATATTAGATTCGCCTAAATTTTATAAATTATAGTAGAATTTTTTATTAATTCGCCAATAGTATATCATAATTATTAGTTTCTTTAGGACCATATTTCTAATCTTTAGTTTCCACCATTGATTTATAATATAATCTAATGGACCTTGTTGTGTTCCACGAGGTAAAATGTACCCACACTCTATAATGCTCATGGGGCCCACAATTTTGGGTCTCATGAGCACTATAGATTGTGGTACATTTTACCTCATAGAGTACAACAAGGGTCATTAGATCAATGATCTAAAAGCAATTTTGAGCCCCATGAGAATTACAGATTGTGGGTACATTTTACCTTGCAAAATACAATGAGGGCCATTATAATATATTTTAAAGTAATGGTGGAAAGTCTACCCCTTAAACCCATCAATAATGTCCACTCTTGAGCCCCTACTTTTCCATGAGAATTATTTTTTGATTGGATGGATTCGCCATCATAATTAATGCATTTTCTTATTATTTTTCAAGATTCACCAAAAACAATTATAAAATTTTAGTGATGTAAAAAAATTGCCTAGAAAATTAATATTTTTTCAAAAAAAAGGAAAAATTTGCTAATAGAAATTAATATTTTTTCCTAAAAAAATGAAAGATTTGATAGGATTTTATATCTTTTTTGATGGGGCTTTCTTAAATTTATCACTGTTTATGAGGACTATTGTTATGATAATTATGTAAAAATGCAGGTTATTTTTTTTTTGATATATAAATCAGTAAAACCAAGTGTGTCGACCCATTATAAAAATCTTGGAGGTTGGAAACCAAGTTAAACGACCATAACAACACAAAAATAACACTTTAGCAATTCATTAAAAACTATCAAAAGAAACTAACAGAAAGGAACAACCTAAATAAAGAGTTGGCCCTAATCGTCCATGAGGAACTTGAATGGTTCCTTATGGCTATTATCCATGTCATCGGTCTTCACCAATTCTTTATCATGCAACAAGCAAAGAATATTTTCTAGTTTGTGGATAACCTTGGAGTTGAATTTAGAAAGACTAACCATCTTCTTCTCAATGTCCAACACCTTTGTGAGTTCAACAAGCTCCCCCATTGTAGCAGCACACTGAGGCCAGTTGTGAATCACCTCAAGAGGGTCCATACTGGAATTGTCAATATTAAGAATGCAATTGGGTTGGCTCTTAGTAGTGTTTTGTAGATCATTAAAATTAGACCCATTTTACTCTTCATCTGTAGAGAAAGTCACCTGCTTAAAATCATCATCAATCCCTCACTTCCCATATTCCTTGAGATGGCTCGTGAGACAATTAGATCTTCTCAAGTGAAAGCCACTCCCCCCCTCTTTAGCCTTGCACTCCTCAACATTAACCACAGGAACAAAGTCATCATTCACTAGGACCATCTTAGTTTTCTATTTTTTGGTGGGGGGGTTTCAAAGACCCCATTTGGTCACGTTTTATTAAATGAGGGTTTTAAATTTCACAAATACATTGAGAAGCTTGGGATTGATCAAATCCAAGGGTCATAGGTGAAGGTTTATCCTCCAAAAGGTTAGGTGAATCTAGGCTACCCATGGTTACGTTCCATGAATGTCATCCCATCAGTCAGATCGCATGTGAAGTACTTTTTTTTTGTGTTTATTTTCTATGTTCTTTGTGTGATCTCTCATATTGTGTTATTTGGCATGTCTTTATGTTTATGAATTTTCTTTGGATGACCCTTGTTGCTCCATTAGTGCAAGGATACAAAGGAAATAAACCTATCGTGACATTCTTCTATTTGTATCTTCATTCTTCTATATGTTCTAAACTTTATCTTTTCCTTTTTATCTTCTGTTTTCCTTTTGGGGATGATGCAAGGCATTAAGAAATTTAGGTCTCTTCCATGTTGACCCAAAAAAATTATTATCTTCTCTCTCTATATGTCATTCCTCCATTGTGTTTGTTGTTCCACAAGTATTTGGAGAATGATGTCAATTTCGAGATCTATTATATCAATGTAGCAAAGACATATACTAACCCCAAATTCGTGGATCCCTCGATGTACATTTCCATGTTGTGCGTAACATTATATTTGGCGGAAACCCCTTATCATTATGTAGCTTTATTTGGAAACATCTTTGGCATATGGCTTTCCAAATAAGCTCTTGTGATATTTTCTCACATGGTATTTATCATTTTTCTACTTTAAATTAATTGCACACAGCATGGTGTTTTGAAATTTCTTTAAAGGGGGCATACATTAGTATTATTTTGCTTCACTTTGTTCATAGGAGTTGGGCTTAGTGGTGCGTTGACATTGGCATTGACCTTTGGCATTTTCTCTACTTCATTTTGTTCATGGGAGTTCAACTTAGTGTAGCATTAGCATTGATCATTTGTGGCACCTTATCAAAGTTATCAAGGAGTATGACTCTTGGTATGGTTGACATGGACACACCTTGTAGACCTAGTGTGGGTTTCTCATTTTTCCACCTTGTTATGGGTACACCTAGTATACCTGGTGTGTTTCTCATCCTTGTCTTGGGAGCTCACCTAGTGAAAACGGTCCTCACTAGCCCATGTTCCTTCCAGTTTATGATTAGAAAATATTGGAATTTTTTATGGTGTGAGTCATGAACACCTTTTATTTGGGTCCTAGCATAATACAACTTGTTATTCCATACCTTCTTTTTGCATTTCATGTTGGCATGGATGTTTGTGTATGTTGTTTTGTTGCATTTCATACACGTGTTCCTTTGCACCTATGTTCATTTTTCATGGGATCTTGGATCTTGGAGGCTTGATCACCCTCCTTGATCCTTTATCATCCCATCTCTTCAACATTTTGTACAATTGAGCCCCTCTTGACATATTTTTCTACTTTAGTGTGAGTCTGAGCATAAGTTCATACACTCACTAAAGTGGGGGCTAAATGTAGCATCAAAAAATTTCACCCTTAACAATTTCACACTATGTTTCCCCCCTCCCAAATTATTGAGCCTAATTGAGTCCCTAATTTCCTAAATTATGCATTCCAGAGCTTATTTTTATCATTTTCTGAAGGATTGCAAGCATTGAATAAATGCAACCAAACAATGTCATGATCTCGACAATGTCCTAGAAAATAGGGCTAGGACCCATACACCCATGGGGGTTCCCTATCTTTCCAGAGACCAATTTTTAATATGTTGTTGATAGAATTTTAAAATTCAAAATTCATATTTCAATTATCGACTTTTGAAATCTAATTTTTCAGGAAATTAGAATAATTGCATATAAATACCTAGGTATTTTATCATTTGAAATCTATCTAGTAGCAACACACTTTCTAGAATTTATGAGAAAATACTATTATCAAGAGCAAGTCGAGAGCACCATTATCAAAGTTTATTGCAACAATTCAATATCCAACATCTTGTCAAATTTTGTGTGCTCATGTTATTCTTTTGAAGGCTAACATTGTTGTAGATCTTTGAGCACTCAAGAATTAAAACAAATCTATCAAGAAAGATCCAAGATCCTTGAGGTGATGTGCATGACTTCAATCCTTCAAGGAAGCCATTGAAGGGTGGTGATTTGCAACACTTTGTGATTTCATCATTCCTTCCTTTCCATCATCATTTCTATCATTGACATTGTCATTGTGGAAGTGGAAACACTTATATGGGGTTTGACTGAGGCAAGCCCCTAAATGGCCCAACATTTTCTCCCTCTTTGAATGTGCAAATTTTAGGTTTGAAGAGGATTGAAGAAGGATTGAAGACCATTTTTCCATTTTTTATTTGATGCCCTAAAATTTGTCAAGCTACGAAAACTCAATTTCAAAATTTATTGACGACATTCTAACAAATTTGAAATCAAGAAATAGAAGGCCATATCCAGCATCAGAGGATTGCATAATCAGTTTTAGGACCCCTTATCAAGGACCCATGCACCCCTAGGTTTCTGAGTCCTCTGCATGTTAAATTCAACTTTTGGTGATAGGTACACATCATCCGACACTTCCCAGATTTGTCTATGATTTACGATTTTTTATTTTTTATTTTCAATTTATTACATTTATCACATTAGGTCAAATATTCCAATTAGGTTAATAATTCTAAATCATTTCCCATCCATTTTCAAAGCTCTAAGATTGTGGATTTGTTACATTAGTGGTTGTCATTGCACTAAAAGATCGACCTGTTAATGCCTGATACAACCGCAAGATTTATACAAGATCCATGGGAGGTGGTTAAGCCATGTCACGAACCCAAGTGTTGCACTACAGCAAGGAGACCAAGGGAAACACCATCTTGCAACAATCCCCCTTAGCACAAGCGATGGGTAAGAACCTATGACCTCGGCTCTAATACCAATTGTTACATTGGTGGTTATTATTGCACCAAAAGATCAACCTATTGATGCCTGATACAACCGCCAGATTTATACAAGATCCACAAGAGGCGGTCAATCCATGTCATGAACCCAAGCATCGTGTCACACCAAGGAGACCAAGGGACACACCATCTTACAAAAGGATCTAGGTTTGATTGGATCACCTTTATGGTAGATAGTCAATATATTCAACTTGTTGATCGACATTCTAATGTAACTTGGAAAAAGGTACATAAAAGCAACCTTTGGTTTACACCCATAAACCTTAGGGTTCACCTTTTTCTACATTACAAAAGCAAAGTTTTGGAACCCTCTCCTAATTGATTTGCATCAGGGAATTTTTTTTCACACTCAGCTTTCCTTTCAATTGGTATCAGAGTCTGGCCAACTTTGTTATCCTTATTTAGTTTGAAGGGTTTTTTGGGCTTATCTAGATTTAGTGAGAATTCTTATAGAGAGCTTTGTAATCTTATTACAGATTTAAGATGGCAAGCACATCCATAAGAATAGAGATGGAGAAATTGAATGGAGCCAATTTTGAGTTGTGGAAACTCAAAATGGAGGATATGCTTGTAGATAGAGATCAATGGGTTGCAATATCCAGTATAAAACTAGCAACCTCACAAATTGTTTAGGATCTGATGGATTGGAAAGCCAAGGGTCTAATAAGACTCTGCTTAGCTGATTTTGTGCTCCTAAATGTCCATTAGAAGACTGGAGCTATTCTTTGGAAGAAGCTTGGTGACATTTATCAAGGGAAATCCTTGGTAAATAAGCTATTCTTAAGAAATAAATTGTATTCTCTGAGGATGGAGGAAGGAGAATCAATTTTTGATCGCCTAAATGCATTTAATATGCTTGTTGCTCAACTGAGTTTTGTTGGTGTGAAGATTGAAGACGAGGACCGTGGCATGCTTCTACTATGTTCTTCGTCGGACTTGTGGAACCACCTAATAATAGATATTGGAAGTAAAAAACCCACTTTCAATATGGAATATGGGGTTGCTTCGTTGTTTTTTGAAGAGATGTAGAGGAAATATTCTAAGATGGCCAAGGAGGCCCTGTTTGATTGTGTTAAATCGAAGGAGAAAGGAAAGAAAAATAAAAAGAAGTCTAAGTCCAAAGCTCCAAGGAGATCTAATCTCCCGGTAAAAATTCCAAGGCTAAATGTTAGAATTGTAGGAAATCTAAACATTTTTGGAAAGATTGTATAGAAGAGAAAAAGAAGAAAAACTATAAATCCTTTGATTCTAAATCCTCATATGAAGATGCAAATGCATTTTTCGTAGCCTTGACAATGCATGTATCAGAAGATGTATGTTTGATTGACTCGAGTGCCTCTTTCCACATGCCCTCTCACATAGGTTGATTTTCAAAGTATGAAGAGTATGATGGTGGGAAGGTGTACCTCAGTGATGACTCTCACTTGAATATTGTTGATCGTGGAAGATTCAAGATCCAATTCCTTGATGGTGGAGTGAAGGGGATTGATGGTGTACTACATATCCCTGGTTTGGCATGAAACCTACTTTCAATGAGTAAGCTAAGTGATATAGGAGTGCAGATTATTTTCTCAAGTGGTGGATGTAAGATGACTAGAGGTTCTATGGTGCTTGCTATGGATGTTTGGATTGGCACCTTGTATAAGTTGGATGCATGCACAGTTCAGTGCAATAGTGCTTCTACGAAGTCCAAGAAACAAGCTTTGTATTCATCCTCACCATCAAATCGAGCAGAGAAGAAGACTATGGTGTCTACATCTGATGGTCATTCTTTTTGGGTAACTAAGGGTGCCAATGCTTTGAAGATGAAGCTCCTAGCTAAGAAAACAATGTTATGCCACCAAAGGCTGGGAAACTTTGGTGAGAAGAGTCTTAGAGCCCTAAAAAATAATATATCCTTGTTGAAGTATTTGATTATTGTAATCTCAAGTTTAATTTTTGCGAACATTGTATATATAGAAAACAACACTATGTTTCATTTTATTCTAGTTCTCACAAATCTTCTGGGGTTTTGGATTATGTGCATTCTAATGTGTTTAGTCCAGTTAATGTTCCTTTGTTGTATAGATATTTGTATTTTGTGTCGTTCATACATGAATATTATAGGACATTTGTGCACTTCCTCAAAAGTAAATCTAAAGTTTCCAGATGGTTTAAGGAATTCAAATATTTGGTTGAAAACTAGATTGGTAGAAAACTAGACGGATAACAATGGTGAGTTTTGTTCCACATAATTTGAAAAGTTTGTAAGGACCATGGAATTGAGACACAAGACAACTCCATATGCCCCATAGTAAAATGGGGTTGTAGAGAGGAACATAATGCTTATGAAGAGGTCTAGGAGTATGTTGAGTGGTGTTGGCCTTGAACAAAAATTTTGGGCTGAAGATGCAGCCACTGCATGTTATCTAATTAATAGATCTCCTACTTCAACTCTTGTTGAAAATACACTCATTGAGGCGTGGTCTAGCAAGAAGCCCTCGATGATACATCTTAAAGTCTTTGGTTGTGATGCATATGCACATGTGCTTGATGTGAAGAGATCTAAGTTGGAGAACAAGGTAGTGAAGTGTATCTTCATTGGCTATGGTTTCGATGTGAAGGGTTTCAAGCTTTGGGATCCAATTGTTAAGAATTTTCTCTACAATAAGTGTTATATTTCATGAGTTGAAACCTTATACATCTGATCTATAACCAGAGAAGGAAGAAAATGGGGAGGTAGTTAAAATTCCACCTACTCCTGAGAGAGATGAACTACATACTCCTAGAGGACCTGATGATGAGAGATCTAGTAGCTCTGAAAACTCTGCAAAAGAGGAAGATCCTCAACCTCAGAAATTATGGAGGTCTACACAAGAAAGGAGGCAGTCAGATAGATTTGGGTATTCTATGTTAGATTCTAGTTGCATATTTGTTTTGATTGCTAACACTAATGAGCCTGGGATAGTTAGAGAGGATATGGGTATGCATGATGTAGATTCCTGGATGGAATCCATGAATGAAGAGATGATTACATTGAAAAAGAATTCTACATGGGATCTAGTACCTTTCCTGGTGGATGGAAACCTGTTGGATGTAAATGGGTGTTCAAGAAAAAAATGGGTCCTAATGGTAGTTTTGAGAAGCATAAGGCAAGGTTGGTCACGAAGGGATATTCCTAGGTGGGGGGAATAGATTATGGGTATGTTTTCTCTCTTGTAGCTAAGTTGACATCCATTTGATCCTTATTATCACTTGTAGTAGCTCATGACTTTGAAGTCAAGAAAATAGATGTGAAGACATCTTTCCTTTATGGTGATTTGGAGGAGGAAATTTATGTCACATCCAGAGCATTTCATTGTGAAAGGTAAAGGGAACCTGGTATGCAAGTTGAGAAAATATATGTATGGTCTGAAACAATCTCCTAGGATGTGGTACTATAAGTTTGACACCTATGTGTTGTCCTTGGGATTTATGAGATCCAAATTTGGCAATTGTGTCTATTACAAGGTTGAAAATGGTTGTATTCTCATTATTATCCTATATGTGGATGATATGTTGTTCATTCAGAATGGCAATAGAATGATTTCGAATTTGAAGTCTCAATTGTTAGTACAATTTGAGATGAAAGATCTAGATGTAGTGAGGTATATTCTATGGATTGAGATCATAAGAGATAGAGCTAACAAAAAGCTTTGGCTTAGCCAAAGTAAGTATGTGAACTTTGTGTTGGAAAAATTCAATGTGACTACTTGTAGACATATGGTTGTTCCAATTGTTTAGGGGATGAATCTTTTTGTGAAGGATTGTCCAAAATATCCTACCGAGATGGAGGACATGACCAGAGTTCCTTATTTGAGTGTTGTTGGCACCTTGATGTAAGTTATGGTATATAAGAGACCAGACATTTCCCAAGCAATGGCAGTCCTTAATTGGTTTATGGATAATCCTAGACACATGCATTGGGATGCAGTGAAGGGAGTGTTCAAGTACTTGGGTACTTTCAAGTATGCCCTATGTTTTCATGGTTATCCTACTAGAGCTCGACATTCATTGAGAATTCATGGATATGTGGATTCAGATTGGGCGAGTGACATTGACAGCAAGAGATCCACCAATGGATATATTTTCACTATGTTTGGTGGTGCTATAAGTTGTATGAGTAAGTGCAAAGTTGCAGTCGCTTTGTCTATTGAAATGAGATTGCTCTTGAATCAAAATTCATTCATTCACATTACACAAAAACTATTACATAGAATTTGCATTATAAAGCTATTATTCCTGTATAAAACTATTTACGAGAATATAACTACCCAAACTAAATTTATTTATTAATTTATTTATTTAACTATTAGCTATTTTATGTCATGTACTAAATTCTAACACCCCCTTAGTACTGACATAAAGGAAAACTAGAAATTAGTACACATATTCTTCGTCACTTTGATGTGGGATTTCTTCATCACTTTTAGAATCAATGTGCACAAAGAATCTTGCGACGGTTATCAGGTAGTATAATATTAACATTAGCCCTTTGAAATAGTTCGATGTGCCATCCTGAAGCAGAAATATCACCACAATAACTGTGATAAAGAGTGTTATAGTCTCAAAAACATGAAAGTTCAAATCCATGGGCTTTCCCATGATCCAACCAACCACCACATAGAAAGGAACTGAGCAATGATTGTTGTACAACATGAATCATCCCATGTTTTAGTGCATATATAGAAATTACCATCTTAGCGACATTTCCAAAAGTGGTATTCAAAATCCCTCCAACTGTAGAACCAATCTAAAATGCTAATTGCTCTATAAGAAACCCAAGTTGTTCTGCCAAAGGTGTTATACCCAACATGCTAAAAAGAAATACCCAACCATGTTTCATATTCCATGAAGTTATGATGGAAGCAGCAGGACCAAAAGGACACAAATGTAAGTTGGTTTTATTCTGGAAGAAAATCAAAACTATGCTTCTCCATAGATGACATCAATTTCAACACCAAGTTTGAACGTATGCTTGCAGCAGATTGGGGATTTTTTTAAAAATGGGATGATAACAATGAACATAATGAAGTTTCAAACAATTGCAAGAATGAACACAGTGGAGAGAAAGAGAAGAAATGCATATGAATGATGGAGTCAAAAGGGTTTTGCACATGGTCTACATGGCTCACCTGTTGACGAATGCAAGAATGGTAGAAAATAATAGCAGTTGCACGTGGTCTTCACTGCAATACCATTGTAAACACCGTTGTGAGAAAAATGAATGAATGGAGAGAGATCGGAGAGAGGTCCAAGAAGTATCCCGCTCTAATACCATATTGAAATGAGAGAGAAAAAAACAAGATTGCTCTCAAATCAAAATTCAGTCATTCACATTACACAAAAACCATTACATAGAATTGGCATTATAAAGCCATTATTCCCATACAAAACTATTTACAGGAATATAACTACCCCGAACTAAATTTATTTATTAAATTAACAATAGTATGTTAATTTATTTATTTAACTATTAACTATTTTATTACTAAGTTCTAACATTGTCCACTACTGAAGCAAGGTACATGGAAGCTACTCATGCTTGCAAAAAAGTCATTTGGCTTAAGAGTGTGTTCAGATATTGGTTTTGATGCAAGACATATTACTATCTGTTGTGATAGCCAAAGTGTTATATGTTTAGCAAAAAATCCTACTTTCCATGCCAAAGCTAAGCACTTTGATGTGCAATTTCATTTTGTTCATGATATGGTGGAAGATGGAAAGGTGAACTTGAAAAAGGTGGACACTTTGGTGAATGTTGTAGATGCACTAATGAAGCCAATGAGCACAGAGAAGTTCAAATGGTGTATTGGCTCAATGGGCCTTGCGGCCTAAGCAGTGATAAAAAAGACTCTTGAAGGTCTTTGACAAGTGGGAGAATGTTGGGATTAAGGTTTTTCAACCTTAGTAAGTCATATGATTAACTATTTAAATATTTTCTCCTTAGTTGTTGAATTTATTTATTAAATGGAATAATAGTTGTTTCCAAATTGCTAAGTCACTTTGTAGGACCCAGCTGAGAGTTGGCATCTTACATGTAAGGTGTAAAAGGATAAAACTATGACACATGTCACATGGGCACTCCACTATGAAAAAGAAATCATTTAAACCTCTAAAATGAGTGTCATGTTGACATGTGGTAGTCTATCTTGGAAGCAAGCATTGGCAGGGTCCACTTGTGTGCAAGTTAATCTCTTCAAAAAAGCAGAAGCAAGGAAAAGTGACACTTGTCACCTAGATATTCATTTGAGCATTGTGAATTGTGAAAACCTCAACGAGGTGTGGCATGATGCCATGTGGCATGTGTTTGAATTGTTGTCTAAAACTCGAAAGCGAATGTTGCTAAACGGAGACTAAGCTATCACTCTGAGTGACTAAGACTCTTGGGTGAGTTCTAAATTAGCAATTGAGTTGATTTTCTCTATGGGACACCTAACATGTGAGGTTGTTTGATTTTTGGAGCTGCAATCCTTGCATGTACTTGTATGTTTCTGTGTGTTGTTGCATGTACATGCACATTTGACAAGTTTCTAATCGGGTCACTTGGGACTCGTGCATGTTGTCGATTTCAATTTGCATGCATGCAAAGACTAAGAGATAGACACATGGCAATACTGGACACTATTGATGCCTTAATGCATTTGTTGTATGTTAAGAAAGATTGTAATATTTGTATACCGTTATGTTATAAGATTCACTCTAGAATCTTTTAAACCTCTAAAATGAGTGTCATGTTGACATGTGGTAGTCTATCTTGGAAGCAAGCATTAGCAGGGTCCACTTGTGTGCAAGTTAATCTCTTTGAAAAAGTGGAAGCAAGGAAAGGTGACACTTGTCACCTAGATATTCATTTGAGCGTTGTGAATTGTGAAAACTTCAATGAGGTGTGGCATGATGTCATGTGGCATGTGTTTGACTTGTTGTCTAAAACTTGAAAGCAAACATTGTTAAACGGAGACTAAGCTATCACTCGGAGTGACTAGGACTCTTGGGTGAGTTCTAAATTAGCAATTGAGTTGATTTTCTCTATGGGACACCTAGTATGTGAGGTTGCTTGATTTTTGAAGCTGCAATCCTTGCATGTACTTGTATGTTTTTGCGTGTTGTTGCATGTACGTGCACGTTTGACAAGTTGCTAATCGAGTCACTTGGGACTCGTGCATGTTGTCGGTTTCAGTTTGCATGCATGCAAAGCCTAAGAGATAGACACGTGGCAATATTGGACACTTGTGTATGAGAAGTATATATTGATGCCTTAGTGCATTTGTTGTATGTTGAGAAAGATTGTAATATTTGTATACCGTTATGTTATAGGATTCACTCTAGAATATTTTAAACCTCTAAAATGAGTGTCATGTTGACATGTGGTAGTCTATCTTGGAAGCAAGCATTGGCAAGGTCCACTTGTGTGCAAGTTAATCTCTTTGAAAAAGCGGAAGCAAGGAAAGGTGACACTTGTCACCTAGATAATCATTTGAGCATTGTGAATTGTGAAAACCTCAACGAGGTGTGGCATGTGTTTGACTTGTTGTCTAAAACTCGAAAGGGAACGTTGCTAAACGGAGACTAAGCTATCACTTAGAGTGACTAGAACTCTTGGGTGAGTTCTAAATTAGCAATTGAGTTGATTTTCTTTGTGGGACACCTAGCATGTGAGGTTGCTTGATTTTTGGAGCTACAATCCTTGCATGTACTTGTATGTTTTTGTGTACGTGCATGTTTGACAAGTCGTTAATCGAGTCACTTGGGACTCATGCATGTTGTCGGTTCCAGTTTGTATGCATGCAAAGACTAAGAGATAGACACGTGGCAATATTGGACACTCATGTATGAGAAATATATATTGATGCCTTAATGCATTTGTTGTATGTTGAGAAAGATTGTAATATTTGTATACTGTTATGTTATAGGTTTCACTCTAGAATCTTGCATCACAGTGAATCAGCACCTGCAAGAGCATAGGCTCTAAGACTTGTATTGTAATAGTTTACTATAGTAATACAATTGATCTATGCTTTGGTGTGGTTTTTTTCTTGAAAGATTTTTCCCATGTAAATTTTGTGTCTTGTGGTTTATGTGTTTAAATCTAAAAATAACTAATTGCAAGTGCATTCTTAAATGAAACTATAGAAGTTAAAGGATTTGAAACAAATTTTTGCAACCCTCTCCTAATTGATTTGCATTAGGGAAGTGTTTTTTGCACTTGGCTTTCCTTTCAATCTCCAAGGATAGTGTAGTGATATGAGTGTTGGATAAATGAGTGATGTTGGTTTCGAGTGAGGTTTTGTGGTAGGATATTATCATGGAGGAAGGTGTAAATGTCTCTAAATTGGATCTATTATGTAGCCACCCCAATGTGTTGCAATTGTTGGTTTACCCCTACGAGATGAAGAATGTAAACAATGCCTCTCGATAACTTTTTACTAAATGCAACTAATAGTTTTTGCAACATCTAAAACATTATCGCCATGGTGAAATGGCTTGGAGATATGAAAAACTAAGAGAGGTTATTGTGGAGGCACCCTACATGACCATGTAGATTTAGATAGAACATTTCTAAGTACCATGGTTTTGGAGAAACAACTCATCAAATTTTGCTAGTTTTTTGGAATTTAGGGCTCTTAAGTGAAAGTGTTGACACAATGTAGTTTGGAATGATTGGGCATGTTCGGGTGCGAAATAGGAACTTTCCTAGCATAAACCCACCTTCGGATTTTTGGCACTATCAATTTGGCCCCATGATGAACAAAATAAAATATGCTACCTTGCAACTTTCTCTTCAATGCATTTGACACTTTTTTCAATGTGTGAAAAGTTGTCACCATCGCCAAACAAATTGGAGATATGAAAAAATGAGGGAGGTTAATATAGAGGGGCCCTACATGACCCTATAGATTTAGATGAAATGTTTCTAAGTGTCATGGTTTCAGAGAAAAACTCATCAAAGTTTTCTAGTTTTTGGCATTTAAGGCTCTTAAGAGAAAGCGTTGGCATAATGTACTCTGGAATGATTAGACATGTTGGGGTGCAAAATAGGACCTTGTCTAGCATAAAACCACCAACTCGAACATGTTGGCATTGTTGGTTTGGCTCCATGACGAATAGAATTAAAAATATGCTACCTTACAACTTTCAGGCAAGATGGGGTGTGAAATAGGGCCTTGTCTACCATAAACCCACCCATTTGGACGTGTTAGCATTGTCGGTTTGGCCCCACAATGCACTAAATACAAATTTATGGTTGTCTTAATAAATTTATGGCATTCCTAATGAATTTATGATAGTCCTAATGAATTTATGATTTCCCTAATGAACCTTTGATCATTCTATGAAGTTATGATAGTCTTAATGAACCTATAACCATCACAATGTCAAGTTGTGTCAAGAAGATTAGGGACCAACAATTTCACACACCATCTCGATTTCCAAAAGATCATATGTAGGAATCAACAGTCGCTCGACTAGGAACTCACATTCATGGCGATCACGAGGCATATCTAGTAAGGACACAATTGTAGCCATGGAATCTACTACTTTGTTATGAAGTCAAGGCACTTGCTCAAAATGGATATAACCAAAAAAATATTCTTGAAATCATCATCCATGCATTTCTAAGGAAGCATCTTATCATCCTTGGTCTGGAATTCATCATTAACTTGTTCAATGAAATCACCATAGACATGTAACCGACTAATATTCCATTGGACTACTATCTTTAGACCAGTGATGAGAGCCTCATATTCTGCAATATTATTTGTGCATGGAAAAGCTAATATGAAGGATTTGGGTATGAAGTCACCTTGAGGAGTGACAAAGAGGACACCTGGATGCAAACCATGTTAATTAAATGAACCATCAAATTAGAGATTCCACGAATTCAATTTATTGACAGTGAAGACTGGCTCATTTGGATATTCGACAACCAATGGATAAGCATCCACTAAAGGAGCATCAGTCAGTTGATCCACAATCACTTGACCCTTAATTGCTTTGTGATCTACATACTCGATGTCAAACTCGCTTGAAAGCATAACCCATTGATTCATATGACCGGTTAAAGATGTCCTTGATAGCAGATATTTGAGAGGATCAACCTTGTAAATGAGTTTGACTAAATGACTAAGAATATAATGCTTGTGTTTTTTAGAACTAAAAACCACTTCCAAGCATGCTCTTTCCATAGGTGTGTAATTGAGCTCATAGCCAATGAGGGTACAGCTAATGTAATACATCGTTTTATCTTTCCCATTCTCACCATGTTGTGCAAGGAGTGCCCCAGGACCATTGAGGTAGCGAAAATGTACAACAATAATGGTTTACTTGATATAGGGAGCATGAGGATGGGTGGATTAGCGAGATATTCATTGATTTTATCAAAACCTTGTTGTCATGAAGCATCCCATTTGAATGTAGTGTTCCCACGAAGCAAGTGAGTAAAAGTTTGATACTTATTGGTGAGCTGAGCAATAAACCTTTGAATAGACTGTAGTTTACCCTGCAAACTTCTCAACTGCTTAAAAAGTTTTAGGAGGCATATCCATAATCTCTTGTACCTTAGCGAGAGACACAATCAAACCCAATAACTTACCTAAGGTGACACCAAAGACACACTTCTTTGGATTGAGGCGCAATTGATATTGTTCTAATCGAGTGAAGATGCATTCTATGATATGAGGGTGTTCTCAAGTCTTTGATTTTCTTAGAAAGTCATCCACATAGTCTTCCATGATGATATGAATGAGGCCATGAAAAATAACAGTCATGGCACTTTGATAAGTAGCTCCTGCATACTTCAAACCAAAAGGCATGACTTGGTAACAAAATGTTCCCTAAGGAGTTGTGAAAGTCATTTTATGTTGATTATCAACTACAATTTGGATCTAATTATATCCAGAAAAACCATCCATTAATGACAACATAGCATGACATGTTGTTAAATCAACAAGAATGTCAATATTAGGAAGCAGGAAGTCATCTTTTGAGCAAGCTTTATTTAGATCTCTAAATTCGGTGCAGATACGAATGACCATATTCGGCTTCGCAACAAGAACAATATTAGAGATCCAATCAAAATAGTCAATAGGCCGAATAAAACCAATTGCCAATAGTTTTTTGAGCTCTACCTTGACTAGTGAGGCCACTTAAGGATGCATTTTACAAAGCTTTTGTTTAACAGGCTTGGCATCAGGACAAACATCTAAGTGGTGAACCACTAATGTAAGATCGAGTCCTAGCATGTCAAAGTATGACCATGCCAAATTGATTGACCCTTTCTAAAGAATGCTAGAGAATCTTTGGTACTCTTTTGCTAACAAAGAACTAGCTACATATGTGATATGTGGATCTATTGCAGTGCCCAAATTAATCTCCTTAGTTTCTTCAATCAAGATCGAGGACCTTTTGATGGTTGTGTACCCATAAGAGGAATATTAACATCCCCATCCTCCAATGCCCCAAAGAGGTTTTCATCAAAGGATGCACCCTTTCCTTTTACTTTTGATTGATCTAGTAGTGCCTCAGGGAGGTTTTCAAAAAGAGACCTTGAATTATTTTCTTTCTTTTTTTTGCAGTTGAGTTCATCTTCCCCAAAGTAGGCACGTTGATCGAGCTCATAAACAAAGCATGATTGATGATCTTCACTTGAACCCATGAAATTTATAAATGCCTCATCATTTGGAAACACATCAATAGGTGCAAATCCTCGTTGGTCCCAATCAAAGTCCAGGGTGATGGAGTGGGAGGTCAATGGTAAAGATGGAGGTGGAGAAAAGGGAGGAGACGTCCAAATCATTGTAAGAGAGTTTAATGACCTCGTCTGGGATGTCTTCTTTGATAATAGATTTTGACATGACATTGTTGGAAATACTCTGTGATGTTGAGGGTTTCTTTTGCTTAGTATCATACCCAATTCCTTGATGTTTTGCATTAGCTGGCAGCTTAATAGGTTGCAATATACCTTGTGCATTTTCCCCCAATCCTTTTCCTTGGTAATGTACTTTTTGCATCATTTGATGGGTGGAAAGATAGGTCGCTTGAAATATTCCAAGAGTGTAGTAGAACTTTCAGCTTCCTCCTGATATACCCATTGATTAATGTCTTCAATTTGTTCTTGCTCCAAAGTTCCTAGAGATTGAAAGGTGGTAGACCCCATGTTTTTTATTCACTTCTTGTGGTTTCTTTGATGAGGATGGTCTTCCAAAAGTGTGTGAAGATGGGGGCATGGTGCCCACATTAAGAGTAATACTCATCTCATACTCTTCGCAAACTCCATCAATGATCTTGACCTTGGCAAAGGTGTACTCGAGGGTAGTGGAAGATGCGAGCAGTGTATTGGGATCGACATAAGATGAGGATGAAGTTGTGTTGGAAGGCACAACTTCAACTCCAAGACAATGTCACGAATGGGGGAAGGTGGCCTTAAGATCGCGACAATACTCAAAAGGATAAGGATCAACGTGGATGGTGACCTTAATACCATTATGTGGAAATTTAAGGCATTGATGACAAGTGGATGGAACTACTTGCATGGCATGAATCCATGGGTGACCAAGGAGAGTGTAGGGAAGGTCAACATCAATGACATGGCATGTTGTATATTGCAAAGTTGGACCAACTTGAATGGGAAGACAAATGGTGCCAGTTGAATCCCTTTTTGCATTGTCAAACGTCTTGATAGTGATTACTTAATTATCTAGATCAGCTTGAGTATATCCCACCTATTTGATAAACTTCAATGTACATAGATTGAGGGCCAAACCATTATCTAACAAGACCCTCTTTACCTTGTGCTTGGCAATGAGAACTTCAATGTGTAGAGGGCAATTATGGGTTGGATCGATTGGAGGCATATCATTATGGCTAAATCCTAACTAATAGGTGGATGATAGGTGTCCTATTAGTACTTGGAATTGAGTGGGATCAATATCAGTAGGAACACGGGCGTCATGCAAAGCTTTAGTGAGGATTTATTGGTGTATAGCAAAAGACTTCAACAAGTCTAAAATGGAAATTTGTGTAGGGTTCTTACCAAGATGATCTAGGATATTATATTGCAAGCTTATGGAAGGTTCTTGGAATGCGTTGGATGGGCCAGGAATGGAGATACGGCCTCGTCGGGTAGTAACTGCGCATTGGGGTTCTTTAGCTTTCACTCTAATCATAGACACATGTGAGTCAACTTATGTGATGCAACCGACCACATTGTCATAATTAAATGGCACTTCGATATAATCAAACATGGTTGGTCTGATTGTTTTGGCTATTATTTTTGGAATTATGCGGACCAAAATTAGCATTAAATGTGTTAGCCCCTTGAGAATGTTTTGGAAAGGCATTTTGATATATTTATAGTTGAGCATTAGAGGAGGGAGATTGGTTCCCTCCAATGGTAATATTACCTCTATCAATAAGATCTTGAACATAATTCTTGAGTTTTATGCATTTATTATTGGAGTGGCCCTTAATCCTATGATAATCGCAATATTCATTCTCCTTATACCAGTTAGGCTTGGGTTTGGTGTCATCAAAAGGTTGGGTGATGGGATAGGTGATTGTGTTTTCTTGGACTAACTTGCAGAATATGGCATCAAGGGGTTCTCCCAAAGGAGTGAAAGTGTGTTTAGCATTACCTTGATTTGGAGTTTGGGATGTTCTTTGAGGAATGGATATTGTGTTGGTTGTAGATGGAGCTTGAGACATGTTAGCCACTTGGATATGTTTGGTATTGGTCACACCATCATTGACAACATTTTTGTTCTTATTCCAAAAGCAAGACTTATCATTGGAGGATTTATCATTATTTTCTTTATAGATTTTAACCAAACCCTTAGCAACAAGTGCCTTCTTAATGGTGACACCCTTTTCAACGATTTCATCAAAGGTGGAAGCGCAATGGATGTGCAAATTAAGTCATCTAAGTATGTAGATTTTTAACAAAGATATTAACCAATTATTTTTCGAGTAGGTAACACAAAAGACAACTAGCTTAAGCACACCACCTTTGCAAATAGTTTGTGAAAGTTTCCCCAAGAAATTTATTAGCACATAGGTCCATCGTGTTGACTTTACACTTGAGATTGTAAGAAAAATGTGCCACAAATTTCTTGGATAAATTTGCAAATGTAGAGATGGACCCCCGAGGGAGATGTAGGAACCACTCCAATGCTTGTCCACCCAAGCTTCTAGGGAACAAACGAAGGAGACAGCTATCATTATATGCCACCTCTTGACACTGCATGTAAAATTCCTTAACGTGATCGCTAGGGTTGCCTTTTCCCTTATATTTGTCAAATTTGGGGATCTCGAAGTGCTTGGGAAAAGGTGTGGTGGCAATAGTGTGATCAAAAGGATAGGGGCATAACTCGTTGAATTTGAAGGACTTCTTTGTTGTTCTTGCTAGTAAGTCCTTGAGGGTGGCTTTCATGTCCTCCCATTCTTTATTTAGTGGTGTGGACAAAGGAGTTGTTGGATTAGCCTAAGGTGGGTGAGTGTATGGATTGTATGGAGGTGGAAGAGGATGAGATTGATCGAAAGGTGGATTGGGATGTGATGATTGTTGTTGATTAAGGGGATGTGGTGGTTGTTGAGATGAGTGAGGTGGATAAGATGATTGTTGGAATTGATTAGGATGTGTTTATTGTAGTGGGGGATGTTGAGAATATGATGGCAGTTGTGATTGGTAGTGTGAAGAATATTGGGATGCACCTCCATAAGATTGTGTGGGATGTTGTGGTGGATAAGATTGATAGTTGTGAGATGTATGTTGTGATTGATGCGGTGGACATGAGGAATAGGAATGGGATGGGTATTAAAGTGGGTTTGTTTGAGGCGTTGAGGATTTGTATATTGTTGTTGTGGGGATTGTTGAGGTAGATATGATTGATATGCATAATCCTGCGAGGTATAAGGAGGTTGAGGATGATATGGATCCTAGAGAGCGGGAAGATCTACGGGAGGTGTCGATGTAGGGTATTGATGATACCTCAGAGAGAAATATGTAATCAAGGGATTAGGATATTGTGATGGGGGAATTTGATAGGATTGTGATGAGGGAATTGGATGGGATTGTGTTGGAGGATTTGCAGGAGGTGGAATGTGAGACAAAGAAGGTGTGGTAGTGTAAGAAGTATGGTAGACCGATTGAACTAGTAAAAGAGGAACATGGTATTGTGTCAATTTAAGAGAATTGGTTACAGGAGTCGTCATATTCCCTAAAGGTGGGAGGTGAACTAATATTTGTGATGGTAGATTTTGAATGCTTCGAGGGATAGAGCTTTGGAGATGTGTGGATGACATAGGATCAGGTCCATGAACAAGACTAAGGCCCAATCTGGATCCTATCATAGGAATTGGAAACGAAGGAGGAACCTAGATCACCACATCATTCCCAAACTCCGGTATGTTCCAAGAGTTTTCTAGGGGAGCCTGAGGAGTGGATGGTTGAACTGTGCCCAAATATTATGACATGTCAAACCTAGGTGGAGGTTTAGTACCATGCATAACTAATTTGGCAAGGATGGCTTCAGAACGCTCGTTGATAAGACGATTGATCATGCGAACATTGGCTGGGTTATTATAATGCTCCTCAAGGCTAAGGGTAAGTTCGGGTTGGGAGAGCATCTCCTCTTCAATAGACACAAGGTCATGAGGATAATACGGAATCAAAGGTCCCCCTTACATGGCGGGTGGTTGCAGATTTCTGCCACTAGGTACAAGTACAAAATAAGGCGATTGGTGAAATTGTTGTTGTTCCATGAGCTTTTTAAGTTGCAATCATGTGGTGACAGACATGAAAGATGCAAGGATGATTGGATCAAAGAATGAGGATGATTTCAAGTCCAAGGGCAAGACTAAATGAAGATAATTGAAGGATCGATTAGATTGATTGATTAGATGTTTGATTGGATGATTGATTAGATGATTGGTTTGAGAACTTAGATTGATGATGATGATGAGATTTATCGTTACTTGAGGTAGGCTAAGTTCTCAAGCACATTGGTTGACAAGGATAGGATTGTTGTTGAGATAGGCACAGTTCTCAAGAACAGATGATTTCGACACGAACTGAATCTCTCGCTTGAGGTAAGTTGATTTAGCCAAGGAGGATTACTAAGTTAAGATAGACAATGCTCCTAAGAAAGTGTAATGATGATGATGTAGATTGATTGATTGTGACTCAAAAGTTCTCAAACAAATATTTAGGAGGCCAGATTATGATGTACAATGATGGGGATGTCAATGGTATGCATTTAGGAATGTCCTTGTAGTAGTAGAAGGATGATGCGATGATTTTTGAAAAGGATGGTGTGACGAAAATGATCAATATGGACAATTGAGGAATGCGAAAAATGTTTTGATTGTCTAGAACAATGAGGGCTATCTCTAAAGAAGAAGATTTTCTCTCTGGATTTTATATGGAGAAAGCATCCACCCAAGAACAGTGTGGATCTGCCTATCTAAAAATGTATCTGCCTAAGAACACATCCAGCTTTCAACAAAGCGGAGCCGCCAAACTAAACATGATCACCTAAGGACAAGGTGTATCCTCCCAAGTATGTATCCACCTAACCACATAGCGGGTCCACCTAAGGAGGGTTGACTAGTTTGACCAGACGGAACCGTCTGTGAACAAAGCATGGTTGCTTATGTAGGAACGGGACCGCCTATCAATGGAGTCGCCTATGTGAAAAGGCATTTGCCTATGGAAAATAGGATCGCAGGTCAATAGAGCGGATTTGCCTATCTAAGGTGACAAGGTTGACCAACAGATCCACCTATGTAAAAAAAGGAGCCACCTATGCACAAGGCGTATCTGCCCAAGGATGAGTAACTGAATGAAGCATAATCACCTGTGAACAGAGTGAATCTGCCCATGTAGGAACATATCTACCCAAAAACAAAGCAAGTCTACCTAACTAAGGATGACAACCAAACAACAAAGGATGACTCAAACGAACAAGTAGACACGGACATGATGGACTAAAGACATGCACTAATATCCACAAGAAGACGTGCCAAATTGCATAAACCTAGATTAATCAAGTGGGAGTGAACATATTGTATGCCAGCTAGTCGTGAGGCTAATATCTCAAGATTAATGCAATGTGTCGCTTGGTCAAGAGTCAATAGATAGGGATCCTATGGCACAAGGGCTCACCTTTTCCCTTTCTTTGGAGGTTCCAAGACCTTGCGCAAAGAGCTTCTACCCCTACACAAGGAGAAGCATGGTGAGTAGCTTCGAGCATGATGTTGTACCCTGCATTACAATAGGCAACAATCAAAAGGTCTTCAGCTATGCTAATAAAGGCTCTCTAGTGCATCCTCTAAATACTAGGAGTGTACGTGAGGCATGTCTGTGAACACTAGTCCATCACAAGTGTGGTTTGAGAACATCAGTCAAGTCGTTCAGACCAACCCTACACTCCTAACCTGGAATCACCCAAAGTATCGGAGCTTCACTAAACACGACACAACTAGATTGGTGTACAACTTTCGTTCTCCCCTTTGTATACCTCATTGGTTCATGTGGTTGAGGTCATCCCTTGGTATGATGAAATCCCCAAGCAAGACTCCTAAAGGGAAGGATATGCTAAGCATTCCTAATCTCCAAGCTTGCACGTAGCACAAGGAGAGAACATATGCACAAAACTAGCACTCCTATGTGACACAACAAAGGACTTGAGTCGAATTGTGATTTTTGATCCTCGGATTCACCAAACATTTGGTGCAAAGCGAGAGCATACATCAACAAGGGATTCCAAACACGACAAACAAGATTAGTTGACCCTTTAAGCAAAACCAAATGTGCCTAGATTAGTGATAAAAACACAAATTCTTCAACAAACGTCCTACAAGAAATTGTTAGTAGTCTCAAATGTCGGTCTTTGACAAAATGAGGTTGCGGACAAATGATAGCACAAAGACAAGTTGTCAAGTCAATAACCTATACACAAAAGCTGAAAATTTAAGAAAATCAGCAACTGTCAATTACCCATGCACTTGCTTAGGTACAGAGTGGAATTGCCCTTGTAGTCATGTATCTGCCTCTATAAATGACGGAGCCACCTCTGTGCAAGCAAAGCCGCCTATCTGGGATCAAGTCCACCTATGTATATTTGTCTGTGTAATAGCACGTCCACCTCTAGAGAGCCTATTTGATCGTGAGTGTATCTACCTTTGTAAGAACAAATCCATCTATTCTTCGCAAGGGGTGTCTAGTCGTCGGAAAGCCAAAGCAAATCTGCTTTTGTAGGTGACGAAGCCGCCTATTTATAGAACGAATCTGCTTGTCTTGAGCGTATCCACCTCTATGCAAAAACTTCATGAAAAACTAGAAAATATTGTTAGCAAACCATGACGTGGGTCCCCCCAAGCATGCTAGAATGTGTGCAATAAAAAATGTATTTAAAATGCTAGGAAATGCAAAGAAAACCCAACAAAATACACAAATCAAACAACACACAAGATTTGGGCATAAAAACTCAAACCTACTTGAAATTAGACGAAATCTCAATATGTTGTCGAGCTCAATGTGGATATTGCCCCGGTGCAATTGGATTTGATGTGTGCTCAATGGAAATTCAACATAACAATATCAATTTGCTCAAAAGATTATGGATGGTAAAAATGGCTAAATGTTTAGTCTTTGATGAGAGGGTGAATAGGATTAAGGGCTAGAATTGCAATTTGGAGATCAATGGTTGAGAGGAGTTGAGACATCTCAACTCATGAGGTGATGTCAAATGGCATCATGGGAGGAAAAGGAGGAGTTGACCTCTCAAAGCCTAAAATGGTGACAAGTGTCACCATGTGGAAGCTTGAGAGGAAGATGGGTACTTTGCAAATACTTAGGGGATGAACAAAATCTTCCTCATAAAGGTATTTCTTGTTCAATCTTCCAAACTGATGAGATGGAAGAGAATAAATAAATAAACAAATTCCTTGAATGCACTTTGGAGAGGTGACCCATGTGTGGTTACTTCTCCAAAAAAGAAAAGCCTTTAAGGAGAGCCTATTTGCTTCATTCATTTCTTCTAAGTACCCTGAAAGTATAAAATATAAGCTATGAGAATCTGAAAAGCTACAAATGCTTTTAGATTATCTTCAAAGAAACCATTTTGACACAAATTTTGATATAATAGGCAACTTACTTTTCCAAAGGTGTTCTTGGCATTACGAGATATTTGTAATTTCTGACCCTTGGGAGGCATATCAAAGGCCAACGGAAAACTATGTTTCCATTCTGAAGAAATGCTTTGAGTTACAACTTATGCATTTTCACCAATCAAATAAACCAATGTTCGATATCATAAACTTCCATTAGCTGACTACATTCTATAAACTTATGGACTTCAGGGCCATCATGAATAAATATAGTGGCGCATTTGTAACTCATTGAATATAAAAGGTGACAGTTTAAATTGTTAAGCAAACAATCTTTTGACTAAGCAATTATACAACTGGCTTTATGCACTGCAGTGTTGTGAACCATGTAATTTTGAATTGAAATGATTTTAGGATTGTGAATGTCTACTTAAAGGTCCTTGAAAACTAGAATTACAGACACAATCCCATACTGGGCTACTGGTCTGATTTTACCTGCATTGGAGTCCCATGAAACATTAGAAACAGGAAAACATCAATATTTTCAAATCTTGAACTTAAAATGCAAAACACTTTTTTTTATGGAAGAAAGTAGCCCCATGAAAGAGAGCCTGGATAAGGAAAGGGACAGGAGGGGGAAGCAACTTCTCAAGTTTCTTAGGGAATATATTTTCCAATGTTTGCTTCCATTTAGTTGACTTCACCGGAGAATACACAGTCCTAAAAAACTGCATCATGGAGCTGGAATTTTCTTTTTCCTGGGATCATCTTACTGTATATTTCTCATAAATGTTCTCAAGAACACCATCAGCAGCTAAGAAAGTTATGGCAAAGCCAATCCATGGGTCCACGGCCTTATTACGAAGCCAAATGTTGCAGTACACAGCAGTATATATGCTCTTATAAGCTAACAAATTTGACCACTACAAAAATTTCCTAACACACCAATTAAATATGTGCTTAGTATTCAAATTGCAAACCATATAAAATATTATGCAAATAATGAAATATCAAGGCAAAGTAGCTGCCCCCTATGACAAGTAAACATGTAACAAACCAGCAGTTAATAGTTTTCTGACTAAAAATTTGGTAAATGTCATGAATAACTGATTATTTTACCACACAAAAAAACATAAAGTAGAGTATTGCACAGATTGAGGGTACTCTTGCAGTGGTGCAAAGATCGTAGTCCTACTGAAAAACTTCAAACATAGCACCATTAATACCAGCACAGAAATGTGATCCAAGAAAGAAAAGACTTAACAAATGGTAGGCAACCGCAAAGTAGAACCAGAAATACAAAAATTATTGTGACAATCCATCAAATGAAAAAAATAAATTCACAAAAACCATCATAAAATGCATATTTAAATGATACGACATCAATGTAAGTCATGAACACTAACAGCTGAAAAAAAAGGAAATCACCAATGCATAATAGCAATAACTGGTACCATGAGAATCTAGAATCAGGAAAAGGTTAAGAAAAATACCTAGAAATGGCATCATCTAACATTCTAACATTCACTAGACATACATTACCTTTCAAAGCCTTACAAATACACCGGACACATATTCTTGAAGGGTATGGTTGGCAATGCTTCTTGAAACATCTCAGAATTATTTGATCTAAGAAACTCTTGCACGCCCAGATTACCCCATGCTTCTGCAACAACACAATTATTTCTCCTACCATACATAAATAAATTCGGCAATAAACATATTTCCACCATTGTCATTTCATCATTTTTCTTATCCTCAAGCAGGATAACTAATGCATGGCAGTTGTTTTGACAAAGCCATCACTCTAGAAAATATCACCTGGAGCAATTGTGGCCAATAACCTGACAGGCTGGGCTTGGGTTTATGGATCAAGAAGATACTGTGACAGACAAGCAATAGCATATTTTTGTACTTTCAATTCTTGCACTTTAATATTGTTAAACACTGCTTCAAGTAGCCTGCCTGCTAATTCTTCACGCTATCATGTCCCTCCCCTAATCGGCTGTTAGCAGTTTTTCTAACAAGATTGTTTTTAAACACTGCCCTAAATGTACATATTTAAATGAAAATTTAAATTTAAATACTAAATAAATATAGAAATAAATAAAATAAAGTTATGATTTTAAATTTTAATTTAGGTGGCCCAATTATGGGCCCTACGGACCTATTTTCCAGTCCAATATATTAACTATTGGCTGGGCATTTGTTTTCACTTTTGGGATTCATTTTATTGGTCCTATGTAAGATCTTTGCTCTAAAACAGAGGCAAAAACCTCTGTGAAGAGTCTTTGTGTGGTGAGGATGAAACCCTTCACCCACCATTATTATTGACCATCAGTTCTGCACTCCTGGGTCGCTCTGATTTTCCATATTTTGACATTGTAGATCTGACTGTGCATTGTAGATCTGGCCACAATCATCTTGGCATCAACTGCAGATCTGAGACAACAAGGTATGTTCAGGAGAAGCAATTTGGTGTTAAATCCAACCACATCTACAAGGACTTCCTTGGCAGTCTACAGAAAATCAAGCACAAGACAATAACTGGGTCATATGTGGATTGAGCAACATCTACACATCCACAAGCCTGGTTCAATTCTGATCAAGGATTTCACTGCTTGACAACAAACCCTAGGTGTGTGCAGCTACATTCAGCCTCCAGAAATCATCAACAGCCAGTAGAGTGGATTTGGTATAACATTCAAGAGTACTTGGAACCACAGCAGGTGCGCTATCCTTGTGATAGTTGGCTATAAGTTGATCAATTAGGGCATAGAATACCCGAGGGTTTCACACCTCAGGCTACAGACAAGCTGATAGAGTTTACCAATCATCCTAGGGAAGATCGTCAATATTCATCTAGGTGTATGTAGCCTCCTACAATTTGTTATTGCTGAAGTCTTATCGCCAGAATCCAGGTCTCATAATTATCCCACAGATTTGAATGAGTAGTTCATTGAATTCCATAACTTGTTGTATCTTCTTCTGTATAAAAAATTCCTATTTGGAGTATATTTATACAAAACTGAGTGTCGGAGGTGTTACTACTGTTGAAAACAGATTGCTTTGGTGTAAGCTTTATTTTGAAATTTTGACCTGAATCTAGTTCGCTTATTCATAAACCCTAGGCTTGTTACATGTGAGTTATTTGAAGATCTAAACCAACTCTATTTAGTGTAATCATAAACCCTAGGTACTTTACACACACTGCAAGGACCTTAAAAGAGATTCCACTGCACCACACTTTGCCATCAGCTCAGCACTTGACGCATCATCTGTCTCTAGAACAATTAGTGCACTAAGAGATACTACAACAATCTGCTCACTGCTTGATCATAACTGCTTCAGAAGAATTGCAAGAGGCACTTTTAAATAGTTCTAGGAACTTAAGCACAAGACATTTGAAAGCACCAAGGCAGTTGATTCTAACAATGCATGTGATGGTTGTAGATCAACTTGTAAAAGAAACTTTGAGAGTTCAGTTATCCCACCAGCATCTAGAATGGCATTTGGCCAACTCACAGAAGCACTTTCAAGTGCCTTTGTTGCTTTCTTATGTAAGTTTCAAATTCCAAGTCCTACAGATGTACAAGTGGCACTACAACTTGCAGTGTTGTAACATCTCGCTTAAAATAGCCTTGGGCAATAAGATGTGAAAGTAATTCAACTCCAAGGTGCCAGACAGAATGGGAAGCTGATTCAATGTATACAAGTAACAGCTCAACGGCTTGGCTAGGTATGAGTTGTAGGTTAGCAAGAGATTAGGGCTTCTCCAGAATATTTGCTTGCAATACCCTATTATTGGCACATGTGCTTAGTTCCATAATCAAAGAACACAAAGAATCTGATGCATCAAGGAGAACTTTGAGAACACCATCAATCACCCAAGCTTTGACCATTTCAATCTTGCAAAGGGGATGGTCCTTTCCCAACTTGACAAGAGCACTTATTGAAGCCTCGAGCAATGGATAATTTGTTCCACCAACCAATCGTACAATAGGATCCACATCACCATATGCTGCAACAACCTCTTCCTGTTGTTCACCGTCCAACAAATTATCAAGGCACAAACACTAACTTCTTCAGAGGAATTAGAATCTACTATAAGAAGTTCTGCAAGGGTTTGGATACAATTGGAAGCTACAAACGTTGCCTATACTCTAGAGATGGCTAATGAAATACTTTATGGCAATGCAATTCTTCAAGGAAATTGGAGGATGCATCCCTAGCATTTTTTTGGGCATTTCAAGGACATGGGGATGCCTAGGGGACATCCCCAAGCTGTCCCCAAATTGAGGAGGAATGCAAGGGACATCCAAGAAACTTGGGGACATCCCAGAAAATTAAAGGAGATGGTTGGCCATCGTCGAGACATTCAAGGGACATCACAGATGTCTCCGCCCATCCTAGGGATGGTCAACCATCCCCATAAAAAAGTAATTTTAAAAAAAAAAAAACAAAGCTTTAAAAATGATAAAATTGTGAAAATGGCATTTGCCATGACCCCAAACCCCCATGAGGGGCATTGCCCCTCAACCCCATTGGGGTCTCCACTTCAAACCTCCACTAGTTATTGAGATCTCTTGTCACAGAAGAAACTTGATTACAATGAGGGGGTCTGGGAGTGTAGAGCAAAACTGACAACGTAGACAATTATCTTTATGACCATCATGATATCATTGATCAATGATGAATATCATACTATCAAAGATTCAAATGTCATTATTATTATTAAATATGATATTATATGATATATCAAATGTATTTGCAATTTTATATATTTTTTAAAAAAATTGCACACATACACAAAAATCAAGTTCTAAAATTTACTAATTTGTTCAACTCTCATGTGAACTCTCAATTTATCACAAATTTTATTTATTAAGGTTCTATAATGTATATATGAATGCTTTATCAATGTTATCATATGAATATTTAAAATTTCCCTATATATTTTAAATTTTCCATATTTTTTATATAGTTGTCCCCTTTGTCGTTCCCTACGAAAAATGACCTAAAAAATCAGGAACCCCAAAACGCATCACCTCGTCCCCATCTCGAAAACTTGGGGTAACATATCGTATCCTCCTTTGACTCTAAGGAACAAGGTGACAACAAAATCATGTAAAAACTTTCTATAGGATTGACTTCATCATCAACAATAGCTAAAACCTTTATAGAACTCTAAGATGATAGCTTGTTGCTCTTTCTCAAAACCCACACTAAGCGTTTCAACTAATCGTTTTATCACTTGCCTTTCCACATTAGCATCTTTAATGTTCTTCAACTCAAAAAGATCTTGCAAAGACATAGTCGCATTGTATCTAATTCCCCTTGAACCCAATTGAAAAACTATTATAAGTTGAATGACAACATGAGATCAAGACTACCTAAATAGTGTTATCTTTAGGATCAGAAATGAAAGCAATCAGAAAATGTAACACATAAGACAATGAACACAACAAGATACCCTGGGAAAACCCTCCTACTCAAGGGAGAAAAACCCAGCAAATATATCTCTTATATATTGAAGGAAAAAGAGCAGAAATCTGCTTACAACTCAGGCCCAACACAATGCCGAATTTGATACAATGAATAATAGCACCCCTCCTAGATGCAAAGATACAAATGAATATGTTTCTCCTTGAAATCGGTCTGCTGCTACAAAATGATGATCTGCTGCTCAAGTATGAACTTCTTCTAGGAATGCGAATTATGATGAATGAACTTGATGATCAAATGAATGATCATCACCTTGTATTTATACAAAACTAGGTGACTCTTCATTTGGGTTGGCCTCTTTTAAGAAACAAGGTGACTCTTCATAAAATTAATATATATAGCAAGTCCAACTTGCCTTGGTATTATTTATCCATCATTTTTAAATTTGAGAGAGATATCCCCCACTGCTATAACATCAACAAATAGGATTTAGTAAACCTATCGTGGCCTCTTCTATTACATCCTAAGGACCTAAGGATACATATTTGGCTAAGTTGTCTAAAGCTCCCGCTTTGACCATGGCCAATTTCTTTGCATTATTGACTTTTGCAATCTCAGTCAAGAGCACTAAAGCAAGTGGAGTTGCACCTAATTGATCTGGCATAGGCTTAAGCTGCTCAAGCTCAACTAAAGAAGGTATAGGTTTACGAGTAGTGTCGGCCACCATAATGTCATCCACTTTAAAAAGCTATTCAAGATCAACCTGAACAAGATTGCATAGAAGAGAAAATTCTTCAGATAATGCATCAAGTGATGATACATTCAATTCCACACAACCAAGCACTAAGCAATGATATCAGACCTCCAGTTGATCCTGAATTTGCAACCGCAAGTGTTCTCACATTACCGTTGCACACAAGGCTAGCCAATGCTTGAGCAGCAAAATACCTATCAATCACTTTGTCAAACATCAGTAAATTGGCAAGAGATGGTATTGCACACATGACAGCACCAGCTCTAATAACATCTCGATCTTGGAACAAAAAAGCTAACACAATTGTGCTAAACCATGTACCTCCACCATCCTCCGCCTTCATCTGAAACTAACAAAAACATTATCTTGATTCTATAGCATAAGTCAAAACAATCTTTTCCATTAATAAATCTTCCAATACATAGAAAACCTAAAGCTTAATAGAATTTAAATGACATTAACTTAGAAAAACTCTTGTGATAAAAATTTGGATTAAAGACAAATGTATAGAATAAGAAACATGACAATAAAAAATCAACAATGCAAAATGTGTGTGAACTTAACACAGAATAGAAAAGAAAGAACACTTAAACAACAATAGAATAAGGACAACCTCAACCAAAGAGTATTAAAAACACACACAAAGTGTTAGAGTAATTATTGGGAAAATGTGTCTCAACCTTGCAATTACATAAAGTACTGTTTAAAGGAAAATTTTATGTATATTTTATTAGTGTGAATCTAGACCATTCATCATTAGGTCTCAAATCTCACAGTCCATATTTTGTTGGATTGACTTGCCCTAGAAGGCAACCCTATTTTATGAGGGCATTGTATTACGACTATGTATTGTGATGTATTCTGAGAGTCTAATAGCGGTCGTGGATCTCTAGTTGGTGATACTCCTATGAGAAACTTGCTCTACAAGTATATTGTAATCTTTGTGATTTTTGAATAATATATTGGGCAGCTTTTGGAGTGTGGGGTTTTTCTTCCGAAAGAGTTTTCCCCATGTAAATCATTATGTTGCGGTATGCATGATATTTATGTTTAAGTTTTTGTAACTATTGTAAAGATCTGTAAAATTTTGCATTATCCTCCTCTCAAAATTAGTGTAGGAAGTTGTTCTGCTACCTTTGCTTCCTTACAATAATCATGCATTAGCTAATAATTAAATAATCTTTAATTAATTATTAGTCTAATTTATTCTCATGCACTTAACCTAAACTTGGGAGTGATTTTCTATGTTAACTAGAGAGCTATTATTAAATCATTTTGTCTCATTGCATGAGATTTTGACACCTGTCATGATCTAATCCCTTTCTCATTTAGGGTTGCTCCTATATAGCACTCAACCCTCTTTGTGTTATCTCTCTTTCTCTCTTGAAGCTTTGATGCTTTGATGCTTTTGATAGAACTCTCAACCTTTGCGGACTCCTGTTTTCCTTGAAGATTCTTGGCATTCATTTTGTGGCTTTTTCTTGTTGATGAATATTGGATATTATTGCTTGCAGCTCTTTTGTGTGAAAGGTGTCTTTGTTCGTTGTTTGATCCTATGGTTCATGTTTTACACAATTCTAACATGGTATCAAAGCGTGGATTCAATAAACCCCTTCTCGATTTATGAGTTTTTTCTTCAAGGGTTACCTAGCTTCAGATCTAGATTCATCATTGTGTTTTTTGCAATTTTTGGTGGGCGACTTTTAGGTGTATTTTGGCACAAAAAGGACCTCACCATTGGATTCAAGAGGCCGATTCAACGAATTTTGACTATAAATTTGTCTAATTTGGACGTTGGCGGCTTCTAAGGAAAAAACAAATTGCACAAGGGTTGTACGACCCTTGTATGACCCGTGCACACAATTCGAAAAAAAAAGCAAAAAAATATAGGTCGACATTTGATTTTTTAAATTTCTTTTATTTGGAATATTTTTTAAAATCAAAAATATTTATAAAAGAAAAGTTGAGGATTAAATTTTTGTGGGCAACGTATTTATTTTGGGGCGTTGTTTGAGGGTACCTACCCTGCAAGCCTGTGGGCCCCAAGTTCCTCGCCGGTGGGTTTTTTACACCCGCGACCAACAGTCTTAGTGTCGACCAGCGGCAATACTCAACCGCCCAAGGCTCAAAAATTTTCCTTTGGCATTGCCATTTTTGTTTGACATCGCGAAATTTTTTCTCAATGCCGTCTCATTTTTCCAACAAGGCAAGGTTTTCAACATTACAAAAGAATATGCTTTTCCTTGCAAGGATATTTCAACGATTTTCATTTTCTTGGGGACCGGATTTTTTCTTGGCAATGGGGAATATTCCCGAGATATTATGTTGATGTCAACATGATGTCATGCTGATGTCAATGGTACGGACTATTGGCAAGGGCCCCAAGACCTCCTTTTGGCCCTAAAGTAGCTATTTTTTTTCTTTTGGCCATAGCTTGGGCATACGATATCGAAATTAGGCAAACAAGATATCATCGAAAAGTTGGTTTCGTCAACTTTCCAATGTTGTGGGTTTCATCACCCTCTTTTTGTTGCTAGTGCATTCTACAAGCTATTCAAATCAGAGGTGTTGTTTTCAATCCTGAGGTCATAACACTTGACAAGTTTCTTCGGTTTTTGTGATTCCAGTAGCATTGGGATGGTCTTTCAAAGCTCTTCACAGCCATCCATGCCATTTTTCTAGATTACTCTCCAAATACGTTTTATTGATTTTTTTGTGTTTTCACACTCCGATGAATTACTTGGACGTTTTAGCTCCTAGAAACTTTTTGTTTGCATGGGATGACTCGTTTTTGGCTTTTCTATATGTATTTCCAATATTTTGTCCTATTTGGGCATTGTAAACATCTTCTTCATGCACATTCTCTTTTGTAGATGCACTGAGATAAAGTATCATTCTAGTGTTATACTTTTTGGGGATTTTGCACATCCTGTGGTGCCTTTTGTACTTGCACTATGATATAAAGTGCCATGGAGGGGGTGATGTTTGCCTTTGGTTTGCCATCACACCTTTGTCAAGTGAGTGTCCCTTCCACGACAAGAGTGAATCCGGGTGATTCTTGCCTCATGCGTGTGTGCCTTAATTTGCACACCCTTTTATTTGCAGGTTGTTTCTCCTACATGCACTTCTTGGTTTCACACAGTTTTAGTGTACCTGTCTTGGCTCTCCCTTGTCCGCATTATGGGGGGGTTTCTACTATTGGTGCTAATGCTTCCTTGGTTTTAATTTTTGAAGTGTTCTATGTATCTCGTTCTTATTCCTATGCACTAGGCGGATGCAGCAATTGGTTACCCATGCATTTCGGTGAGATGGAGCATTTATTATATGGACACTCTTGCATTCCTATTTCTGGAGGTTATTCATTTCAACATTATATCAGTCATCTTTCGAAAGTTGTCTACAGCTTCTTCGTGCTTCAATGATGTTCTACACGTTCCTCTTTTTTGGGACATTGTTTCGGTTGGAGGCTTCTTATTCCTTCACCTTGATTTGGAGGATTTTTCAATCCTTCATTTGCCTTTCTCTCTTTTAGAGAGGAGCTTTTCCCGTGTGGTTTCCTCCTTTTCTCTAGTTTTGAGAGATCTTTTGCTTGTACATGGGTACCTCACCAGGCCTTGTTTGTCGGGACCCATCATGCATTCTCCTTTTAGGGTTTTTACTTACTCCCTAAGTTCATCTTAAGGGGGGGTGTTAAAGTAATCATGCATTAGATAATAATTATTAATTAATTATTAGTCTAATTTACTCTCATGCAATTAAACTAAACTTAGGAGTGATTTTCTATGTTAACTAAGAGCTATTATTAGATCATTTTGTCTCATTGCATGAGATGTTGACACTTGCCATTATCTACTCCCTTTCACATTTAGGGTTGCTCCTTTATAGCACGCAACCCTCTTTGTATTGTCTCTCTTTCTCTCTTGAGCTTTCATGCCTTTGACGCTTTTGATAGAAGTTTCAACCTTTGAGGACTCTTATTTTCCTTGAAGATTCTTGAGGTTCATTCTATAGCTTTTTCTTGTTGATGAATATTGCGTACTATTGTTTGCAGCTCTCTTGTGTGGAAGGTGTCTTTGTTTGTTGTTTGATCTTGTGGCTCATGTTTTTCACAATTCTAACACAAAGCATACATAGCAAGAATGGCAAACAAGCACAAAGAAACAAGACACAACAGACTACAGTAAATCACTAATGAAAAAAAGGAAGAAGCCGAAATCATACTTGTAATGCATTAGGAGAAAAGTTTGTTAGTTGTTCAGTTAAGACTTCAATTGCACTTGCTTCTATAATGGCAGCCCTGGTTTCACCATAATAAGAAGAAATAATTGATAGTAACCATAGGGCAACTATTCCTAAGAAAATGGATGCTCAATCATGCATTGAGAATGCATCTCCTTCTTCAAGATGTCCAGCTTGTCTTTCATACATTTTGTTAACTCTAGCAATCCTTAAATCATTAACTTATGTTGGTTATTCCAATATATGCACAAGAGAGGAAATAAGTTGAATTAAAAATCTAGATTTTTCATTGTAGTCAATGTTCTTTGCATGTGTGCTTTAGTAGTATAAATAAGAAGAGTGGTGACTGCAACTTTAACTTCAAAGTTATCAAAATGTTCTTGCAAGAACTCCAGGTTGAACTCTACATACCCTTGAAAGAACTTCAATTGTGGGGGAAGTCCATATGGCCAAGCATTTCACTAATGGCTCCAAGATGTAAGGTGATTCAGCAAGTATTGACCATGGAGGAAAACTATAATATCACCATGTTTTGCTATAGCCAATAAGATGAGTGCTTCTAAAGCATCTGATGGTGTTATATCCTCTAAATCTGCAAAAGCTAAAAAGTCTATCCATGAAACAACAGTGCCACAATGGTGAATAATTTCAACAAGCACATCACCAATTGGCATGTGAGTCAATAATCAAGCAAGTGCACCTACTATACATTCCCATCCCACTTTTGTACCATCCTTCGGGACTCTTGTCAATGATGGAATAGTATCCTCTGCCATAGTTTAAATACTTGGTTAATACTCTGCCAATTGTTGGAGTACTCACCACCTTTTTGTGACCGAGCTTTTTTTAGCTTTACTCACTAAGTTTTTCAAGTGATCCATCTATAAGTTTTGTTAAGTTTTGGGTTGAATACTCATCAAGTACTTGCTAAGTCTATGCTGAAGACTTGCACCGTAGAGGGGATGTGGAAAAAATGCAAACAATACTCTGAAAAAATATGAATTTTTATAAGTCCTATCCATGTGAAAAATTCACAACAAATAGGAATGGCACAAGGAAAGCACTGCCCTTGGACCCCATGAGGGGCATTGCCCCTCAACCCCACTAGTGGTGCTACCCCCAAACACCCAGGAAGGGCATTGCTCATCAACCCCACTAGGAGCACTGCCCACAAATGCAAACCAAACAGTATTTTGTAAGAGCTCAAGTTGGAAATATTTTGGTTTGTAGAAAGTCTGAGTATGCAAAGTTCCAAACTATGTCCTCTACTATACTTGTTCAAGAACCCAAACATCTAAGAAAAGATTAGCCAATGCATTTATTACCATTTCTACAGAAAAAATGTTTAGAAACTTTGCAAGTTGCATCAATGGTGAAACCACACTTCGAGCAATATTTATTATTGACAACATGCTTGATACTATTAGTGGAAGGCAAAATTGGTGCAACTGCTCAAGCATTTCTCAACAGCCGTAGGATGGCTGGAACAGCATCTGTGCTTTCAACACAAGCATGAATTTCTTCACTGTAAGAGCATAAATTTCCAAGAATCATTGTAGCGTCCTCTTTCGCTTTTCTAGAGACAATTTCAAGTATTTGGAGAAGTGGAGATATTCCAGCTGCTACTATAACTTGAATAAGTATAAGCTAATCTTTTACTTTTTCAAAATCAATAACCACAACAATATCAATCACACAACATCAACAATTAAGAACACAAGATTTTAAGTGGAAACCATTTTGGGAGAAAACCATGGAGAATAGGACTTTTTGGACGTACTATCCAAATCCAGTCACAAATAAAATACTTCTTACAACAAGTTTATAGGCACCAACCTACGAGAGGCACCAATCCCCGTCTCTAAACAATTTGTAGGCACCAACCCGCTGGAGACACCAATCCCCACCACTAAGCACCAACTTAGCAAGAGAGACCAATCTCTTCTCTTAGGAAGCAACAACCTCCAAATGAATTTCTTGATTAAATGATGATCAAATGATTTTCCTTCATAAGGATCTTCTTGTAGATGTTACGCTTTTCACAAATTTGATGCAATCACTTTCATATAATTCCCTTCTAAAATCTGCATAAATTCCTTCATAAATCTGCTCCAAATTCCTTTACAAATCTGCCTTGATAAAATATTTATTCTTTTCTCCTCATTAAATCTTCTTGTGTTTGAATGATATATCCTTGTATTTCACATTTCTATTCTTCCACTTATTTAATCTTCATATCTCTCACACTTCAATACGCCACATTTCTCTTTCCATTTTATATGCTTATGCCTCCTTTGAATAGAGACAACCATTTAAGAATTCATGAATCTTTGTTATGAAATGATTTCTACTTTTTATGAATCAATGTCCTTTTATGACTTGCTGCCCTTTATTATCTTAATCGCTGCCTCTTTTGATCACAATCGCTCCATATTAGAATTTGCTTCCTTCTTAATAAGGAACCACTGCTCCTTCATTAGTTATCAACTTATCAGCTGTATATCAAACTTGGGCAATTAATAATTTATTTATATTCCTTTGAGCATATATTAAACTGCGGTCGGCCAGCATTAACTTTATTTATATGCAAATCTTGGGCACCAATCATGAGGTCAGCCCATGTTTTAATGAGAAGTTAATTTCATTTGAAATATGAAGAATTGTGATTGGAAAGGGAGGCACCAAGGTGGAAAGGAGTCGGCCAGCATTAAGATGCAATTGATATCTTCTAAATATGGGATTTAATACAGTGATCCCTTGACTAATCAATTCTCCAAATCGATGAACAAGAGGTGACTTGCAGTTCATGCCAGGTAAATAATCTGATCCATCAAGTGAGTGAAGGATCATTGACTTCATATCCATCTGGAAGACAATATGCTCTTTCTGTGCAGAGATGGTGACCCATGTCAATGCCACATACTCGGTACATGTACCAGTATTTGATGCAATCTTAGAACAAAGGCTCTAGACTAAATGATGTATTCTTATAAACCAAATGAGTGTATTCTACATCACCTCTGAGATATTTGCTGTTATGCTCTTCTGATCTTTTCCCTTTGACATCAATGACAATAATCCAACATAACTGCCCAATCACTTTCATCAACTAAAACAGTTAATATAGAAAGCAAAGCCGCAGAATGTTCTTGTTGCTGTTCAATAGGTAAGTCAAGGAAAGAGATTAAAATTTGAATCACCTCTACTCCCCTAGGTGAATGTCAGATATATGAATCGGCAGAATTTCTTAATAAGTATATAAGATCATATTCCACCTCAGAACCCACAATAGTTGCTGATCCTACCAGCAATTTATTTGCATCTACAATAATCAAACCAACAGAAAGATTAGCATTTCTGTAGAGGCTAGCTACGGCTTCAATTGTAGGCAACTGCACCAACTGAGATATGCATGGTCTAAGTTGTTTAATACCCTATGTCATAAATATCTTCATCCCAACCTACTCTTCTACCAAACCAACATGTGATCCTGCATAATTGCCTTTGCTACTGGTTTCTGAGCCTCTTCAAACCCAGACCTTACCAATCCAAGCAAAGGAGGTATGCATACTCCTAGCAAAAATTTCACTCTCAAGTCTTTCTACACTTGTTACGCATACCAAAGGGCAACACAAAACTCTATTTCCATTCCAGAGAAATATTGTGAATTAAAACCAATGCATTCTCAACACCCAGATAAACCAATGTTCAATATCCTCAACTCACAAAATTATTCCTCTAATATTAACTATTATATTCTCCAAAGGATGTAATATTCCCATTCACCAAAAACAGAGGAATAGCAAATAGTACCCACTCATATATGCATTCATGTCTTAAAACCAAAAACAATTATGGGCAAATAGCAACTGATCATATACACATTCCCTACTTAACAATCAGATGAAAAATGCAAAATGTAGCTTGAACGAGAATAAAAGTTTTAAAACTCCCTACAACTCATTTGGTTTGTGACGGATGATCATTAACATGTGTCAATTTACACAATGAATTGGTGATTCATATAGAGTGCTTCAATTTATAATCACATCTTATGGTAATTTTCTTGCTTCTTGGTGAACATTTTAACAACCTGTACGCTTTCCTCTTGAAATGAGGTCGACTGGACTGGATTAATAGTTGCAATGCATAACTGGCCTCTGCTGCAACCATTGCTTGTGCTCTTCCAGACTCGGAAAGAATACATGACCATGAATATTTTAATAAGTTCCAAGCATCAAGAGCTGCCTCCTGAAATGTTCCAGCATTAAGTACGCCAACCATTTGTGGGATGCAAAGAGGAGCCATTTCACTTTTCTAAAGCCTTGAAATCTTACTGAAAAGAGTGTTGATAGCCTTCACAAATTCTTCATTGATGGTTGTAGTGGCCAAAAATCTTCCTCTAAAGCACCAGCAACAACAAAAAACAGTCGACTTTGTTTTATTTCATGGAAATTTTCAAAATATTTTACCACTCGAAACAAAACAAAACAAAATAATGCTGCCTAAAAGATATCAAATGTGCTTCAAGAATCCTTAAAACTACTAAAACTTATTATCATAATAAAGAGTGTGGCTAAGAGCTTGCAAGTTTTCATTAACAAACAGAAACCAATTAACAGAAAATTTCAGTGTCTCAAAGAGAATTTGAAGATTAAAAAAGGATCTTACTATCTTCACGAGATTGTGATTTTGTTCTCTTGAATTAATAATGAAACACTAAAAACACCACAAAATGTTAAGTGAACTATAAAACGTTGACTGCATTCTATAAACTTATGGATTCGAAGCCCACACGAATAAATATAGTGCCACGTTCATAGCTCACTGAAAATAAAAGGTGACAGTCAGCTTACAATTGTTAAGCAAATAATCTTTTGACTTGTCAATTATACAACTAGCTTTATGCACAGCAGTATTGTCAACCATGTAACTTTGAATTGAAATGACTTTAGGACTGTCAATGTCTACTTAAAGCTCCTTCTTCCAAAAATATAATTACAAACACAATTCCATAGGGAGCTACTAGTCTGATTTTTCCTACATTGGAATCCCATGAAAAATTAGAAACATGAAAACATCAATTATTCAAATATTGAGCTTAAAATCCAAAACACCTTTTATAACAGTAGAGAGTAGCCTCACGATAGAAGGCCTTGAGGTTTGCAGAAACATGAAAACATCAATTATTCAAATATTGAGCTTAAAATCCAAAACACCTTTTATAATGGTAGAGAGTAGCCTCACGATAGAAGGCCTTGAGGTTTGCAGCAACTGCTCACTGCTCTTTTTTTTATGGAATATATTTGCCAATGTTTGCTTCTATGTAGTTGATTTTCCCTGAGAAGTTTCCTCCAGGTCGTCTAGGACATAATCCTAAAAAACTGTAAAAAGGATTCTTTTTCCTGGTATCATCCTACTGTAAATTTCTCGTAAATGTTCTCACTTCTCACCATCACCAGCTAAGGAAGTTATTATAAAGCCCATCAATGGGTTCATGGCCCTATTATGAAGATAAATATTGCAGTACGCATCACTATACATGCTCTTTTCAATTGATGTGGATGTGTTTACCTAGAAATCCTCGATAAATTGAGCTATAGTTAACCATATACCATATGGATATTCCAACCCTGCTATTCCATTAAAGTCGCTGGAAAACAATTATCATAAAGAAGAATATATAGAAAAAGAAAATTGAAACCTGCAAAGTTAAATTTGATGTCTTTGGGTATCATTTATCTCAAGCTGACCAAACGGAATCCAATAATAGCAGTATTTCCTATATAAAAATTCCCTTGATAGATAAATTATAACAAATATGTTCCAGATCACATCAAAGTCCATGGAACTACATCATTATAGCCAATAAGTGAATTATTGCACAAATTTTTAATACTACGGTAAGATGGTCATTGACTACTTTTTCATGCATGTACCTGACCTGCAACTGCTGCCACAAACTAGGATAACGCCCTCAGTCATAAATATCTTTATTCTAACCTGCTCTACTACCAAACCACCATGTAATCCTACTTAGAATGCCTTTGTTGTTGGATTCTGAGCTTCTGCAAACCTAGACCTTAGTTGTCCAAGCAAAGGAGGTATGCATCATTCTAGCAAAACTTTAAACTCTAAAGTCTTTCTCATCACACAAAATCCCTAAGTATAAAGCTGCATTGAACTTTGCAACAGTAGTTGTAGACTTGAGAAGTATAACAAGCAAAGCTATTGCTTTCGAATGAGAACCTGTTGCATTTTTGCATGCTTTATAGACTTAGAAAGATCCAACAATCATTTTGTTGCCCCACCTCCTTTTCAATTGTTGTGGATGTGTTTACCTCGAAATGCTCAATAAATTGAGCCATAGTTACCAATATACCATTTGGACCTTCCATCCCTGCTATTCCATTCAAGTCTCTGGAAAACAATTAATCTTAAAATAAATATACAGAAAAAGAAAATTGAAACCTGTAAAGTTAAATTTGATGTCTTTCGGTATTATTTATCTCAAATTGACCAAATGGTATCCAATAATAGCAAAATTTCGTATAAACACTTTCCTTGATTGATAAATTATTAAAAATATGTTCCATATCACGCAACATCTTGAGAACTGCATCATTATGGCCAGTGTAGGAATTATTGCACAAATTTTGCAATGGTCCAATAAGATGGTCATTGACTACTTTTGCATGCTCGTATCTGAACTGTAGCTGCTCCCACAAACTAAGAATAACACCACCAATCATAAATATCTTCATCACAACATGCTCTTCTACTAAACCACCATGTGATCCTACATAATTGCCTTTGCTGCTGGTTTCTGAGCCTCTGCAAACCTAGACCTTAGCAGTCCAAGCAGAGGAAGTATGCGTCCTCCTAGCAACACTTTCACTCTTAAAGTCTTTCTAACCTTGTGAGGAATATCAAAGGCCAACACAAAACTCTATTTCCATTCTGAGGAAATTTTGTGAGTTACAACCAATGTGTTCTCACCAACCAGATAAACTAATGTTCAATATCACAGACTCACAAAATTACCCCTCTAGTATTATATTCTCCAAAGGATCTGATATTCCCATTCGTCAAAAGTTGAAGACTAGCAAATAGCACCACTTATATATGCATTCCTGACTTAAACACCAAAAAAAATTATGGGCAAATAACAAGAAATCATTTATGAATTCCCATCCTAAAAATCATATGAAATAAGCAGAATGTAGCTGAATGAGGTTAAAAATTTAAAAAGTACCTACAACTGACCTGGTATACTGAGGATGATCATTACCAGGCATCAATTTACAAATTGAATTGGTGCTTCATATAGAATGCTTCAATTTATAACCACATTTTATGGTAATTGTCATGCTTCCTGGTAAACATTTTAACAAGTTGTAAGCTTTCCTCTAAAAATGAGGTCAACAAGATTGGATTAATAGTTGTAATACATGAATGGCCTCTGCTGCAACCATTTCTTGTGCTCGCTGCTCATTTGCATTAGGGAATATATTTGCCAATGTTTGCTTCCATGTAGTAGATTTTCCCTGAGAAATTTGCTACAGATCATCTAGGACAGTCCTTAAAAACTGTAACAAGGAGCTGGAATTTTCTTTTTCTTGGGATCATTCTACTGTAAATTTCTCGAAAATGTTCTCACCATCACCAGCTTAAAAAGTTATGGCAAATCCCATCCATGAGTCCATGGCCTTATTACGAACACAAATGTTGGAATAGACATCACCGTATATTCTGTTTTCAATTTATGTGGATATGTTTACCTGAAAATCCTTCATAAATTGAGCTAAAGTTGCCCATATCTGGATCTTGCATCCCTGCTATTCCATTCAAGTCTTTGGAAAACAATTATCTTAAAATAAAAATGCAGAAAAATAAAAATGAAACCTGCAAATTTAAATTTGATGTCTTTGTGTATCATTTATCCTGCTACTGGCCAGTTTCGAAGGGGGCTACTCATCTGATTTTGCCTGCATTTGAATCCTATGAAACATTAGAAACATGAAAATGTCAATTATTCAAATCTTGAGCTTCAAATCCGAAACACTTTTTTTATGCAATAGAGTAGCCTCATGAAAGAAGGCCTCAATATTTGCAGCACTAGCTCACTGCTCATTTTTGTTTGGGAATATATTTGCCAATGTTTGCTTCCATGTAGTTGATTTTCCCTGAGAAGTTTGCTATAGGTCATCTAGGACACAGTACTGAAAAACTGTAACAAGGGGCTGGAATTTTCTTATGCTAGGGATCATAGTTGGAAAACTCGGCATTTTCAAGTACTCGGCAAGCCCGAAAAACTCGGCTCGGCAAAAACTCGGCAAAAACTCGGAAAAAACTCGGCAAAAAACTCGGGAACTTAAAAAATTGCTTAAACTTCACTAAAAACTCATTTTTTTGCAAAATTCAAAGATAAGATGCATCCAATGAGTCAATAAATGAGTACATATAAGAAACAAGCTATATTTGATTGATTTGAAAGAAATTGGATACAAAATGGCATCCTCATGTGGAATGCTCAATGTGCTGATATGATAATAGTCTGAAACAAAATGAAATAGCAATTTGTTTTTGTAAAACTGAAAGTAAATACTACATATGTCATAAACATTAATATATTTCAGTTTTTACAAATTCACATGAATCACATCTTCCTCTTCCCATGTCTAGATCTCAATATGGGACCGGAAGAGGGTGTCCGTGTAATCATAGGACTCCGCTCCTGCTGTGCCTGTGGCTCCTCAACCTCCATCCTAGATGTAGATCCTCCTGCAGCTGCTGGTGGTGGCACTGGCAATGACTCCTCCTCAGGATCATCCTCAAGGTCATCCAATGAGAATGTAAATCCACCCTCCTCCATTGCCTGTCGCTCTAAATCATAAATCTCATCCTCGGTAAACAATGGAGGTTGCTCCCCTCGCCCTGTCCAATCACTGTATGGATCTATCTCCTCCAAATCAATTGGATCATCATATGATATCTCCTCTACCTTTTTTATGCGCAATCGAAGATTATATTGCACATAGACAAGGTCATTGAGGCGTTTTTGAGCGAGTTTGTTCCTCTTCTTTGTGTGGATGGCCTCAAACAAACTCCAATTGCGCTCACAATTGGATGAACTACAAGGCTGGCTCAAAACACGGAGGGCAAAGTTTTGAAGATGTGGGGTTTTTCCACCCCAATGTGTCCACCAAACATCTACAAAAAAAAGAAGAAAAAGTTAGAAAATTGTAACTTGTAACTTGTAACTATCAAATTTTCATTTTTGTAACTTGTAAATTTCAAATTTTATACCTGGTGGCAGCCTAGATACTGCTCTCTTTGCCAAGTCTGAAGAGAAGAGTACACCCCTTTTTTCCCTGTAACTTTGCAATTCATTAACAATGCAGTCTGCCTCATCAGGCGTGGATGTCATCCGCTGAATGCAAGTAGTGAGGCCCTCCATAACCTCTCCAGTAGGATCTGTATAGGTGCCTGAATGGATGAAACGGGGGTTCAAGAAGTACCCTGTTGCATGGATAGGTTGGTGGAGTTGATTGTTCCACCTCCTGTCAATAATCTCCCAAATGGGATCAAACTTGAGGCTGTCCCCCTTATAATAATTTCTAATAGCCTCCTTGGCCCTATCCATGGCCTCATAAAGATAACCCATTGGGGTTTGATCCCCATCCACCAAACGGAGCACTCTAACCAAGGGCTCTGACACCTACAATATAAATTTAAAAATGCAAAAAACTATTAGAGTTACAATTTAGTAATTTACAAATTTACAATGAAGGACATTAACTTTAAGAAAATGTTCAATTTGAATTTAGATTCAAACTCAAAGTTTTGAAGTTACCTTCACAATCTCTGTTGCTTTTTGTGCAAAGAGGGGCTCGAAGACAATGCTTGCAACTCTTTCTCCTTCCGGCTTCTTTGAATAAGGTGAGTCTATCCATGCTTGACTCACAAACATTTGTTTCAAAGCCGTCAATGCGCCAAGAATGCTTTGCAACGTTAAGAAAACCGTTGCAAACCTTGTCACACCAGGTCTCACCAAGTCTCTCCCATTGGTGTGCTCCCTCATCAAGCTCAGAACCCAAGGGTGATTGTAGATGTATTTAGTGATCCTTCTTCCATCCTCTACAATCGGTGTGACCCAATGTAATTTTCCTATGTCCTCCAAAAGAAGGTCAAGGACATGGGCAGCACATGGTGTCCAAAAAATTGTCTGGTGTCTATCTTGGAGGATTCTTCCTGCTGCCACATATGCCGCTGCATTGTCAGTTATGATTTGCACGACATTTTTAAGCCCAACCTCCATGCACACTTGCTCCAACATTCTAGCCAAATTTTCTGCATTTTTTACTATGTTGGAGGCATCTACGGATTTCAAGAACACCACCTCATTTTTGCAAGAAACCAAAAAATTTATGATGGTACGGTTTTTTCCATCCGTCCACCCATCAGAAAGAATAGTGCAGCCATATTGTTGCCATTCTTCTTTTTGTTCTTGTATCACTGCCTTTGCTCTTTCAGTAGCATTAGAAAGCAACCTACAAGTACAAAGTGAAATTAAGTACACAATTTTAATTTGTAAACAAAAAAATAACTTAAATTAATCATAAATTAAACTTAAGAAACATAAAATTAAATTAAAGAACATAAACTAATTTCTAACCTTCCACTCAATTCTTTGCGCGAAGGCGCCTTGTAGCCTTTCCCTGCAACTGTCAATGCGGTCACCAAATTGTCCCAATAAGGTGAGCTTGCCACATTGAAAGGGATGTTGTTGAAGTACCAAAAATCGGCACAAGCAACATCTGCATGCTCACGCACCTCCTTATTCCACCCAGTTGCCTCTAAAGAAGGTTGTGCACCAGGTGTGTTTCTAGGCACAAAAAAATCACCAATGTGTGAACCTGTGGCTCTAGGTGTCTGTGTTGATCCTGCCACTGGTACTCTAGTAGAGGAAGATGAAGGCATGGTGGTGGTGGTGGGTTGCCTTCGCACACGTGGACCACGAAGAGAGCCCGCTATGTTGGCTACTACATCATCATCATCTGACAGTGAGTGAAGGTTGTCTGCACTTGCAACACCTTGAGAAGAAGCTATGGCAGCTTGCATTGCTGCTTTTGCCTTCGCTTTTTGCATCTTTTTTTCTTCTGCAGCGGAAAGTATTGCATTCATTTGTCTTTTGATTTCCTCATTGGTGTTTATGCAAGCCTTAGCATCACGTCTAGGGATGCCTGCAAGGTGGTATTTGAGGCGATTGATGCCTCCACGGTAAATTTCTTTACATCTAATGCAATACACTGATCCAGGTTCTGGTCCTTCATATGCATATCTCCAAGCGGGATCTCTAGCTCCTTTTGGACGAGTGCCTACATATTCCCCACTCCCAGGCACAGATGGGGCTGAGGTAGGGGTAGAAGCGGATTCAGAAGCCATGATCAATTAACCTGTTACCTACACAGTACACACACAAAGTGAAATCACAACTTGTTAGTTTTTTGATAGAAATTTTAAAAACAAGCTAAATTAGATTAAATCAAAATTGAAAATTTCAAAATAGATTCTAAACTAATCTAAGATTCTAAATAGTAAACTAATTTAAGATTCTAAAGTCTAAACTCTAAACATTTTCAATTTTTCATCAAAAAAAATGGATTAAAAAAAGAAAATAATAAACTAGGGTTACAAAAAAATGTAAAAATTAGAAAACTACTTTAAATTAGTAACAAATTAAGCTAATATATAAATTTAAACATGTTTTCAACAAACAAGAAGAATCAAAATTACAAAAAATAACTAGAATTTGAAGAAAATTTGAAAAAAATGAAAAAAACTGCAAAATATATTAAAAAATCATAAAAAAGTGTCACAAATTCTTGTTTTGTTGAATCTAAATCTTCTTTTAAACATATAAATGTATTTGAATTTGTTTTATAGTTCATTCATGATGTTTTTTAAACATACAATCAACAAAAAAGAAGAAAAAATGAAAAAAAAAGAAAGAACAAGAAAAATTAGAAAACCTACCTGGAAATCCAATTTGCCTTCGAAATCTGATGAAAATCCCCTTCGAATCTCGTCCCCTCGATGCCAAATCACAGATAAATAGTGCAAAATGCTTTGGGCAAGTTTTTTCCTCTGCTAAAAGTGAAAACAAGTGAAAAAATGAAATGACAATGACATTTTGGCCGGCCGCGGACATAAGACACAGGCCGCGCGGGTTTTTTTTAAAAACTCGCCGAGTTTTTGCAAAAACTCGCGAGTTTTTCCGGCGAGTTTTTGCAAAAAGTACGGACTGTACCTTCTGCGAGTAAAACTCGTAAAAACTCGTTTCTGAAAAAAACTCGCGAGTTTTTAAACTCGCGAGTTTTTGGCGAGTGAGCCAACTATGCTAGGGATCATCCTACTGTAGATTTCTCGTAAATGTTCTCACCATCACCAGCTAAGGATGTTATGGCAAAGCCCATCCATGGGTCCATGGCCCTATTATGATGCCAAATGTTACAGTATAAATCACCATATATACTCTTTTCAATTGATATGGATGTGTTTACCTGTAAATCCTCTATAAATCATGCTATAGTTGCCCATATACCATCTAGATCTTCCATCCCTGCTATTCCATTCAAGTCTCTGGAAAATAATTATCTTAAAATAAAAATACAAAAAAAAAAATTGAAACCTGCAAAGTTAAATTTAATGTCTTTGGGTATCATTTATCTGAAACCGAATAAATGATATCCAGTAATAGTAGTCATTCCTATAAAATTTTCCCCTAATAGATAAATTATAAAAAATATGTTCCAGATCAAATCAAGGTCTTTGTAACTGCATCATTATGGCCAGTATGCAAATTATTGCACAAATTAGGTAATGCTCCAGTAAAATAGTCATTGACTAGTTTTTCATGCTAGTACCTAACTTGCAGCTGCTACCACGCACTAGGAATAACACCTAGATTCATAAATATCTTCATCCCAACTTGCTCTGCTAGCAAACCACCATGTGATTCTGCTTATATTGCCTTTAGTGCTAGTAAAATAGTCATTGACTAGTTTTTCATGCTAGTACCTAATCTGCAGCTGCTACTACGCACTAGGAATAACACCTAGAGTCATAAATATCTTCATCCCAACTTGCTCTGCTAGCAAACCACCATGTGATCCTGCTCAGATTGCCTTTAGTGCTAGTTTATGGTGAAGGGGCACCTAGTCAATGATGTAGAAAGGGGTTAAATGTTGGTGTTTTGGGTTCAAGTCATGATTTTGTGTGTAATAAGGTCTATTAAGACCATTGGTCATGTTTTTAGTCATGTGGGGTCAGGTTTAGGCAGAGTTGTCATGTTTTACAAAATGTTGCAAAAGTTGCTCAAGCAACTTTGCATTTTGGTTTGTATTGGAAGTGGAACGGTCAAGTTATTTGAAAGGCAGTTGAAACTGTTGGTATATGTTTGTATGAGTTTAAATATGCCTGGAATGGTTCGAGGCAAGGTTCTGGAAGACATTTTGATGATCAAACAATAAAGAAGTGCTCTGTTTTCTGCAATTTTCTTTGTATTTTTTGCAATTTTCTTTGTATTTTGCTGCTACACAAGTCTGTACGGCTCCGTACAGGTTACTAAGGATGTAAAACTGATTTGAATTGAAGTTGGGTTGAATCTTCTGTCGTTTCCAATTGATTTCATCTGATTTCATTGAGTGTGGAGTGAGTTAGAGACAAATTGCTGAGGACTGCCTGGAAACCCTGGTTTTGAGGGTTTGAAAGAAGAATTATGAAGTAGGAGACCATTCCACCAGTAGTAAATTCTAAAAATCGGTGGAATGGGGTTAGGATTCTTTTCATGTTGGTACGGTTTGTAGATGCAGGGGATGGAGTTAGGAGCATGTTTGAAGCAGCCCTAGCCTAATATCTCTATGTATTAGGCTTAGGATTGGTAGATAGACATAGGGTTTTATAGTTTGAAGATTGGGTGATTGTTCCAATTGATGAAATGTGCATGTTCAGACCCCATGTGACATAAGAGAAGCCATGGAGTGAAGGTTTGTGATTTGGAGATGGGATTTCTTGTAGTTGCCTTGTAAAACAGGCCCAATTAGGCATATTTGCTGCGTAGCAGACCAAACTGGAGGGTGTTGTTACAAAACAACCCTATCTAAGTTTCTGATATATTTCAAAAGGGCATAAAGGGTACCTGAAATGATATTTTGTTTCTAGGTTTGAGGCTTTCTCTAAAAGATATGAAGAAAAATCACTGTTTGGAGTACTACAAGGAGAGTTGAAGGTTTTGGGAAAAAAGGACCAAGTTGAGGTTTCAAAGTTGGAAAGTTTGTTCATTCAAGATTGAGTTGACATACTCCACCCTGCTCTGCATCAGTTTCTAAGATTTTGTACACATAGACAATAGCAGTCCAAGCAAACAAGGTATGCATCCTGCTGACAACACTTTCACTCGTAAGTCTTTCTCATCAGAGAAAATCCCTAAGGTTAAAGCTGCATTGACCTTTGCAACTATAGTTCCAGACTTGAGAAGTGTAACGAGGAAAGGTGTTGTTACTTGATTGTGAATGAGAACCTATTGCATTTTCCACATCCTTTCTAGACTATAAGATCCAACAGTCCTTTTGTAACCAACTCTTTTTCAATTGATGTGGATGTGTTTAGCTAGAAATGCTCAATAAATTGAGCCATAGTTGCCTATATACCATTTGGATCTTCCATCCCTGATTAATCTTAAAAAAATATAAAGAAAAGGAAAATTGAAACCTACAAAGTTAAATTTGATGTCTTTGGGTATCATTTATCTCAATCTGAACAAATGGTGTCAAATAATAGTAGTATTTCCTATAAAAAATACCCCTGAAAGATGAATTACAAAAAATATGTTCCAAAACACTCAACATCTTTAGATATGCATTGTTACGGTCAGTGTGTGAATAAATGCACAAACTTTGTAACACTCCAGTAAGATGGTCATTAACTACTTTTTTGTGCTTGTACCTGAGGTGTAGCTCCTCACAAAAACTAGGAATAACACCCTCAGTCATAAACGTCTTAATCCCAACCTGTGCTGCTAACAAACCACCATATGATCCCGCATAATTGCCTTTGCTGCTGGTTTCTAAGCCCCTGCAGACCCAAACCTTAGCAATCCTAGCTGAGGAGGTAGACATCCTCCTAGTAAAACTCTCACTCTTAAGTCTTTCTAACCTTGTGAGGCATATCAAAGGCCAACACAAAATTCTGTTTCAATTCTAGATAAATATCGTGAATTGCAACTAATGCTCTCACCAATCAGATAAACCAATGTTCATTAACTCAAAAAAATATCCATCTTGTATTATATTCTCCAAAGGATCTGATATTCCCATTCATCAAAAGTTCAAGACTAGTAAATAGCACCACTCATATATGCATTCCTGACTTAAAACCAAAACTAGGAATAACACCCTCAGTCATAAATATCTTAATCCCAACCTGCTCTGGTAACAAACCACCATATGATCCTGCATAATTGCCCTTGTTGCTGGTTTCTAAGCCTCTGCAGACCCAAACCTTAGTAATCCAAGCTGAGGTCTACATCCTCCTAGTAACACTTTCACTTCTATGTCTTTCTAACCTTGTGAGGCGTATTAAAGGCCAACACAATAATTGGTTTCAATTCTAGAGAAATATCATGAATTACAACCAATGCGTTCTCACCAATCAGATAAACCAATGTTCAATATCATTAACTCACAAAATTATCCCTCTTGTATTATATTCTCCAAAGGATCTGATATTCCAATTCATAAAAAGTTCAAAACTAGTAAATAGCACCACTCATATATGCATTCCTAACTTAAAACCAAAAACAATTATGGGCAAATAAGAAGTAATAATATATGAATTCCCATCTTAAAAATCAGATGAAAAAAGCAGAATGTAGCTAAATGAGGTTAAAATTTTAAAAAGCACCTACAACTGACCTGGTTTGCTATGGATGATCATTACCAAGTGTCAATTTACAGAATGAATTGGTGCTTCAGATAGAGTGCTTCAATTTATAGCCACATTTATGGTAATTGTCATGCTTCCTGGTAAACACTTTAACAACCTGTAAGTTTTCCTCTGAAAATGAGGTCAACTGGACTGGATTAATAGTTGTAATACATGAATGGCCTCTGCTACAACCATGGCTTGTCCTCTTCCAGATTCAAAAAGAATACATAACCATGAACCTTTTAATAAGTGTAAAACGTGAAGAGCTACCTACTCAGATGTTCAAGCATTAAGCATGCCAAACAGGTGTGGGATGCAAAGAGTGGCCATTTAACTTTTCTAAAGCCTCGAAAGCTTACTGAAAAGAGTGTCAATATCTTCACAAATTCCTCATTGATGATTTAGTGGCAAAAACTCTTCCACTAAAGCACCTACAACAGCAAAAAACAGTCAACTTTGTTTTATTTAATGGACAATTTCAAAAAAAATTACCAGTCAAAACAAAAACATTAACGCTGCTGAAAAGATATCAAGTGTGCTTCAAGAATCTTTAAAACTACTAAAACTCATTACCATAACAAATAGTGTGGCTAAGAGCTTGCAAGTTTTTATTAACAAACAACAACCAATTTCTGCAGTCAATCAACAGAGATTATCAGTCTCAACGAGAAGTTGAAGATTACAAAGGGATCTACCTATCTTCACAAGATTATGATTTTGCTCTATTCTATTAAGTATTAACAATGGATTACTCAAAACAAGACCAAAAAATGTTGAGTGAACTGTAACAAGCTGACTGCATTCTATAAACTTATTGATTCCAGGCCAACATGAATAAATATTGTGGCACATTTATAGCTCATTCAAAATACAAGGTGACAGTCAGTTTAAACTTGTTAAGCAAATAATCATTAATTTTGTGAATCATTAATTTTGAATTGAAATGATTTTAGGACTGTGAATGTCTACTTAAAGCTCCTTTGAAAAATAGAGGTATACACACAATCCCATTGGGGGCTACTGGTGTGATTTTGCCTGCATTGGAATCCCATGAAACCTTAGAAACAAGTAAACATCAATCATTCAAATATTGAACTTAAAATCCAAAACACCCTTTTTTCATGGGAGAGAATAGCCTCACAAAACAAAGCATCGAATTTTGAAGTAGCTGCTCACTGCTCATTTTTCTAGGGAATATATTTGCCAATGTTTGCTTCCATGTAGTTGATTTTCCATGAGAAGTTTGCTACAGGTCATCTAGGACACAGTCCTAAAAAACTGTTACAATGAGCTGGAACTTTCTTTTTCCTGGGATCATCCTACTGTAAATTTCTTGTAAATGTTCTCACATCACCAGCTATGAAAGTTATGGCAAAGCCCATCCATGGGTCCATGGCCTAATTATGAACCCAGATGTTGCAGTGAACATCACCATATATGCTCTTTACAATTGATATGGATGTGTTTACCTCGAAATCCTCAACAAATTAAGCCATAGTTAACAATATACTATCTGGATCTTCCATCCCTGCTATTCCATTCAAGTCTCAAGAAAACAGTTATCTTAAAATAAAAATACAAAAAAAAGAAAATTGAAACCTGCAAAGTTAAATTTGATGTCTTTGGGTATCATTTATCTGAAACTCATCAAACAGTATCCAGTAATAGCAGAGTTTCATATAAAATTTTCCCTTGATAGATAAATTATAACAAATATGTTACAAATCACATCAAAATCCTTTTAACTGCATCACTATGGCCAGTGTGCGAATTATTGCACAAATTTTTTAATACTCCAGGCCATTGACTAATTTGTTATGCTTGTACCTGACCTACAGCTGCTCCCACAAACTAGGAATAACATGCTCAAACATAAATTTCTTCATTCCAACCTGCTCTACTACCAAACCACCATATGATCCTGCTTAGATTGCCTTTGTTGCTGGTTTCTAAGCTTCTGCAGACCCAGACCTTAGTAGTCCAAGCAATGGAGGTATGCATCCTTCTAGCAACAATTTCACTTTTAAGTCTTTCTCATGACACAGAATCCCTAAGGTTGAAGCTGCATTGACCTTTGCAACTGTAGTTCCAGAATTGAGAAGTGTAACAAGCAAAAGTATTTCTTGTGAATTAGAACCTATTACATTTTTAAATTTTTTACATCCTTTCTAGACTTAGCAAGATCCAACAATCCTTTTGTTGCAAGCTATTCAAAATTGATGTGGATGTGTTTACTTGGAAATGCTCAATAAATTGAGAACCATAGTTATCCATATACCAGTTGGATCTACCATCCCTGCTATTCCATTCATGTCTCTGTTAAATGATTTTAATCTTAAAATAAATATACAGAAAAAGAAAATTGAAACCTGCAAAGTTAAATTTGATGTCTTTGGGTATCATTTATCTCAAACACACCAAATGTTATCTAGTAAGAGCAGTATTTCCCATAAAAATTTCCCCAGATAGATAAATTATAAAAAAGATGTTCCAGACCACTCAACATCTTTAGAACTGCATCATTATACCCAGCGTGTTAATTATTGCACAAATTTTGTAATGCTCCAGCGTGTTAATTATTGCGCAAATTTTGTAAGTACAGACACAACCCCATAGCGGGCTACTGGTCTGATTTTGCCTGCATTGGAATACCATGAAACATTAGAAACATTTGAAACATTGAAACATCAATTATTCAAATCTTGAGCTTAAAATCCAAAACACCTTTTTTATGGGAGAGAGTAGCCTCATGAAAGAAAGCCTGCAAGTTTGCAGCAACTGCTCACTGCTCATTTTTGTTAGGGAATATGTTTACCAATGTTTGCTTCCACATAGTTGATTTTCCCTGATAAATTTGCTAAAGGTCATCTATGACACAGTACTGAAAAACTGTAACAAGGGGCTGGAATGAAAGAAAGCCTACAAGTTTGCAGCAACTGCTCACTGCTCATTTTTGTTAGGGAATATGTTTACCAATGTTTGCTTCCACATAGTTGATTTTCCCTGATAAATTTGCTACAGGTCATCTATGACACAGTACTGAAAAACTGTAACAAGGGGCTGGAATTTTCTTTTGCCAAAGATCATCCTACTGCAAATTTCTCATAAATGTTCTCAGAACCAACAGCTAAGAAAATTATGGCAAAGCCTATCCATGGGTCCATGGCCCTATTATGAAGCCAAATGTTGCAGTACAAATCACCATATATACTCTTTTCAATTGATATGGATATGTTTACCTGTAAATCCTCTATAAATTGTGATATAATTTCCAATATACCATCTAGATCTTCCATCCCTGCTATTCCATTCAAGTCTCCAAAAAACAATTATAAGCAAATTATTTCACAAATTTTGTAATGCTCCAGTAAGATTGTCGTTGACTAGTTTTTCATGCTTGTACCTGAGCTACAACTACTCCCACAAACTAGGAATAAAGCCCTGAGTCATAAATATCTTCATCCCAACCTGCTCTGCTAGCAAACCACCATGTGATCCTGCTTAGATTGCCTTCAGTGCTAGTTTCTAAGCTTCTGCAGACATAGACATTAGCAGTCCAAGCAGAGTAGGTATGCATCCTTCTAGCAACACTTTCACTTGTAACTTGTAAGTCTTTCTCATCATACAAAATCCCTAAGGTTAAAGCTGCATTGACCTTTGCAACTATAGTTCCAGAGTTGAGAAGTGTAATGAGCAAAGGTATTGCTTGTGAATGAGAACCTATTGCATTTTCCACATCCTTTCTAGACTTAGCAAGATCCAACAGTCCTTTTGTTACCGACTCTTTTTCAATTGATATGGATGTGTTTACCTGGAAATGCTCAATAAATTGAGCCATAGTTGCCTATATACCATTTCGATCTTCCATCCTGCTATTCCATTAAGTCTCTGGAAAACAATTAATCTTTAAAAAAATTGAAACCTGCAAAGTTAAATTTGATGTCTTTGGGTATCATTCATCTCAAACTGACCAAATGGTATCCAATAATTGTAGTATTTCCTATAAAAATTTCCCCTGATAAATAAATTACAAAAAATATGTTCCAGATTACATCAAGGTCTTTGGAATTGCATCTTTATGGTCAGTGTGTGAACATTTTGCTATTAGAAGCACATAATCAATCACATCTGTTAGACTCATACAAAGTTACATAACTAGTAGGTAGTTGCAAAGAAAGAACTAGGTAACAATACCCAAGGAGTTGATGCTGGATCCTGACTATGAATACCAAAGGTAAATGTTTTTTAAGACACAATAGGTTACCAATAAAAGTAATTTAAAATTATTCATTCTCCGAAGGACATAATTCTCAGTAAGATTAAATGCAATCCATGAATAAGGTTACAAACTTAAACATAAGTCTAAAGTCCTGTAATAGAAGATCGTTGAGACTTGAGAAAGTCACATATTAATGCTATGAGATTTCCACAATCCATAATGTTTTTTGATTTTGCTGTTTCTGGATTTTGATTGTGTATGAATTTTTGTATCACATATTGCCTAAGATAATTGAATTCTAATATAAGAAAATTTGAACAGAATGGTTCATGTAGCTGCAGACTTAAAGTTTGCTTAGCACGTCTGTATACAAGCTCGGCTAAAAAAATTGAAAGAACCCTAAATTTAATTGGGACAAAGAAAGGTCATCGAGAAAGAAATGTTAGCAATATACTCATTCCTTATGAAGCACGTGGAATGGAAGCACAAGCATATCAAAAAGCCATTGTATATAACAGAAACAGATTAATATAACTGTACTTCATAAGTTCACTGAAATCATGGTTTAATGAAAAAACATTTGTCCTAAAATCAACTTATCAGTACTTTCATTGGCATGAGCACAATAACGATGCTACAGAATATAAAGAATGTAACTCAAGTTTCATGAGATCTTATAACAAAGAATTTAGAGATGCCTTGTCCTAGCGAGTGGTGGTGAGCATGATGTTTGTACTTCAAAATCTGGAGATTTTAGAGTCTTCATTGATGAATGAGATCTTTGCTGTTTCCCACACATATCTGCTAAAAATGCATAGATAAAAAAATTATGCAATAAGAAAAACTTAGAAAGGATTCCAGTTCTCACCCATATACTGTAAAGCTTACCTGCAACTGAAAATGAATAAGTGAAACATGTAAGATGTAGAGTGTTTGTATCGAAACAGTTGGTGTAATTCATATATTTAAAGGATAAATACAGATTAGAATTCATAATCTTAAGGTTCAGAAAACTGTGCATCAAAAGAATAAGTTCATTGACAAACACATCAAAGGATTGTAAATATTCTTATAGAGATAGGACAAGATATGCTTAGGTATTTACAATAAGAACGGGCAGGATTGGCCAACCTAGGTACTTAAATGACCCTGAGATAATATCAGTGAAAAATTCAAGTGTAAAAGGCCAATTCCAACTTTTCAGAAGGCAGAATTTTCATAACAGCATTTGCTAAGTCACTGTCTACAGTGCTGTGATGGGACCAAACTCACTGATAATAGAATGCATGCAGAAGAAAACTAAGCCGTTAGTTCCAAGTACAAACATAATAGAAGGTTAGACTTTAAAATAATGGTTTAGACCAAATGGTTAATAGGGGGCAATTTCTGACCAAAAAATGTGTTTAGTCCTCATGTAGCAATACAGATCCCAAACACAACTTAGTACTAAAGCAGAAATGTAGATCTCAAAAAATAACATAGTAATACCATCAGAGTCACCTACAGTTCATCTTTCCATTGATAAAACTTAGCTTCTTATTAGATCCTCTGGTTGGCTATAGGAAAGTCATCAATTATCTAACCAAACTATGCATCATGAATTGGAAATTCTTGCAAATATTTGGCTGTAGGGAATTTGTTTTGCTTTAAATATTATGTAAAAATATAAGCAGCAGTTGTAAGGGATATTGGGTTTAATTATTTTAATTAAAATAGATTGGGGCAGCAGCTGTAGAAAATCTTGAAACTATTAAGTCCCAGCTCATCGGATCTAGTTACTCTAAATCCCGTTAATTTTAGCTCTACCTTTAGATATTGCGAATGGATTGAAGCCACAGCTGTCAAGATAGTAGTTTCATTTAATTATTGAAAATCCATTGAGCAGTGACCGTAGAGATAATATTTTTGGCTCATTTCTTTATATATATCCTCTATTTTGGTAGGGGTTACGTATTAGTTTTTTTAGAGATTCCACCCATTTAGATTCAAATCGAATTGTTGTTTTCTAAAAAAAACAACCATTGTATTCTTCCATTTAAAAATACATGCCATGTCATCTAACGACATTTCATTCATACAAGATTCATGATTACATAAGATAATGTGGTACAATAAGTGACTTAGGCAGTCCATCGCCTTAAAATCAAAATAATACAATTAGAAGCACAAATAAGGTGCTTAAATGGTGGAGTCTTCAATAGTCAAATCCATATATCGTCTTGCAACTCAAAAACAAGAACTCATGATCCAGCACTTTTTCCGCCCAACCATGAAGCTTACACTTGCCCGGAGAGTTCTTCCTGACATGAAGAACCACCAACCTTGCACAAATACTTAGCAAAAAAAAAATCGATAGCAGGATGGAATCTAGTGCATGCCTAACATATCTGTTAGAGTAATTGGACATTTACTTTATTAATTAAACAATATTTGTTTAATTACGTAAAGTTCCCTTTTACCTCTTTTCACTTAAGCTAACATTAGGTACATAATAATTAATTACTTTATTAATTATTATTGTGCAAGCCTAGGGTTTTCCTTTTTAGGGTTTTCATCTATATGTAGTTGAAAACTATCTTTTGTATCATTAATTCATTTTACAATTTGTGTGAATTCATGGCTCCACATTCTTGAGCATTTCCTTTGTTGCTTCTCTTTGTTTCTCCTTGTAACAGGTTATTTGCTTGCAAAGATCTTTTGGGCTCCTATGGTGTTGTATCTTCTCAACTCCAACATGGTATCAGAGCTTCAGATCTGCAGCTGCTTGTTCTTGTTTTGAAGATTTTTGGAGCTACAAGGGTTTGTTGCAAGCCTTTTTTAATTGGAACCGTCATCATTTTTGCTTCAAAAATTCAGTTTTCACTCATTTGCAGGAAAAATGATTTCTAGGTTTTGTAGCCAGCGTCGAAATCTGAACTAGGTATCTTTTAGATTTTGCATATCTTGCACAGATCTGGAGAAAATCACTGTTGAAAAAATAGCGCGCGTCATTTTTTTCCTGGCTGAAAGTAAAAAAAAATCATTTTCTCGTATTCTGCTTGTTGGATCAAGAAACGATTTCTAGGTTTTGTTTCTAGCATCAAAATATTTCTGGGTTTTTATTTTTGTCTACAACAAGCGAGCAGATTTTCCAGAAATCAAGTTAGAAATAAACGTTTTTTGCTAGAAAATTCGTTTCCTGCAAGCTAAATTCAATTTTTTGAAAAATTCATAACTTTTGGCCACGGTGTCCTTTTTGCGCAAACAAATAGGCGTTGGAAAGGTGTTATAGTGCTCTTTCCAGATTTACAGTCTATTTTACCAAAATATTTACCAGGTATTTTTTATTCAGCTTTGTGTGTTTTTACACTTTGTTCAATTACTTGGTCATTTTGGCTCCTACATGGAGTTTGTTTGCGTTGGATGGGTTATGTTGATATGCTTTATCATTGTTGAGATCATTAGTCTCTGAATTTTTTCATTTGAAGAGTTATCATGGGTTTTTCTACTCACCCTTCAGTTGTTCTTCTGGAACGGGGTAATTATGAGTCATGGGCAAAGGGTATACTTACACATTGTAGGTGGCTTACTATTTTGCCTTATTTGTATGATCTCATACCTGAACCAACAACTTTAGAGGGCAGATTAGCATGGAATATTATTAGAAATCACATAGTAGGAGTTATATTGTCTAGTGTTGATCATGACACTGTGTTGGCTATATCGGACATTGATTGTCCTCACCCACTTTGGACACGTCTTTGGGAGATCTATGGAGACCCAATTCTCTCTCCATTCCCAAAGGATCCTGGTTCAGATTGTCTCTTACTCATTGCTTGGAGAGAGAATACACCATTTGATCATGATACTTTAGAGGAGCTTGAGTATTTAGACACCCTTACTTATTCCGATGGATCAGAGGTTTGTCTCACAGTTCCTACTTTTCAGACTGAGACTTCATCAGCATCTTTTGTTGTTCTTGATTCAATGCAGCAGGGAATCATACATCTTCCAGACATAGCTATTTTGGACTCTTATGTTGCAGACATATCTTTCTTGTTTGTTGAGTCCTATATTGCAGATTTGGAGGATTATTTTGAGAACATTCATCTCCTCTACCTTGACAGTCAGGTTATCACTGTTCGCCCACCATTATCTGTGCATTCAGAGATTGCATTTCAGTATTCTCCACATCAGTTTGGATTTGGCATTATTTGTTTCCATTCAAATAGTGAGACTCTTCAGCATCCTATCATGGCACACATCTTGAAACAGATTGGTTCATCATTCTTCACAAGGTTTCTTCGATACAGGTCCATGGATCCGTTTCTTCCCAAGGGGAGGAATATCATTTGCCGCTTGAGGATCTCCTTTTGGATTCTACATCAAGCATCTACCATTGTGACAGGAGTTTCTTCATTGTGGGTGGGCCTTCTTCTCTCTTTCTATCTCTCCTATGGAGATCATTGTACATGTACTTATATGATAGAAGTTGTCTATGGGGGGTATCATGTTATCCACCTCCTATCCTTCTTTCATTAGTGCATTGCATTCCTTCCTTGCATTCTATTTTGGGGAGGAGTTTTGTTCCCACTGGGTTTTCTCCTTTACCCCATTTCATTTAGTTTGCATTGATTTTGTACATGGGTACCTGATCTGGCCTTGTTGCCGGGACCCATTGCTTTTGCTTTCAATAGCTTCTTCTAGGTTTTAGCTTCTCCCTATGTCTATCTTAAGGGGGGGTGTTAGAGTAATTGGGTATTTACTTTATTAATTAAACAATATTTGTTTAATTACGTAAAGTTCCCTTTTACCTCTTTTTCACTTAAGCTAACATTAGGTACATAATAATTAATTACTTTATTAATTATTATTGTGCAAGCCTAGGGTTTTCCTTTTTAGGGTTTTCATCTATATGTAGTTGAAAACTATCTTTTGTATCATTAATTCATTTTACATTTTGTGTGAATTCAGGGCTCCACATTCTTGAGCATTTCCTTTGTTGCTTCTCTTTGTTTCTCCTTGTAACAGGTTATTTGCTTGCAAAGATCTTTTAGGCTCCTGTGGTGTTGTATCTTCTCAACTCCAACAATATCTACACGCATTTCTATCAAACTAGAACATGCTATGATCGATGCTAAGATATGGCAGAGAACAATAATATAAAATATGTCCATCTATCTCAATGGTCTACAAAGTTTGGCCAAGCCTAATGCTGTATACAGCAATAATCTACACTACCTGATTACCCACATTCGACGCCCACCCCAAAAGGTAACTTTCCACAAACATGAGGAATACAATTTTTCCCTAACTACGCATTTAAATATAAATATGCACGACTAATAACTTAAATGTTATTAGACATGCAAGTTATGTCTAAATGTTTTAGCTAAGAAAAGATTATTTTCTCCGTGTTAGTGGAAAGTTACCTTCCAGGAAGAGTGTCGAATGTGGGAAATTAGAGAGCATAGATTCTGTTTTTTCCAAATCTACTTTTATATTGCTATATGCGGCATTATGTTTGGCCAAGCTTTGTAGACCATTGAGATAGATGGGCATATTTTATATTATTGTTCTCTGCCATTCCTAGCATCAATCATAGAATGTTCTAATTTGATAGAAATGCATTTAGATATGTTAGGCATGCACCAGATTCCATCATGTTGCCGAATTCTTTTTGCTAAGCATCTCGTGCAGGGTCAGTGGTTCTTCATGTCAAGAAGAACTCTCCAGAGAAGCGTAGCTTCATGGTTGAACGGAAAAAGCGCCTAGATCATGTTCTCATCCTTGAGTTACAAAGCGGTTATTGGATTGGAGCATTGCAGATTCCAGTTTTTATGTCCACTATTTGTACTTCTATTTGTATTGTTATGACTTATTGTCGATTGTTGCCCAAGTCAATTATTGTATCTCACTATCTCATGTATTCATGATTTATGTATGAATGATATGTCGTATGATGACATAGCATGTATTGAGGATATTTCTCCTGAATTAATGTAAATGAAATTAATTCTTGTGATTATGATTTATTTAATGTTATTTGAGATTCGTACTTTACAAATTGCATCTTTATGGTCAATGTGTGAACATTTTAATATTAGAAGCACAAAATCAATCACATCCGTTAGACTTATACAAAGTTACATAACTATTAGGTAGTTGCAAAGAAAGAACTGAGTACAATACCCAAGGAGTTGATGCCGGATTTTGACTATGAATACCAAAGGTAAATGTTTTTTAAAACAGACACAATAGGTTACCAATAAAAGTAATTTAAAACTATTCATTCTCCAAAGGACATAATTCTCAGTAAGATTAAATACAATCCATGAATAAGGTTACAAACTTACACATAAGTCTAAAGTCCTGAAATAGAAGATAGTTGAAAAAGTCACATATTGCCTAAGATAATTGAATTCTAATATAAAAAAATTTGAACAGAATGATTCATGTAGCTGCAGACTTAAAGTTTGTTTAGCATGTCTGTAAACAAGCTCAGCTAAAAAATTTGAAAGAACCCTAAATTTAATTAAGGCAAAGAAAGGTCATCAAGAAAGAAATGTTAGCAATATACTCATTCCTTATGAAGCATGTGGAATGGAAGCACAAGGATATCAAAAAGCCATTGTATATAGCAGAAACAGATTAATATAACTACACTTCATAAGTTCACTGAAATCATGGTTTAATGAAAAAACAATTGTCCTAAAATCAACTTATCAGCACTTTCATTGGCATGAGCACAATAACGATGCTACAGAATATAAAGAATGTAACTCAAGTTTCATGAGATCTTATAACAAAGAATTCAGAGATGCCTTGTCCTAGCAAGTAGTGGTGAGCGTGATGTTTGTACTTCAAAATCTGGAGATTTTAGAGTCTTCATTGATGAATTAATCTTTCCTATTCCCCGGACATATCTGCTGAAAATGCACAGATAAAAAATTTATGCAATAAGAAAAACTTAAAAAGGATTCCAGTTCTCACCCATATACTGCAAAGCTTACCTGCAACTGTAAATGAATAAGTGAAACATGTAAGATGTAGAACGTTTGTATCGAAATGGTTAGTGTAATTCATATATTTAAAGGATAAATACAGATTAGAATTCATAATCTTAAGGTCCAGAAAACTGTGTGCATCAAAAGAATGAGTTCATTGACAAACACATCAAAGGATTGTAAATATTCTTATAGATATAGGACAAGATATGCTTAGGTATTTACAATAAGAATGGGCAGGATTGGCAAACCTAGGTACTTAAATGACTCTCAGATAATATCAGTGAAAAATTCAAGTGTAAAAGGCCAATTCCAACTTTTCAGAAGGCAGATTTTTCATAACAGTTGTTGCTAATTCACTGTCTACAGTGCTGTGATGGGACCAAACTCACTGATAGAATGCATGCAGAGGAAAACTAAGCCATTAGTTCCAAATACAAACATAATAAAAGGTAAGACTTTAAAATAATGGTTTAGACCAAATGGTTAACAGGGGGCAATTTCTGACCAAAAAATTTGTTTAGTACAGATCCCAAACACAACTTAGTACTAATGCAGAAATGTAGATCTCAAAAAATAACATAGTAATGCCGTCAGAATCACCTACAGTTCATCTCTCCATTGATAAAACTTAGCTTCTTATTAGATTTTTCTAAAATGAAAGAAAGAAAGAAATTATACTGACATCCACAAATGATCAAGAGAATGTTGATGGGACTGAAAAAAAAAATTAGTTGCAATAAACAAGTATATTAGAGTGAGAAGACCTTAAATTATGAACATTAAATTCTAAGAACTAAGAACGAGAAATAGTTCACTTGAGATAGAAAGGGGTGGACACTAAGGAAGTGATCCCATGGAAGGGACTTGGGCTCCTATTTTTACTTTGAAAGCAGTCCCGTGGAATTAAAAAAATGCAGCTACAGGATTAAAGTAAATCTTTTCCTTTAAAAACCGAGGTTCACATTTATCGCTGCAAATTTTTAGAGGGTAGTGGGAATGGGGGCTGAAAGTTTCCTTCACCAACTTAGGGACTTTTATGTTTATGTTTTTTGTTTTCCTAGTATATTATTCAGTCACCACAATTTCTCATCGAGGCATCTTCTTTTTCACTTGACACTTTTTAACAGGGAGAATTTAAAAATCCACGAGACCCCTTGCTTTAAAATAGGCTCCTAATTTTTGCCAGCAACTCTCGCTTAGAAATTTTAGCAACCTCCCTCCATGCAACCATAGCCTAACCATCAAGTTCTTTAGGCCCCACTGTAGACACATTCGATTGCAAATTTTAGCTTTGTCATTGTAATTTGTGTTCCATTGGAAACTTTAGATTTGTTATTTTTTATTTCATATTGTTTTATTATTTAGATGCCCACAATCACAGCCCTCCCTAGGCTCCCCTAAACATCTTCTTGTTATGAAAACATGAGGCCAGCAACAGACAAGTCACAAGCAGAAACGGCAACTCATTTTATAGTTAAATATTTCTTAAAAACAACCTCTACAATAATACTCAAAAAAAACAAGAAGAAACTGTTTCTTATAAACAACCTCTCTGAAAATGTTAACCTGAAAGGCATGCTTCATTGAAACATTACTGTTGGAAGACCAAACAGATTTATTGCTCATAAGCAATCCTTCTTGGCTGGATCGATTTAGTAAGCACCGTGCATTTAAAACCATGTTTTGCACCTATAGCGATAGACTTTGCTAAAAACTCCAAATATAAATCTGATCTGTACCCACTGGGGCTATTTATCATGTTTTGCACCTATAGCAATAAAACTTTGCTAAAACCTCCACGCCTTACTTTTGATACCTTTTTTTGTTTCCTACTGTTTATTGTTTAGATACCCATATTAGGAATATTTCCCATATAGGCCTTAAACAGTTTACATGTATAAGGAAACACAAAATTACTTCCTGTGCTTCCCTGTTCTTTTGTTTCTTTGTCATTATGGTTCACTACAAAATTCTTTATATGTTTTCATCCGTGTTGATTTTATTCTTTAAATACCCAAATTGAAACAGTATTCCTACCCACTCTGTTCTTCTAAAATCTTGTAACAGAAAATTCCAAATCATTGAAAGATAAGAAAAGAGGCATACCTTCAAACTTGTCCGAGAGATGATGCACCGGTCATGAAACAAAAGTAGCGGGAGCAGCTTATAATTATGATTATCGGCCAAATTCATTATCAGATAACTCTTTATATGTTTTCATCCGTGCTGTTTTATTCTTTAGATACCCAAATTGAAACAGTATTCCTACCCACTCTGTTCTTATAAAATCTTGTGATAGAAAATCTCCAAATAATTGAAAGAGAAGAAAAGAGGCATACCTTCGAACTTGTCCGCAGAGATGATGCACCGGTCATGAAACAAAAGTAGCGGGAGCAGCTTATAATTATGATTATCGGCCAAATTCATTATCAGAAAATTCTTTATATGTTTTCATCCGTGCTGTTTTATTCTTTAGATACCCAAACTGAAAAAGTATTCCTACCCACTCTGTTCTTCTAGAATCTTGTAACAGAAAATCTCCGAATCATTGAAAGGGAAGAAAAGAAGCATACCTTCGAATTTATCCGCAGAGATGCTGCACCGGTCATGAAACAAAAGTAGCGGGAGCAGCTTCTAATTATGATTATCGGCAAAATTCATTATCGGAAAATTCTTCATATGTTTTCATCGGTGTTGTTTTATTCTTTAGATACCCAAATTGGAAGCCATCCAAACCACTCTGTTCTTCTCAAATCTTGTAACAGAAAATCTCTAAATCATTGAAAGAGAGAAAGAGAAACATACCTTTGAATTTGACCACAGAGATGATGCTCAAAATAAAACAATCAGGAAACAGTGCATGTAAACGGCTAAAATTGGCTTCCGCTCTTTATGCTTTTTAACTTAGCTATTGCATCTTTGGTGTGCAATGGGTTACGTCAAATAATTATATGGATGTATTTTAGTAATTGTAGATATATTGGTTGAAATGGGAAATAGTTTAGATGATAAAAAAATGTAAGAAATGTAATAAATTAAATATAAATTTTATACAAATAATTTATGTGAATAAAAAATGTAGAATTGATATAGTATATAAAATAGGTAGAAACTTAAGTTTTCACCAATAAAATGTTCCCCCACTACCTTTCCTTAAAATATTATGTACTTTTAAAATGTTAAAAACATTTGAAACCACCCAATCTAAATATAGACTTGTCAACCTTGACCAATAAAATGTTCCCCCACTACCTTTCCTTAAAATATTATTTACTTTTAAAATGTTAAAAACATTTGAAACCATCCAATCTAAATATAGACTTGTCAACCATCTCGCTGGCCTAGGATAAAACATTACCAATAAAATGTATGGCATAAGAATAATTCACTCCACTATCCAATTTTGAGAGGAATTAATTAACCATGTCATCTTAACAATAATTAGTTTAGGATCAGTAAATACTCTTTGAACTTATTTATACAAAAACTCAAATATAGTAAATTACAGTTGTCATGTTAATCTTAATTTTATTGGATAATCTCAATATAGTAAATTTTAGTTTATCCATGTGTTGTTTTAATAGAATGCTTAAATTGCATTACAAGAATTCTTGCAATTGAGTACAATTGTATAGCAATCTTGTAACATTTTTTCATGGAATTCCAATGTATTTGTAATAAACAAAAGATATATTTAGTATTTGAAAAAGTGAGAGGATATGTAGTAAAGCAAGAAGAGAGATATAATTTATAAGAAATAATGTATATAAATTTTGGTAATAAAGCAAATAAGAAAGTGACATATCCATAGTAGGTCAAATGCATGTTAAGTGCTTGAGGAGGGTGATTAAAAAATGTAGACTAAGGATATATATACAATGATGAAAATAGATTTTTTTTATAGAATGCTTAATTTGCATTAGAAGAATGTTTGCAATTGAGTAAAATTGTATTGTGATCTTGTAACAGAGTCATTTTAGAGCTCCAAGGCTTTTGTAAGAAACAAAAGATATATATTTAGACGATGAGAACATAGTGTAAAAAATAACTAGTAGAAACGAGAATGTTGAAGTTGAAATTCAATAAATATAATTAGGTACCTTTGGTTGAGTAGTTTGTAGGTCTTAGACAATGAGAACATAGTGTAAATGACCAATGAGAGGATCTTGTAGTAAAGCAAGAAGAGAGATCATTTACAGTAAAGAATCTATATAAATTTTGATGGTGAAGCAAAAAAGAAAGCGATATACTTGTAGTGGTTCAAATGCAGTTTAAGTGCCTAAGGAGGTTGAATTTGACATTGTTGTCAATCGACTATCTTCGCTTTTTCGGCGTGCAACATATGGGCTTTGTTGCATGTGTGCATATCGTTGGAATGTGAAGGTTGGGTGTATGTGAAGACTTTGTAGACCAAGTATTCTTGAAATAGCTATGAATGTGAGGCCTTGTCGGTCTATGTTGCCAATGTCAATTGTGGCCCTTGGAAGTGTTAGTCCTTGTGACTTGTGTATTGTCAAGGCCCATGCCATTTTAAGTGGAATTTGACGGCGAAGCCCCCGGCTAAGCGGGGATATTGGGACATTATTTGGATTGTTATGGTCCCAAGGTGGTCCAATATAGTGTTTGAATTGAAAAACAACAAACAAGGGTAGTTGAGGTGGTTCTTCACCCTCACTATATACAATTGATTTTACTTGTCCAAGTGCACCATTTACGAGCCCTGCTTCGACCCATATATTTGAGCACAACATGACCTCTTGGCCAACAGATAAATAAATTTGAGCTTGAAGTTGTTCTTCATCTGCATTTGTGTATGTCGATCCCCTGAGTTGCTCTGCAGTGGAAAGTGCAACTGGTGTTACCAAAGACAACAACATACGTTTGTTGTGTAGTAACACCATTTCATTTGTTGCAAATAGATGTATTGCAGATAAGAAAACAGAGTTTTCTGTAGAACTGAGTGATGAACTTGAGCGTGACATTAGAACTTGCCAATCTTCTTGTGTAGGCTCTGTATTTCATAGATTTGATAGAAGTGCACGAAAAGCAATTTGGGAAGGATTTTCACCAATTTGTCGAAATATTTTTGTCAGAGTCGCCACTGTTGTGAAGCTGCACCATAGAGTCCCACCATAGGAAGTAGACGCATACATGGGGATATCTTTAACTAGTGGTAGTTGGCCCAAGTCGCCAAAGAGAATAATTGATCGCCCTCCAAAGGGTAGGTGGTTGTGGACAGGGAATGCTTCCCGTAGTCTCATATCAATACGTTCTAGAAACTTTGGACCAATGAAGCTCATCTCATCTATTAAAATGTACCTAATAAAGTACATGCTTTCTTGGAAGGTAGCAAGTGTTTGGCCTTGCAGGGGAGCCATTTCTTTTATTGGAATGTGAAGAGCACAATGAATCATTGATGCTTGAATGTTGAAAGCAGCAACACCTGTAGGTGCAAGAAGTAGTAATGGTGATTGTTGAATTGGCCCTGATCTCATGAGGGAAAACCTTATTTTTTTATGAGGTGTGATTTTCTAGTTCCTGCAGTTCCTTGAACAATTAGCTTTAGTGGTGGTTGTAATGGAAGAGTTCTTTGATGGGACATAATTATATCAAAAGCTTTTTGTTGCTTAGTAGAGAAATTCGTATGGGATTGTCCATGGAAATTATGGTGCACTTGAAAGGTTGGTCGGTTGGAGTCTATGAAAGTATTAGCAAAATGCATTTGTAGTGGGGTGAGGCTGGTATGTTGCCATTCATGGTGCATGTCAATGTCATGTCGACCAAGCATGTCTAGTGCATCAAGTTGTATAGGAAGGTATGGGTACAAACTTGAAAGAACCTGCCATTCTTCAGGGTTGTGTCTTTGCAACACATGGTCATTGCTTGAGTTCCTACTATCATTCAATGCTTTGGTTGGAGTTGGATGTGTGCGGTGTACATGCCATGGCCTGTATGTAGAAGAGAAACTTTTCCATTGTGATATTATTTGATGTTCAGAGGACCCAAATTCAATGTCAATATTCTGGAATGGGTGGTATAGAATTAGTTCACTCCAACAAAATTCATGAAAGGTTTTGTCTTCCCTTGCAGGGATGCTAGTGAACCTAGGTGAGACACGAACAATTGCTTTGTGGGGGCGCTGCTTCCATTGTTCATTTTTTCGGGAAGCTTTAAAGGTCCATTTTTGAGTCAGTTCAATGAGGGACATTGCCTGTAGTTGAATGGGGCGGGCCATGTAGGCATCAATGTATGTAGGTGATGTGGTAACTGATGTGGATGAGATCGATACACGTTGAAATTTGTGGTGATTAACATTTAAAGACACAAAAGTACTACTAGATATGGAGAGGGGTCATTTTAGTAAAAGGTGGCAAGTTTCTTGGGCACTAATATCACGATCAACAAGGCTATCAGTAACCAGTTTTTGAAAAGCTATTGGGGCAGGCATTTCTGAATCTAAATTGGTTGAGATTTGAGATAACATGGCATGGTAGGTTTCGGATTTATGCTCAGCTTTTGCTGCATATTTTGCAATATATTTGAGGACAACATCAATTGACAATACAGGTTGACAATCTACATTAGCCCTCCAAATAGATAGGATAGATGGGTTGTGGAGGTTCAAGCAATCATCATTGCAAGCTGGTGTGTACTTAGGGTGACCGATCTCATCATTTGAAAGACTTGACTTATCTTCCATGGGCCATGGTGCCTTATATCAACATACTGTAGATGACCCTTTCTTCCTAAGGCATGTTAGCAAACTACACTTTGTGTGTCGTTCGACACGGTTGACCAATTCACAATAGTCATTTGAAGGGTCGCATGACAAGATCCTTGTTGTATCTAGCAAGCAAGGATCATCAAGAACAGAGCGCTGTAAATTTTGGTTTCTCAAATGGGGGCTACGTGGGTTCCAAGCTGAAACATATCTATCTATGTAATCAAATGCATTATGTATAGATTGAATGTTATTCCATTCCAATCTACTAATATCAGGTGCTTGTTCGAGCCATAAAAAACCATGGATGTGTGCAAATCCCCTGTGTTGCCATTCATATCTATGAGAAGATTATATTTAGCAAACTATCAAGGTAAGAATCTATTGTAAAAAATGAAGCGATGCTTTGTAGTAAACAAGAAAAGTACGCATGTATTGTGCAAAAGTGGGAAATAAAGGTTTTACCTATACCAATATTTAGATGCACCAAGAAGTTTTTCCAAGACCTCTTCGCGAAATGCAGTAAACCTATGGTGCATGTCGACTGCAGTAAGGTGTGGATTTTGTACAATGTTTTGGATCCTCCATCTAGAAGCCATAGAAGAATTTGTAGGAGGCATGGTTGGCATGATGTTATGCAAGTCTGGCCATTTTGTATCCACTGCACTAAGGGTGAAGAAGAGTGTCGAGCAACCAATTTGTATGACCATGTCAGAAAGTTCCCCTCGACGCTGGGTCCAAAATGGACGAGTCCCACAAATTGACGAACTAAATCGCATGAGCTGATCTACAAGTTTGTCATCTGGCATGTCCTTCAATCTTTGGCGTAGATCTGAAACTGTTGAGGGTAGGAAACCATTGAGATTTTTGCTGACAAATACAAAGGAGGTTTCCTAGCTACGATGGCGCATAATAATATTTAGTATGAAGTACCTGAATTGGGGGTGTTGGCCAAACCGATTATCATGGTACCTTAGGAGATGGAGAGCATATTCATGAAGTTTAATTTCCTTGATACGTTGTTGCTTGAATGCAGATTTTCCTATTGGGAACAAAGTGGGGAATGCCATTGCAAATAATCCTTCAGTAGTGTATTCATTTATAGGAGATGGAGAAATGGGTGGCCATGCAATGATTGGTGTTGGTCGTCCGACACCTAGGTGTAGCAAAGAGCGCACTTCTTCGACCTCTGTCCGTGCATGTGGGAGATTTGTCACAAAGGATGTAGTTGGCAACAAGCTTTGTTCAATGGGGTCATCTTCTCTATCACTTATTTCGTCAAAGCTTGTATTTGTGGTAGTAGGATTTGAAGATGTTGCATAAATAAGTTTTGAGACATCAATAGAAGACTCTGGCAAAGTGGATAATGCAAGCTCATCTATTTGGACATCCTTGTAGTATGGGTCATTGCACATCTTATATTTAAGTTCCTCGTGGACACGTCCTCTACTAACATGGAAGCTATATGGTTGTTGGCCGATTTGTTCCCTATTAACTATTAGTATATCAAGATCATGAATATGTCTGGGCAAGTAGGATGCAATTGCAGATATATCTTGGGGAAAGCAAATAGTGTGGCCACTATATTTTAGTTGTCCCCCCCTTGCATAGGAAACTTGAAGTATTGGGCTAACCCTGGCTATTAACATCTCTTCAACTTGGGATAGAATTTGTAAGTATACAGGTTGCTCACCAGGGTCCATGTTGTTCCAATTCGAGAAGCGATGGTCATTTTTTTCAGAAGTGCATCTATAACAAGTAGGGATTCCATTTGATTGTCTAGTTTTGATTCCTGGATATCTCTCCATGCAAACCATACAAGTTGACATTCTTGATAGGCTATCTATCTTTGAGCGGAAGTTATTTCTAGCAAAGAAAAACTCTTGTGGAAAAAATGGCAAAGGGGGCATTTCGATAACTGGGTCAAGATGAACTATATTTTGTGGGGGAGGTGCAATTCTTTGTAGGTTGGGTATGGTAACAGGAGGAGAGATTGTGGAGGTCGAGCTTCCAGCAACATGAACTTGCTTGGCTTCATGTCTTCATTTGTTAATTTCATCTTTCCTTGCATGGTATTGTTTACGTTTCATCTCATTCTGACGAGAACGTTTTTCTTGCATACTTCCATTTTTTGGCTCCATAATAAGGAATGCTGAGGAAAGGAGCAATGAAATAGATTTATGAGAGATGACTAGTATATTATTGAGAGGAGAAAACATGGTGTGATAAAAAAAATTGGAACATAAGAGGAAACAAAAGCATGTAAATATATGGAATGTTAATGTACAGAAAGTTGTTAAAAAATATAAGGATAGTGTTCATTTATATGCTACGAAAAAATAGAATGCGGACATATAATGTTTTTGATAACAAAATAAAACTATTCGCATTTGGTGATAATGTTTTCATATATGGCCAAGCCAAGTTTAAAGTATTGCTAAGAAGAGAGAAGTGCAACATTTAAATTAGGTACAAAAATTATATGCTACGAAGGAGAACATATGGTACGAAAATTAGAATTCAGAAAAAAATGTACCAGTAACTTTGTATATGTGGACATACAATGTTTTTGATAACGAAATAAAACTATTCACATTTTTGTGATAATGTTTACATATATGGGTAGGCCAAGTTTACAGTATTGCTAAGAAGGGAGAAGTGCAACAGTTAAATTGGCTTTATGGCAGTAATAACAATGCTTTGTGTTTCCTGTCCACCTAAGGGAATCATTTTGATGGTCAGCTCAATGTAAAATTGGCTACCAACAATATGGTCCAAAATGTCGGTAGCAGCATCAGGTTCAGCAAGCAATAGTTGAAAATCTTTTACGGCAACACCTAGTAAGGAATTCGTTGGGCCTTCAAATGCAATAACTTTGAGGAGCTCACCACTTGCATATTTCAAGTCCATTTTGAGCATGTAGCTAAAGTCACACACAAGGAGATCTGTAGAGCACTTTGGGCATCGAAAAGTAGTAGGGGATGTTTGCAAAACCTTTTTCTTACACTTTTTATTGTCCACCAATAGGGGGCATGAAAGGTAATAGAAGTTGTCAAGATGTAGTTTTGAAATGGAGGCCTTTATCAAACATTTTTCTTTTCAAACATGTTTTTATCTGTAAGAGATGAGATATTGACTAGATTTGCAAACTTTATGGGAGAAGGTTGTTTTTGTGACAAGCAACTAAAGGGCTTGGCAGTTTCTCTATTGGCATACCATGTTTGTAGGCTTGAGGCCTCTACTAAATTTGGGTTTATTAGAATTTTAGTTGGGAAAATAGTATCAAGACCTATTCCACACCACGAGGTAATACGTGCCGATTTAATCAAAATAGCATAAGGCTTTGGTTATACAGGCATATCAGAAATTTGTATTCCATCAATATAGCAATGATGACCCCAAAGTGTAACATCTATGGTACAATCTAACATGTCAACAATTGTAGCGGTGCATTTGATTGTCTATGTACCATCTCTTTTACGAATGGTTGATGTAGGGGAGATAGCTAAAAGTATTCCAATGACATCGACGAGGGAATTGATAGGCAAGGAGGACAATGAATGGATGCTTTTAATGTGGAAATTATGTGTGGGTATTGTGGAGTTCAAGGATGTGGAAGGAGTTATAGTTGATGAGCTATGGAGAATTATTTTGTAGGGATGTGTGGAGGTACTATATTTTGTGTTTGTAACTTTCATGAAACCGTTGGAGATGATATAAAGACTATCAGAGTGAATGGCATGGTAAAATTCTTCAACTTGTTCGTTGAAGCAAGAAATATGAATTTCAGAGCCTGCCATGTCTACAAAATCAAATCCAAAAACTTTTCCATCACGTCCAGCATTCTTATATTCATGGATTGACGATTTCATCAAGGCTCGACCCTCAATGGTCCAATTCTTATGGTTGGGCGTTAACATTTTTATTGGAATTGGTTTAAAAGGGGAAATACTCAGTTGAGTCTGAGGCTCTCCATCTTCTTCCAATGAATCAATTGTAGATTGAGAGGATCCCAACGGTGTTGGAGAGCTACTTGATGGGAGGGAGCTTCTAGACTAGAGAAGAGGAGTTGGAGTTCCAACAATTGGTGCATTGTTTGAAATTAATTCAAGGTTTTCAATAATGATAGCCCTGCAATTATTAAAAGTGATACATTTAGTAAGAGCATGTAGAGGAAAAATAAAAAGAAGACAAAGTTTGTAGGAAAGTGTGGACGTATGTAAATTTATGGAACATCTTTGAAGTATACTGTTTAAGTAGGACAATAGAACCTTTCACTAAAGCCTCCTCCAACACAAGATCATTGAATTGACCAGGAAGTAAAGCATGATGTGTGTGTAATCCATCTGAAAGTTGAATGCGGTATTTGACAACTGTAGAGCGAGCTTGTTGAATGGATTCAATGGATGCAACTTGCAAAATAGGACTCAAACCAGATATGCCTGCAAGAATATCTGCAATGGCATTTGCAGTCAATTTTGCCATTGCTTTTCAGATTTAGTATTCTAAATGTGCCTGCAAGCATGTGGGAATATGATAATTAGGTTTGGGAGCAAATTGAAATATGCATTTTTTGGCAATGCTTCTAATATAAATTTGCCCCATAAGTTGGAAATTTATGTAAAAGAGGGTTTACCTTTTTACAATTCCTAAAAATGTTAGTGGTTTTTTCGAAAAGGTACAAGACTTTGTATTATGTTCGATGTTTTATTGTAAGAATAAAAGAAATTGGAATAAATGGTAAGGGAAAGAAGGTTTTGTAAGCATTTTTTGTAAATATATGCAAAGGGAGAAATCAAAAGAAATTCTTTTTTAAAGAATTGTATAAATAAAAAAGAATAAATAATGTTTAATTTGTTGAGAACTAAAAAAATTTGTAATATATCTTGTAAGCAATTAACCAACAATCATAATTCAGTATAAAATCTATGGAAAAAAGGAAACTTGCAAAAGTGTGAACTATTAGATGCCAATGTATGTTTTTTCTTGAAGGTGAACAGTAAAGTTAAAGAAGATAATAGGAAATGGAAAAACACATATAGATAATAATTACAACCTAATTTGATCCTATTTTTTTTCTAAGACAATGAAACAAAAGAGCATGCAATGTATTTTATCTAATAAAAAGAGTGGAGTATACAAAAATTATAACATTTATACCACAAATTGTACTTCAATTTTTTGTTGTCCTTGGAAAGGAAAAGTTCCAAAAGGCGCATTAAGAGCATTCAATACAATTTCAAGAATGAAGATGATGGAAGATATTTAAGGTACAAATTAACGATAAAGAAGAAATAATGAATTGGAAACATACCTATAGATAACACTTGGATATGTAGTTCTCACAAGTATTGCGTGAATTGAAACAAATTTGATCCTGCAGATACAAGGAGTACAAAAGGTGGTGAGACAAATTCAATGGCATAACAAACAACTTGAATGTCCACTACAAATAAAGTGCCACTTTTAATGCAAATATAATGACATTCTAACATCGATAAGGTTTAAAGTTTGGTGTTAAGAATGGGTGTATCTTTTTGAGACAAGAATCGGTCTATCTTTCTTTTTTTTTATTAAATTGGAAAATAGAGTTACACATTTGATAAAGCATTGAAATTTTATATGACATTGGTTTTTAAATATTTATAACTACAAAAAGGAAAGTATTACATTTATTGGTTTAAAATTTGGTGTTAAGAATGGGTCTATCTTTTTGTTTTAAGTAAATTGGAAAATAGGGTTACACATTTGATAAATCATTGAAATCTTATATGTCAATGGTTTTTAAATATTTAGAACTACAAAAAGGAAAGTATTACATTTTTTTTTTTTTACTAATATTACTAATTACAAAGGGCTAACATACTCAATACAGCATTGACAACTTATTTATAAAAATGTTGTAAATATATAGGCTTCATAAAAAAAACATAGTTTATTTATTTCTTGTTTGCCTTTGTAATTACAATCATGTGTACAAAATTTTAGAATGCTACATAGGTGGTATCCAATGCCATAAAATTTAATACGATGCCATAAAGTGTAGAAGCGCAACAATGAGAGAGAAGTACGAATACTATTGCATATGTATAACACCAGGTACAAATTTGGCATATCTATATATATTAAAACTTGAGGGATGTTTTTGTACTAGAAGGAACACAAACTTCTTTGTTGCAGTAGGAAAATAAAATTTATTGTACGAGTTTCATACAAAAAAGTAGGACACTAGTTATAGTGTCCTATGTTCGTATTCACATTTCAAAACTGCACTATATAAACATTTGAAGAACAAAGGCTTCAAGCATTGTTTATATAGTTATCAAAAGCACATTTAATGTATGGAGCACCACCCATCCCGTATACCTCGTCAACGTGCATTTCTCGTAGAAATGCACAAAATGCGGCCAACTTGTCACAAGTTAAGTGGAATTCCTGTAGTGTGTTTTCCATTGCCTGCACCTCAAAACCCTGGACACTGTGTACATTTCGAACAACTGTCTTCATTTTTTGCAAATTATCAGAGCAATTAACGATGATTTCAGTTGAAAGATCTACAACATTTGCAGAAGATCCATCCCAATTGGTTGAAGGAGGTGAAACGATTGGAATATCGGGGGAGCTATCACTATCTGATACTTCAATGATATCGGTCTGTAAACGAGGAACTGCCATTCCTGGATATAGTGAATTTAAAAATAACACCTAATGTTAACTAATTGTATTATTTTAAACATCATTATGGATAAGCATTAAAATACACACTATAGCAAAGTAGAATATAATAATTTTTTACCATGATATAAAATGTTTTAAAAATCTAAAATAACATAAAGTAACACTATTATTTCAGGCATTTGAATGCAAGTGAAGTAACTAAAAGATGTTTTTTATCAGAATTAAATACTAATTGGTATTTGAAAGATAATGTTTTTATTACTAACTATATATTTAAAAATCTTCAACATTGATATAGATACCAACATAGATACTAATAGGTACACCGAAGAGGTGGAGAAGATCATTTAGGAAAAAATGTTGTATTTTTTAATATATTTATGTAGTACATGAGGTCATTTAGCAAATGATATTGTTTGTGTAACAAAGGTCTCAATAGAGAAGTGATAGCTTCAAATGAACTATGTATATACTTACACTAACTTTAAATATTATTTATTTTAAATTTAATCTCCTAAATGTGTTCTATTATTGACTTGAACAAAAATAAATAAAGATGTTATTTAATATATAAATTCAAATATTTTACCAAATACCAACATTTTTAAACTAAAATTTAAAAAATCACATAATTTTAAACTAAAATTAAAAAAACTAACATAATTTTAAACTAAAATTAAAAAAACTAGCATAGTTTTAATCTAAAATTAGGAGAACTAACATTATCTAAAAAGTTAACAGTGCAAGCTCAACCTATTTTACTTTTAAAAATCGTAATCTCATGAATACACATGAAAAATTCTAGAATATCTTGACATAGGAATTGAGTGACTTCAACTAGCCACTATGTATGGCCATGCTAGATTTCTTTGAAGAAACAGATTTGAAGGATCAAGAAACTTGGAAAAATGAGTTATCAAAATATTTGTGAGGCATCCTTGATCACTGTACTTGATTATATTTTATTTGTATCTCATGGATGTAATTATAATGTCTAATGTCAAGTGGGAGAATGTTAGGATAATTTACAGTATAATTATTATCCTGAGTTGATTTGTGTTTCTCCACATTCTTTGGAAAGTGTTCTAGGGGACATGAGGGACAAAATATTAATTATTTATTCTCCTATGAAAAATTGTAATTGCATTCAAAGAGGTGGACCTTCATAGTGGTGATTACAAAGCATTTTGGGAGGATATTCCTCTTGGGTGTCCAACTTTGTGAGTGGGGATCACTTTGGTGTGCATTTCCTTGCATGTTATTTGTATGTTTTGCATGATCCTGCATGATTGGGCGCCCAGGTTTGCATGTTGGTGCATGCTCTTACATGTAGCCGTCAGAGCCATTAGTAAGTTATCGAGCACTCGGGTTTGACCAATTTTGATTAGCTATGGGTTAGGCACCCATGTGAAAGCCATGTGATAATTTAATTTTATATTCCATGTTTATGTGTTATCCACTAAGGGGGGGTGTGGGTTTTTCCAGGTAGTTTTTCTTGTTGTTTTGGAATACCATTGTGGTATTCTCTCCCACAAACTTCCATATATTGGAGCCTTGAGATGGTGGTTTGAAAGAGTTTATTTGCAATTTTTCAGGGTGATGAAGTGTTGCTGGACTACAAAGAGGATTGTTGTATTGATGTACTTCCTTGAAAATTAATACAAACATTGGATCTCTTTAAGTGTGGATTTTTTTCCCACAAGGGTTTCTCCACCTATATCTTGTGTAACTTATGTTTGATGACTTGTTGTATTGCATTTTTTCTTTCATTTTTCAATTTCCAATCACATAATATTTCTATGGTAATCTTGAATATATAATATCATATTTGCAACCACTTTTATAAGTTCATATTGTTGCAATTTATACCTTGATTTCCAATAATAAGTCTATATCTAAGTTTGGCACCTTTGGCCTTATAAAATTAGTCAAACTCCAAAACTACTTTATTTCATACCCTCACTTTTCAAAATAACATCAAAAGGACTACAATAAATTCTATTTTCTATAAAATTCAAATTCTCTTGAAACCTTCTACCCTCTCAACTCTAGTTTTGGATTTATCCCACCAAAATTTAATAAAAATAAATAGAAAAATCAATAGTTTTACCCCATCTACTAATATAATATCCCTCAAAAAATTGCCAAAATTCAAGACCCAAAGATTATACAAAATCTTGGAACAAGAAGGGTCTTTCAAATGAGAAGTATTTGATTTATCAAAAATACATGGAAGCTTAGGAGGATGAGAAATAGGGAACACTCAATTTCTATTGGGTGGTGATCAAATAAGGTAACAGGGAAAACCTACACCATATTGTTATTATGGACAAGAGGGATGTGAAAAAACAAATTATCCACCATAAAAATATCTAATCTAGAAGAAACCCTCTTATTATCCTTTTGAAATTTAGACTAGTAGATCATAATCCTTTACTATTCTTCTTAAAGCTCATCAGAGGTTCCACAAGGTTTAAGATACCTATGTAATCTACGTAAATGTCTCTTGGTAAATTTGTGGAAGATAGAAGAGGGATAAATTTGGTACTGCCTAATTGTACTACACTTCACACAAGAAGGGAAGGTCAATTAGGATAAATTTTGGTTTATGGAATGGTAGGTAAGTAAATGAGCAAGTGCAATTATAGTTGTTCGATGGATTAGGGTTTTCTAATGGTACGTACAGTGTGTGATGCATCAAACTTGGTTTTATAATGACAATCTATACTATATAGTTACTATCTATACAATGCAATTACTATTGTAAGGGAAAACATATAAACTATTAATCATTGCCCATCCTATATGGCAACATTTGTGTTAACTACATGGAATAACCAATATATTGTCTTTTTTTTATTTCTTTCGATTAATATGGCTTTGGTCTCAATTTCATACATCATTTGTGTAAGTTGATTGAAATGTTCATTTATAGCTAAAAATGAAAATAAATATTTTTTTTGAATTCATTTCCTAACCTTCATTTACTTGTCTGCACTCAGTCCAATGATAAAACTGTTAGACTATTCGTTCAAAGCTAAAAACAGTTGCCAAAGACAGTGCCATATATATTTATGGAAAAACAAAAAATGTTCAGAGGTGCTTGCGTGTGAATTGAATCGCCTAGACTCTAATTTTACCAACATATATGATGAAAAAAACATAAAGTACTGGTGGAAATTACTCATTTTAGAGGAGACTTACATTTAAGTGATAGAAACAATTTATTAAGGTCTATCTCCCTCCTCTACGGAGTGAGTCCAGTTTGAAATGAAGGAAGCTAAATTTTATAACACCCGTTCACGTCACTTGTCTCTGAGGCATTAATGCTCTATCACACTTTGCATTCCTATTTGGTCAGCTATCTTTGCGTGGAGAAGAGGAGTTCCAACGTCTGTTTAACGCTACAGATTGTGATTCTGTTTTGATCACTCTAAAGCAATGCGAATGGTCAAAGTACAAACTTCACATACTGGATAAACATCAACAGTTGGCTGAATGAATATAAATATACTCTATAACCCACATTGAAACTTTATTTTCAGGTTGCACCTCGCCAAATTGGAGAAGTGAAAGGTCAATACCAGGAAGAGTTTGGAGGAGCAGATACAAATTCAACAAGCTTTGTCTATACTAGTTTACGATTGCAAATGTCTGCCTAGTATTTTGTAGAAAGGAGGCATTAATAGAAAATGTGCTCCCTAAAAATTAGCCTATAATGTACATGTTACCTGCTTTCTGAAATGGAATGATTAGCCTATTATTTCACACTTCTAATAGAAATTCCATCGCTTAAACTGTTCATCTTCAAGATTGGCTATAAGTGGAAGACAACAAGGCGGGGGGATTTGCTTATGGCTTCCCACTCTGTACACAAACAGATAATGACAGTCCCAGAGCATGATAAGGTTATCCCATCCCAGATTTCAGCTATAGAAGCATCCCATATGGAGACTTGGTGGGTACAATTGGAGATTCGTGGATTTTAGAGGACACAACCATATCCATAACCTGGTATTCAATCAAAGGATTCCAAAGCTACAAAGAAATGCAAACAATTGTCTCTGCTCTAGAGGAGGATGTTGCAGACCTGAAGCTGATCAATACCACATCTTCTTATTTCTATGGACAGGAGATAGCCAGAGCTGCTAGGTTGGTTCTCATAGTGGAGGAAACAAATTGTCATAGCCTGATCCCTCGTGTAAGAGAGTTTTTCGAGCATTCCATAACACTCTGGCTGGATGACACTTTTGAAGGGAATGGATTTGTGTATAAGCAAAAAAGGTGCCCAGGATTCGAGTGCTGATTTTGGGTTAGGCATGTATAATGATCATCACTATTATTTTGGGTACTTTTTCTATGCAATTGCACTGCTTGTCAAGCTTGATCACAACTGGGTTATGATGGTTTGCTATGAGAAAAAAATGGAGAGCAGACACACTATGCGAGGACAGAGACCAAGAGCATGCTCAAATGACAATCAACTGTCAGTTGCCAGTATGTAAGAGTTTGTCATGTAGCATATCCATTAGACATGAGAACTGCACAGTCAATTACATGCAATTCTGGTACCTTTTAGCAGCAAATTTAACAATTTGGAAGTTACCCATTGCCAAAAAAATTAGATTATAATTAGAGCACCATGAAAACACTAACCACAAGTATCACAGGATAACATTGCTTCACTTTTAAAGGATAGACAAATTAGTCTAAAACTAACATATTTCAATTTCAAGTCTGTTGAATGAGATGACAGCTAACAACCTTTGACCAAGAAATTAAAACTGTCAGCTCCTAGTATGCAAAATTTTGTCATGTAGAACAACAATTAGACATGAGAAACTGCAGTCAAGTTCACGCAATGCTAGTTGCATTAAGCAACTGATTTAAAATTTTGGAAGTTAACTCATATCAGAATATGCTAGGTTGCATCTTAACCACCGTGGGAACAGTAACTGCATGCACCACAATATCACATTACTCATACTTGGAAGGACACAATTTATCCCACGAACTACTAATATATTTCAAACTTCAAGCTTGTTGAAATAAGAAGACAACTATCAAATTTGGACCAAGGAGTTGAAAACAGAAAACCAGACACAATTTATCCCGCAAACTATAAATGGGAGTTGAAAACAGAAAACCCAAAAATACATATTTTCACAAGAATCAATACACTCAGACAAGAGCATTGCATCTGGAGTTTATTTTTAATTTTTAATAAGAACTATATTAGAAGCAAACCAGAATAGAACTAAACAAGCAATGACGAATCTTACCTGCTAGTGAAAGAGTAGTATGGATCAAAAGTTGTGAACTGATGCAAGCATCCAACTCGAAAGGTTGTTGTTGGAGTGATCAGTTAATAGGTGGCCTATATATACACATTGGAGGTGGCGATGAAGCAGTGGTTGAAGATAAATTGAAGTGTCGACAGCTATGAAATTAAATACAACCATCACGTTCTCATTGCTAAGGTGATTGAGTAGATAGGTGTACAAATAGGTTTACACACATGCTTTAGTGTATTTCTAACAATAAGGAAATATCAACAAACAAATATCAGAGCGCAATAAATGTAAACCGAATAAGCTTTGACTGTATGCCCAATTGCAATAGGTATTACATAAGCAAATTTTTATGAGTAGCGGCGGGCAGAGATTTCATCGAAAGATCTAGCAGGGATCAAGAGATCTAGCAAGGATTACATATTTATGGCATTCAAAGCAAAGATTTTCTGCTAGGCTCAGATCAGTTTATATTTCCTTTAGAAAAATATCTGCATTGCCTACGCATGTGGGAGTCATATGATTAATGCGTTGAGACAAAGAACTTTCAACGACTCAGATTAAAGTAAGGGTCTCCCGAGTAATCTTACACCTTCGACGTAAAAAATTAGCTTTGACGGTTTCAACTTGGATACGCCTTCGGCATAAATTAACTTCGCGACACGTGTACATTGCGCAACAAATATTTAGGTCATTATTTTGCTTTTCGGGAGTCATGTCGTGAATGAATGAATGAAATATTTTAATGATGTCCATGAGACTAAACAGTCTATGGGACCGAGAAACAACACGCCTAATTTGTCTTCATGCTCTTTTCCAAGTTGGATCTCCTGCTATAAATTTTGACTAGAAGGCTAGCCGTCTGATTAATCTTATCTTCCACAAATAGCTAGTGTATATTGTCCACTTTCAAACTATTTTCATGCTGAGTACGGATATCCTCATACGTAGTGCATTCCATGATTAAGTGTCATTTTGTTTCCACAACCCCTTTGTTGCAAAAAATATAAATTCTTTCTTCCCAAGTTTCCTTGGGTATCTTCCACCTACCGGTTTCACACCTAAGGTGATGCGATCCCATCCTCAATTGTGCCATTAATATTCTCGCCTTCCTTTTAATAGCTACACCTAGATAAATTTTTTCACCGTGATCCTTCGTCGGGTTAAACTCTTTGATGTAGTATGTTTTTTTTCTCCCAATCTGATTTGTCCACATGGCAGTTCTAAATTTTTCATTCACATAACTTTTTATTTCATTGTTGGTACTAGGACACTCTTGTAAGCTAATGCCCCACTTGTTCATTCACTTGTGGTTCTGTTTCATCCAAGTTTTCTTCCTACGATATAGTGTCTCTCATTCATAACCGCTTTAGGCCAATGGTGGTTATCCATGTTTTCAACCTTCTTTAAATAGCTTATCAACCGCGTTAATGCCAAAGCTTCCAGCGGGAAAGTCCCCGTTTCAGCTAAAAGAATTTCATATGGGACTGTGGTTTTAACTTTGAGACTGCTTGTTATTAGATGTTTTTGGATTCTTTCTAGTTGTCTCCAATTGCATTTAGACATACTACTTCCCCACACCTCACACCCATAAAGTACAATTGGAGAAACTAGCAAACCAAAAAGGGTTTTCTTGGTTTTCCAATCCCAAAGCTCGGTTTTTCTACATCTGTTTTGAAGAAGGTAAGAGACCTTCCAACCTCCTTGTATCCTTTTCGTACAACAAGTCTCCCAACTGAGCTTATAATGAAAGTCAATCCCAAGATATTTGTATTCTTTCACTATTTCAAGTGGGCTGCCTTCAAAAAGAAAGATATTATGCTTATATTTTCTATTCAAAGAGAAAATCATGATTTTGGTTTTGGAGATATTTACTTGCATCCCAACCTCCTGACAAAAGAGTTCTAGAGCTTTTAGATGTTCCCTTAACCCATGAGCTGTTTTAGAAATTAGTATAAGATCATCAACATATAAAAGTAGTTTCACCACATAACCTGCCAATTGGATACCATTCCCATCCGACTTGCTTAACCAAGCTTCCAACTTATCAATGTATAGCCCAAAAAGTGTGGGAGATAGTGGGGAACCCTGTTTAACCCCAATGTCGCTACCAAAACACTCTGACATACCTTCACTTGTTTTGATTTTAGCACTAACCTTCTCGTATAGCCTATGAACAGTTGCTCTATACACGCTTGGAATGCCTAATTCCTCCATTCTATTCCATAGCTTGTCTCTAGGTACCATGTCAAAAGCTTTCTTAAAGTCCACAAAACAACAATAAGCTTCCTCACCTTGAGTGTTCCAAATTTTTTCAATCAAATGTCTAAGGGTGATGCAGTGATCAATAGTAGAGTGTCTTGCCCTAAAGCTAGCTTGCCCTTTTGCCCTCATTTTCTGCCCAACTACTGATCCTCCATTCAATCATGATCCCAAAGAGCTTGCCAAAGTAGGATTGACCATAATCGTGCAGTAGTTAGATGGATTATTGATATCACCACTTTTAAATAAAGGGATGACCACACTGGTAGTCCACTCCATCGAAAATCCTTCTCGAGTGACATTATTGAAAATTCTTTTTATGAGAGGGGCAAGTGTCTTGATCCCCCATTTAAAAAATTCAGCCTGTAACCCATCTATGTCCTGCACTTTACCGCTCGCTAAATTCTTTATTCCTTGTTTAATATCATCCACAGTGAATATTTTCATTGATGTGTTAATAACCGGTGGATGATCTTTCTCGTGAACCCGCTCATAAAGAAGCTTAGCATACTCTAGCCATTGGATATCAGTAATACTGTTTTCAATCTTCTTTTTATTTTGTTGTAATTCTCTCCAAAAACCTTTAAGATTTTGTTTTCCAAGCAAGATTAGCTCCTTCCTTCTTTCATTTACATAATTAGATTTTTTAGACTGCACTAGTTTTTCATAATTTTTCATAGTTGAAATCTGAAAAATTATAATAGAATTTACATTTGATATTCATTTTCATAGTTAAATTTGGTAGATATAAATATTTAACTCTGTATTAATATATATTTTTCTTTATTTTAAAACTATTTAATAGATTTTTTCTATTCTTTTATTTTTTAAATTTAAATCTATCATTAGATTTTTAAAAAGGATTCTAAATATTCTTTAATGGAAATTTCTATTTTACAAATATATATATATATATATATATATATATAATTTATAGATTATTTTTAAATTATAAATATTTTGAATTTTTCTTATAATAATTTGTATAAATATTTTTAATACAAATTTTTTTATGATGGCTTTTATTATTCATTAATATTTATTTTATCATCATCATTATGAATATTTGTTACATTTATTTATCATTTAAATTAAATAATTCTTATTATTTAATTTAGATGAGTTAATTTCTCTCTTTATTTAATAAACAAAAATGAGTCTTTTATTATTATTTATCAAATATTTAAATAAAATAAATTGATTACATCTAATATTCTCATGTTAGTCATTAAATAAATAATAAAATCTTCAAAATTCACTTCATTTAATTAATTAATCAATTAAAATTAGTTAACTCATTTGTTTAATTAGTTCACCTAATCAATCTAATCAATCATGTCCTTCATGCAATCACTTAACTTCATGCACTCAATCAACTCACGCATCTACTCTCCATGCAATCAATTAACTCCTAACTCATTCATCAAATTCAATTAACTAATAATCTTATTTTAATTAAAATTAAAATAATTGGCAACTCCTCCATGATTGTCACCTCTCCTCATCACATCCATTACTCATACATCAAACTCATGATCCTAAATTAAATTTGAACCATACATTCCTCTTTCCAAAAATCTATAAATTTATATTCAAACCTGTCCATTTCATCAACAATTCTTAATGTAAATTAAGTTGTCGATCTAAAAACTGAGTGAAGGCTAATGTCATATCGCTAATGCCGAGAACATCCACATACCATTATTATCTAGAGCACATCTACAAAGTGTGTTGGCCTTCTTTAATGGTTCAATAACTAAGCCCTCAAAGCTATAACCTGAAGATTAAATATATGCACCAAGTAGCTATCTTGCTCATCATGAATGTTCATTTCATTATCAACCCAGGGACATGAACTTGAAATGGATCAGCACTATATATGCACTAGGATTCCATTGTAGCAATCTTTATCCTATAACTTAGAAAGGAGATAGTACTAAAAGTAAGATGCTTGAAAGGAAACAACATAAGCACTAAACATAAACAAACCACTAAACTGTACTAAAATGAATTGCAGAAATAGAAGTCTCGGTAAACAAACAAGAATTTACTTTGTATGTCATGGCTGCAGGAACAAACACAGAATAAAGTTCCAATGGCTGCAGGAACAAACAACTGCTAAGATTGTAACTAATTGTTGAACATAAAAGTAACTACTAAAGTGAAAGGATGGAATTCTCACCAAGTGGGCCCCCTTGAATAAGTTTTCCCAATACTAACTCAGATATAACAAACTAAAATATCATTTTATTCATTGAGAACATGATTACAATGTAGCAGCAACATAACTGTATTTCTTGAAAACTAAAAATGTAAGTACAATTCTCAGAATGTTCAACCTCTTCAAGAGGAGCATCTGACCATTATTTATAGAAGACAAGATTCTAACTAACTTACCTAACAAGGCAGTCAACTCCAACAGATTAGGAGGACGTCACTTATTGAAAGCATGAAAAAGAGGAAGGAGGTTATGCATGCACAAGATTCGGTCAAACTAGACTTGCTTCAACAAAAATCTACCATAACAATATCTCCTAAATCTAATCAACCAATAGACATGGCCATTAAGATTAACTTCCACACGAGCTAGAAGTTTCCAACCGCTTGACTTCTTCAATGTGCATCTCTACTTCACTTTTTCAGCAACCGAGCAGCTAGCATGAACTCCTTCCACATTGCAAGCTCCCTTTATTTATGCATCTAAATTTAGACCTGCATTATAACTTTAGCATGCACAAGACAAATGCATATCCATAATTACCCTTAAAGTAACATCCATTCAACTACATGTAAAATTAGTATAGATTAATCACATAGCATGCTAATGTCATCAAAAGTCGCAAGGATAAGTTTATGCCCAAGGTTTATGGATTTAAGAAAATAACATGGAGAGTGTCAATAACCAAGTGCCATAGTCTATAGTATCAACAACAAAATATATCATAAACCCTATCAAAATTGAGCCATTAATTGGACTCATCAAAGTGCACAATTGAAAGTTTGTGTGTATTAGAATAATATGTTAAGTGTTGTTTTTAATGCTTGTGTTTTATTCTAATTTGCATGCATTCATTCTAGCATGCCTAGTGAGACCATCCTTCATCTAAATATTCTTTTTTATGCATTATGTAAATGTTATCATTAGAATGGTGGTTGGCTTCTTTGAGTGCAAGGTGTAGGTATGCACTATTTGAAAAACATATTGTTTCATCCTATCTGGGATCTCTATTTTCCATCTAATTTTATTCAAATCCATATTATGATAGTATTGATATGCACTGAAATAATTTATTTAAGATATATTTGGGCATCCAAGAAAATCTTAAAAAATGACAAATTTTGGTAAATTATATTTTATAATGGCAGTAATTTTCTTTCATTTCAAATGTTAATTGGATCTTAGCAATTGGTTCACCATAGTTGTGTGAAAAAAATTTTGGATCATCTTATATATTGTGAAAAAGTGGTGACCTCCTTGATGACCAGTACAGTTTTGATAGCTATTTCAAAGCTAAAAGTGTTTGAAAACTTCCCATGAGCTAGGTTTTAAATGTGTATGTTTTAAACATTATTTTTAATGTGTATTCTTGATAATATCAGTTAAATCAATGACAAAAACATTTGATCAAATTTTGAATTTAAAATTATATTCAAAAGCCTCTCATTCACTTGTTTTGTTCCATTAAATTGAGCTAGGTTTCGAGGAGATTTCATTCCATCATTAATTTTATATTTTTTTGAATATTTTTCTATTAATGCCCTAGATAATCAAGGATTACACTTTAGGGGATGGTTGTTATAAGGGAAAAAAGTTTAGAGTGTTAAAGTGATATTTTGGTTTTATATAGTTAATTGAGCAATTTAATTTGGAGTTTTTACTTGATCTCTTGAAGTGCAATTGAAGTTGCTCAAAGAAATTAACAGTGCGGCTTTAGATCTAAATATAAGGAATTTACATTTATAGTGGCTTGGTAAGCACTAAATTTTAAAATAAGAATTTGAGAATAAGGTATATTATGTTGGTGTAGGTTTTTATTTTCCTAATGGATTAATTTATTTTCTCTTTGTCTTAGGTTTTTCCTACACTTTTATTAAGCTTCCTTAAGATAATAAAGAGATTTTTGTGAGATGCATAGGACAATTGAAATGGGGGTGAATTAGTTGTACATTAAAACATCAAAACCCTCATTAACATTCAAATCCTTATTAGCCCTTAAATCCTTAACCTGATTTAGCATGAAAGTAAACAAGTGAAACAACAAAACATTAGAACACCATGCACTATATAACACGATATTTACCTAGAAACCCCAAGAAGGGGAAACCACGATGAGGCTTATCTCACAATATAAATTAATAGCAACACCGAATACAGTAGGTTCACTATCAGAGGGCTCACTACCTAAAAGAAAGAAGGGCTCACTGTCGGATTAGAAGGAAGGAAGAAAGGAACTATTACAAAGAAAAGTCTTAGAGCAACAAGAAGATCTACCACAACAACTTTGAACCATCCACAACCTCCAACTCACTTCCTTCAATAACCTTAGGTACACTATAAATGTAGACCTTTCTACTATTAATTCGACTTCATAGGCATTAAGCTCACACTCAAATCACCACACAATCAAATTTGCATATTTCGCACACCTTCTACATATCCAAACACATATCCAATGATTTACCTTGCTTATATATCATTCTCAACCCTAAAAACATTCTACAAGGTCGACTATGCACCTCAAACATGCAATTACAAAATAGGTCGGCACTAAACACTTCTACGATGGAAAGAAGTGAAGGATGACCGCACCAAGGATTAAATAGGACCCAAATATACATCAACACACTTTTCCAATCTTTCACAAACAACACACCACTTCCACAATTAGTGCTAACATGCCAAGTCGGCCAAGCCTATATTAATTCCCTTAACAATTAAGCTCATGCTTAATCAAGTCCAAAGAAAACTTCACAGACCATATAACAACACTCCACAATATCCATACACCATCTTAGAATATTATAACATCATAAAAATATTTTGCAACTCCACCACGACCACCTAAAACTGAGAACACCATTATTTTGTGCAACTATAAATACTAGCACAAACATCCAACTCAGTAACCAACTTTGTGAAACACCTCAACACCTGAAATCTCAAGGGAAAGTATATACAAACATTATAAGAACATCCCCAAATCCACAAGACAAGAAACCTTGATGCGAAGAAATGCAAAGCAATCTCATTTCTCCCAAACAACCTTCTTTATAAACACACACACTGGTGAAAACAAATTTTATTGTCAATTAATCCAAAACCTACAACTTTGGATATAACACCTCTGAGCATCTCGGATCAGCATATCCAAACCACACAAGCATAACTTCAACCATGAATAAATGCAAAGCACAACACTAAGCCTCACTTTGTCACACTGTAATCTCTTTTATTCAAATTTTATCAAAAGCACTTGGAAACCAAGTGAACTTACTATAACTACAACACTTATTCATCAAGACATCAATGGCAACACTGATGATAGTACCATAGCACCTTCTTATCAAATCATAACAAGCTCTTGACAAAAATATCCCTAACTATGACAACACCAGCATCCTTCCAATAACTTCAACACATAATCTCCATATACTTGACATCAATGACCAAAACCGACTATTGTTGACATCAATGGCAACACCAGCATCATACTTGCAACAATCTCCCCCTTTGTCATTGATGGAAACACTGATTTTAAAAAACTATCAACTACAAAATCATACCAGAAGTAACTCTATGACAAACAATACTCCCCTTGACTAGGGCATCTCCCACTCTTCATATTCTCATTCTCTTGCTCCTAAAAACTATCCCCATGTGGTCTTCAGACCATATTCTCTTTTGCACTATGATTTTCAACCAACTCTCTCCCCCTTTGACATCAATGGAAAAGGGCCATAGAATCATCCAACTCTCTTTCTTGTATTGAACTCTTTTTCTCTCCCCATTTGACAACATTCAAAGAGAAATATATGTACATTTCACACATCACCTGCATAGAATCTTTCATTTTGACATCTGCATACACCACTTGCAACACCAACAAGAAACTAAACTTACTTTTCTACACCCTCCCCCTTAGGGGCACAAAATATGATCTATCTAACTTCACCAACCATCAATACTACTACCTTCTCCCCTTGAGAGGTAGTCTTCATCAGTTTAGAACAAAAAGAATAAATCTTAAATTGTTCCACAGAACTAATGCACACTCATATGCATCTAATTGAAAGGAGGGGCAATAATCCCTAATTTCTATCAAAGACACTCAAAAGTATCTTTAGGAAGAGCTTTTTATAGAAATATTTTCTTCAACTTGATCCTTTGTAGGCACATACTCCAATTTTACTTTATTTTTTATAACCTTCTCTCTTAGAAAGTGTTATTGAATTGATATGTGTTTTGTCCTTGAATGCATCACCGGATTCCTTGATATATTGACAACACTTGTATTACCACACAAGATTGAAATAGGTTTTGTAGACACTCAAATTATCCTGATTGATATCGTGCACTTGATCTTGATTAACTAACTTCAATTCTTCCTTAATCATTTCCACATTAACCAATTAATTGAATAATCTTTATTTAATTAATTTCCCCCTTAAATCGGATAATACACTTTATCAGATTTATTTCATCATCCACTAATGCTCTTCCTTTAATTAAATAAATCAACTTTATTGAATTAATGTTAATGTTCCTCTATTAATTAAATAAATCAATTTTATTTAATTAAATCTTATAGTTCTTCTTTTAATTAAATTAATTAATTAATGTAATTAAATCCTAAGGTTCTTCTTTTAATTAAATAAACCAACTTTATTTAATTAAAATCCTAAAATCTTAATATTCTCTCATATGATTTAAATAAACCCAAACATTTAAATCATGTGTCACAAATCAAGTTAATTAATCTTAAATTAATTAACTCCTAACACTAATCCCCATTCCTCTAGATTTTGACTCCACCCGAAAGTAAGTCAACCATGGTCAAGTTGCACATGTAAATCAATTTATTTGATTTACTAATTACCTATTTTCATTCAAAAAAGTGATGTATTCTTGGAATTTTCCACCCACAAGACTTTTCCCTCCAAAGGACTTTGTCCTCTTTCTTGAGCCACCTTGGCATTAAAAGCTCTTACATGTCCTCTTCTTACACAAGCCACCTTGGCTTTAAATGGGTCTTACACCTCCTCTTACACAAGCCACCTTGGCTTTAAATGGAATCTCACACATTCTCTTACACAAGCCACCTCTACATTTATTCTTCTCACATCACATCTCCCTCAAGATTCATTAGCATGTTGACAAGTGGCATTATGCTATTGGTCTATCCTTTAATCTCACATTCATCAATTTTCTTCATTCTTCAATCCTTGCCTTCTATAAATAGAGGCATCATTCTCACAATTTGGATCCATCAACTAAGAGCATAATCACTATAGGCATTTGAGTTCATAGCATTTCATATTTTCCATCCATCTTAGCAATATTATAGCCAATTTTATACTTGTTCATCACAAATCCATCATCAAGCTTATCAAGGGGTTAGGAAAGGGCTTCTTTCCACACCAAAGGAGCACTAATCCCCCTTTGGGATGCTGGTTTGAGCATTAGAATAGCATTTCATTAGTAGTTTACTTGTTAATCTACTTAGTTTTCATGTTCTTGTGTTCAAATGAATTTCATAGGGAATGCTTAGTCCTACTTGTTTCTTCACTAATGATAACTTGTTTGTTCATGTTTGAGTAGGTACAGAAGGAGCATTCATATTTTGGTGTTAGAAGGAGGGCATAGCCCTGTTTTTAATATTTATCTTGCAAGTTTCGTCAACAGGTTTGTTCGTGAATTCTAATATAGCGCATCAACTATCTATTTCAGTGCATTGGTGGTGACTTTTGGCACATCAAATCCCTGTTATAGCACATACATAGCCCAGACCAACGCATTTACCTCCTTTCTTAGCATATTTACCTCCTATTTTAGTGCATTTACCTCCTATTTTAGCACATTTACCTCATGTTTTAGCACATATGCTCTTTGTTTTAACGCATATGCTCTTTGTTTTAGGCAATGTTGTTAGTCAATCTTAAAATGGCCATATCTTGGTCATACAAAGGTCTTTTTCGAAGATTTTTTTTAAATGGGGAGAATTTCATAAGATATCTAATGGTGTAGGTGTTTCTCAACTTTGATAGAGTTAAAAATTTCAAATTTTCACCTAAAGTCAAATCACATTGTAATTTGGTCTAAGTTTTAGTGTTTGTATGCTTAATCATTTATCTAACCCTCGTATCTTCTTATTTCTTGATTTCATCTAACATTTGGAGCTTGGATTGCAGGTTTTAAAGGATCATGGAACATGGAAGTGAAAGAAAAAGCATTTGACACTCATTGTAATAGTGTTTTTAAACACTCATGGGAAAATAACCCACCATATATCTTCCTTTCATGCTTTAGAACCAACTAGAATTATTTTGGGCATAAAATTAACCTACAACTCAAGCTTTGTCAAGTTGGTTAAAATAAAAAGAACCTTAGAAACTTACTAGCATTTTGATTTGGATTAAAATTGATCAAATAACTTTCACACTCAAATTTGGTGCTATAAAAATAATCTATTTATTACTTTTGAGGATTAAAAGGAACTCGTGCTTACTTTATTTTTTGTAATCTTCTTTACAAACTAATACCATTCGAATGCATATGCGCTTCTCTCACACTTCACAGTGATCTTGAGAATTAAAAGCATTATAGTGACATTAGGTTGTCTAAAATATTGCTTCCACACTTCAAATTTTGGCTTTAAATTTGAACAAAACATGCGAGTGTGAAGAAAAGGCATTGTGTGTGCTCTCGCCTAAATGCATTAGGTGGTCGAACTAAAAATGAACTTATTCGCTATTGTTTACCCTTAGAGAGCCTGCCTTGGTGGGAAAAAGTACTCACCCTAAGGGAACAACTCAAACTAATAACGAGCTAAATGCCAAGTTACTCCCAACCGATATATAAATTTGAATGTTGAGGAAATATCAACATTACAAAACTTCCTACGGACAAGCAGGTGATACTCTTTATTGGGTTGATCTTGTCTCTTGTGTGGCCTTTTGAACGGGTGCCTTGATTACGAACCAATTTGTGTAGAAGCCAAAAATCCCTATCTATTTGTTGGTGTCAGGAGGTCAAACCTCTGAAGTCGTCCCACGTACTTGTGGTTCAAAGTAGAGATGAAGAGTTTGTCATGGGAGATTCATGAGAACTCGAAGCTTGGTTGACCCGAGAAGTGTGTACCGAGAAAGGGGGAGCCAATGTGGTCAAGCTTCTAATCATCCGCTTTGAATAAGCACAACTGGAGAAATCCAAGTGGGAATCTAATAAATATTGCCTTTTTTATCCTAGGGTTGTTCCTTGTTATGGAATCAAAACACTTTTCTTCGATCTAAAACATTGGAAAAGAAGCATTCAACAAATCGTTAGAATTTCAAACCCTTTGGGAAGAACAAATACCTTTGAAAATTCCATGTGTTACTACTTGTCCCTAGGGGTTCTTATCCCCACAAGGCTTCTAAACATTTGGACACACATCTTAATTTATTTCTCCCCAAAGTTAACATAGGGAACTATTGCCTTGATTCTCTTGATTTCCGCATAATAGAATTTTTGGGATGAAAATAAATTGAGACATATACATTTAGTTTGAAAAGATAAATAGGAAAGTGTGGATGTGGTAAAAAGAACCAAATCTAAGCAAGATAAAAGACAATTGAACCTCACATGTGCTTGATCCCATGATTTCCTGTAAAGTCAAAATTCCTAAATCAAATCATCATAATCACCTTAGTCCAAAAGCTCATGAGGATCATCTTTCAAGACTTTACAAAGTTAGAGAGATATTGGTTTATAACTTTTACAAACGCGCTTCAAAGAACAACCCCAATTTGTACTCATTCTATTATAGTCAAAATCCAAGTCTTTTTCAACGTTTTGAGTTTCTCACATAAGAAGTATAGCATGTTCTTCAATACCAAGTTCTTATAAAAGGAAGTCTATCTAAGTCCAATCTAGGATCAAAATCAACACTCTCATCCATCTCTCAAAATTATGTCTCACAAATGACTCTTAGAATCTTGGGAAAAATCATTCATGCTAGGCTCTTGGTAATCTTCAAATCAAAATTAAAAAATCATCTTGTTTGACTAAGTGTGTGTGGATGAATCCTTCTTCATACACTTAATTAAATTATCATCTTGTGGACAAATTTTATTGCAAGATAACATCCAACATCTTGGGTTTTATGAGTTCATTATCCAAAATCCAAAATTCCAAAAGTCTAGTATCCTTCCAAGGTTCTTAAGAGTTCAGCTTCACACCATCCATCCTTCATCCCATCATCATTTGATCCTTAAACAAACTTAGATTTTCTTCTTTGTACCTAAAGTTTAGACCAACCTAAGGAATTAGAGGTTCACCTCGTATTCTTGAAAATTGATCCTTATTTTATGGTCCAAACTAGATCTCAACACAAAAAAACATGGAGTAAAATAAAAAGACATCCACTTCAAGTGACTTGAGTCAAACCGCACTTGAATTTAACCCCATCGGATCTAGCAATCCCCCACTCAATCTTTGTCAACAACCACAAGATCCTCAAGAGGGAGATTTCCAAGTGGAGGACATCACCAACAACCCCCTAGGAATGACTCAAGACGAAATCATGGAGATGGTCCAAAATCCTGAAACCCACAAGATTTTCAATACAATGATGAGACTCAATTTGTCACAATACATGCTAGCATTAGCAATGGAAGGGGCTAAACTCTCTTCTGATTATGATGTAAGCACTATTATGGGAACACCTCTTGGGACCATGCCATCAGTATCATTCACATCATCATTCCAAAATTTCATTCAACCCATCCCACAACCAATATCATCTCATGCTCCAAGCCCACCCATAACTACCAAGGGGAGTTCATTGCTTCATGCTCTTCAAACACACCCCCTTGTAAGTAACCAAAACTTAGACACAAATACTGCCCCACAATACCCAAAGCATCCTTACGCTCCACTCATCTTCCATGATACCAACAATGCATCCACCTTCTCTGCAACACCGACTTACTCTCTTGAGACACAAGTCTCCCTCCCCATGGTATCACAAGGACAAGGGGGTTTAATTGGATAAGGGGGAATCTTTGATCCTTAATCATCACTTTCTTAAGGAAACCTACCACCAACATCGACATCCACATCAATCCAAGGTTTAGGGCAGCCCCCTTTACCCAGCCTACCAATCCAAAATCAATCAAATCAGAACAATCCTCCAATCGTGAATCAAATCAATGTACCAAATCCTCCAAGCATGCCATCGATATTGCAACACTAGGTGGCACCAATCCAGACATCTCAACCAACCATTACACCATCTACAACACTTTAGATTCTCCCAAACATGGTCTCTCAAGGACCTAGCATGTCAACCATACCCTCCACCATGCAACTAATGGTCATCACACAAACACCTCAACAACCTCCTTAGCAAAACCCATCTCACACCATTCTGAATCCACCACCTCTACCACCAAATCCAAACATGGCCAATCAATACAACATCATGTTGCATGTGGCCCAACAAGCCTATCAAAAGGAACTCCAACAATTCCAAGCACAACAAGTCACACAAGTTGTGCAAAAAGCCACACAACAAGCACAGGTGCAACAAGCCGCACAACAAGCTGCACAACAAGCCCAACAAGCTGCCCAAGCGCAAGCACAAGCATTATTACAACAACAACAAGCCACTCAAGCTACACAAGCACAAGCCCAAGCTAAGGCACAAGCACAAGCCCAAGCTAAGGCACAAGCACAATACCAAGCGCAACAAGCTCAAGCACAAGTCTTGGCTTACCAACAAGCTTTGCAACAATACCAAGCCCAACAACATGCAACCACACAACAAGCCCAACAATAAGCATTGTTGGCACTACAGGGACAACAAGACCAATAACAAGCATTGTTGGCACAAAAACAACTACAAGCGTATCAACAAGCTTTACTTGCACAACAAATATTATAGCAAACCCCCACGAACGCACCACCAAATCCGCAAGTCACCTCACTCGTCATTCAAACCACAACATCCACATTCATCCCACCACCTGATCCACAAAATGACTTGTCCACTTAAATAAAAAATCTCTCACAACAAGTGTTGGACATCCAATCTAGGAAAACCACAAGGTAATTTATGTCCTTATCCATTTGACAGGAGCATTGTGATGAAGTCGTTCCCACAAGGTTTTGAGATATCGAGATTCAACAAGTACCATGGGATCGAAAACCCTAAAGATCACATCAGAGAATTCCATGTGCACTATATAGAAGTTGCCTATGATGAATCTTATATAATGAGGCTCTTCCCTAGAAGTCTGGTTGGCCCAACCGTGGAATGGTTCTCCTATCTTCCTCCCAGAATCAAAAAGTTCCAAGAAATTATGGATGCATTCATAAAAAATTACTAATTTAACATAGGCATGGATGTAATCTTGGAAGAGTTTTCCAACCTAAAGCAAAATAAAGGAGAGAAATTTGCATCCTTCTTGTAATGATGGTGATCCAAGGCCAATAGAAGCAAGTGGGCTATGCCAGAACAACAACAAGTCAAAACCATTATCTCAAATCTTGAAGGGATCCTAGCCTTCCATCTCAAAATCCAGTGCATCACCACCTATGATCAACTCATCCCCAAATCTCTTAACATCAAAAGAGCCCTCATTTCACAAGGGGAGACACCCACTTATCAAGACAATCATCCGTCAACAAGCTACAATGACAAACCTTGAACATGGGCGAATAACAAAAATGTTACCAACGATGGTGTTGTTGACACCAAGGTTGTAGTCAATGCTCCAAAACCTAACACACAACAACAAACATACCAACAACCTCAAAAAAACACCCAAAACACCCCACGACCCAATGCATTTTAACAACAAAACAACACACAAACAGTCAATGATCAATGTGGACCATCCACTAGAAACAAATATCCCCCAAGCGAAAGTACACACCGCTTGGGGAATCGATTGAATATGTCATGCAGTGACTCATTGAAGCCAAGATCATCACGCTCCCAGTCATTGAAAATTATCAGGAGCCTCAAGTTAAACCACCATGGTATAACAAGAAGCACCTTTGTGATTTTCATAAGATAAAGGGGTACATGATAGCCGGTTGCATGAGGCTCAAGAACCTGATCCAAGATCTTATTGATGACAAGGTTAACACTGTTGAACAACCAGCTAGAAATCAGGACCTCAAAATATACAGGAATCTGATGCCAGATCACAATAAAATGAACAACAATGGAAAAGGAAAAAAGTATGGCAACACCAACCACATTTATGACCATGTTGTCACATCTTTAGATGAATGGGTAGGTGTTATCCATATCCTAGGGTCCAAATCTGAGTGTGGAGTCACCACATGAGGTAGAAAAATCACTATCCTTGGACCATCCATGCAAGCCAGAGCACCCCCTACAAACTCAAAGTCGGTTGCCAATGGTTACAATGTCTTAGAACAGTTGAAGAAGACCTCCACCCAGATCTCCATTATGGAGTTGAAGATCTCGCCTGCCCATAGGGAAATTCTAGAAAAGGAATTAGTTGCATCATGTGTACCCACGGATCTTGATGTAGAGCAGTTCCAGGATATGTTCAGAAACATCACACCCCACATCTCCTCGCCTTCTTTGAGAAAAACCTTCCAACCTAGCCATCTCGCAACCATGCACTTCACCTTGAAGTCTTCATCCATAAAAATAAAGTCAAACGGGTCTTGGTGGATGGAGGTGCAAGGCTGAACATTTATTCTCTCAAGCTAGTAAAGAATTTGGGAATCTCTGAAGATATGATTGAAAAAGGTAAAGGCATCACAATCTATGCTTATGATGATCAAGAAGATTTGTCTCAAGGCACCATCCAACTTCCTATCCAAGTAGTATCGACCATCATGGAGACTAATTTCCAAGTCCTTGATCTTGACCTCCCTTATAAAATTCTCTTGGGGCACCCATGGATCCATGGGATGAAAGTTGTAGCATCCATATTTCACCAATGTGCTAAATTCCCCTATGGAAACCAAGAGGTCACGATTCATGGTGACCCAGAACCCTTTGCTTATTGTAGGAACCTAGAAGCCAAGTATTACAAAATCCCACAAGTTCCCAAGAATGATGAAGACCCTACAATTCCATATGTAGATCCATCCACCATAACCTCCACTTCTAGGACAAAGACACCCGCCATTCCTGAAATTTTTGATATCAAATCCATTATCCAAGATAACGGATCTAGAGATTACAAGATGAAGAAAAGTGCCTTTGTAATAGGAGAATTACCTCAATATCCTAGGTCCCATGGACAACCACAACCAAGTAACACACCTCCTCAAACATTTAGAGCAGACCCAGGTCTAGATTCAAAAGTTGGGGGGACCTAGGCCGAGAAGTGGTGGACAAAAAAGACATATCAAGCTTGCTATATCAAAATGAAAGACTTGTACCAACTCTTCCAATGGACGACGGTAACAAACAGCTACAGTTAATGCTTGGCATGGGCTACAACAAGAATGAGAGTTTGGGGAAAAATAAAAATGGCTGATTAGAACCCATTGTTGCTAAGAAGTGCATAAAAAATCTTGGCCTCGGATGTACCCCTCTGAAGATAAATATACGTGGCAGAAGTCCCCCTATTAAAATAGTCAAGGCTCCTCCTTGGTTACCAATATCCACATGTCTATCCTTAGACAACTATACCTTTGATATAACTAATGTATGTAGTGACAGTGATGAGGATCACCTCACTAACCTACCCATTATGTTTGAGGACTCTTCCTTGCTCATGATTTCCACTGTGTCTTTTGAGTCGAACGACCAAACCCATGAAATAAAGCTAGTTTATCCCCAGCTAATTGACTATGACTAATGAGGACCATCAATTTTAGACACATTAAAAAATGACGAAGCCCTCTCAGAATTCATGGGACTACATGATACTATACCATGCAGAGAACATAAAGTAGGATTTGACATTGAGCTAGATGATGAGCCCAGTTTTTGGCATATTTTAGACTACGTTTTTAAACATTTCTATATCTTTTTTTATGCTAAGAAGACATTTAGTAGTAATTATGGGAGTAATACATAGAATTTATGCTTAATACAACAAGTTTATTATGATGTCTTTCCATGGTTATTGCTTAAATTCTTTATTAATTTGATAGAAGATGTGTGCCTTATGACTTTTTGTGATGACATGCCTTTGCTGCAGCCACTACTGTTAACCTTCCTACAACCATATCCGAAATATTGTATGTTCCAAACTAATACCTAATGAATGAATGAATGAAATGATGGATCGTCTTAATGAGTTAAATGTGTTGATCTGATCCTTTGCCGCAAGTATAGTTGTTAGTTATTCGCAAGTACCAAGTCTCAAGGAGAAGATTTAGCCTCCACTAGATTGCTGAAAGACTGATTCAAAGAGGATCGATTTAGCAACAAAGAATAAGGAAACAACTTCAAGTCATCCGCCATGCAAGGGAAGTGTTCTAGGAATCCAACAGAGGCACCTTGATGGCACATAAATCTAGGATGGTGGTGCTTTACATCTTCAAACTGATTTGACTCAGTCCTTCCTTTTTCTATCTACTTCTTCATTAGGTTGATCATGATGTAATAAAGACTTCCCCTTTTATGAGGGAAAGGTTAGTTAGTCGTTAGGTTCAGATTTGAATAAATAGCCCATTCTCCTTCAGAGAAAGGGCTGAAAGATTGTTGTTATAATAAGCTTTAGTTTTTCAGAAATACAGTTGCAAGAATTGTGAGCCATGTACTCGTTAGTTTCAACTCAATAAAAGCGTTCATGGAATTTATAGTCTAATATGTTGTGTATCTTTGACACTACCTAAGGGGGCCCACTTAGGGAGTTGTCTATCTTTTCATTTTTGCAATTAGAATAGCTGCACTTCATTTCATAGAACTTCAGTGTGACTGTTCCTGTAGTTGACAGAATTACAGAGTTGCCAACTGTTCCTACAACCACTAGGGACAGAGTACTTCCTGTCTTTAAAGATGGATTTAGTTTTCATTATGAGCAGATTTAGTCAGTTAGAATTTGTTTCCAAAAATTCCAATTCCAGCATAGTATTTTCAATAGATAATACATGTCTGAAATAGGTGGTTAGTGCATATACTTTGCAGACACATTTTTTAAGACCCCTGTGTTTTGCTCTTTTGATGTGATGGTAAATTATTCAAATGTTATCATTATGGCATGCTTTAGATTAGCATTGTGAACATTTGAATTAATGAGGTTTTATGTTTTGATTATATTATTGATGTAAGATTCGTCAGTTGGTAATACTATATTGGTGAAGGGGACGAGATTGCATCACTCGCTTGCGAGCGCCCTGCGATTCCGAGATTCCCTCTTCACGGTGTGTTTTATATGATGCAAATATAAATGTGCGATATTCTATTGTTCGCAGGTTAACAGGTACAGGACATTGACTCCACCTAATTTCATAGGGTTGAGCGTGTCCATTGCCAACGACATTTGATTGGGAGATAGTAGCTAGGTTTCTCGTGTCAAGTCATCACCCTAGTCTTGAGTGTGTTGTCGGTTTTTGTCTGGTTCTATTGATTTAAATGTTGTTTAATCTACCTGGATTTTATTTAATTGCAAGTTAGAAAAGGTGAATAAATGGCCTATGTAGTTAAGTTGTTGATTTAATGAATCTGGTTATAATGTGAAAAATGTTATTTTATTTATTGATTAATTTAATTTAATTAATAAAATAATTAAATCTTGGATTCGATTTATTTTACTAATTAATTAAATTAATTATGTTGCAATGAAGTTAGTTATGCATTTTGGAAATTAATAGATATTTTGAATTTAAATTATGTTTGAAAATTGAAAAAGGGGTTTTAATTTCATTTTTTGAAAATTAGAAAAGGCAAAAATTGAAAATTAGAGATATTTTTGTTTTTGTTTTCTAAAATTAATTATGGTTGTTGAATGGATATTTTTCATTTTTTTGGCTATTATTTGGATTTTTGGGAAAAAATTGGGAGGAAAAATTGAAAAATGGAGAAGGAAGAAATGTCTGTTTTTGTGGGTTTTGGATTTGCTTGGAGGAACTGGAATATGAAGGAGAATCATTGCACCCTTTTGGATCTTCTCAAACTTATGGATATTAGGTTTTCTTTTTTATTAAATTAATTTATTTTCTTGAAAAGATTCACAACTCTTATTTGTTATTGGAAAATAGATAAACTTTGTTGGGATTTGCATGAAAAACCCATCTTGAATCTGGTTTCAAAAATTGTTCTTCAAAGAAAAATTTCAATATGGTTGTAATTGTTCATATTGGTAAAATATTTGCTCAAATTAGTTTTGCAAATTTTTATGGGGATATTTAAATATATTTATATATATACAAATATACTTATATATATATTATATATATATGTTTGTCTTAAAGCTTATGTTGTTTTTAAAAAATAAAATAAATATATTTATGCATAAATGAAACCCTGTTCTAAAATTTTCGGGCTTTCAAAAAATCCGCAATCCGCGGTCTGGTAAAAAAAATATATAACAAAAAATTTCTTTTTTTTATAAAAGAAATCGAATGAAAAAAAATATATATGAAAGAGGGTTTGGGGGAGGCACTGGGGGCTCACCCCACCGCGCCCCCCATGGGAGACGCTGTGGGGGAGCCATGCCCAGCGCGCACCCCATGCCCCCATTACCACTGTCGCCGCCCTTAATAAAAGGGACGACTGTGTGTAAACACAGCTGACCGACCTTTCACAGGCGCGCGACCTAAAACACAACCGCCCCACTTGCCTAAAATGCACGCGGCCCAATAAAGAGGCGCTTGCCCTTTTCAATTTCAATTTTTTTATTATAATGTAAGTTAAAATATATTTTAATATCTTTAATATTATAATTCTATAATATTAAAATATTAATATATATTTATAAGATAATAATACATATATTAGTATTTAATATTATATGCATATAATATTTAAATATTTAAATATATATATATTAAAATATTGATTTGATTTAAAGGTAATTGAGAAAATTTTGGAAGGTTTTAAATGATGATTTAAATATATAGATAATAAACTGTCAATTTAAATAATGGCATGATTTTAGTAGTTATTTTAAATGTCGTTTTAAATATTTAAATATATAGATATTTACATGATGATTTAATTATTTGAGTAATGAATATATATTGTGTTGGCGATTTAAATGGTGGTATGTTTTAAATTTAATTGGAGAATTTTAAAATTAACATGTTTATTAAGATGAGTTAAGTATTTTAAAATGGATATATCGAGTAGAAGGAACAGTTATTTAGTTTACCACGTTATGCCTTGGATTTAAAGGTTATGTGTCTTAATCGAAGAATTATTTGATTTTCAAATGAATTATTTTCGAAAAGAAGAAATGGATGATTTGAAAGTGGTGTGTTTTAAATCGAGTAAATATTTATTTTAATAACATTTAGAGCAATTAAGGAATTAAACATATGGGTTAAATTTCACCCTTGGTCTGAAAGAGATACTGTTAAATAGGTCTAATTGAGACATTAACTATTAAATTTTATTAAGGGCAGTGGAATTATGTTATTTGTAAAAGTGATCATGGATTTGAATTAGTTATTAAAATTAGTTTCACGTTATCAATAATTAGAAATACAAAGAATGATTTTATTTAATTATTTTGTTAGGGCAATTGTTTTCTTTACTATGGAATGAATGTTAAGGGAAATGGATTTAATATATCCAAAAATAGGTTGTTCCTCGTAAATGCTTATGTGTTTGTTTCCTTTGTATTCATGTTTGGGAAATGGGATAAGTGTCCTTATTATGTAAGTCTTCCAAAGGACCTTAAGGGATGTGGGTTGTCATTTTGTGAGGTCGACCATTTGATTATTCCCTTGGTTAGTGCTTGAGGTTGTGTCAATGCTATTACCCGGTTTCCACGAACAGGGATGTCTTGTGCCTCCTGTGGAAGGAGTGGATTATGTGATTTGTGGATCCTTGTAAGGAGTGGCGTTGTATATCATTGTTACCTCCAAAGTTGGAGTTCTTTCTTTCTTATGTTTCCTCCTAGTGTTGGAGTGGTCGTGATGTCTTGTTTGTACGCAATTGGGCTTCCGTTGTGATTGGTTATATCTGGTATGTTGTCACGTAGAAGAATGAATTCCATTAGGGGCCAGAGTCATGAGAGGTAAACTAGGTAACTTTCGGGGTAGGTTGTTCGAGTGATAACCAAAGCAGTGTAATCAATGTCAGTAATGTTATGGTGTACTTGTAGTTGGTACTTGATTATTATGTGTATAGTTTTCTTTAACATACCCGATCTGTTATTTTTGGAAGCAATGTAACCATGTTAGAGTTGTATTTGAGTTGTACATACGTGAACTTGAGTTGTACTTGTGTGGTACATGTGGTTGGTTGTGACAGTTTGGTTCAGTTATGTTCTAGCATGTGTCTTGAGGTAGTTGGTCTTGTCTAGGAATCCTTGTTACTATCTCCTAGCACGGGGGGTGGGCCTTTGGGTTCCACTTGGTTGGGTGGCGTGCACCTTACTCCGTTGGGCTTCCTTCTTGTTCATGTTGACGAGGTTTCGAGTTGGAGAGCTCATGGGATCCAGTTATCTTTATGCTTTTATTCATTTCAGTTAATCTTGTAATTTATTACCCCTCTTTGTTATCGAGGTGGAAGTTGTAATATGTAATCATGTTATTGGATTTACCTCATTTGGGGAATGAGAGTTGTAATATTATTGATTAAGTGAGATCTTATGGTATCTTAATTTTCTTTGATGAATTTATCTTGTATGGAATGTATGTGTCCTTATTGTTTAAGTAATTAAGTGTTGTGGTTTCTTTTATTTTTTGTTGTTGTTGTTGTTGTGGGTTAATAAGTAATTCCAGTCTCGTATCCCTATAGGTTGTTGCAATGTGTAGTGAACTTGCATACTAATTATATTTATAAAAAAAAATAGTTCGTTTGAGTAGTTAATTGCAACTTCCTCTAGGGTTGCGTGGCGGGGCGTTACACATTTCAAGTCTAACATCCCCAAGTTGACAATCAAATGATGTCCTTTAGTAGATTATGACTGCCATATGTGATGCCTAATCCCTGAGTAGAGGAATTTATGTTCCTAGTTATCAACCTGATTAAAGGATACTACACTAGATACCCATGCATACTATGAGGAAACGATTGAATCCCTCAATCGCAAAAGTGAAAATTTAAGAGTAATCTCCAGGTCTTTAAGTGAAAACCACGATGTGGCACTTTTTGAACCAAAAATAGTAAAAACAAAGGACGCATCCGAGGGTGAAAACCTCTCTGAGGCGCTCAAGGATGAAGGATTCAATCTTCCCCTTAGTGCTATTCATTAGGAGAAGTCAGTTGTATTGTCAGAGAAGTGTAACCTCATCAACTTGGTGACTGAAGAGATGCCACACATAATCTTCTATACAAAATCTCTTTTGACTGAAGAACAAGAACTCCTAGTTGTGTTCCTAAGAGAAAGAAAGGTAAAATTTGCATGAACCTACACTAACATTTCAGGTCTCCATCCAAAGGTTGTGGTTCATCATCTTGCAGTATATCCAGAGGCAAAGCTAGTGAAGTAGAGACTAAGAAAAATGCATCCACAAATCGCACTATTAGTCAAACTTGAGTTGAAAAAACTTCTGGCCATTGGCCTCATAAGACCTATCGATTTTCCTAAATGGGTCTCAAACCTGGTACTAGTCACTAAGCCCATTGGGGGCATTCGGGTTTGCATTGACTTCAGGGATCTAAACAAGGCATGCCCAAAAGATTATTTTCCCCTTCCAAACATTAACATGATTGTAGATCAAACAACAAGGCATGAAATGTTGTCACTAATGGATGGGTTCTCAGGGTAAAATTAGATAATGATAGCGAAAGAGGATCAACATAAGATAGCTTTTACCTATCCGTGGGGTACATATTGCTGGAACATGATGTCGTTTGGGTTGAAGAATGTTGGAGCCACTTATCAAAGGGCCGTGACCCTCATTTTTCATGACATGATTCACAAGTTTGTAGAATACTATGTGGATGATATACTGGCCAAGTCAAGAAAGTGACGAGATCACATAGTGGCACTGAGCTCCATCTTTGACAGATTGGAGGAATACAAGGTGAACCACCAAAAATATAACACGAGACCTAGGGCAAGAGGATTCCCTATACTAGGCCCTTAGGGTTTTTCACCCTAGGAGCACCTGGTTTGTGGGAATGGAACTCTTACCACTTGGTGGTTATGGCATTTTTGGCGGTTGCATTCAAAGGGAGGGTTGATTGATGAAGGTTGTAAAGTGTGTGTTGTGTGGCTAAAACTGAAATAAAATGATGCTAATCTAATGTATGCAATGTAAACAAAGTAAATCTAAACTAATGCAAACTAACTAAACTATATGCCCTAAATGTATGCAAAACAAAAAGGAAACAGGAGATTTGAGAGCTTGTGTACCTAGAAATGAGATATTGTAGATGAATGGTCTTGAAATATTCTGGAAAATGCCTGAAATCAGCAAAGGGACACTCCCGCCAAGTTGGGCAACCTAGTCCTCTTGTCGGGAAAATTTGTCAGAACAAGTTTTAGGGAAAAGGGTACCCAAAAATGCAAAAACCCTTTTTCAGGCTTAGCACAGGGACAAGATCACCAATAGTGACCTGACCTAGTCCTCTTGATGCTTTATGAGAATTCAGGTCCTGATTCTGTGGGTCCCAGTTGATGTTTCCCTTTTCTGCATCAACCCGTCTCTGAAACTCCCAAAAACGGCTTGTAGCTTGTCTTGTTGCTCCTTCTAGTGTTCGATGCTTTGATGTGACTTGAGTGGAATATTTGTACTTCCTCCAACACTTTGTGCTTCACCAAATCTGAGTACAAACCTGCAAACACATGCAAAGACAAAGAGAATATTGGGGTTAGGGAATAGGAGTTTGCCTAAGTCAAACCCCTTTGATGGTAGCTAAACCCAAATGAGATAAAACCAAAGGAGAGTAAGATTGAATGATGAACTTGATGAAAATACTTACCAAACCTTTGTTGTTGATGCTCTGCAACATGGAAGGACAACTCCAATGGAGGTTTCTTGTGAAACCCTTGTGCTTGATTGCTTGCTTTAGAAGATAAGAGTGCAAGAGTGCTTGTGATGAGATGTAAAAATGAGGTTGAGAGAGTCTAAGAGTGTAAGAGATGCAAAATGAAGGTAAAAACCCTTATTTGTACATGTAAAACCCTAATTTTCCCAAAATGCAACATGATAGGACAACACTAGGGTTTAGGAGGCAAGATTCCCATTAGTTTTTGTTTAAAATTTGAATTTTATGCCAAAATGGAGTAGGTTGCCCAAAGTGGTGACCTAGTCCACTTGGGCAATTTCAAGTGGTGGTCAGGAATTAAATAATGTTTAATGAAGTTTATCAGGTTTGCCTCCCGAAACACACTTAAGTCGGGACTAAAAGTACATTAAGGGGACAAATTAGCATAAGAAAAGGGTTAATTAGTGGTGATAAGTCTAGGAAAAGGTGAAAATGCCTTACAACACTTTACAACACCTTGGCACAAGGCTTGGAAAGGGGTAAAAGGGTGATTTTTAGGTGAATTATGTTGAAAGGGTCTTAGAAAAGTGAGGAAATGTGTTACAACACTTCACAACACCTTAGTAAAACACCGTTAGGTTATATTTGAATTTCAAGCTTTCAAAATTGAATCAAGGGAGAACAAGGCCAAAATCCAAGGGAAAAGGCCAAAATGAGTGAAAAAGTGCCAAAGACTACACTTTTTGGCGACACACAAGGTAAGGCTCAACCCCAAGAAATGTGTCTTCAGTCTACAATCAGGAAAGATTCTGGGGTATGTAGTGTCAATGAGAGGGATCAAGATAGATCCAGTCAAAGTCAAAGTGATTCTCAAAATGGAGGCACCAAAGACATTCAAACAATTAAGGGGATTATAAGGAAGAATCCAACCCATCTGCAGGTTCATTGTGTTTTTGGTAGACAAGGCTATCCCATATTCTCATCTACTCCATAAGGGGGTAGCATACAAATGGGATGAAAAGTGTGATCAAGCATTCAACAAAATCAAAGAATACCTACTGATGCCACCGGTACTCATGCCACTAATTCGGAATAAGCCACTAATCTTGTACATATTGGCAACAGTAGTAGCACTTGGAGCTTTATTAGCACATCATGATGAGATGGGAAAGGAGAGAGCCATATACTATATCAGTCAAACCATGGTAGGGCATGAGTTAAATCATACATTCATTGAAAAGGCTTGCCTAGCAGTAGTGTTTGCCTCACATAAGTTCAGACACTACATGTTAGCACATCAAATCAAACTCATCGCCAAAATAGACCCCCTCAAGTATTTACTTTCTAAGGCGACACTCACAGGGCGGATTGCTAAATGGGTCATGGTCCTCTCAGAATATGACATTGAATATGTGGAAAGAAAATCTATCAAGGGACAAGTGATTGCAGATCAATTAGCAGGAGCACCCATCTATTCAGAGAACCCACTTATATTAGAATTCCCAAATGAGTTGATATTCAATATTGGTGTTGCGGATCATTGAAAGGTTTATTTTGATGGGTCATATACATAACATGGATCAAGAGCAGGCATTTTCTTCATCACACCGCAAGGGGATTGCATTCCTAAATCTTATAGGTTATCTTTTCCTTGCACTAACAACATTTCTGAAAATGAAGCTCTTGTGATCGAACTCAAAATAATAGTACATTGGTAGATCGTGGATCTTAAAGTCTATGGATACTCTCAGCTAATCATCAACCAAGTCAACAACGAGTACTAAATGAAGGATGATAAGCTGATCCCATACAAGAAACTAGTGGAAGACCTCAAGGAATTCTTCATTGAAATCACGTTTGAGCAAATACCAAGGGAAAATAATAGAGTAGTAGATGCCATGGCAATGATCAAATCACTACTGGACATCCCACTCAATGTCCTCAAACATGAATTCATAGTAGAGAAACTTCTCATACCAGCTTTCAAGGTACCAGAGTCTGAATTTTTGTGTGAAATCGTTGGTCCTAGTAACCCGTGGTATCATGACGTATATACTTACCTAAGAATAGGAGTCCTTCCTGTCGATATCACTCTGAACCTTAAAAGAGCCTTTGTCAAGAAGTCATCTTGCTTTGTTATCTTAGGCGACACCCTCTACCGTAGGAGTATTGAGGGAATCCTTTTACGATGCCTAAACACTAACAAAGCTTTGACCGCTTTAACTGAGGTACATGATGGTATTTATGGTTCACATTCGAGTGGTATGACCTTGGCCAAGAAGTTGCTGAGAACGGGGTACTACTGACTGACAATAGAAAGGGAAGCTAATGAATATGTCAAAAAGTGTTTGCAATGTCAACAACATGGGGACCTCATCCATACACCAGCTCAAGAGCTCCATCCAATTGTAACACCTTGGCCCTTCTTGCAGTGGGGGCTCGATTTTATTGGAAAAATCACCCCCACCTCATCTAATGGACACAAGTTTATTATTACTGCTACAGAGTATTTCATAAAGTGGGTAGAGGCCATTCTTATGACCTATATCACTAGAAAGCAGATTGCTAAATTCATCTTGAATTACCTCAAATGCCTCTACGGTTTCCCGCAGGCCATTATCTTAGATAATGGGACACCTTTCAAAAACCAGGATGTTTGAGATCTATCCCAGAAGTTCAATATCCAACATCGCTTTTCTACTCCATACTACCCCTAGGGTAATGGCCAAGCTGAGGCTACGAACAAAACCATCCTCAAAATCCTCAAAAATACAGTCAATGAAGTTGGTCATGACTGGCACTTGCAGTTGAACCCTGCCCTAAGGGCCTACCGAACAAGTATCTGTACACCAACAAGTGCAACCCCATTCTCCTTGGTCTATGGATTAGAATCCGTTCTCTCCATTAGTATCAAGCTCCCATCCCTGAGGATATCATTACAAAACCTCATAATAGATGAAGAACATCGAGTGTCACGACTAAACGAGCTGGAACTATTAGATGAGCAGTGCATGGATGCTCTGAACCACTTGGAAGTCTACTAGAACCATCTAAAGAGGAGATACAATAAGAATATTCAAAACCAATCATTTCAAGTCGATGAGCTTATGATGAAAGAAAATTAGAAAAATGTATCGAATCCACATAGTAAGGGAAAGTTTGAACCCAACTGGTAGGTCCCTTTCATCATCACCACAAGCTATAAATCCAGGGCATACCAGCTATCAACACCCAAGGGTGAGCCTCTACAAGAGCCTATCAATAGCTCCCATCTTTAAAAAAATTATGCCTAAACTTTCAAGGTATAAAACCAAAAAAAATAAAAAAATAAAAAATCCAAAAAGATTTTCAGAAAAAGGATTGAAAATAGTAAAGATAAAAATCATCCTCTAGTGAAAACCACTTCAGTGATGCTGTGGGAAAGTACCTTGGTGAAAACTTGGAAAATAGGTACCATGTGTAAATAAGCACTATCCATCCACCATGCTCTCTATGACTGGTTTCACATCACCCATCACATTCCACTGACTCTTCCATTCACCCGTCCACATCTGCATCATAGCTTGATCCTGTGTTTGTATCATGATCTGCCCTAGAACTACTTGGCACATTCCTATGGTCAGTTTCTCCTACCTATATCAAATTAGTCCATTGCATCATGTTGGGGGCATGTTCTATTACTTGCATTGGATCATACTCGTTTATATTTGTGAGATCTTCCTAAAAGCAAAAAATCCAAAGAACATTCATAAAACCAAAAAATCCAAGAAACATCCAAATCATATCAAAAATCCAAAAATGGGTCAAAAAGTTAGAAAAAGTCAAAAATAGAGTCATCATGTCGAACTACGTCATCTCTGAGCTTGAACGTAGGCAAGGCTAATTTTTTATCAACCCCTGAGACACCCTAGGTCAATCCTTTAAGAGTTCGTCATAATAAGATGACAATCCATTTGTTCATATCTCATCAATAAATGAGTATGTCATCAGTCAAACTACATGGTCTCTACGTGTACAACATAGGCAAGGCTAATCTTTGATCAGCCCCAGAGACCCCTAGGATAGGTCTTTAGGTTAGGTTCTTGGTCAAAATCTTGGAAAAAACCAAAAATATTGGAAAATTCAAAAATAAAAACATTTGTAAAACAACTTCGAAAATACTCAAAATACCAAAAACATTCAAAAAACCCAAAAAGTGCATCCATCCCATTTCAACATTCACCTGCAATAAGCATCCACCCATAATAAATCAATCATCGCTTTCATCCTTTGGCAAAACAATCTGAAGCAAGCTTAATAGTCAATAGTGTGTACTCAAACGTTAAGGTCTCAAGTCTAGGTCAGTAGGCAAACAAGTTGGTCAACTCTTGGTATCAATAGCCTATCATCCAGTCAATCTCACCATCATCTGATAACATCATGTCCTAGGATGCATCCTTCTTACAATGGACATCAACATCAGACATCATCGTAGTTTAGTCTTGGCTAGCGGTATTGAAGAACATTAGCTTGTTTATTTACTTGATCTTTTCTTTTTTGATTTATCTTATTATGCTCATTCCAATGACCTCTCGATGATGTCTAATCAAAGCGATTTAGCGAGAAAGGAATGGGGCATTGATTTTTATCTTTTGTCTATTGTGCTTGTTGGATTTTTCTTGTAATATAACCTTGGCAAATACTTGCTTTATTAGGTGTGTATGGAGGGTGTTTTGGACAACTTGTTGACTATTACATTGTTAGGTTTTGTCTCTTTGCGTTTTGGTTCGAGATGTTTGAAATATCTAAAGTACATCCTAGTAAGGTTTTTGTATATCAGGTGTGAACATGAATACTCCTATTTGATTGTCGAGTCAAAGTCCATCTCACTAGGTACGACGCCATCCTGGTTCTTTATACCTTGATACATCGTATTTATGTGTGTTATCAAACATAAGGTAAGTAAGCTCTTTTAAAATCCCAACCCCTAGATAAGAAAATACATCATCATCATCATCATTCATCATCATATCTAATTAAGTCTCGATAGATCATAGACTTGTCGGATCCTTTTTCATCATCTTATTTCTTCTATCCTCTTTCACGCTAAAATGATATCATGTCATCCACAAACCGTTCACATCTTGCATATTCATACATATCATCATAATTGGTAACATCATCCATTTCACATGCATCGGATCGTCATTTAATATGTTTAGGATAATATAGATTCGTTATTCTCAGCATCTTAATTCATCTCATTTGCATCATCATTATCATATAGATTTGTTAGTCTAACCATCCATACATCCATATTGAACCTCTTTGTCATGAGATCAATCCTCAAATTAAACTTTTCGCCCGATCTCTCGAGAGGGCAGTGTACCAGTGTACTTCTTTTCATTGGGGCATATGAAAAAATCAGTTTTTTTTTTTTAATTTTGATCTTGGCAGTGTTATTCTTTGAACCAACACAATAGGTACATTGCTTCAAAGAGGGGCAAAATATAGACACTCAAATTATCCTGATTGATATCATCCACTTGATCCTGATTAACTAACTTTAATTCTTCCTTAATCATTTCCACATTAACCAATTAATTGAATAATCTTTATTTAATTAATTTTCCCCTTAAATTAGATAATACACTTTATCAAATTTATTTCATCATCCACTAATGTTCTTCCTTTAATTAAATAAATCAACTTTATTTAATTAAATCCTAATGTTCCTCTTTTAATTAAATAAATAATTTGTATTTAATTAAATCCTATAGTTCTTCTTTTAATTAAATAAATCAATTTTATTCAATTAAATCATAAGGTTCTTCTTTTAATTAAATAAAGCAACTTTATTTAATTAAAATCCTAAAATCCTAATATCCTCTCATATGATTTAAATAAACCCAAATATTTAAATCATGTGTCACAAATCAAGTTAATTAATCATAAATTAATTAACTCCTAACACTAATCCTCATTCCTCTAGTTGTTGACTCCACCCTAAGGTAAGTCAATCATGGTCAATTTGCACATGTAAATCAATTTATTTGATTTACTAATTACCTATTTTCATTAAAAAAAGTGGCATATTCTTGGAATATTCCACCCACTTGACTTTTCCTTCCAAAGGACTTTGTCTTCTTTCTAGAGCCACCTTGGCATTAAAAGCTCTTACATGTCCTCTTCTTACACAAGCCACCTTGGCTTTAAATGGGTCTTACACCTCCTCTTACACAAGCCACCTTGGCTTTAAATGGAATCTCGCACATTCTCTTACACAAGCCACCTCTACATTTATTCTTCTCACATCACATCTCCCTCAAGATTCATTAGCATGTTGACAAGTGGAATTATGCTATTGGTCTATCCCCTAATCCCACATTCATCAATTTTTTTCATTCTTCAATCCTTGCCTTCTATAAATAGAGGCATCATTCTCACAATTTGGATCCATCAACTAAGAGCATAATCACTATAGGCATTTGAGTTCATAGAATTTCATATTTTCCATCCATCTTAGCAAGATTATAGCCAATTTTATACTTGCTCATCACAAATCCATCATCAAGCTTATCAAGGGGTTAGGAAAGGGCTTCTTTCCACACCAAAGGAGCACTAATCCCCCTATGGGATGTTGGTTTGAGCATTAGAATAGCATTTCATTAGTAGTTTACTTGTTAATCTACTTAGTTTTCATGTTCTTGTGTTCAAATGAATTTCATAGGGAATGCTTAATCTTACTTGTTTCTTGACTAATGATCACTTGTTTGTTCATATTTGAGCAGGTATAGAAGGAGCATTCACAAGTTCATTATATGATATTCTGATATGCTTCAATGTCTGCTTCATCACACCACTTGTGTGTAGCAAGATGCTACAACAATATATTATGTCTTTGTAGTAGATAAAGAAACTAAATCTTGCTTTTTTCTTAGCTAAGTGTTGTACCCAAACGAAATTTTTGCTTCATTAAGGCATTTTGCTTAAAATGGTCTAAACCTTGTAAAAAAGATGTCAAAACACAGTTTTTGGGCAAATCAAGTATGGGCTTTGGGTCAGTGTGATGTCAAGAAGATATTTGCAAAATTTGAAAAATAAAAATAAAAATTAGGGTTTTTGGACCCCTATTTTTTAGGTAAAATAACCCTGTCAAAATTGACTGAAAATTGTTTTGATTGGCTTATTTTGCTTCACGATCACAATGGTGAAGTCAGATTCAGTTCAAACACAGTTTAAGTCTAGTGGATAGTTTTTGCTTTTTCAAGTGGAAAGTTAGGATCTCTGAGGTCAACAATGGTAGATGGCTAGGTACCAGGTGTCAAAATCTAAGCTTGAAACGCTCCGGTGAAGATTCTATGGCGAGATATGTCCAAAATGTTGCTTCGTCTCGGAGGGGATTTTCATCAAGGTGAAAATGTTGAATTTTTTTCTAACTCTAGAGCAAAAGTGCACATGTTAGCCAAGGGCGCCCTTGATTTTAGGGACCTAGATCAACTTTCTGAGTTTTGTCACTTCCAAGAAGACTGCTCTGGAATCCTATCAGCTTTGCAATGAGCCTACCATCCAGTATGAAAGATATCTCTAGCACCTGAAACTGGAGATTGAATGTGAAATGAGGGAGATGAAAAACTGACTAACACTGGAGTGAAAATTGCACCTGCTAGCCAGGGGTTCCCATCCTTTTGAAGCACTGGATGGAGGTTTTTGATCAAATGAGACCCAAAATGTTTTTCTTAGACTTGGTCTGGCTTCGCAACACATCCATCAGCGGATGAATCTGAGTTGTTGAACTACTAGAATCAAGAGTCAAACATAGGGTTTTAGTTATGGTCAAAATGTCAAGAAAAAGAAAAAGTGCCCCTGGAGGCCAAGGGCGCCCAAGGTTTTGGAGCCTTAAATGCAGTTGTGTTTGTCATCTCAGATATTCATCTTATCTGTGACACTTCCATCTTTCTGTTGCATACCTCAATCAGGTCAGAGGACTTGTCAACAGCTTATAGTCGGAGGTTAAGTGAATTTTTAGCCAGTTGTAAAAATGGCTCTTTGGGAAGAAATGTGCCCCTGGAGGCCAGGGGTGCCCATGTTTTTCAACTACCAGATGATGTTTTTAAGAGAAGTTCTCTCTAAGAGCTCTTGTTCAAAATCCAACTAGCTCCGTAGTGAGCTTGTCAGCTAGTTCTGAACTTTTGCCGAATGTCAGGAAATGCGAGATGAAGTAAGGTCAGAATCACCTTCAAAATGATGAAAATGTATGAAAATTTATGTCTGAAGCCAAAAGCGCCCTTGAAGGCTAGGTGCGCCCTAAATTTTGAAGCCTCAGATGTTAGAATTAGGGTTTCCAACTTCAAGTAGTTTCTTGTCAGTTTTGATCCTGCTCTTTAATGAAACTGCCAGCCAGTCAACTCGACATGTCAATCAATCAGAATCAGCGATCAAACATTGACTCCTGTGACATTTTCAAAAAAATGACAGTTTGGAAAGTGACGCCTAAAGTCAAAGTTTGACTTTTAAAACTCAATAGAAGTGGTTCCCTATAAAGGTGGAAGCAGTTAACTGAAATTATCTCTTCAGTTCAACTCTTCAAGTCAAATTCATCTAGATTTCATTTTGCTTGTAACTGGGTGACATATTTTTGCATGCACAATTAACTAAGGTTTTTAGAGGTGGCACCCTAATTAGGGCATATTTCTCAATCAATTAACTATTTTGAGGTCCAATCACAAGCAAGGCGTTGGTTTTATAGGTCCAATCAAAAGGCTGGTGCCTTTTTAAGATAAATGCATGCATTTAAAACACCTTTCATGATAAATTTCTATTTATTAAGACATAGGCGTCCATTATTTTTCATTACAGGTAAGAGAAAACACGTCTTTCTTGAGAAAATAAAGATCTGAAGGTGCTACAGGTGTCATATTTCAATGTTCTTCGCAGTGCCAGGTCTAGATTGTTTAGAGGAAGCATTTTCCAAACTTCATTTTTCGATTGCATGCAGACTTCATAAAATCCAATTCAAGTATAGGCTACTTTTTCAGAGATAAAACAATAAACTTCTATTTTCTATCTCAAAATTTCTTCTATTCTTGTCTTAGGTTTTCTCTCGCATGTCAAAGTAAATAGCGAAATATTCAGAAATAGGTCATCTGGGTTCACATATTTCACTGTTAGCAGAAAACCCATGTCTTAGATTTTTTCACGAAAATTGCCCCATTGCTTCCATTTTGAAGCACTATGCTTTTTTCCAAAGATTTCTTTGCATGTGGGCCAAGAACTCATTTTTTCCAAAATTGAATCATCTAGGTTGACTTAGAATTCCATTGCCTACAAAACCCATGTTTCACATTTTCTTGGGAAAAATTGCCCCTGAGCCCCTGCAGTTCTCAACTAAAAACCTTTTGCATGCCTTGCTAAAACCCATCTTTTCAAATTTCTAACGATTTGGGTTTGCTTAGAATTCAATTATCTACAAAATCCACATTTTAGAATTTTTTTTATTTTTTTTTACTTTAATCGGCTATTTTTAGCCTATCCTAGAGTTTTTTTCAGCTTTTTCTAAAATTTGTTTGAACATACCCAACTTTATAGTCAAAAATCAAGATTTTAAAAATGCAATTCAACCCCATAGATTACAAGGCCAAATCGGTCTTGGTTCACGATTTTTTTGAAAATTGTCGATACAGACTTGGGCATGTATATCCGGTGGTCAATTTGAGCACATTGGAAGGTACTAGTAGCACCACAGTCAGAAATCTTGAGAGTTCTGGGTTGTTGGCAGGAACATCTATTCCTATCACAACTTTCAATCTTGAGTTTATGATTTCTTGCATTAAGCACTACAAATCATCCACAAGACAAATCAGATCAGCCGATGGGAGAGTCGTTTGCAGCCTCTAGCCGAGGGACGTTGAGAAGTGCCTTGCTATTCCTCCTCGCTCAGACAATTTTGTAGTAGCCATTCCAGATTGTGACAAGATATGGGAAGATGATAAAGAAATATCATAGAGAAAAGTTGCTCAGAGGTGGTTGAAAATTTAGAAGACCAACATGCCTAAGAAGGTTGGGCATGGTGAATTCAACGATGAGGTTGCTATCTCAATAACTTTGCTTAATCGGATTACAGGTCAGGAGGAAGCACATATTTTCTGACTGTGGATGTTCTATATCATCTCTAGGATTATCGACAACAAGGAATACTTTGACTGGGTGATGTTGATCAATGAGTGTCTTCACCAATAAATCACATAATTCCTCAAAATCCACGAGTTTCACATGGTGTCTTTTCTAGTCTACTTAATGTGTTTCAAGGCAATTTTAAAACTTTGAAGACTAATGGAGCTCTTGGCATTCAACATGTTCACAAGTATTACTCACAATTGGAGTTTTCAAAGGCTGAACAAGATTTCAAGGTGGTGAATGGTCAGTTTCTCATGAAGACATTCTGAGACCTTGATAACGAGATGTATATCAAGATTTCACCAGAGGCAAAATCAACAATGGAAATTTGGGCCGATTGGTTCATTCAATTCCCTACTTTCACATATATCTGAGTGTATGGTTATACCAGAGAACCTCTGATGCTACTAAGGTACTCATCAGATAAGGTCCTATTCATGGATTTTATGAGACAAGCTCAAGAGGTTCACTCTTTTCTTTGCAATCGACACAAGTTATCATTCACCTTTCCATTTATATTGGGTATATACAAGTGCAAGTCTACTGTTGATTACAAGTTAATGACGAACGAGTTAGAAAAACTCCAGCTCAAGTATCTCACTCAGAGGCGTACTTATGATCCTTTGGATCATTATTCAGCAAGGTTGGAGTGAAGTAATTCACACAAGGCAGCGTTTAAGGACTTTTGGGTCAACTGTGAAGATGAATTTGAGGTGTGTCAACGTCATTACTGTAGACTTACTCTTTGACAACTTGTTGATTTCATGTCAGAAGATGTTGAGGGTTTGTCAAATGATGATGAAGAGGCACTTCTTAGTTCATTCATTAAAGACCAAGTTTCTCTCCAGCCACTTCGCCAACCTGATTGGTATATCAAGGATAATACTTCAATTGAGGACCTATCAAAATCAGTTATTAAGACAAGCATGCACTTCTTGGAGAGCAAGAGGAAGTGAAGGACAATTCCAGCTACAGAGACGCCAGTAGGGTTTTCTTCACTACCTTCCACTTCTAGGTTGAGGCCTCGAGTTAAAGTTGTCTTGAAGTGGCCTGAAGGTGTCAAATTCAGTGGGAACTCAAAGGGGAAAATCATCACTAAGCGAAAAAAGGTTGAGAAAGTGCCATAAATTCTAGTGGAACCAGTGGTGCAAGTTGAGGTTGATTCATCATCTCCTGGTCCACCATTTTCTCCATAGTCATCTCCCATTGATATTGACTCAAAGTCTAAATCACCAGTTCATGAGACTTTCACTCCAATTGATCCGCTAACGGTTGGCACAGTAGGAGCAATTTCTCCTCAAGAAGACAACATTAATCATTCATGTTGGATCGAGAGATCTTTGGGAAGACAGATGCGTAGGCCTTCATACCAACTTGATTTATATGTGTTTGGCAATCCTTCTTAGGATAAGTCGAACAAGAGATTCAAGAAGCAAGTGCATTTTGAGAAGACTTTTGAAGCAGAGATCGTCATTGAAGTTGCTACACCACCAGAGGGCAAGAGCTTGGATGAAGTTTAAGTTGGTGATTTCACCTTCGTCAAAGTAAATATTGGAAGGAGCACTTGGCATGTGGACGTGATCCTTTTCAAGGTCGTCATGATTAATCTTGAAGAGCATGTCATGAAGGATAGAGAAGATAAGGCAACCCTCAAGGCTAATATCAGGCAACTCTGATAGTACATCTCAAATCTACTTCATGGAACTATAGGAAAAGCACCTATGCTCCCACAACTTTGAGAGACACTTGTAGATCAACAAAGACTTGGTCATTTAGTTAATCGTAGGAAGCTCTTGGACAATTGGATTGAAGATTTCATTGTTGCAGGTTGATACCTCCTCACAAATGTATATTAGTTGAGGTACGAGGCACATGATCTTCGTCAAAGGATTCAACAACTTGAGATATTAATAGCAGAATGCAAGCCGAAAGACTTGACTCATATCTCTGTTGGTAGTTGCACATGACGCCATTGTAGCAAAGGAGGATAAGAAGAAGGTTTTCTCTTGGAGACAACAACATCTTTTCAAAGTGGAAATGTATGATAAAATCTCTACAAAGATGGTCACGCTCAAGGAAAATGTTGCCACAACTCTCAGAATTATCAACAATTTTATCACTCAGATCCCATGCCTCTATTGTCATGAGAATGGTACATGTGCTAAGTTAGATGTAGTGCAGACTAAGTTCAAGAAGTTGGTTCATGATAACCTAGGTGGAGATCCTAAGGCATCCAAGTTGGATCACTTCTCAGTGATGACAACTAGTTTCAACAAGGTGGCTGTAGATGTCAGAGAAAGTCAGAGGGTGATCAAGGATAGAGAGAAAGAGTTGAACAAACAATTCATCATTGTGGATAGCGTATGAGTGCCAGAGGATGAGACCATTGATAAGTTTTTGGATGAGGTGATAGACCGAGAGGGCTTGTAGAAGACAACCAGTTAGAACCTGTAGTTATTTTTGAGGATATTTAGAAGAAACGGTTAACTCAAAGTCATTTTTTGAGTTCTCATTGTTGATCTCATGCACGCCTATCTCATTCTTGGAGATATCTTCACAAGAGGATGGACATTCAATTATGATCCAGTTGACTGATGTTAGTTATCAGTTAGCTTTCATTTAAATAAGGATGTGCATGTTGCACATGTCCATTTAGTCTAGTTTGTTTCAGTTAACTGATGGTAGCCTTCCAATTAATTGTATAGTTTCCTTTATTTAGACTTAGAGAATAAATTATTGCATGCTTGCAAGACTGATTGTAAACTCAAGGTGATTTTAGGGTTCCCTACACCTTGGAGTTCTATAAATAAGAGCATCCTTTCTCATTTTTAATTAAATTTTGTGTGATAGCATACATGTTGAGCCAAATCTTGCCTATAGTATTGCTATTTTTATATTTGTTCATGAACCATTCTTTGGGATAGAGAGTTGCTGCATTGTCGGTAATATTCCTATGTTTAGTTTTGGTTCACCTTTGAGCTTTTATTAGTAATAAACAAATTGTTGAGCCACCTTGTTGTGCAATATTACTTGTAATGGTTCATCTTTGTTCAATATAATTCTGGTTGATTGTTTATCTATTTGATAGGTGCTTCATAGAATTTGTCGTCCTGGGTTATATTTGTGATTAATAAATCTATTTCATATCTACACCTCGGATAGGAGTCGTCTCCTCCTTGAGAATTTAGAAGTAGGTTTATCATGTTGTGTTGTGATTAATAGTATTTGTTTCATATCTACACCTTGGATAGGAGTCATCTCCTCCTTGATAATTTAGAAGTGAAGATTGTCATTTGATGTTGTTACCAATAACCTTTCTTTCAGCCTACACCTCAGATAGGAGTTGTCTCCTCCTTGGGAATCCTATCTTAAAGTTTATCGTCCAAATACTCCCTGATCCTAAGTCCTCATGCTCTATTTTTCTTGAGGAATAAGATATATTAAAAGCATTTAGTTAGTTGAAGTTAAGATCTGCAAAACTAGAGAAAAACCTTAGCTGCAACGTTCTTGGTTTTCTTAAACTTATGCCTCTTCCAACTGAGTAAAAAAGATAGTAGTTAGATCATTTGTTTTTCACACATATCAACAAAAGAGGGCACTTCCCCTCCTAATTTTAAGAGTAGTCATTACACACTGCGCATAGTTGTCTATTGCCAATACGCACTCCAGAGGTGCGAATTGTAATGCCAATAGTTTTTTGGCACCCACCATGAGGCACAATGTAAGAAAACTTCAAGAAAGCTTCATGCTTTATGTCACGGGAATGACCATATGGTTTCGTACTTCTCTAGTTCAACAACCAAGACTCACTTCGACTATCATACAACCGAACTTTGTGCTAATTCAAGGTGAGCAGTCAAAAATCATCAGTAGCCTGCGAAGTTTTATCTTTGACAATCATACATCATCTACTCAGTGGAGGAATGTAGCTACTACTTTGTACAAAGAAGAAGAAAGAGTGGATCTTGTAGTCGGTCGACCATTTTTTCCACCACCCATGTGTGAATAAAGTATCTTGGCTCACCTAGTATACATCAGAAGGAGAAATAATCCTCTCTTTCAAGAAGAGTCGATCTTTGAAGAGGTTCTTGAGCATTTCCTAAAAGAATCTTCAGCCCCGGTTGAAGCAATGGGCAACAAAAACAACAACAACAACCACAATGGTCAAAACAGAAGAAACTTGAGACGTCCAACCCCATTGCCTTGGGGAGACAACATCAAACCGTTTCCCTTAGCAAGACACCATGAGTTACCCAAGGGATCACAAAAGTATTTTCCTCGATTCCATGGAGATGGATCTAGACATCCTGATGAACACATCTCAACATTCACAGTGACTTGTTCCATTTTGCATGTTCCACATGAAGAAATAGTTGTTCATCTCTTTGTTGAGACCCTAAAGAATAACGCTTCAGACTGGTCCAATAATCTTGAGCTAGGCATTATCACAAGTTGGGCAATCACGAGCGAAAAAATATTTGCAAGATTCAAGCCTACTGAGGACAACCACCACTTATTTGCACAACTCTCAAACTCAAAGATGGATCCTATAGAACCGATGAGGGAATTGGTAGCAAGGTTTAATCATCTTGTTACACGTCTTTCCCATACACTCAACCCATCTGATGAGATTTTGATGAGCAACTTCATCAACACACTACTATTAGAAATAGCCTTTTTCTTGAAGGAAGCCAAGGATTAGATCTACAACTTACACAATAAGAAGCTATCAAGATTGAAGATAATATGATCACAACGAGAATATGAAGAATGATTCAATTAGATCGCTTGTTCAAGTGTTTGTCAATCCGCTACTACAGAAGGTAGCCAATGAGGTGACAATTCTCAAAAGAGAGTCACCTACTCAAGGGTAGCAAGCGCTACCTACACAACCACCATATCAACCTCAACAACCATACCAATCGAAGAGGAATAAATTCTGGCCATTCAAAAACTACAAATCAAGGTTCCCGCAAGGACAATCAAGATAGCCTATTGATACTGAGAAGCCTACAACCTATTTCTCTTTCCATGACACTGTTGAACACACCAGAGCCACATGTCTGGAAAATCAAAGAATGAATCAGATCAAGGGATTTGTTGATGCTACTCCAAGTACAAGCTTCATACCTTCACCAACTAGAAATGTTATATCACCATAGACGAACGACTTTGATGGAGACTCTGCAACAAGATACTTCGATAAAGAACCCATTAATGAACAAGACAAGGAAGACTACTGCCAATAATATCTTGTGGTCAATCATGAGAATATCTCATCGCCTATGTTTACATGTGCTCAACACTTTAAAGCACAAAAAGAAGAAGAGGAAAAGCGGAAGCCAGAAGAAAAGGGAAAAGAAGTGGCTTCCACTTCCAATCCCAAGTCTTCACACGAGAACACCGTGCTGGTTGCTCATGATCCAACCTTAAAAAACTTTAAAATTGTGTCTTCCATGATGAAGATGAAGGTACAAATCTCACAATTGGAGTATCTTCAAGATCATCCAGATCAGTTGGATTGAATCCTCAAGGTGGTAAAGAAGAAGGCTGCAGTCCAACCTACATTGCTTGAATCCTCCATACCAGTAGAAGACAAGCCAAAACCATTTTATATATCTTTGTATATAGGAGGTTTTAAACTCAGTTATTGTATCATAGATAGCAGAGTTTCAGAAAACGTCATGCCCTTGCAGATCATGAATGTGTTGGGACTTTCATGCACAAAAACTCAGGAAAAGTGTTACTCACTTGAGTCAAAGTCGGTGTCATTGGTCGGTCAACTGAAAGATGCACAAGTAAGGCTAGCGTCTTATCTTGAAAATAAAATTATGATGACTATCTTGATCACTGACATTGCAATTAGTTACATGATGTTTCTCATTAGGAGTTTTTACAAAGATCTCAAAGGTGAAATTCAATTGGATTGGTCGTTCGCAACAATCCCCTTGAAGAGGGGTAGTTTCAAGCTAGAACCAGAGGCCAAGTCAAGGTTCATGGTGGTGAAGTCCCAGGATCCACAAGCACAAGTGTTGTATCAAGACACGGGTCCAGGGACATATGCTATGATATCTGATGTAACCAAAGACAGTAAGAAGTTTGCACTTTCCACAACTACACCATATAAAGAATCAAAAGTGTGGACGATGCAGTTTGATGATAGTTGCTCAACATCAAGTTCAGGAGCAAGAGTTGTGATCACTTCTCCTGAGGGTCATCTATATCCGTTTGCATACCGATTGCAATTTGAATGTATCAACAATACAACAAAATATGAGGTGCTTTTACTAAATCTCAAAAATACAAAGGATATGGGGATCAAGTTACTTAGAGTCGAATGAGATGTAGATTTGATCATCAAGTAGATCAAAGATCATTTCCAAGTCAAAAATACTCGCCTTCAATCCTACAAATAAAGGGTGTGGAATTCCATCGACTAGTTCGATGCGTTTGACATCAAATATATTCCACATACAGATAATAGTAGAGTTGATTCCCTCACAATATCAGTTGCTCTTTTCATGCCGCATTCTAATTTTCGTCAAAATTCTTTCGCTATTGAGCTGATCTACAGGTTAGTTGTTCCAAATAATTCAAAAAATTGGCAAGTATTTGATGGTGACGATGACATCAAAGAGTTTCTCATCATGGGAGACAACTTCAAAGAGTTTTTCTTTGAAGGAAGTTCCACTCCTTTCCAAGAATAACTTACAAAAGACTCTAAAGCTCTGGATTATAGGATCATTCAACTGAAAGGAAATCATATTCCCAAAGGTCTGGTGTCTTTAGAGAACATATTTGAATTTCATGACCAGTACATGCAAGATCAAAAGATGACAAGTGTTAATACTTTTGTTGAGCATTACCAAGTGAACATTGGCATTGAAGACAAGCCTTGACTTGTTAATCTAGGAAAGAGTTGTACTCTAGAAGAAGCTAGGAATTTTACCGCCTTGTTCAAACAATACAAAGATGTATTTGACTGGTCTTATGAAGACTTGAAGTTCTTCACACCCATCGAATTGTAACATACAATTCCTTTGAAGTCTGATGTCAAGCTTTTTAGGCAAAAGCAGAGACATAATAATCCGCAGATTCAAGATACTATCTACATGGAGATTCAGAAGATGGTGGACTCGAAGATAAATTTTTTCAATTCATCACTCCACCTAGGTGTCTATCATAGTTCCCATGCGTAAAAAGAACAATGAAATTAGAATTTGCGTGGATTTTAGGAATTTGAATCAATCGTACTTGAAGGACAATTACCCCTTACCAATCATGGAGCATACCTTCCATACAGTCACCGGTTCAGAGATGCTATCACTTCTCGATGGTTTCTTTGGATACAATCAAATTGTAGTGGCAGAGGAGGATCAGATCAAGACAACTTTCACCACACCATGGGGAACGTTTGCTTATGAGAGGATGCCTTTTGGCCTCATCAATGTCGATGCTACTTTTCAAAGGGCCATGGATCTAGATTTTGGGGATCTCAAGAATAAAAAATAGTTGTCTATCTTGATGACTTGATCGTTTTCTCAGATAAATGGGAAGACCACTTTTCGCATCTTGTGAAAGTGTTTGAAAGATGCAAGTACCAAAAGATCTCATTGAATCCTAAGAAGACTATCTTTGCAATGATAGAGGGCAAGTTACTTGGCCATATCGTTTCCAAAGAAGGAACTAAAATTGACCCAAAACGGTTGGATTCAATTGAGAACCTATATCTTCCAACCAATAAAACACAAGTGCACTCATTTTTTGGTAAATTCAACTTTATCAGGAGGTTTGTCCCAAAAAAAATCAGAGCTGACGAAGGAGATCTCAACTATGATGAAAAAGATGTCCACTTTCATATGAACAGAAGAAGACAAGCAAGCCTTTACCAAAATCAAAGAAGCTATTGCTAATGCACCAGTGTTGGTTCATCTTGACTTTGAGAAGGATTTTATCCTCTATTTTTATGATTCATAACACATGTCTGCTATATTCACTTAGAAGCTCAGTGAAGAAGGAGAATTTCCGATTGCTTTTATGAGCACCAGTTTTAAAGATAGTGAATCATGCTATTCTCAAGTTGAGAAGAATGTGTATGTTGTTGTTAGAGATGTTAAAGGTTTCAAGTTTTATATCTTGAATTCTCATACAATAGTGTTTGTCACCGATCCAACAGTAAAAAGTGTGCTAACTCAATAGGAGATGGGCACGAAAAGAGGAAACTGGATTGTAAAGGTTCAAGAGTATGATCTAGAGATCAAGCCAACCAAGCTCGTATGTGGGCAAGGTATTTGTTAGTATTTAATAGAAGATGAAGATCAAAAGTATCAAAGAAATGATGGAATTGAAATTGAACCTGAAGAGGACCTTCCTTTGGTCCTATTAGTTGATTCTATGGAGGAATGGTACACAATCTTGTGGTTTTATTACTTATGGGGAATGTCCATGTCACATGGACAAACAACAAAATACAACTTTGAAGCTAAAAGCACAAATATTTGTGCTTGTCAATAACATTTTTTACAAGCGTGGCCTTGATGGAACTTTCCTATTATGCGTCGGTAGAGACGAGCAACAAAGATTGTTGGATGCTTTTCACAGTCAAGCATGCGGTGGTCACTCCTCATCAAGAGTCACTGCATTCAAGATCCTACAAACACGGTTCTATTGGCCAACCATATTTTGTGACGCATATCAATGGGTGTATAGGTATCAAACGTGTCAACATTTTTCTAGAAAAGTTAGATTGGCAGCTACTCCACTCAGGCCATTGATTATTGATGCTCCATTTCAGCAATGGGGTATGGATTTTGTAGGTCCCATCAACACGCATTACAGTAAGGGGAATGTTTATGTCCTTACGACAATTGACTATTTTACAAAATGGGTTGAAGTTGTTCCTACCAAGTGAGCTACCTCAGAAGTTATTTGTGACTTTTTGAAGGAGAACATCATTTCGCACTTTAGGGTGCCTCACAAAATTGTGGCTGATAATGCAACGTGTTTCTCGTCAGAGGAATTACTTAATTTTTGTTTTGGTCATGACATCACGCTATCACATTCATCAAATTATTACCCTCAAGGTAATATACAGGCTGAATCTTCAAACAAGAACATAGTCACAATCGTACGTAAGCTGGTTGACTCAAATCAGAAAGCTTGGCACAAAAAGATATATGATGCTCTTTAGGTAGATAGAATCACTCCCAAAAGAGCCATTGACACTTCACCTTTTACACTTTTGTATGGTACAAAAGCAATGTTACCTATCACACTAGAGTTATCCGCCTTACAGCTGGAATCTACAATGGAGGATGGAGAGTTCAAAGATCCAATTGAGAAGAGGATTTTGTACCCGATGAAGCTAGAAGAGGAGAGGGTGGAGGTTGTTGATAGAATCACTCGGCATCAAGAGTGAGTGAAAAAGATTTTTGATAAGAAGGCTTGTCAGTGAGACTTCGAGATTGGAGATCAAGTCCTATTATGGGACAAAAGGCATAAGCCTAAAGGAATGCATGGGAAATTTGATTCCTTGTGGCTAGGGCCTTTCTAGATCTATGAATCCAGAGGAGAGAACACATACATTCTCTCACATCAAGATGGAAGGCTTCTCTCATCGCCATACAATGGGAAATATCTCAAGCACTTCATCCCTACAGGGAGGAGTAATTTTTTGTAAATAATTGGTTTATACTTTTTCGTTATGTAGTAATGTATTTCCCCATTCCGTACAGTTTTGTCATGTTTTAGGTGATTTAGGTAGTCTTGTTTTAGGTGATTTTTAGAAAAGTCCAAGTATTAGGTGATTAGGAAGAAAGTCCTGACTCCATTTCCCAATTGTTAAGTCACTGGTCTACAAAAACTCAGAGATTATCGAATTCTCCTATGCCGTAGGTATCCGACATGGTCACTAGACGAAGCCTAATGTTGTACCCAAACCAAATTTTTGCTTCATTAAGGCATTTTTCTTAAAATGGTCTAAACCCTGTAAAAATGACGTCAAAACATAGTTTTTGGGCAAATCAAGTATGGGATTTGGGTTAGTGTGATGTCAAGAAGATACTAGAAAAAATTGAAACAAATGAAAATTATGGTTTTTGGACCCCTATTTTTAGGTCAAAAAACCCTAAAAATTGAAACTTGTCAGAATTGATTGAAAATTGTGTTGATTAGCTTATTTTGCTTCACAATCATAATGGTGAAGTTAGATTCAGTTAAAACTCAGTTTAAGTTTGGTGGGTAGTTTTTTCTTTTTCAAGTGGAAAGTTAGGATCTCTGAGGTCAACAATGGCAGATGGCCAAGTACTAGGTATTGAAATCTAAGCTTGAAACGCTTCGGTGAAGATTCTCTGGGGAGATATCTCCAGAATGTGTCTTTGTCTTGGAGGGGATTTTTGTCGAGGTGAAAATGTTGAAATTTTTTCTTTTGGAGCAAAAGCGTACCTGTTACCTAAGGGCGCCCTTGATTTTAGGGACCCAGATCAACTTTCTGAGTTTTGTCACTTCCAAGAAGACTTCAATGGAATCTTGTCAGCTTCACAATAAGCCTACTAGCCAGTCTGAAAGATATGTCTAGCACCTGAAACTGGAGATTGAACGCGAAATGAGGGAGATGAAAAAATGACAACACTGGAGTGAAAAGTGCGCCTGCTAGCCAGGGGCGCCTATCCTTTGGAAGCACCAGATGGAGGTTTCTGATCAAATGACACCCAAGATGTTTATCTCAGACTTAGTCTAGTTTCACAATACATCCATCAACAGATGAATCTGAGTTGCTGAGCTGTCGGAATCAAGAGTCAAACATCGGATTTTAGTGATAGTCAAACTATCAAGAAAAAGCAAAAGTGCCCCTGGAGGCCAAGGGCGCCCAAGGTTTTGGAGCCTTAAATGTAGTTTTTTTTATCATCTCAGATACTCATCATGTCTGTGATGCTTCCAAATTTTTGTTACATACCTCAGCTGGGTCAAAAAACTTGTCAACAACCTGCAGTCGAAGGTTAAGTGAATTTTTAGCCAATTGCAAAAATGGCTATGGGAAGAAAAGTGCCCCTAGAGTCCAAGGGCGCCCATATTTTTCAGCTTCCAGATGATGTTTTTAAGAGAAATGCTCTCCAAGAGCTCTTGTTCACAATCTAGCCAGCTCTGTAGTGAGCTTGTCTGCTAGTTCTGAAGTTTTGCTGAACGTCGAGAAACGCGAGATGAAGTAAGGTCAGGATCACCTTCAAAATAATGAAAATGTATGCAAATTTTTCTAAGTCTGAAGCCAAGAGTGCCCTTGAAGGCCAGGTGCGCCCTAAATTTTGAAGCCTCAGATGTTAGAATTAGGGTTTGCAACTTCAAGGAGTTTCTTGTCAGTTTTGATCCTGCTCTTCAATGAAACTGCCAGCTAGTCAATTCGACATGTTAGTCAATTAGAATTAGTGAGAAAACATTGACTCTGGTGACATTTTCAAATTCAAATTTTTAAAAATTGGCTAAGTTTGGAAAGTGACACCTAAAGTCAAAGTTTGACTTTTTAAACTCAAGAGAAGTGGTGCCCTATAAAGGTGGAAGCACTTTAACCAAAATTATCTCTTTAGCTCAAATCTTCAAGTTGACTTCATCTAGACTTCATTTTGTTTGTAACTGGGTGACTTATTTTTGCATGCACAGTTAACTAAGGTTTTTAGAGGTGGAGCCCTAATTAGGGCATATTTCTCAATCAGTTAACTATTTTGAGGTCTAGTCACAAGCAAGGCGTTCGTTTTAGAGGTCCAATCGGAAGGCTAGCACCATTTTAAGACAAATTCATGCATTTAAGATGCCTTTCATGATAATTTTTTATTTATTAAGGCATAGGTGTCCATTATTTTCATTACAAGTGAGAGAAAACACATCTTTCTTGGGAAAATAAAGATCTGAAGATGCTACAGGTGCCATATTTTTGTGTTCTTCATAGTGTTAGGTCTAGATTGTTTAGAGGAAGCATTTTCCAGACTTCATTTTTTGATTGCATGCAGACTTCATCAAATCCAATTCAAGTATAGGTGACTTTTTCAGAGACAAAACAATAAACCTCTATTTTCTATCTCAAAATTTCTTCTATTCTCGTCTTAGGTTTTCTCTCGCATGTCAAAATAAACTACAAAATTTTCAAAAACAAATCATCTGGGTTCACATATTTCAGCGTCAACAACAAAACCCATGTCTTAGATTTTTTCACGAAAAATTGCCCCATTGCTTCCATTCTGAAGCACTGTGCTTTTTTTCGAAGATTTCTTTGCATGTGGGCCAAGAACTCATTTATTCCAAAATCGAATCATCTGGGTTGGCTTAGAATTCCATTGCCTACAAACCTGATGTTTCATATTTTATTGGAAAAAATCGCCCCCAGAGCCCCTACAGCCCCTGTAGTTCTCGACTGAAAACATTTTGCATGCCTTGCTAAAACCCATATTTTCAAATTTCTAATGATCTAGGTTTGCTTAGAATTCAATTCTCTACAAAACCCACGTTTCAAAAAAATTTCGATTTTTTTTTACCTCAACCGACTATTTTTAGCCTATCTTAGAGCTTTTTTCAGCTTTTTCTAAAAGTTGTCCGAACATACCCGACTTTACAGTCAAAAATCCAGATTTTTAAAATGCAATTCAACCCCATAGATTATAAGGAAAATTCGGTCTTAGTTCATGACTTTTTTAAAAATTCCAATATAGACTTGGGTCATGTATATCCGGTGGTCAATTTGAGCACGTTGGAAGGTACTAGCAGAACCACAATAAAAAATCTTGAGTGTTCCAGGTTGTTGGAAGCAACGTCTATTCCTATCACGACTTTCAATCTTGAGTTTGTGATTGCTTGCATTAAGCACTATGACTCATCCACAAGACAAATCAGATCAGCCGATGGGAGAGTCATTTATAACCTCAAGTTGAGGGATGTTGAGAAGTTCTTTGCTATTCCTCCTTGCTCAGATAATTTTGCAGTAGTCATTCTAGATTGCGACAAGATATGGGAAGAGGACAACGAAATATCATAGAGAAAAGTTGCTCAGAGGTGGTTGAAAATTTAGAAGACCAACATGTCAAAGAAGGTTGGGTGTGGTGAATTCAAGGATGAGGTTGCTATCTTAATAACTTTGCTTAACCAGGTTATAGGTCAGGAGGAAGCACATATTTTTTGATTGTGAATTTTCTATATCATCTCTCAAATTATCGACAACAAGGAACACTTTGACTGGGCGATGTTGATCAATGAGTGTCTTCACCAACAAATCACATAATTCCTCAAAATCCATGAGTTTCACATGGTGTCTTTTCCGGTCTACTTAATTACGTTTCAAGGAAATTTTAGAACTTTGAAGACTAATGCAGCTCTTGGCATTCAATGTGTTCACGAATATTACTCATAGTTGGAGTTTTCAAAGGTTGAACATGATTTCAAGGTGGTGAATGATCACTTTCTCATGAAGACAGTTAGAGACCTACATAACGAGATGCATATCAGGATTTTACCAGAGGAAAAATAAGCAATGGAAAGTTGGGCGGATTGGTCCATTCAATTCCCTACTTTCAAATATATCTAAGTGTATGGTTATACTAGAGAACCTTTGATGCTACCGAGGTACCCATCATATAAGGTCCTATTCATGGAGTTTATGAGATAAGCTCAAGAGGTTCACTATTTTCTTCACAATCGACACAAGTCAACATTCACCTTTCTATTTGGATTGGGTATATACAAGTGCAAGTCTACTGCTGATTGCAAGTTAATGACAAACGAGTTAGAAAAACTCCAACTCAAGTATCTCACTTAGAGGTGTACTTATGATCCTTTGGGTCATTATTCAACATGGTTGGAGCGAAGTAATTCAAACGGGGCAGTGCTTGAGGACTTTTGGGTCAACTATGAAGATGAATTTGAGGTGTGTCGACGTCATTACTGTAGAATTACTCTTCCCAACTTATTGATTTACTATCAGAAGATGTTGAGGGTTTGTTAAATGATGACAAAGAGGTGCTTCTTAGTTAATTCATTAAAGACCAAGTTGCTCGCCAACCACTTTGCCAACCTGATTGGTATGTCAAGGAGAATACTTCAATTGGGGACCTATCAAAATTAGTTATTAAGACAAGCATGTACTTCATGGAGAGGAAGAGGAAGCGAAGGACAATTCTAGCTATAAAGCCGCCAGTAGGGTTTTATTCACTACCTTCCAATTCTAGGTCGAGGCCTCGAGTTAAATTTGTCTTGAATCCGCCTAAAGGTGTCAAAGTCAGTGGGAACTCATAGGGGAAAAACATCACTAACCAGAAAAAGGTTGAGAAAGTGCCAAAAATTCTAGTGGAACCAATGGTACAAGTTGAGGTTGATTCATCATCTCCTAGTCCACCATTTTCTCCATAGTCGTCTCCTGTTGATATCAACTCAGAGCCTGAATCACTAGTTCATGAAACTTTCATTCCAGTTGATCCGCCATCAGTTGACACAATAGGAGTAGTTTCTCTTCGAGAAGACAATATTGATCATTTGTGTTGGCTCGAGAGATCTTTGGGAAGACAGAGGCGTAGGCCTTCATACCAGCTTGATTTATCTAAGTTTGGTGATCCTTATTAGGATAGGTCAAACAAGAGATTCAAGAAGCAAGTGCATATTGAGAAGACTCCTAAAGCAAAGATTTTCATTGAAGTTGCTACACCACTAGAGGGCAAGATCCTCGATGAAGTTGAAGTTGGTGATTTCACCTTCGTCAAAGAAAATATTGGCAGGAGCACTCAACACGTGGATGTGAGCCTTTTCAAGGTCATCGTGAGTAATCTTGAAGAGCATTCCATGAAGGATGGAGAAGATAAGGAAACCCTAAAGGCTGAGATCAGGCAGCTCTGACAGTACATCTCAGATCTACTTCATGGAACTGCAGGAAAAGCACCTATCCTCCCACAACTTTGAGAGACACTTGTAGATCAATAGAGACTTGGTCATTTAGTCAATTGTGGGAAGCTCTTAGACAATTGGATTGAAGATTTCATTGTTGCAGGTCAATACCTCCTCACATATTTATATCAGTTGAGGTACGAGGTACATGATCTTTGTCAGAGGATTCAACAACTCAAGATATTCATAACAGAATGCAAGCCGAAAGACTTGATACTCATATCTCAATTGGCAGTTGCACATGATGCCATTATAGCGAAGGAGGATAAGAAGAAGGTTTTTCACTTGGAGAGAACAACATATTTTCAAAGTGGAAATGTATGATAGAATCTCTACAAAGATGGTCACGCTCAAACATAATGTTGTTGCAAATATCAGACTTATAAACGAGTTTATCACTCAGATTCCATGCCACTATCATCATGAGAATGGTACATTCCTTGAGTTAGATGCAGTGCAAAATGATTTTGAGAAGATGGTTCGTGATAGCCTAGGTGGAGATCCTGAGGCATCCAAGTTGGATCACTTCTCAGTGATGACAACTAGTTTCAACAAGGTGACTGCAGATGTCAGAGAAAGTCAGAGGGCAATCAAGGATGGAGAGAAAGAGTTGAATAGACAATTCATCATTATGGATAGTGTTAGAGTGCCAAGTATAAGACCATCAAAAAGTTCCTAGATGAGGTGATAGACCGAGAGGGCTTGTAGAAGATAGCCAGTTAGAACCTGTAGATATTTTCGAGTATAGAGTCAGAAGCAATAGTTAACTCAAAGTCATTTCTTGAGTTCTCATTGCTGATCTCATGCATGCCTATCTCATTCTTGGAGATATCTTCACAGGAGGATGGAATTTCAGTTAGGATCTAGTTGACTAATTTTAGTTATCAGTTAACTTTCATTTCAATAAGGGTGTGCATATAGCACATGTCCATTTAGTCTAGTTTGTTTCAGTTAACTGATAGTAGCATTCCAGTTAACTGTATAGTTTCATTTATTTAGACTTAGAGAATAAATTATTGCATGCTTGCAAGACTGATTGTAAACTCAAGGTGATTTTAGGGTTCCCTACACCTTGGAGTTCTATATATAAGATCATCCTTTTCTCATTTGTAATTAACTTTTGCGTGATAGCATACATGCTAAGACAACTCTTGCCTATAGTATTGTTATTTATGTATATGTTCACAAACCATTCATTGGGATAGAGAGTTGCTACATTATCAAAAATATTCCTATGTTCAGTATCGGTTCACCTTTGAGCTTTTTTAGTAATAAAAAAATTGTTGAGTCACCTTTCTGTGCAATGTTACTTGTAATGGTTCATCTTTGTTCAATATAATTCTAGTTGATCATTTATCTGTGTGATAGGTCCTTCATACAATCTGTTGTCCTGGGTTATATTTGTGATTAATAAATCTATTTCATATCTACACCTTGGATAGGATTCGTCTCCTGCTTGGGAATTTAGAAGTGGGTTTATCGTGTTGTGTTTTGATTAATAGTCTTTATTTTATTAGAAAATGTGCCTCAAATTTACTGACATGAAACTCTCAAAAGAGAAAAATCGGTGAGACTCTTGGAATGTCTTGTCGATAAGCAACTTGATTCTAAAGGTTTGAAATGATCATGTTGGTGTGACTAATGGTCAGTCTTGTTGACGGGATCCATTGGTATGACCTGAATGGTCGATGCAAGTTCTCTATCTCTCGGTGAAGGTAGAAGTATGACGGTGATGATCAATGTGAGTCTTGCCGATGTTTCTTCATCAGTTTGAAATATGACTTCGGCCCAACCTTAAGATCTCTGTCTGATGGTTAAATTTTGATCGATGGTTTGGGATCAGTGTGACTTGCCAATCTAAAAAAATTTGTGAAGTTCTTATGTGTAAACTCATCAGAGAGACTCCTCCCAATGGAAGGTCATCAAACTGACTTATGTCATCGGAGGAGCTTTGGAATCTCACACCAATTTGGGATCTCTCTCCAACGGAACCTCATCAGAGTAAGTCCTATTGATGGACCATTCTTGAATGGCATCGGAGTAACCTGGATCGTTGGCCTAGCTTTGGATTATCGTCCCGACTGTATTGGTTTGCCCGATGGAATCGATCGAGGTAAGTCTTCCTGATGGGAGATGAACAAACATAAACCTTTGATATAACATGAATTATCAGAGGAGCTTTGGAGACTCGCTCTGAGGCAAGTTCTCAGCCCGATGGTGTTTTGTTAGAGAGACTTCACCAAGTCTGAGCGATGGACTGTTTGAAGACTATGCAGTGTGTAATTGTCAAATGGCTATTTTTGGCATCAGTGAGACACGGTCTGGTGTCTCACCGATACACGATGCAGTTGAAGAAAACTGAACCAAACTGTTGGTTGAGAGAACCAATTGACCATGGTTGTGGGATAAATTATAGTGTATTGCAATTGATCAAAGGTTCAAAGTAGTTAGTGTTTTGAACTATATGTTGTATGAGCTTTGGAACAGTAAGACATAACAAAGTGTGATCAAAATCTATTTTGTACAAGGTTGATTAGGGAAATGTTGTTGCTGTAATATTGACATCTAAGAGTGAAGTTTGTATCTCTGTATGTAATTTTTTTATTGTAATACAAAGAGGATTTACTTGGTGTGGTGGGTTTTTCTCCCATAAGGGTTTTCCCACATAAATCTGGTGTCCAATTGTGTATATGTTTATTTCTCTTTTCTTTTATTCTTTTCATGTGCATCATAATGAACTGCAATTGCAAAATTTAAAGACATATTTGTATTCTTCTCTAAGTTTTGACATTAGGAGAGTTTGTTCCACACCTCAAGCTTTCCTTACAAGTGGTATCAGAGCCTGGCCAGATGTGTTATCCTTGTGGGTAGGTTGGATTTTTTTGTGTCAATTATGTTTAATGGGAGTTCTGTAGAAGTTTGGTAATTTTCAAATTACAAATTGAGATGGCAATGTCAAGTACATCAGGAAATATTGAAATTGAGAAATTCAATGGCAGCAATTTTGAGTTGTGGAAACTCAAATGGAAGATTTGTTGGTTGATCATGATCTTTGGGTTGTTGTGTCTGGAACGAAACCTTCTGGCATGAATCAAGAATAATGGGAACTTGCAGATCGAAAAGAAAAAGGGTTGATAAGACTCTGTTTAGCAGACTCTATTCTCCTGAACGTTCATGAAGAGAAGACTATAGCCTCCTTGTGGAAGAAACTTGGTGATATTTATCAAGGTAAGTCCTTGGTGAATAATCTATTCTTAAGGAAGAAGTTGTACTCTTTGAAAATGTAGGAAAGAGTGTATGTTGTTGATCATTTGAATACTTTTAACATGTTGATTGCTCAGTTAGCATCTGTGGGTGTGAAGATTGATGAAGAAGATCACTGTATGCTATTGTTATGCTCTTTGCCAAATTCTTGGGATCACTTGGTTATGGCTATTGGGATTACGACATCCACTTTTAAGATGGAATATGTTGTTGCTTCTTTGTTATCAAAAGAGATGAGAAGGAAATATTTTGAGATGGTGAAGGAGGTTGTTGCTATTCGTGGCAGATCAAAAGAAAAAGGCAAAAATAAGGATAAGAAGTCCAAATCGAAATCAGGAGGGAGATTAGGGTCTCCTAGAAAGAAGTCCAAGGTGAAGTGTTGGAATTGTGGGCAGCCTAGTCATGTCTGAAAGGATTGCAAAGAGGAGAAAAAGAAGAAGAATAACTCTTTCGATAATGATTCTTCTCAGAGTGATGCATATGCCTTCATTGTAGCCTTGGCAACTCAGGCATCAGATGATGTTTGGCTGATTGATTTTGGAGCATCTTTCCACATGACATCTCATAGATACTGGTTCACAAAGTATGAAAAATATGATGGTGGAAAGGTGTATTTGGCAAGCGATTCATCTCTGGAAATAGTTGGTTGTGGAAGAGTCAGAATTCAATTCCTTGATGGAAGAATCAAAGGAATTGATGGAGTAATGCATATAACAGGTCTGGCTCAAAATTTACTCTCTGTTAGTAAGTTGAACGATGTTGGAGTGCAAGTCTCATTCTCTGGAAATGGCTTCAAAATGACTAGAGGCTCAATGGTGTTGGCTAGGGGTGCTCGAATTAGTACTTTGTACAAGTTGGACACACTTGTTTTTCAATGCAACAATGTCTCTGCCAAGTCACAAAAGGTTGTTCGTAAAGAGAAGAAGGAAAATGTCCATGATAGTGCAAACTCTATGGAAGTTAAACTTCCAACAAAAAATACTATGCTCTGGCATCATAGGCTTGGCCACATTGGAGAAAAAGGTTTTATTTTTTTGAAAAATAACAACCTAGTTGAAGGGATTGATGACTATAACCTTGAATTTGAATTTTGTGAACATTGTATATATGGAAAACAACACCGTGTTTCATTTTATTCCAGTCCTCATAAATCTTTTGGTATACTTGATTACATTCATTTTGATGTGTGTGGTCCAGTGAATGTTCCTTCATTATCAAAATCTAAATATTATGTTTCTTTTATTGATGACTATTCGAGAAGGGCATTTGTGTATTTAAAGTAAAAGTAAATTAGAAGTGTTCAATCATTTTAAGGAATTTAAAAACCTTGTGGAAAATTAGACTAGAAGAAAAATAAAGTGTTTAAGGATTGACAATGGCAATGAGTTTTTTTCTGATGAGTTTGAAAGGTACTGCAAAGATCATGGAATTAAAAGACATAAAACTACACCCTACACTCCACAACAAAATGAAGTTGTTGAAAGGTTCAATAGGACGGTGATGGAAAGGGCAAGAAGTATGTTGAGCAGTGCTATCTTGGAGGAGAAATTCTGGGCTGAGGTAGTTGCAATAGCATGTTACTTAATAAATCATTCCCCTAACTCTGCTCTTGTTGATAAAACACCTTTGGAAGCATGGTCTAGAAAGAAGCCCTCTCTAAGACATATTCATGTCTTTGGCTGTGAGGCATATGCATGTGTTTTGAATAAAAAAAGAACTAAATTGGATAACAAGTCTATTAAATGTATTTTTATTGGCTATAGTACTAGCATAAAAGGATACAAGCTTTGGAATCCTGAGACTGAGAAGGTTTTGTATAGTAAAAGTGTTATTTTTCATGAGTTGAAGCCTTCTACTCTGTATTTGCAGTCAGAGACAAAATCATAAAACAAAGAGGATTTAGTTGAAATTACTCCCACACTAGATAAAGAGGAATTAAAAATTCAAAACGTACCTGAATATGAGGAGAGCTCAAGCAACTCTGAAATTTTTGAGCAAGATGATGAACAATGTCCTCAACCTTAACCTGTGAGGAGTTTTACATATGAAAGGCAACAACCGGATAGGTATGGATTCTCTATGTTGGATTCTAGTTGTGCCTATGCTTTGATTACTAACACTGATGAGCCTAGGACTATAAAAGAGGCAACTGAAATGTTTGATTTAGATTCCTGGTTGGAAACCATGAATGAAGAAATGACATCATTAAGGAAAAATGATACTTGGGATTTGGTTCCATTGCCTAAAGGTAGAAATCCTATGGGCTGAAAATGGGTATTTAAAAAGAAAATTGGTTTGGATGGCTGTGTTGAAAAGTATAAATTGAGGTTGGTTGCAAAGGGAATTGATTATGCCTAGAAACTTTTTCTCTAGTAGCAAAGCTAACATCTATCATATTTCTTTTTTCACTTGCAGCTGCATATGATGTAGAGATCGAACAGATGGATGTGAAGACAATATTTCTTCATGGTGATCTTGAAGAAGAAATTTATATGTCCCAACCAGAGCACTTTGTGAAAAAAGGTAAAGAAAATCTGGTTTGCAAGTTGAAAAAATCTCTATATGGATTAAAACAATTTCCTAGAATGTGGTACCAGAAGTTTGACACTTTTGTTTTGTCATTGGGATTTGTAAGATCAAAATATGATCATTGTGTGTATTACAAAGCTAAGAATGATCATATTTTAATTATTGTCGTGTATGTGGATGATATGTTATTCATTGGGAATAGTAAGTTTATGATTTCTAATCTAAAATCTCAGTTGTCTGCAAAATTCAAAATGAAAGATCTGGGTGCAACAAGGTATATTCTGGGGATGGAAATAACCAGGGACATAAAGAGTAGAAAACTTTGGCTTAGCTAGAGTAAGTATATTAACACTGTTTTGGAGAGATTTTGTATGAATGATTGCAAGTAGCTAGTTGTTCCAGTTTTGCAGGGAAAAAAGATATTTGTTGAAGATTGTCCAAAATCTCCTTCTGAGATGGAGGACATGACCAGGTTTCCTTATGCAAGTGTAGTTCATAGTTTAATGTATGCAATGGTTTTTACAAGGCCAGACATTGCCCAAGCAGGGAGAGTACTTAGTCATTTTATGGAAAATCTAGGAAGGTTGCATTGGGATGCTGTGAAAAGAGTGTTTAGATATTTGAAGGGAACTTCAGAGTATGCTTTGTGTTACCATGGTAATTTGGTTGGATCACAAAGGACTCTCAACATTCGTGGGTATGTGGATTCTAATTGGGCAGGGAACATTGACAACAGAAGATCCACTAGTGGATATATTTTCATGGTGAATGGTGGTACAGTTAGTTGAATGAGAAAGCGGCAGGTTGTAGTCACTTTGTCCACTACGAAGGTAGAATACATGGCAGCTACACATGCCTGTAAAGAAGTAATCTAGTTAAAACATTTGTGTTCTAACATTAGGTTTGATGCAGGGTAGATTATAATTTACCGTGATAGTCAGAGTATTATTTATCTGGAAAAAAAATCCTACTTTCCATGCCAAGACGAAGCATATTGATGTGTAGTATCACTTTGTATGAGATATGGTGGAGGATGGAAAGGTCTGTTTAGAAAAAGTGGATACTTTCGAAAATGTTGCAGATGCATTGATGAAACTAGTGAGCACAAACAAGTATAGGTGGTGTGCTAGTTCGATGGGGCCTTGGTGCCCATGAATCTTAGTAGTTTTTGGATGCTCTAGAGGTGTAAGTAAGATCTTCGTCAAGTGGGAGATTGTTGGAAAATGTGCCTCAAACTTACTGACATGAAACTCCTGAAAGAGAAAAATTGTTGAGACTCTTGGAATGTCTTGTTGACAAGCAACTTGGTTCTGAAGGTTTGAAATGATCATGTCAGTATGACTAATGGTCGGTCTTGCTGACGGGATCCATTGGTATGACTTGAACGGTCGGTGCAAGTTCTCTATCTCTCGACGAAGGTAGAATTCTGACAGACAGGTGATGATTGGTGTGAGTCTTGTCGATGGTTCTTCATCAGTATGAAATATGACTTCGACCCAATCTTAAGATCTTTGTCTGATGGTTAAAGTCCAGCTGATGGTTTGGGATCGGTGTGACCCTTACCGATCTGAACAATTTTGTGAAGTTCTTCTGTGTAAACTCATCGGAGAGACTCCTCCCGATGGAAGGTCATCAAACTGAATTATGTCATCGAAGGAGCTTTGGAATCTCACATCGGTTTGGGATCTCTCTCTGATGGAATCTCATCAGAGTAATTCATACCGATGTACCATTCTTAAATGCCATCAAAGTAACCTAGTTCGACCTAGCTTTGGATTATCATCCCAACTGTATTGGTCTACCCGATGGAATCGATCGAGGTAAGTCTTCCCGATGGGAGATGAACAAACAAAAACCTTCGGTATAACATGAACTATCAGAGGAGCTTTGGAGACTCACTCTGAGGCAAGTTCTTAGCTCGATGGTGTTTGGTTGGAGAGACTTCTCCAAGTCTGAGCGATGGACCGTTTGAAAAATATGTAGTGTGTGATTGTCAAATGGGAATTTTTGGCATCGGTGAGACACAGTCTGGTGTCTCACCAATACGTGATGCAGTTGAAGGAAACTGAACCAAAGTGTTGATTGAGAGAACGAATCGACCATGGATGTGGGATAAATTACAATGTATTGCAACTGATCAGAGGTTCAAAGTAGTTAGTGTTTTGAATTGTATGTTGTATGAGCATTGGAATAGTAAGACATAACGAAGTAAGATCAAATATTTTTTTGTACAAGGTTGATCAGGGAAATGTTGTTGCTGTAATATTGACATCTGAAAGTGAAGTTTGTATCTTTGTATGTAATGTGTTTATTGTAATACAAAGAGGTTTTACTTGGTGTGGTGGGTTTTTCTCCCATAAGGGTTTTCCCACATAAATCTGGTGTCCAATTATGTATGTGTTTATTGTAATACAAAGAGGTTTTACTTGGTGTGGTGGGTTTTTCTCCCATAAGGGTTTTCCCATGTAAATCTGGTGTCCAATTATGTATGTGTTTATTTCTCTATTCTGTTATTCTTTTCATGCATCATAATGAACTATAATTGCAAAATTTAAAGATATATCAACATTCTTCTTTAAGTTTTGACATTAGGAGAGTTTTTTCTACATCTTAAGCTTTCCTTACATGTTTCATATCTACACCTCGTATAGGATTCATCTCCTCCTTGGGGATTTAGAAGTGAATATTGTCGTTTGATGTTGTTACCAATAACCTTTCTTTCAGCCTACACCTTGGATAGGAGTTGTCTCCTCCTTGGGAATCCTATCTTAAAGTTTATTGTCCAAATACTCCCTTCTCCTAAGTCCTCATGTTATGTTTCTCTTGAGGAATAGGATAGATTAAAATCATTTAGTTTGTTGTAATTAAGATCTGCAAAACTAGAGAAAAATCTTAGCTGCAACTTTCTTGGTTTCTTAACCTTGTGCCTCTTCTAGCTGATTCAAAAAGATAAGAGTTAGATCATTTAATTTTTCACACATTTCAGCAATAGAGGGAGCTTCCCCTCCTAATTTGAAGAGAAATCATTATGCACTGTGCATAGTTGTTCATTGCCAATATGCACTCTAGAGGTGTGAATTGTAATTCCAACACTAAGAAACCAACCTACTTCCAAGAAAGATAGCACCTCCACTTGTACTTCTTTTTCATCCACACAGCCTTCCCAATTTGTATCTGTATAGGCACTTAAGGAGAAGGCAGTATCATTTGAATACCATAGATCATAGTATGGAGTGCCCTATAAATATCTAAATATCCTCTTTACTGCTGCCACATGTGATTATCTATGATCATCTTAAAATGTAGCCACAAGACAAACTACATGCCTAATATCCTGTCTAGTATCAGTTAGATTAGCAGTCCACTAATCATCGATTTGTACTTGCTCTGATAAGTCTAGGAGATTCATCATTCTTGCTCAACTTGTAACCAGTAACCATGAGAGTACATACCGGTTTAGAGTCTTCCATTCCAAACTTCTTCAACATTTCATTAACATATTTTGATTATTAAATGAATATTCTTTTTTTGTCTGACTGATTTGTAGCCCGAGGAAGAAACTCATCTCACAAAATATTGACATCTCAAATTCATTCTACATCTCTTTTAGCAAATTCTTGCACATTGCATCATTTCCTTCAAATATTATATCATTTTAACATACACAACCACAATCAAGATTTGATCCTTCTCAACTTTAAAGTAAAGATTTATATCTGCAGTACCTTTATTGAATCCCTGTTGCAACAAGTACCTATCCAATCTTGCATACTAAGCTCTAAGAGCTTGCTTGAGTCCATATAATTCCTTCTTCAATCTTCAAACTATATTAGAATGATTTGATAACTGAAATCTTTTCGATTGTTCAATGTATACCTCTTCTTCCAACTCACCATTCAAGAATGCAAACTTCACATCCATCTAATAAACCTCGAAATCCTTATGTGCTGCAAATTCCAAAAAAATCCTAATAGCCTCCATTCTTTCCACCGGAGAAAATATCTCCTCAAAATCAATTCCTTTCACTTGTGAGTATCCCTTACATGCAATTCTAGCCTTATTTCTCATAGCTTCTCCATTCTCATTCAACTTGTTCCAAAATACCCATTTAGTTCCTATTACATTCTTGTTTGTTGGTCTTGGGACTAATTCCGAAGTTTGATTCTTCTCAATCTACACCAATTCTTCTTCCATAGCTTTGGTCCAATTTTCATCCTTACATGCCTCAATAACTATCTTAGGTTATACTTTGGAAAGTAGACACAATTTCGCTTGTTCTTCTATCATAGCAACTTTTCTTCTTGTCAACACGCTTATGCTCTTATCACCAATGATTTTATCTTCAAAATGATTCTTATGCACATACTTAGGAGTCTTAGGAATCCTTTCTAGAGTATTTTCCTCTTCAATGTGCATCTCCTTTTCCTTCTTCGTTACAAGAGGACTCATCAAATTCATATCCTTCTATCAGTACTACTCTATTATGTGGTTTTTCATCTACTTCGACACTTTCACATTTAACTATCTTCTTCAACCTCTTGTTGTAGCACTGGTAAGCCTTACTTCTTATAGAATACCCAAGGAAGATTCCTTCATCTAAAATTGCATCAAACTTTCCCAAACTTTCTTCATCTCTCTTGATATAACATTTGCTTCCAAACACTGAAATATTTGATAGTAGGAGTTTTTCCACACCATAGTTCATAGAAAGTCTTTGAATTGTTTAATCTTGCTTTTACTCTATTGAGTATGTATATTTCAATATGAATAGCTTCTCTCCAATATACATATGGTAGATTTTCTTCTTTCATCATTGTCCTTGCTACTTCTTGAACTGTCCTATTCTTTCTTTCCACAACTCCATTCTGCCGAGGAGTTCTAGCGGCTGACAAATGCCTCTTTATTCCATGATCTTCACAAAAATTGTTACTCATTGGAGGTGAATTTTCCACCTCTATCAAACCTTAAGCACTTAATTTTTGTATCAATTTCATTCTCAACCATAGCCTTAAATGCTTTAAACTTGTCTAGAGCTTCTGATTTTTCTTTAAAAAAAGTTACCCAAGTCATTCTAGAGTAATCATCAATTAACAACTTGAAATAATTGTCACCTTCAAAGCTTCTTGTTCTTGTAGGTCCACATAGGTTTGTATGCACTACCTCAAAAGGTCTCGTGGTAGAATATTCTTTGATATTGAACCTCTTTCTTGTTTGCTTCCCAATCTGACATTCCTTGCAAATTGCATTGACATGCTTTGTAATTCTTGGTAGAGCTCTCACAGCTTGAGTAGAGTTGATCCTCACAAGACTATCAAAATTTATGTGACACATTCTTCTATGTCATAGCCAAATTTCATTGATTTGAGTCATGAAGCACTTACCATTAGCACCTTTGAGATGATAAACATTCTCATTTTTCCTTGTTCCTACAACAACTAGAGTTTTGGATCTTCTTTTTTTGATTCCACAACCACCATCCTAAAATACAATATTATATCCTTTGCTTCACATTTTTCCTACACTTATAATATCATGTCGGAGACCCTTGACATAAAGAACTCCATCTATATTATGCTTTCCATCAAAACTAATTGAACCTTTTCCACATATCTTAGTAGAAGTATCATCACCAAACTTAACAAGATCACCTTCAAACTTTTCAAGTTTAACAAACTTAATCTTATCACATGTCATATTATTTGAGCATTCACTATCAATAATCCAGTGATTTTTCTCCTCTTTAGCATGAAAAGTAGTCACTATAGTCCCTTTGATGTTGTGACCTATTTCTGGAGCAATTTCCTTCATACATCTTTTAGAGAATAGAATTATTTCCAACATTCAAAGTCATGAACACGCATTCATAATTTTCATCATCTAGGTAGTTAAAATCATCATCAAATATGTTAGCATCTTCTTTGACATAATAACTTCTCTTAACAGATTTACCTTAGTTATCCTTATATTTGTCACCTAAAATTTTGGCTGGACATCTTGAAGCATAATGACCTATCTTTCCACAATTGAAACATTTGAAAGGTAACTTACCTTTATATTTTCCAATCCCCTTTATCAATCTCCTAAAAAAAATTTCTTCTATCTCATCAAGATCATCTAGATTTGATCCATCATCCTTTTTTGTTTTTCTAGCTTTAAAATCTATCTCTTTTTCTTGAATCATATTGATCAAACTCTCTCAATTCAAAAGTAGTTAAACCACCAAATAATTGATCTCTACTATAATGATCTAAATGTCGAGCTTCCTCAATAGAAAAAACTTTAGAACTATAAGATTTAGGAAGAGTTACTAATACCTTCTTTACCACCTCATCTTATTCCATTTTTCCATCAAGGCCATTGATAGAATTTACATTTTCATCCATTCTATGCATGTAGCTTGCAATGTATTCATCTTTTGACATCCTTAGGGTTTCAAACTTAGCCTTCAAATTATGCATCTTTGCTTGCTTGACCTTATCATCTTCTTCATAGATACTGTTGATGCCAAAAATTGACAAGGTAACAACCTTTATGGGAAACTCAGTTAAAGGGGGGACCTATTGCGCTAAACTGAGTGACCTCCAGGTTTTTAAAGAAGTTGTCTTCTTCTATAATTTGGGGGGTGAAAAGGGATAGAAAGAAATTAATATAAAATAAATCTAATCTAAGGTGATGTGCCAAAAAGTAGATATGGGCACGATAAACCTATTTTTAAGATATGATTTAAGGGTCGTTCGACAATCTGCTATGTCTCAGAACAAAAAAGATCAAAATGGAAATCTAAACAACTTATTCAATGAAATAAAATAACTTCCACATATCCACTGAAAAGAAGAGTCGAATTCATGGTCTTAATCAACTAGATTATATTAAAATTATAGAATTCTGCGAAGAAATTAATCAATACAATAAAGGCACAATATACAACTTTATCAAATAGTCAAGAAATAGAAAGGCCAAAAAATGGAACAATCTGCAAATCTTATATAATAAGCTAAAAACAATACAAGAGGCCTGGTATTTCTAAATATTTATCTTCCAGTTCCAAACCCTTTCTTCTAGAGAATAAGTAGTCTTTATACCCAAAATCCCACCGCCTAGCGAACCAGTAACATAAAAAGATTCCCCGATCATGAGCAATGATGCATACAACAATTATTTTCCCTAGTCATTACAACGAAAAAATATTTGCCATGAACGTGGTCACCCTCGAGCTAGATGCATCCCATGTGAATGATGGCAATGGTCCCAGTAGAACAGAGAGTCGACATGCGTCACTCACTCCCAATGGTAATTGGAAAACGTGGCAGCTACGGTGAGGCTGTTGCTTTCTCGGTAGAGACACAACGAAGCCCTTAGAAGATCCACATGGCAATAGGTTGAGGCCGTTGGTTCATTCCTCCCTCCTTGTGGTGAAAATTTATGTGGTGAGGACACGTGGAGGGCTTCCTTACAAACGGCACTGCTGGTGGGGCCACCAAATACTGTATACGAATGGTGCTACATTTCATGTTGTTGGAGCCCGATAGGGGAGTGAAAGGAATGAGCCCTGAAGTGTGTGAATTTTTGACATGTGGAGGCATGGCAGGAGCCATTGGAAGAGCAAAGGAAGAAAAATCTACGAAGAGCGCCTGGCGGACACGTGGCAACATTCAGACTAAGCTTTTGCGAAAGGATCCCGATGATGTTTTCAATAGATGAGGCACAGGCTAGTGCTTAGAAAAAAACAAAAATAACCGAAAGGGAGCTTGGGGAAATTTATCTTCATAGCTTTTGGTGACTACCAGTGGTATTTATCTTGCGAAATGAGAGACCCAAAATTTATGGTTCACAAGCCAAAGTCCTGTCCACTAGGTGACATGTTTCAAAGCTTGGAGAGAGTGGTATGTAGAGGAAACCATTCAACATCAAATGGAGTCAATATGTCGCATAGATCCTCTTGTGCTCCATGCAGATTGATCATTTCTTTATAAGGTAGCATCGATGATATATCGGCCCAAGAATCAAGTTGAAAAAGTAGCTGTGCTATCATAAGGGTGACTCCTTCAATATCTTCTGTAGTAAAGGGTTGATTGAAGCTCTAAAAAGTGGATGCATCCTGCTACTTCTCTTCAATCTTCGCCACAATATGCTCTGTTGTGGCCATCGATTAATCTTCTAGAAAAGGGGATGGTAAGCCCATTTGAGTTACGTGGGAGAATCTTGCTTGCATGCTATTCATGGTTCGGTCCAAAGTAGTGGCGCACTCACTAGCATTGAGGATGGTTGCATGGTAGTGGATAAACCTATTAGTTGTTTTAGCAGCGACCTTCTTGTCTTCAATCCTCGTGTTTGCCAAGAATTCATCTGGGACCATATATAGCCTATCCAACAACCTCCTTGCCTCAGGAACTCTCTTTGCAATAGATTGAGGGAAGCGCTCGATCATTCCACGAACCTCCCTACCTAAACTTGTTGCTTCTACCATGAATTGGAGCTTCGGTTGGAGGGTCAAGTAAAAGGCCTTAACCTTTTCCCAACACAAAATATATAGCCATTGGGCTACTTGAGGGAGGTCCGACTGGGCAATAGGCGGTTGGGTGGAACTCTTCAAAAGGCCAATTTTTGCATCCCTCAATTCCATATTATGCACTAACTCCACAACCTTTTGGTTTGTTGCGGTGAGTTGTCCTTATAGGACCTACGATTCTGTGATCCAACTTGCCTCGACTCATTCCTTGTTTGCTGCTTCCCTCTCTGTGGAAGATTTCATCTCTTGGATCTCATTTTCCAGTTGAGTTCAACGAGTATTGAAATCAACATCCTTCTACTACATCTACTGCTCTAGTGCAGCGCATTGGCGATTGAGCTCCTCGTTCTATTAGAATCAAAAATTTCCATGAAAATCCTAAGTTTTTTACCCATTGGAATCCATGTATTTCATCATCTTTTTCACAAAAAAATCATTTCATCACCCTCCAAAATGCTAAAATACCTTTTACCTTTTACCGTTGCCATAATTTTCATAGTCTTCACTTTTATACCGCTTTATCGCGGCCTCCCACAAAAGGGCTCATGGTATTGCGGTGACGGTTAAGCATAGTCATGATGACTGTTACCGCTACATTGTAGACAGTCTTCAAACCGACCATGGTGGTGTGGTAAATATTCAACCAGGTCGGTAAGTGCTTACCGCATTACCACGGTCAATTAGAGAGAAGACCGTGGCATCGCGGTAACCAGTGGCACAGTGGAGGGTGGCAGTTGGCGAACGACTACCATGATACCACTGATAGTTGAAGTGGAGACTGTGGTAACACGGTGGTCAGGAAAAAAAGGCGAGGTGGCAGTTAATACAGGTTACCGCGGTACCGTGGACATCCAAATGATGGACCACGGTAAGACGGGTAGCAGTAAATGTAACGGTCAAGGTCAAAAGCCACCATACCGCAAGGTGCAAACAACGAGTCCATGGTTGAGCGGTAGGGGAACCAGTCAAATTCAAATATCGCCATATCGTGAGAGGACATGAGGTTGATCATGATAGACTGGTAAATATAAAAGAAGCTATAGGTAAACTATAAAGTAAAATGAAAATGCAAAGCTATGTTAAAATATTTAATTTGCCGACGAGGCAACTAATTAAATATTTCATTTCTGTTAATGAATGTGAAGCGGTTGTAACGGGAAAATGAAGGGTCATGACCCTTGGTATGAATTGTATAAATATTTGAAAAAAATCAGTTAGAAGAGAGAGGTCAATGGTAGTAGTTAGGAACAATTAGATAATTGCAGAAATAAAGAACCGGGAATGCAAATAATGTACAAATATTTTTTGAAGCAGAGCAATGGATAAATTATTTTGAATTGGTGAAACCTTTGCTGTGTTTAGTTGTTATGATACAATAATTTATATTTATTATTTGGTTGTCTCCAACTTGAAGTCTTTAAATCATTTAAATCAATGTATCAAGCATATTCCTAATTTATCAGAGTGTATTTTTCACTTTGTGTGATTTAGTTAATTGGTGTCTACAAGTCAGAATTAAATTCTTTTTAATAAGTCACAATGGTTTTAAGATTTATTTTGGATGGTTAAAGAAGAACCAAGTTAAGAAACATTCGAGCACAATTTTTGCAAGTCATAAATTCAATAAAGTTTTATGCCAGTCGTAGAATTTTCAAAGTGCCTAACAACTAGAGTTAAGCAAAAGAGGGAAACACATATCACTCTTAATTTTGACTCCATTTCCCATGCAGATAGAAGGCACTGATCTATCACAACCCAAATGATAAATTTTATAATAAACAACATATTCAAATCCTTTCTTTTGTGTAGTAGGAGTAGGTGTAGTTATTTTATCTATCCACTTCCATTTGCCATTGTGGATAGATTGTTGAAGCAGGGAAGTATATTTCAAATCTGCATCATTCACATAGGTGCACCCGCCTAGGTTTAGCAGAGCCTAAAGAGCAGAAGGTTCAATTGTATTAATTGGCCTTGTACGTTGACCAAAATTTTTGTGAGAGCTTGGAAACCTCTCATGGTTAAAACCTGCATTTTTGAGACCTAACACATTCCTTTGTTGCACTTCTTGCTACACCCAAGCCAACTAGTTTTGATAGCCTTGGTTTTTCCATTGTAGCTCGATGACTAGGTTGGGGTCGAAAGATTGGAACTTTGTAAGTACCTCCTGGAGCTTAGCCTCCTCCATCTTTGTTTGTTGAGATAAGCATTTAAACTCAACATCCCTCACCTTTTCTTTCACTAGTAGGACCTCGACCCTCTCGACGATTTTCAACTCTTCTTCCCTCTTCTTTAGCTAGCGACCAGACTTAAGAAATTTGGTGCTCACAACCCGCTGGGTCTCCTCCATGAGCTCAAATTTATCTTGAGATCAAGATATGCTCAGGTCGAGCCCCATGGCATACATATTGTAATCATCCAACTACATCTCTCCTTACATTTTGTAGACAAACGGGTACATAGTCGTAAAGTGTAGAAATTGTTGAGCCTCATTGAAAATAGTTTGTACCTTTCACTCAGCTGGCCTTTTGGCATCTTTGGCCTTATGTTTCTGGACTCTGATTGCCTATGCCTATTTAGTTTTATCGCCCTCTGACAAGAACTTTGTTGGTGATCTGATGAGCCCACCTACAAAAGGTGCACCGAGAGGAAGGGCAAAAAGAAATGAGAGGGTAGCGGTCCTGAGTGTCTCTTCTTCAAAAGATTGACTGTTTAAGGGGAGAAAGGAGGGATATTCCAATACCCAACTTGTGGTCCAGTAGGAGGAATCGAGGGAAATAGGGTCATGGCAGATTCCATCTATTGGACAGACTCGACTGGGGCCGAGATAGTACCAGCAGGAGAGGTATCAATTATGGCCACAGAGGTGAAAAGTGAGGTGTTGACAGATGTGAAATGAGTTGAAGCAAAAGGTGTAAAGTTCCACAGAGGAGTAAAGGTAAATGGTGCCACATGAGGAAACTGTGTGAAACCTTCCATGACCATGGAAGCAGAGGTGGAAAAAGAAGGGCCAACGCTTACAATGAGTTGCATCGCAGACACAATAGGGCTTACTAAAGACTACGAAGCAAGAGAAGAGGGAGTGAAAGATACCTACAGTGCGGCCAACTGGGATCCTTGGCTCATTGCAGGCTCTTGGCTCATACCAGGCTCCTGCGAACACTCTCTAGAAGATCCTTCCATGCATTTTCGTTTGGTAGGTGGTGATTCTTCCACCACTATGATCTCTGACTGTTGCAGTTGGGGTGTTCTGGTCCTCTTTGTAGTCTAGGTGTGAGTCAGCGAAACCATCACACATGATATGTTCACCCGCACATTTGAAGAAACCTTTCCAGGTTTCTTTATTTCCTTCCATTTTTGTTGCATTGAGGTTGTTTGAAGCTCCACTTCTAGTTCTACTCCTTCTGCGGTACATTCTTCAGCCTCCTTCGGGTCAGCGTCTTTATCATCACTGTCGTCAAAATCAGGATGCTCATCATTCCATAGTTTATCAAAACTTTCATCCATTTCTATGCTATCATAAGGGGCCTCAATGCGCTGGATCTCCTACTGATAAATCTAGAAATCCTTAATCTTCTCCTCGCTCCAGTTGTAATTTTTTGCCAAATTGTTGCAAAGAGTAGCCCCAATCTGCTTCATTTTATCATATTTCCTTATTCGGAAATAGAAATTGAGCCATGTCAGTCGTTTATATCCATCTAGAATATGGACTAGATCCACCATTAGATCATCTGCATCCTCCATTGGATTCTTCCGCTTCTCCCAGTAAGGTCAAAGACTGTGCGTTACCTTGACATACTCATTCGGTAAGTCATTGCCAGGGTTATAATTCCACTTATCGCAGATCCACACCAGTCCCAAATGAGCCAGCTTTGCCTCTAGCAAGTCATGAGTCTACTTCTTGGCCATGATCACCATTTTAAAGTTCGACAAGCAGTTGAAAAATCCTTTCTTCTTAGATTCTCTGCTACAAAAGGTGAAGTCAATAATCGATACCTGGTGAAACATTTCAAGGGCCAGTATCCAATCCATGAGACATGACAAAAGTTAGAATGGTTCCTCAATGAAGCTGTGCATCCAAATGAATGTGAAATCCTCCCCTAGAGACTAGTCGCATTTCAGAGTGAAATTCTACATGTACTCTATCTAGTTTGAGGTGAGCTGTAAAACACTACCATCCTCTCTCAAATCTTGCAAAATCAGAGTCGGGAAATAATCCAAAAATGTGTAATAGTCATATGTTGCGGAGAGGAGAGGATTCCATACCGATACTAGCCTTCTCTGTTGATTTTCATCAAATATAGCCAACCACATATGCCTTTGGAAGAAGTCAGGGTTTTGATGCAAAAACATGTGCACAAGGAAGGACGAAAACCTGAAACTCGGTTGTGTCTCATACTCTGCTACCTGGTTCAGCATTTCCTAGACAAGGAATTCTGTGAAGTCGTACCAGAAAAGATAATGTTTCCTATGCAAATGGAACCCCAAGCCTAGTTGAAATTCTTCAACATATCTATCAATATTCAGACTGTAAATAAATGCCATCATTAAGAAGGAATCCTTCATGTTCTCCTTGAAACTTTTATGCACTGTCGGGATTGATATCCTTTTCTTTTGATCATCCCTGTACTTTGAGGTTTCTTTGTTATAAAAATCCAGAGCAAGATCTTTGGTTTTCCATATGCTCTCTCCCTTTGCTGGAGTGAATGACTCCATTATTTCGACCTTGGGGCTTTGTTCTGGGATGTACAACATATCCCAAATAGCCCCCTTGCATATGATAAATCTTATCTCTCAACCATCGATGGTATTCATAGCCGGGTTGAAATGCTTGATGGCTTCATCAACCAATTATGAGTAGTAGTGCATGAACGAGACCATATATTATGGGAGCCCACTAAACCAACACTTCTGAGCCAAGGAATTTAGGTCATTATTCCTCTTCATCCTTTCAAAATCTGCCTCCCTGAGACTCTTAGGGTTCTTTGCGAGGATGGAATCATGAATATTATCCCACTCCTCCTTAATTCGGCCCTGGTCTCTATGGGTATTTTGCTTTTTTGCAACCCTTGTATTCACTCACATTGACTTCTCTGGTATACTGGGTGAAGCGTAAGAGACATTCTTGAAGACATAAATAGTCAACGCTACATGCATGGCATCATATAAACTTTGTGTTCCCTCACCCTACATTTCTACTTGAGAACTTTAGGTTGCCTTCATTCTTTGCAAACTTATGCTCAAAAAGCAGATTGAAGCGGTATGAATGGAACCTAAAATACTACGCAAGGCCCTGAACACAAACCCAAATGAATCCTTGCCTCTTGCTTTGGGTTAAATCCACATCGGGGCAATCAATCTCATGTGATTTCCTCTGCACTTAGCTGCTTTACCGTTATCCTGCGCAACGCCTAGGCTTCTCAACAATTTTGCTCTTCAAAATATTTTTGCGTACTCAAGAAGTTTTATGCTTCGTTTAGCCCTTGCATGCGATACTTAGCTTTTTCTTCGATTTTCTACCTTCAAACGGTAGACAACGGTTGCCTTTCTGCATTTAATTTGGCATGTACCGCCAACTCTCCTACTTATGCGAAATGAATTACTTGCCTTTTTTAAAATACGAGAATTCATAATTACATCAGTGATCACGACCTTCGGCATGATTTTCCTGGGAAATTGAGCCACCGGTTTGTCAAATGTTGCTTGACACTTCTCAGACCATTTAAACTTCCTTCCCTTTCTTTGCAATGATGTGATGGTAAAATCTATCCTTGAAAAGTTCTCTACAAACTTACGATAATACCCAGCCAATCCCATAAAACTTCTAACTTCTAGCACATTCTTGGGCACCGACCATTCTAGTATCGCTTTAATCTTAGCTAGATAAATTGAAATCCCTCCAACCAAAATTATGTGACCCAAATACTATACTTTCTTCTGGAAGAAGGTACACTTTGAGAGTTTCCCATATAGCTTATGCTCTCTCAATCTTTGAAGAATGATATCTAAATGCTTGGGATGTTCCTCTTCATTCTTGGATTAGATTAAGATGTCATCTAAGAAGACTAACACAAATCTATCCAAACAATCCCTAAATACATTGTTTATTAGGTTCATGAATGCCACTAGTGCATTCGTTAGCCCAAAAGGTAAGAATGTGAACTCCTAATGTTTGTATCTAGTTTTAAAAGCAATTTTGAATATATCCTCATCCTTGATTGTAATTTGGTGATATCCAAAACATAGCTCAATCTTTGAGAATACTTTCGCTCCTCACATCTGATCAAAGAGATTATCAATGCGTGGCAATGGATACTTGTTCTTTTCCATCACTTTGTTAAGAAATCGATAATCAATACATAAGCATAGTGTACCATCTTTCTTCTTTACAAAGATAACTAGGGCTTCCTAGGGTGAAACGTCGGGTCTTATCGAACCTCTAAACAACAAATCTTCTAGTTGTTCCTTTAACTCCATTAGTTTAGCTGTGGTCATCCTATAAGGTACTTTCGATATAGGTTTCGACCCTAGTACTATGTCGATAGAGAAATCAAATATCCTCTTAGGGGGTAATCTAGGTAATTCTTCTGGAAATACATCCTCAAATTTCTATAAGATAAGATACTTTTCCATATCTTATTTCCCAGATTCAAATACTTCACCTTTCTTGACATCTTGAAAGTCTTGAGGTCCATAAAATACTATATCATCTTGAGAGATGAATTCGTTACCATCCTAAAGTTTCTCACTTTTTACTGCAAAGAGTTGACAACCTTTCTTCTTTGTTGTATGCATCTGCACATCAGATATCTATCATAACTTAACCTCTCTTGGCATTCCTTGCATTGACACGTAGTTACCTAGATCATCTAAACATTCAACTATTTTCACATGACAATCTACCTTGTCCCTATGTCTCCATAACCAATTCATCCATATGATGACATCATAAGACCCTAAGGGAGCTACGTACAAATTTACTTCCATTGAAAAACTTGGAAGTTCAACTCTTGATTTAAATAAACATTGACTTACCTCAACTCTTGTTTGGTTAGCATATTCTACAACCCATGATTGTTCCATGTAGCCAACTTTTCTAGACATTTGAGATTTGCTATTCTAGGAGAAATAAAAAATTTAGTGGCATCGATTTATTAAAATTGAAATGGGACTTCCAGATAAAGTACTTGAAACTTCTACCAAAGTTATCTAGTACTCCGCTTGTCGATTATCCGCAACAACATGAATCCTTTGCTGGAATACAACTTTATGAGGTAGAAGAGAATTGCCATGCAATTGTATCCCAAAAGGTTTTCTTGGAAAATTACTTGCATAATGGTCCCCACCACATGTAAAACATCCTTTCACTAGTCCCCTTCTTTTCATAGGTCTTCCAGAATTACTTCTGTTTCCACCAGTATTATTAGTAAAGTTTTTATTTCCCCTTCAATCTTTCCTTGATTCATTAACTTGGGATCCCTTATCCCCTTGTTGCTAAAAACTTGACCCTTCATTAGGCTTTCTTGGAGCTTGATTGGTCTGCATCCAACCAGACTTCTTTTTATTTCTCTCCTGATAGTTTGAGATAGACTTAAGCCTTTGTTACTGCTTAATTTCCTTCTCGTACACCAAATCCATTGTTGTTGGACTGTGCACATCTACCTCACCACCTATTTGTACATTTAAACCCATGATAAACTTCCTTCTACGAAAGCACTCATCTTTCTAGTACATAGGTACGTACTTAAGGAGTCGAGTGAACTCCCAATACTCATTCATTGAGGAGTCACCTTGCCTCAAGTTTTGGAAGTCAATGAGATTTTAATCATAAAAGAGTTGGGGTAACCATCTCTTCCAAAAAATCTCTGTAAATTTTCTCCAAGTGAGGTTTAAGGAACTAAGTCCAAGGTCCATTTTCCTATTCATCCAATAGTTGGATGCTTCACCCACCGATTGAAATGCTCCCCATACGACTTTAGTGACCTCTGAGTAATTTTTAATTTTGAAATATTTCTCCATTTTCGTAAGCCACGCTTTTGCTGCACCTCCAATAGCACTACCTTCAAATTTTTGTGGTGTGATTTTCCTCATGTCGCAGGATAACTCATTTTCAAAATGCTTCATTTTGGTTCCCTCAAAATATGGTTGTGACCTATCACTTTCTTGCTCACTAGATTTAGTATGATTATGGGAATCTCTCCCTTATTCTTCATTGTTGGGAATTTCTTCCTCTTCATCATTTGGGACTTCTTGATTCACTCTATCCTTTCCCCTAACTTCTTGTTCAAGTTTTTCTATTCCTGCTCTAGTCTCATCCATGATAACTAGAATATGGTCCAATTTGGCTTCGGCATTCTCAGCGCCTTGTCCTACTTTTTGACTTTCCCCCATATTAGTTCTTGTCCTAACCATATTTTCCACATAACAGCTATACTTGGAGGTTTTAATTTTAATTAGATTTATGAAGGTTTGCTCAATGTTAGCAACATTCTAAAGATTTATCATTCATATAAGAAATTATATTTAAAGAACTCATTCACAATTCTTTGCTAAAAGCATAATTTTTATTATAATCAAAAAGGATTTTCAATATCCTTGATTTTACATAAAATGACTATTAATATAGTCTAAGGGAGTATATACCTCGGATTCACTTTTAAATAATAGTTATGTGGTGTATAACTCTCAAATATTTTCTCATTTCTATCTTCAAAAGGATAATAACCCTCAAATTTATCATTAGACACATAGTTTTGAAGTACATAGCCCTTTGATTTTTCACTTGTGGCTATTACAATGACTTCCACTAAGGGAAGAACTCAAGGATCCCTAAATAACATGACTAGACTAACACTACATTCTGAAGGCATATCCCTAGAAAGTGATAAATAGTCTAAATTTTTTGGAGTGATAGGAGGTAAGTAGTTGAAGTTGGCATCATCTTTCATCCTTCTCTTCTCTTGGCTAATTCATGAAAGATCATGACTGAATTTCTCGGTATCGCTTAGCCAAATGGTGTTGTTATTATTAGATCCCTCAATGGTACGCACGAGGTCTTCTCTTTCCTTCTTGGCCCGTAGGTAGCGCTCATTTTTTACCACTGACTTCCTTATAGTCATCTTGAGACACACCATCTTGGCACAAGAATTTCCAAACATTAGATTCTCATAATGTTGGATTGGAAAAATAGCAAACACATAGGTTCTAGAGATGAAACTGGTAGCTCTAATACCACATGTAACATGCCCATTGTTCTTCTTGGTAAATATACTAAGTTTTACTCACATGTAATTATCTATGCAATATAATAGAGCAACAAAAAGAATCTTTTCTATTCCATAATAAATGCATCATTTGAAATATAACTTTATCTAAACTTTTCCATTTCATAATCAAAGAATCATTTCCAATAATATAAGTATGATGTAACTTTACATAGATATATTCAAGATAAAATTTTGTATTACATTTTTCATAAAGATGGACACATGATACATACATAGCTTCAAACAAGCTTGCATGAGCTAGAAATACAAATGGCCTAGAATTTCCTTCTCCCAAATCTTGGCCGCCAACTACATGAGGAGAAACATCACTCAAGCGCTTTTCTGCCAACCATGGACTAACTACAGTCCCCCGCATATCTATCAAACTGGTAGATGGCCCTACCCCTCGATGAAGAGATTGGTTTTGTAACCTCATATTTTATATAGCCTTTTTTGAGCATAGTGATGTGTCCTGCATGTCTAGAGCTTACCATAAAGTCAACCTCTAATTCTATGATATTCTCAACCTAGTATGCATTTGGATCATAGTGAATTGAAAATACAGATAGTGGCTAACTACAATACTTTTTCCAAAGATTCAACACCTAGTACTTCGAGTGAGGGTCATCTATATTCACCACTACAATTTCTCGATTTATATTTTGACCATTAGAATTCTATTCTATTCTAGATTATTCCCTTACTCGTGGATTATCCTAATCCCAAGAATAACCTTCCCTTTGACTCACATTAACTATCATGACAATCAAGTATTTCAAAGCAACTCTATCTTATGCTACACACCTAATATCACTATACTTTGTAAAGCACTAACAATATATGTATAGTAAAAATAGTATTTATATCCATATAATAATACACTCAATATATACATATCTATATGAGTAAATATCAAAAGTAAGGTTTCACAAAATGAGAAACAACCAAGTGATATGCAAGCATATCCAAACAATTCACACAAGTAAAAGACAATATTTAAACATGACAATATAATAACAATATTTCCAACATGAGAATAAAGAGGTAGAAATCAGCATGCCTATTATAAGCTTCCAATTGAATAATCCTCTCCTCAAGTTTTCTTGCAAATTCTACTACAAAGTACTCAAGAACTTTTGCTAGCTTCACTCCAATTCTCTCAATAAATCAAATGTAAAGCAACAATACAACTCTCAATATGACAAACTCTCAACTCACTTGCACTAAATTTGCAGCAAAATATCTCTTAAGAAGCTAGAATGAAAAATGATGCATTTGGAAGAATGAGCACCTCTATTTATACTAATTTGTGAGCAACCAAAGGCTACAAAAAAGTAAGTATTTATGCCACCTTTCTTCCTCATGCAATGACTCACTCACAAGTTTGCAACACATGAAATTTTCAGACGAATTAGAATTTGGGAGAGCAAGCTCAAAACAAGTTTCCTAATTCAAATTGCATTTCAAAAAGATGCTAAGTTTGCACTTGATTGAGTCTACACACTAATTTGCAGGATTATACAAATTTAAAGACTTCTTTTTCATTAGAACTTCTACCAAGTGTGGTGCCACCTCTTATCCTCGGTGCCACCTTCATAGGTGCAGCTTAGACATGGTTAACAGGGTTCATAATAGTATTAACTATATTCAAAATTGTTTACACAACAACACTATATGTGCTTTGTCTTATGCTTTGACTTATTCTTTAAAGACTTATGCACTGGGTTCTTTCTTGTAAATGTTGCACCATGTATACTTTATGTGTTGGATGTGCTATATGCACCATATGTTTCCATATGCACTTTTCATTATAATGCTAGCAATAATAATCAATGCTTATCTATGCACTAGGAAATTATATCAAAAGCTTATTCATATATTATATATATATATATATATATATTTATATATTTATTTATACACGTTAGTATATACATACATACATATATGTATATATCAATATATATTAATATATATTCATTTCATAAGTTTATCAAATACATTTTATTAATAAACACATTTATATAATATATAAACATAAAGAATAGTATTGCGTATATATATATATAATTCTATATAAGTATATATATGCTACTTTGACTTACACATATATATTAATATATATATGTCGCCAATCCAAATGGTATTCCAATGCATATGGGTAATCCGTCCATGAGCATGTGTAGGTGTGTCTACCTACATATACTCATGTACGTATTTACTTACATGTATGAGTTTACCAAAAACATGTACATATATACATATATAAATTAAATGCACATATCTCACTAATATACAAATAAACACACAAGGAAGGATTCTAGTTATCATCAAGACTCATCTCATACCCCATTTCAAACATTCATAAACAAGATCGTAAATCAACATAAACATACACAACTAGACTGAAGATCACTTACCATCTACCCAACTGGCTTGACTCAAATAAGACCATCTAGGGCATGAGTGTGTGAATGCTCAGTAAGATTGAATTAGAGGTTACTAGACCAAGTTCTTCTTCTGAGTGATACTCCCCCTCTCTTCTAGAGGCTTGAACCTATTCCTGCATTTCAACTTAGTTCACCATACCATTAGTTAGTTGAATCAATTCATTCATATACTTCTCATACACATCATATTCACATTGTATATTTCATATACTCAATCATAAATCATTTAATTAAATCAAACATTCATTCAACATATTCATCAGAATTCACTAATAAACACATTCACGTTTATTGAAGTAATTCACCAAACAAGGTAATAGTAAATAGGTTATAACACATAGGGTGTAACACATTGGTGTGCACTTGTTCTAGTATGGAGCAACACACTTGTTATTGCAGGGTATTTGATCATTTTGGTTTTTTTTGTAGGTTTGACAGAGTGGCACACCTGTAGCTTGATAGAGTTGTGTACTTGAAAATCATAGCGCACTTTTTCAGAGGCAGATCGATGCATTTGCAAATTCTAACGCACTTGTTTGATAGAGCCGCACACTTGTAGGTAAACCAAAAATTTAAAATCTAAGGTTTAATTTGAATATGAAATTTGATATGATTTCTAACTATAATTGGTTGTCGATTTGTGTTTTTTGGTTTAAGCATGAAGAGCATGGATTGAAGCAACAAAAAAATTATCAACACTTATTATCATGATTTCATCAAATTTCCCTAAGTGTTTTTAAACAGTTAAGTGAAGGATAATCTAAGAGAAATTTACTTTTAATCTTTAAATTAGGTTCACACTTCATTTGGTGCTTAATAATTGAACCCCCACACTTCAATTTGGGGCTTAACAATGAACAATTCAACTTTCTTTCAATTTGGAGTAAAATTGAACCAAACAACCTCACTCTACTTTGGGCTTTAAAATTCAAAACAAATCTCACACTTAGTTTGGTGCTTTAAAATTCACTTCACATTTATCTTTAGTGCACTAAAATGAACAAGTGTTTTCTTTGTTTGATTTTCTTGGTAGATTAGTAGTGTGTATCCTCTCCCCTTGCGCTTCGTGCAATTTTGGGTGAAGAGAAACACTCCTAGTTTGCACTTTTTGAGTCACCCAAGGCTTGCTATCTATCCTCTCCCCCTGCACTTCGTGCAATATTGGGTGAAGAGAAATAAAATTCCTTTTTTTTTTTATAGGGGGCCTTCCTCAAGACACATCCCACAATGAAGAACTCAAGGAGACCTCCAAGCACATGTTAAGGCGGGCTATATAAGGGGTGTGAAAGTGAAAGCAAGTAATACTTATCCTGTGACATATACCTTACATGTCAGTTTTGATGTGGGTGCATAGAACACACATGGGTTGATTAGAGGCTTTAGTGTATAGCATATGAAGTATACCATGGGTGTTCATTGAGTCATTACAAACCATCATACTTAGAAGCCTAAAACCAGTTTTGAAAATATCTTGAGAAGGTGCGATGAAATAGTTGGTCATTCCTTAAAGATATTTTTCATCTACTAATTGCTTGTTGAGGCAAAAAACACCTTAGAAGGAACTTGTACTTTCAAGGTAAGAGGTGTATCGTGTATGTATGCATGCATACTCTAGTCATCCACTCAAGCTAGGTATTTTATTGTGCGGACCCGACTTAAGAGATGTACCCACTTGAGTAAATAGGAATGTGCTTGATTGATGGTGTCAAACTTTCCTTAGTAAGCTTTATGGAAGAAAGCTTGAAAAATATCCCCCTTACCTATTGAGTCAGTAAATGCATTGCTTGTCATTCAAACTCAAATCAAACATCAACATTGTCTGACTAAAATTTCAAACCCTTTGAACATAATTGAGTGCACTTGAGGGACACTATACTATTGCATGTATCTAAGTATATCTTGTTTTTATCAAAACAATATCTTAGTGTTCTTCCTAGTATTTTCATTCACATCTTTACTCAATATATCAAAGTAAACCTAGGGAACTCTAATTTAGCACTTTGGTTTTCATAAATTTTGAGCTTTTGTGGAAAGCAAATTGCTTTGTTGTAAACATCTTAGTCATAAACATTCATAATCAAGACTTCTTCTATGTGGTAAAAATAATTCATGCTAAATCAGATTTTAAGAATTGAACCCACAAAGCAGGTTTTGCTTGGTCACTTAATTCAAAAAAAATTGATTACTTGATTTCAACAAAAACAAAGAAGGAAAATTATGCTCAAGATTGTTTTTATCAAAACAAATATTTGGGTTACCCTTAGATCAAAACATCACTCTCCATCAAACATTGAAACATTGTACAAAGATATTTATCACAAACATTTGGAAATTTTCAAACATAAAATTAGGTTATCATTTAGGGATAAAATTCATTCAACATCAAAAACATCATACATCCACTCAAACATCATAAATATCTCATACCAAATCAACAAACTTAAACATTTGGGCATAAATCACTTAAATCCTAGGTGTAGTCCAAGTCAAAAAAATTGTATTACTCATATCATCATTGATCCAAATCAAACCTAAGCCATCATCATTGACAATAAATTTGAGGCTACAAAAGACGTTTTTAACTTTATATGGTAAAAAAGAGAGCACAATATAACAAAGCTATGGAGACTAACCTTAAGGAATCAAGAGATCCTAACTCAAGTGTTAGTAATCAACACTATGGAATGCCTCGAACAAGTGAGGTTTCTCCAACAATAACCACAACCTCCCCAACAATAACCACAAGCCCCCCAAAAACCACAAACCCTCCAACAACAAACACAACTAAACCACAAGTGGAAGTGGAAACTATCTATATTGATGAGGGACCAAAACCACCACGTGAGATTACTCAAGAATACATCATAGATTTAGAATAGAACGAATATTTTCTTGATGCAATGGAAGTGTTAATGTAACAAAACCCTACACAATACATGATGAGACTTGCACAAATAGGTGTCAAAATTCCATCTAACTTTGATTTTAATACATTGAAGAAACATTTTGAACAACAGACACAATCACAAGATCAACCTTCAATAATACATATGAATACCCAAGGAGGTACTCAAACAAATTTAGGAAATATAGATTCTCAAAATACCGCAATCCACCCTACATTTTATGCAAACATTTAAAACTATCAAGGTTATGGGGTTAATCAAATAGTTTCCACTATTACACAACAATCATTGGATCGACCTTTGAATCAACCATCAATACAACATCAAGTTCAACCATTACAACATCAACAATACACCACTTTACAACATTTGCAACAACAACAAAATCCCCAATAATAATTTTTGATGTCACAATGAAGTTTACAACCATCATCATACATTAATGTTCAACAACAAAATCAAAATTTTGGTCAAAATCAAAATGTTGTTCAAACTAAAACCATTGGTCCAAATAAAAATATGGTGTCAAGTCAAAATAATATGTCAAATCCAAATAATGTTCCAAGTCAAAATCAAGGTTCAAACCCAAACATTACTTCAAATCCAAACATTACTCAAACTTCAAACATTGCTCAAAATCCAAACATTACTCAAAATCCAAACATTGGTCTAAATCAAAATATTGGTTCAAATACAAGCATTGGTCAAAATCCCAATATGGGTGCAAATCAAAATGTTCCAACAAGTCACATATTTCCAAACCAAGGCAACAATATGGATCCAAATCACGGTCGCACAATCCAAATCAAGGTAACAATGTTCCAAAATAAAATATAGTGCCTAATCAAAATATTGTGCCAAATCAAAATATTTTTCCTAATCAAAATGTTGTCTCAAATCTAGGCATTGCTTCACAACAATACATGGTTCCAACAAAAACATGATTCAATATCAAGTATTTTATCATGATCAAACACAATCTCAACTAATGTATACACAATAAATGCTTGCTCAAAAACAAGGCCAACAATATATTGGTTCTCAAAATCAACAATATCTTAATCCCCAAGGTCAACAATACATTCAACCTCAAGTAAATGTTACATCACAATACCAATATGGTGGAACATATAAAACACCTTCAACTTCACAATATCATTCATACAATACACCCTCATATCAAAATCATATATATGATCCACCATTGGTTAAGACAAACATGGATGTTTCCTCACAATTATAAATGTTGACCCAACAAATACAAAATATTCAAATAGGAAAGGTAAATAAATCATATGCAGTTCAAGACTTATGCCCCTATTTGTTTGATAGAAGCATCACGGTGATACCTTTTCCTCCCAACTTTGAGATACCAAAATTTGACAAGTACAAGGGAAGAAGAAATTCAAAAGAACACATAAGGGACTTTTATGTTTCTTGTATGGAGGTCTCTTACAATGATTCATATCTTATGAGACTATTCCCAAGAAGCTTGGGCAGAATAGCCATGGAATGGATTTCACATTTAACTCAAGGAATTAGGTCATTTCAAGAGATCATAGATCGATTCATTGCACATTTCTCATATAACATTGATGTAGATGTAATTTTGGACAAAATATATACCCTTAAACAAAACAAGGGTGAAACATTTGGAGCATTCCTACAACAATGAAGACACAAATAAAATAGAAGTAAATGGCCTATTCCTGAGATACAAAAAGTTGAAATTATCGTAGGAAATGTGGAAACTGACTTAGCATTTCAATCAAAAATGAAATGTGTCACAAAATTTGATGAGCTCATATCAAAAGGTCTTAACATTGAACGAGCCCATATTGCTAGGGGACCCACACAAACTCAAAACCAAATGTCTAATTTCAACAACAAACCCCTATTTTGGGCTAAAAATAAGACAGTTACTAATGACAGTGTGGTAGATTTGAAGGTTGCGATTAAGGCATCATTGAACACACAAACCATACAACATAACACTCAATAAACACACAACAAAATAATCAACAAAATATCAAAAATACCAACACTTCACGAGGACAACCACCAAGACAAAACAATTACCTACCAAGGCAAAACAATACTCCTCGAAGATAATTTACTCCCTTAGGGAGTCTATGGAAATAGTGTTGAAGAAGTTGATTCAATCAAATATCATCACACTCCCAGAATTCAAATATCGAGAACCACAAGTTAAAACTCCTTGGTATAGAGAGGAAGATCATTATGAATTCCACCAATATAAAGGTCACAAAATGCAAAATTGGTTTAGACTCAAACATATCATTCAAGATATTATTGAACAAGGAGAAATTGATGTTGATCAAAATTTAGGGAATCAAAATTTACAAATATATAAGAATATTATGCTTGGTCATGGAAAAAAAAAGATTCAGAAAAGGCATTAAACTCACATAATGTAAGTTATACCTATGATAACATGGTAGGACACATTCATGTTATTCACCCATCACAACATGAGGGATTAGATATGCATCAAGACACTTTCTTAAAACAAAGTCCAAATCCATCAATAGTGTCTAGCAATGTATCATATCGAGATGGCATCAAGTATGTATTAGATTGCAATATCCCTCTTTCATATGACTTCATGATTAGGCATATTGAAGAAGTCCCACAGAAACAAGAAGCATCCCTTAATATGTCCATACCCACTAACGCTTTCATAGAGTCCTATACTGATGCTATACCATCTACCCAAGGATTATGTCAAGACAATGCTCCTGAGCATAATAGAAGTGGCTCTAAGTCAAATCAGGATCAAGAGCTCATACCCTCACAATATTATCATGATTTACAAAATATTTTCCAATTTGTAATGGATAGTTTCTCTTCCATAAGGAAAGATGAGGATCTCACTTCCCCAAAGTACTATCATGATTTGATGAACATCTTCCAATCCATTCAAAATTTTAAGGATATATTAGACAGTAGCCATGAGATGTTCCCTTCGGATGGACATATAGACATTCTTCATCCAAAACTAGAGTCTTTCACTCTTGGCATTATCACACAAGAGCAAGAAATGATAGAGATTCTCGATTCTTACAGTGATTGTGCATCATTGACGTCTCTTGAATCAATATAAACAAATAACACATCCCAAGTTCTAGTTACAGACATCGAGTATGAAGATATCCAAAATTATCCAAGCAAAGGACTATGTTTACATAAATAGGGTATATTGGAATCAGAGTAGATAGTTAACATTCCTAAACAATGGTAAGCAATGGCAATATCAGGTGTCCACAACAAGTCATATTCAGTAGCCATTTATCAGAGGATACATTACTAGAGCAAAGGATTAGGTCTTGTTAAACATGACATCTTGAAACCAGCAGAATAAAAGCATGTCAGTAATATCTCCATAACATCGGGGGCAACTTTATCTTGTACAAACACCAACATAGGGGGCATGACGGATCCTTATGATGAAACCATTTTCGATGCTACAACTAGCCATGTCATGAATCAACATCCATGCATCATTCCATTGCAAATTGGGACCAACATCGAAAGAAATATTTTAATCAAAGTAAGGAGAAATTCATCGAAGAAAAATAAGTAGTGAAGTATAATGGAAAAAGTAAATACAAATGGATACCAAAGAACACAAAGGAAAATCATCCCTATCGAACTCCATTATTCAAAGAAACTATGCGGAAAAATTAAAAGGGGAAATGTATCTATCAAAGACGTCCGCAAATGAAAAATTATGTTTCTCAAGTGACATACAAAGTATATCAAGAAGTTGGTCCTAATTCCACTCAAAATTACATCTCCACCCATCATTGTTCATCTTCCCAAGTTTGGAGAGTCAAAGGCTCCAAACTGTCGACCAATTCATCTTATATCCCTCAACGCACGACACCATCCACTCCATCATTTATGATATCCAATTCTCACATTACCTGTGTGTTGGAAAATACTCTTCATCATAAGGATGTTTAAGGAACTCTACCATGATGTGCATATTTCGATAAGGTTAACTCTGGGACAAGGTAGATCATAATCCTCAAAAGTTGCATTCAAGCGCTTGTATCTTAGCAAAGAAGCTTCTTCAAGCAGGATATCATTGGCACGTTATGAAAATTACATCTACATCAGTACCACCAGGTGGTTCAACATGAGTATAAATATTCAAAAAAATAAAAATAAAAATCAATAAAATATAAAAGATAAAAAACGGCCTCCATTGAAAACCACTTTGGTGGTGCTTTGGGCAAGTAGTATGATGAAAACTTGGAAAACAGGCGTCACGATTAGAATCAAGCACCTATGTGTATAATTTTTTGATGGAAGCATCTCATCCCCTTCATGAAAAATCCAAAGATCCCTCCACCCGTCCCATTCGTCTTTATCCAGATCTTCCACAAATCTCTTGATCTTGGCAAAGGTTCAACGTGCACTTTAACTTTGCTCATGATAAAAATGTTGACATGATCTTTACCATTTTATCTCATGCAATCTAATTTCCTATCCCTAACATTTTGCCAATGGTCCTATTGCATGATACAAACTCTGTTGAAATGTGTGCATGCTTATTCATTCACTACCTTGATTTGTAGATGAAGTTTGAAACATTGCTAGACACTGGGAGCGGGTTTTGGTACTCCTTTTTTTGAATAATTCTTGATCCATGTCTTATATCTCATAATGTGACATCGACATCGTGATCTAGGTATCGTTTATATCATTTATATTCTCAAAAATCCCAAAAACACTGGAAAACACCAAAAATCCCAAAAACATCCAAAAACTTATAAAGTTCAAAATCACAAAAACATTCAAAAACTTGTAAAGTCAAAACTAAAAACATCCAAAAACTTGTAAAGTTCAAAATCCTAAAAACATTCAAAAAATTGTAAAGTCGAAATCCCAAAAATATTCAAAAATTTGTAAAGTTCAGAAATCCAAAAAAGATTCATAACATGTCAGAATCCCCAAAACATCCAAATTATCTCAAAACCCCTAAACAAGTCTAAAAGGCCAAAAAAGTCAAAAACACGTGTCAAACTACGTTGTCTTTGTGCTTACGTAGGCAAGGCCATCACCAATGAGCCCCCGAGGCACTAGGTCAGTCCCTCTTAGGTCTTGTTCTTACCCTTAGAAAACACAAAAACATTTAAGAATTTTGAAATAACTTTGAAACTTTTAACATTCAAATAACAAAAAACTTACAAATTCTCAAAACATAAAAAACATAAAAAAAATAATGAAATATTTCAAAACTCTCAAAACCACCTCTCTCATCTAGCTTTCACCTGTAATAAGCTTTTATTCATAATAAACCAATCGTCATCGTCACCCTTTGGCAACACAAACAAAAACAAGTACAACAATCAACAAAGTTAAACTTCAATGCAAACTCAAAATTGAAACACAAATGCAAAATCAAACTCTTGGTCATTAACAAACATGTTAATCAAACTCTTATCAATGGCCTAATTAGTTCAACTTATCATCATCCAATGCATGTCCTAGGATACATCATTTTGAAAGTGGGCATCATTTTGGATATTTATCCTTAAAACACATCTCTTTGGCAATAGATATGAATAACATTAATCTTTTGTTCATTTTGATCTTTTCTTATGATTTATCTTATTGGTTTGTTCCAATGTCCTCTCAATGATGTCAATTAAAACAATTTGGAGAGAAATGAATGGGGCAGTGATCATTTCTTTCATTTATTGTGCTTGTTGGATGTTCTTGTAAAATGACCTTGGTGAATACTTTCCTTTCATGTGTAGGGTAGTCTCAAGTAAAACAATGGCTAGGAAATATCAGGTTCTTCATACCTTTTGTGTGTTAATCTCCTTACTTCGATGGCTTATTATTTCACATAACCAAATAAGGTTTCCATATGTCAATTATGAACAAGGATAATCCTATATGTTTGCAGAGTCAAATTCCATCACATTAGACACAACACCATCCTGGTTTTCAATACCTTGATGCATTGTGTCTATTTTCTATATTAAAAATAAGGAACGATATGATGAAGTTATCCTAATCCAAAAAGCAAGCAATATCATCTACTCTATCTCATCATATATTCTAATAAAGTGTCGAATAATCATAGGCTTGTTGAACTTCTGAATTAATCCTAAAATCAATGGTTAATCAACATTCATCTTATTCTTCTATCTTATATCCATGCTAACATTTCCACATTCTATCTAGGTCTTTCTAACATCCAAGTGTCATGACATAACAAAAATAAGTGCATCCATCCTACATCACAAGCCATCAACATAACATACCTCATGCATATTCATAACATGTCATATCAAAAGTATAAAAAGAAGTGCATCCATAACATATGCATCTCATCCACGAATCATATACATTTGAATACATTGCATCATAGGCATAATAAACACATCACATTTACATACATATTTATACATAATCCATAATGCATCCATATAAAATAATAATACATTCATAGCATAGCATCATAAGCATGAAATAAAACATCATATCATGATCACATCAAAACTCAACTCATATATATTGGAATAATCAAATGTTATGATACAAGTTAAGTATGTGATAAATATATACATAAGGCTATCAAAAACTAGCCAATGAATGAATATACATCAAACAATCAGGCTATACATCAAAATGTGTCTATATACATGAGGTTATCCTTGGCTCTTCTAGTCATCTTATTAAGAGGGATGTCCTCCATCTGAAGGACCCCCTACTGATGGCTACCCACCTACTGAACCACTCGGTACAACCCCACTCCTATGGGAAAAATTTGGTTGTTGTCGATGTCGAGGAACATCCTATGGTACAGTGTCCTATAGTAGGAAGCCTTGGCTATAACCCATCCATAAATAGTAGCAAACACCTATCTCTGTCCCTATCCCTGAGCATGTGCCTATAGCTATGCAGTAGCCTCAAGTTGTTGCCTCTGTGCAATCTCTTATGCAAGCTGAAGTGCTGATTGTTGGCTCTATTGGTGCTCCTTATCGTGCTCCTGTTTATACCTATCGCTATCTGTCCTAGCAGTCTCCCTCTCTTGTACAATCATATCCCTATCTTATATGGCCCAATCTCTCTATCATCAGTGCCTGAATGTGTAGATCTCTAGGATCTCATTCCTATTGAACTATAAGAGTTTGTTGAGGGATAAGTGGTGGCTGCTACGAAATATTCCTATCATGCTAACTAGAAACTTGTCCCAAAATCTAACCATCATGCAATGGTTGTTGAGGAGGTTGTTGTGGTCTTTATCCAATCACCAGTCCTCTACCTCTGCCCCTACCTTGTCCTCATCTTACACCAAAAACTCCTATAGGATCTGTCAATTTGATAGGGGCATGCTTAGCGAACCAAGCATCATAGGCTGGTGTGGTACCCATATCATCGGGTCCTCCTATGTAAACCCATGGAAGTGGAAGAAGATGTGCAAAGTCTTGGATAGCAACCTACGGGTCTACGTGATGTCCCCAATTTGTCTCCCTGGAAATGTGTGCGTATATAGCCCTGTAGGCTGGTGGTAGGACATCCTGTTGCTCACCAAACTGGCAATCCACTCTATCTAGAAGGTATCTCTTACTGATATCATGATGGAAACCCATAATCCATCATGTTTGTCTAGCATAGAAAATCTACTCATGATCATCAACCCATGGCCATGCCTGGAGCCAATGTCTCCATCTAAAAACTATATCATTTATCACCTTCCTCTAGTATGTTATGCACGTAACTCTTGTGTGGTGGAGTGTAGTTATGGCTCTACATCTATATACAACTAGCTCCTCCTCATCAGTATCTACCAATGCAATGACAAGCCTGAGCACGACAATGTGCTCCCAACCCCAAATGTATAGTAAAGTAACACCAACCGATAAACTACATCCCGACATGTAGACTACCTGGTGCATGTCGTGGTATAGAGATTCTAGGATAATTGGATCCCAAGCGTATACTATCATGTCATCCACCATGCTCTCCAAAACTAAACCCCAACTGACACTAAATCCTCTATTGCATCTATTTAGAACTAGGAATCCCATAATCAACCCTGCTATAACTAAGGTCAAGTCGCTGACACGTCTGTGATGTCTACGTAGGTCAATCTGTTAACTCTCCACCCATAAATAATCGTCATCTAGCACTCAAAACATGGCCTCTAGGCTAAGGTCTGTGAAACTCGAAGGATGCACCAAACATCCTCAAGTGTGACAGTCGCCTCCTCAGTTGGAAGATGGAGGGAGGAGGTCTCGGAATTCCATCTCTCCACTAGCATGGTCATCATCGCGAGGTGTATGTAAATATCTGGAATATGTGCAATAAATTATAAACTGATGGCTCCTAGAAATAAGTTTTAACCATCCCCAAATCTGCTCAGTCGCGACGAAATGCTAGGTCTCCTCTCCCGTGATTGTAAAGGATGGAAGGTCTCCTGCACTAATGATTTTCCATTTTACCTTTCGAATTTCATGAGGGTATAATAGTCTTTTTAAGTGATGATGCTCTACCTTCACCCTTTGGCACTCTAGACAACTTGCTTTAAAGCTTGCAGCATCCCTCTTCATTCCCTTCCAAAAATATAATGGCTTCAGATCAGCCAACACTTTTGTTACTCTAGGGTGTCCAAAATAGGGTGCGGTATGAACTTACTTCCACACTATATTCCTTAATTCCTTAGAGTCTAGTACATAAATTCTCCCTCTAAATCTCAGTAGTCCATAAGGTTCAAAAATAAACCCTTTATACCTAGAATCTTGCAGATTGTCCAAGAGTGCTTGCTTAACTTGCTCATAGTACACATCGCCCTTGGACTTTTGCAACACTTGACTTCTAAAATTAGAATGAATTAATACCATTAAGGAGATATGTATCCTTCAACTTAGGGAATCAATAACTCTATTTTCCTTGCCTTTAATATAGTTGATCTCAAAATCATAGTCTGATATCAACTCAAGCCATCTCCTTTGTTGTGCATTCAAATTCGGCTAGGTAAATAGATACTTAAGAATGTGGTGATTGGTCTTTAGTTCAAATTTTTTCCCAAGAAAATAGTGCCTCCACATGTGTAATGCATGGACGACTGTCGCTAACTCTAAATCATGTGGAGCATAATTTTGCTCATATGGCTTCAATTTTCTAGACTCGTAGGCGATCACTTTCCTATCCTACATTACTACTCTACCTAGACCTTCTCCCGAAGCATTTGTGATGATAATAAATTTTCCTTATGGATCTGGTACCTTAAGTATCAGAGTTGTAGTTAACCTCTTCTTAAGTTGATCAAATGTTGCTTGAAATTTTTCCGACCACTCAAACCTTTTCCCCTTCCTTTGCAATGATGTAATGGGAAAAGATATCTTGGAAAATTTAGCCACAAACTTCCCGTAATATCTTGCCAAACCCATAAAGCTTATAAATTCATGCATGTTCTTCGATGCAAGCCATACTTTAATCTTTGTTGGATCAATTGCAATTCCCTCAACTGAAATCACATGACCCAGATATTACACCTCTTTTTGAAAGAAGGTACACTTTTAAAGTTTCCCATATATCTTATGCTTCCTTTGACGTTACAAAACAATCCTCAAATGTTGGAGGTGTTCTCCTCATTCTTGGAGTAGATAAGAATGTCATCTAAGAATACTAACACAAACTTATCCAAACAATCCCTGAACACATTGTTCATTAGGTTCATGAATGTCGTAGGTGCATTCGTCAGTCCAAAAGGTAAGACTGTGAACTCATAATGACCATACCTTGTCCTAAAGGTTGTTTTAAAAATGTCTTCATCCTTGATCCTCAGTTGATGATATCCCAACTGTAGATTGATTTTTTAAAACACTACCACTCCACACATCTAATCAAAAAGATTGTCGATACACAGTAAAGGATACTTGTTCATTATCATTGCCTTATTTATCAAGCAACAATATTAGTCCATAGGATACCATCCTTCTTCTTGACGAAGATCATTGACAGTCCCTAGGGTGAAACACGGGGTCTGATTAGTCCCTTGGACAACAACTCCTGAAGTTGAGATTTTATCTCCATAAGCTCATTTGTGGTCATCCTATATGGAGCCTTAGATATAGATTTTGGCCCTAGAACTATTTCAATAGAGAAGTAAAATATTCTTTTAGGAGGTAACCCAGGTAGTTCATTTGGGAAAACATCCTCAAAATATCTCAAAATGGATATTTATCCATATATGATTTCTCTGGTTCCACTATTTCTTCTTCTTACGTTTTTGGAAGATCCTGGCCTCATAGTACATTACGTCATCTTGAGAGATTAACTCCTTAAACTCATCTAGCTTTTCCATCTTAACCGCAAAAAAATGGCACCCCTTCTTCTTGGCTTTGTGCATCTGTACGATGGATATTTGTTGCAACTTTACTTCCCTAGTTGTACCTTTCAAGTACACCTTGTGCCCATGGTCATCTAGACACTCTACTATCTTAGAATGGAAATCTACCTTGGCTCTATGCCTCCATAACCAATTCATACCTAGTATGACATTGTATGAACCTAAGGGGCTACATATAGATTTACTTCCATCGAGAAATTTGAAAGGTAACCCTTGCCTCAAATAGGCATTGCTATACCTTTTCTCTTGTCTAGTTTGCATATTCCACAAACCAATACTTTTCCATAAGTGATAAATTACGAGCTACTTTAGGAGAAACAAAATATTTTGTAGCACCAGTGTCTATTAGAATAGAAATTGGGATGCCAAGTAAAGTATTTGGAACCTCAATCAGAGTAATTTGGTACTCTACCTGCTGATTATCAAGCACCACATGGATTCTTTGTTGGAATGTTGCTTGCTGAGAAGGTAAGGTATTTCCACGTGATTGCATTCCCTATGTCTTGTTGGGATAGTTATTGGCATAACGATCACTACCATATGAGAAATATCCTCCTATTGGTCCTTGCCTTGTGGATGGCCTTCTAGAATTGTCTTCATTCCTTTTGGGGTTGTTTTTGTTATTACCCCAACGGTCACCCTTAGACTCATTCCAGTTGTTTTAGAAACTCCTATCTCCTTTCCTCTTAAAATCTAATCGATCACCTTTCTTCTTGAAAGTCTAATTGTTTTGTGACCAATTACCTCTTGTGACTCTTCTCCCAGTAGGCAAAAATAGACTTCAGCTTCTGCTCCTGCTTGATAGCTTTTTTCATACACTTGGTCCATAATGGTAGGACTGTGTATGTCTACTTCAGCCCTAATTTGAGCATTAAGACTCGTTATGAATTTCTTGATCCAAAATCACTCATCCTTCTAGTACTAAGGTACGTATTTGAGAAAGTGAGTGAATTTCTCCTAGTAATCGTTCACCATGGACTCTCCCTGCCTTAGATTTTGGAAGTCCATCAACTTCTAATTGAAGTATAACTAAGGGAGCCAATGCTTATGAAATATTTCCATGAACTTGTTCCAAGTTAGATTTAACAAGCTAAGGCCAAGATCCATCTTCTTATTCATCCACCAAGTGGATGCTTCACCAGATAGTTGGAAGGCTCCCTAGATGGCCTTGGTCACTTTGGAATAATTTCTTATTTCGAAGTATTTTTCCATCTCAGTGAGCCATGCTTCAACAAAATCCCCACTTGTGGTTACCTCAAATTTAGGAGGAGTGACTTTCCTCATGTCACGTGACAATTCTTGAGCAAGCTGATTTATTTTACTCCTATTTGATCTTGATTGAGACTCATCACTCCCATGATTACTTAAAGTGGTGTGACCATTAGATTTTTCACCTTCTTCTTCATTTGGAACTTCCTGGTCTAGTCTACCTGCTCCCCTAACCTCCTGCTTGAGGTGGCTAATTATGTCTCTTGTTTCAATCAATATTGTTAAGATTTGATCCAATTTGGCCTCAAAGATTCTTGTGGGTTGATCCACTTCATAGATACCTTGAGGTTAGTTCTTGTTCAAACCATTTTTTTACAAAAGTATCCTACTTGGAGGTTCATTCCAATTCGCTCCTAAAAAGGTTTATTCAACAACTTAAAATATTTCATCATTCAACCATTCATGTACAGTAATAGAGAAGAGGGAATCTCTGCACAAGTTTTTATCAATTCTTTTTCTTTTTATTCATTCATAAGGATTTCAATCATCCTTTAGAACATAGATTACATAAGATGGCTATTCGTAATAGTCAAGGGGAGTATATCCCTCAAATTCATTCTTAGAAACATAGTTATGGGGAACATATCCCTTAGACTTGCTATTACATACAATCACTATAAGTTCAAGAGACGAGGGTACACGAGGGTCCTTATGAATCAGAGGTGGACTAACACTCCACTTTGTGGGCATATCCCTTAAGAGTGGTAAAGAATCAGACTTGGCTGGAGAAACTGGAGGTATGAACTTGGCAGCTTTCTGTAGTTTCTTTTTCTCTACTTGGATGTCATAGCACTACTTAGAGTCTCAGTATCCCTAAGCCATCTCCCTAATGAAATTGGCTCCTATATTTTTTACTATGGCTTCTTTTTCCTTCTTGGCTTTCAAGTAGTGCTCATTTCCAATCATTGTCTTCCTAGCAGTCATCTTGAGTAGCACCATCCTAGCACAAGAAGTCCAAACATTAGATTCTCATAATGTTGGAGGAAAGACTAGCATAGTGAGCTCATAGGTCCTAGTGCTAAACTTGGATTAGATACCACATGTAACATGCCCCAAATTTATGTAATAGATTTTACCTAAATTTTAATTTGGGAAGTAAATAACGCAAGTTCTCTTAGCACATGGACATAATTTTTTTTTCCTTTTATTATAAATAATGCACATTGCATATATCATTACATGAATGAAGTAATCATTACATAATTTCCAATAAATGAAATTCATATTTCAAATAAATTTTACAAATGATTCACTATCATAAACATATACCTATCATAACTTACAAGAGTTCAATGGTTCAATGGTTGAAGTGTCCACCTATGTATCTCACTTCTTCTATTTTACAAAACTCAACAGCCGACTACAAGAGGGAGAGCATCATCCAAGTGTTTTTCCTCTGACCACAGACTTAAGCAGTCCCTCGCACATCTTCCTACCCAGTAAGATGGCCCTACCCTTGAACAAAGAGTTTGGTATGAAAACCATAATAATACACATTTGAGTATCTAGTCGTGTGTCCTACATATCTAGTACAACCATACAAAGGATACCCTCCAACTATCATTACAATACTGACTAATATGCAATCCTAGATCATAGTGAACCGACAAGGTGTAAGCAAAAACATTTACACCTACTATGGCTAGAGATTCCATACATAATAATTCCACTTCCTATGAGTGGAGTTGTATGTTCACCCACCCTTACTTGAATTTGAAACTATAATGATCACTAAACCTCAAAGTTTGCACTCACAAATACAGATTAACAAAAGTGATAATACCAATAGTGACCCGATAGACCTTAAATAGTTGACACATTCACTAGATCACCTTTTTCTATACTTGTAATGTTTAGGTTTCTGCAACTACCTCAAATTCAAGTACATATCCCAACCCTAGGGAATGACTTACCCATTTTCACATAAGGTACATATCCATTCGAGAACGTAAGTTCTCAACCAAAAACAACCTATCCATCAAATAGTTATTCACATCATATTATTAACCAACATATCCCCAATATGACTAAACCATTTTATTGCAAACAATCATGAATATTCAAGCAATATTTACACTTTATTGTAATATATTGATTCTTCATAACTTCATTTTTCAAACACATAGTCATGATAAACTCATCACACTCTATATAGATTTCCTAATTCAACTTCATACAAACTAATGAAAAGTCAAGCATTCATATCTATCCATTCATATCTATCTATTAGCAAGAGAATGCATATAATAATAGCACAACAATTTCCAATCAACACTCACTCAATTTCATAATATAAAAGAGAGATAGAAGTAGAATATCAAGCATGCCTGGAAAATATAGCTTCCAAAAAAATACTTGCAACCCTATGCTCAATGCAATGGTTCTCCTTGTCATTTCTTTGTACTCAACTCCACAATCAACTTCTTCTCACTCTCAAAATCACACTACTATAATGCTCTCACTCACTAAACAATTCTACTCTCATGTCAAATACATAGTCATATTCTTCATAGCATTTTGCAAATGATGATGAGATAGAGACAACTACAAAAGTTCTTCCAATGCAAGTCCAAGGATCCTTGCATAAAAATAGAAATAATATACATTGGGGCTGCTATCTCATTTGTAAAGTTTAGAGAGTGATTCCCATTCTTTTGACACAATCACTTAGAAGACATAGTTCCATGAGGATGAATGGTGCATAGTCAAAAGCTACATTTAAAATCCACACAGAAAATAGGTATACAACAAGAATGATAATCCACATACTCAAGAAGGCATTCATGACAGTATCTTGAGGTAACTAGTCATTGTTATGGCAATGGAAAGATGTCTTTTGAAAGCTATGAGTCAATGTGAATTACAATAGTTCAATGTTAATGATGAGAAGGTAGTAGTTTATAGGAGGTCCATCAAGGGAACTAGCCCTCTTTGGAGGTTTATCTTCATCATAAGTGACCCACAACTTGAAGATGATCCCATGTTTCATACAATAGCTAAGTTTTACACTTAGTCAGGGTGCAATCCTCATGACAACTAGCATATAAATAGAAAACACAAAAAAATATTTTCATTCTAGAGAAATGTTGTGAGTTACAATTTGTGCTTTTTCACCAGTTCAATAAACAAATGTTAAATATCATAAACTCAAAAAAATTGTCCATCTAGTACTATTTTCTCAAAAATATGTGTTATTCACTTTACTCAAAAGTAGAGGACTCGAAAATAGCACAAATCATATATGCATTCCCATCTTAATGGTTACATGGAAAATGCAAAATATAGTTTAACAATTTCACAGAATTTAAAATTCAATAGAGCTTGGACCTGCTAATGTTGTATAGGTGATCACCGATTCAACACGTGTGTGCAAATCAACTGGTTTGATGGTGAAGGGTGCTTACAAGCACATCTTTTGGACCTCATGTTGTGTTTATACATTGAACAATGCATTGACAAACATGGGGAAGCTAGATTGGGTGAAACAAGTGGTGGCATAAGCTAGAGAAATTCAAATGTTTCATTTGCAACCACCACACCTCACTTGTCTCTTCAATACATTTTCAAAGGAGTTCCTCAAACCTGTTGAGACAAGGTATGCCAATTCATTTTGTTTTACTTTCAAATTTCAATATATGAAAACATTGGAAATATTTTGAAACTTCAAACATTTGTATTCCAAATTTGAATTTCCAATTGCATTGAACCTTATATTGCTTTTACCTTTTAATGAATATAGGTATGCCAATTGTTGGTGTAATTTATTATTTAATTAAACTAGCGTAAGTTTACTTAGGCATAATATTTAATTAATTTCTAAGTTGCATTCACTAGGCAATTAGTTATAATGGGGCCATACCCCTTTCCATGTATTTAGGATAAAAGATTCCTTCTAAAAGATGAGTTGTTTTTTCTAGAAGCCTTATCCTATCTTCACATCATCCTAGGTTGTTAGTTAAGGTTCACATGTCAACATCTTATCTCATACTACATTTCACTCTTGCCTATATATACAAGGAATTTGTACATTTGTAAATCATTTTCTAGATATCAATCAAATAATAAAATCTCAATTTGCATGCCTAAGTTGCAACACTTTCTTTGTGGGTGAGTTTCTTCTTGGCAAAGATCCTTTGAAGGCTAAGGCTTCATTGGATGATTCGACATTCACAATTTCTACACCAATTACTCCATCTTATTTGAGAGGATGCTTGAGGTGCATGAGCCTCTACAATTGGTGAATTCATAGTGGACTAGCTGGCCTAATTCAAGCACTGCTCAAAGAAAAACCATCAAACAAAAGATCCTTGATGATGATTGGTGGTCCAATGTGAGGTAAGACATTGTTGATTTTATTATTAATCGTTGATTTTATTAAAAAATAAATATTAGATTGTTGATTTTTATCTGAAATTTTTGATTTTAATATTTTAATTTTATTGTCCAATGTTTCAACTTTCAAAGTTTCTAACATGTCAATTAATTCTTTTGAACTTTTTGTTAGCATTTTGCAGATATTTGCTCTTTCATCTCACCTATTGTAGATGCCATTAGATATATTGATATAGTCTCTCCTAGTCTTGGAGAGATATATGAGACATTTGCCAATATGCTTGAGAAGATTAAGCAAACAATTTTTTGGCTAAGGATCCTACTTTGAGTTTATATGAGCAACATATTAGGCCCATTGTGACGCAGAGGTGGAACACAATAAACACCATGCTTCATATGGTTGCCTTTGTTGTAAATCCCAAATGGCATGCACCAAGGGATGGAAGGGTGCCTCCATGTGATGACCTAAAGGTTTTAGAAAGATTCACACAAGCCATTGATAAGTTGTATTCAGAGAATCAAGCTTCAATACTTCACATATAATTCTTTGACTTTGCAAATCTTTGTGGTCCAATATTGAAAAAACCACATGCGAGGTTGGATAGAGTTGTATTGGATGGTGGACATGGCATGGGAGGGATACACTACAATTGAAGATCCTTGCCACTCACTTCCTTGCATAGGTTGCCCAGTTCCACTCCAAAGAGCAATTGGTCCACATATAGCTTTATCCACTCCATCAAGAGGAATAGACTTACCTCTAGACAAACGAAGAAGCTAGTGGTCATGCATAGTGCTCTTCGACTATAAGATCGTCAGACTTCAAAGTATTGGCAAACTCCAACTTTAAAGTGGGATATTGATCCTAAAGACGTGGCCCAAGTTGATGAGGAGACACCAAAGGGATTGTTTGGGATTTCCGTTGGATGCAATGGACCATCACAATGGCAACGACTCGAAAGAGGACTTTGATTTTGATGCAATGTTGGGAGATGCAAATTAGGGGCAGCAATGCACTTTACTTTTTTGTATTTTGATTTTCATATCATAATTGAAAGTAAAAACTATATGGCAACAGTGTAACCTTTAAACATTTTGTTACTTTTTAATATCACATGCATATTGACAATGAATTTTGAATTTTGAATGCATATTGAATATTGACAATGAATTTTGAATTGTGAATGCATATTGAATATTGACAATGAATTTTGAACACAAATGTTATATGTTAAGATTCTATAATGTATATATATGCATGTTTTATCCATGTTTTCATATGAATATTTAAAATTTCATTATATATTTTTAAAAAAATCTTATATTTTATATAGTCATCCCCTTTGTCATTCCCTAGCCATCCCCAAAAATGGCTTGAAAAATCAACGACTTGGAGACCCATCCCACCATCCCTGACCTGAAAACTCGAGGTAACATTGATTGTCACAATTAGTATTAAGAACAAGTTTATACTACCAATTGATTGTTCTAAGAATCACAACTTCATCTATCTGAATTGTTACTTTTTCCAAAGTACCCTCAAAGTATGAAATATAGCTATGAGAATCTTAATAGCTACAAATGCTTTTGGATATCTTCAATGAAACCAAGTTTTCCACAAATTTTGATATAAGAGAATACAATACGCAAATTACTTTTCTGAATATGTTCTTGGTCTTACAAGATATTTATACTTTCTAACCCTTGTGAGGCATATGAAAGGCCACAAAACTTTGTTTCAAATCTGGAGAAATATCGAGTTACAACCAGTGTTTTTTCACCAATCACATTAACCACAAAATTATCCCTCTAGTATTATATTCTCCGAAGGAACTTTGTTTCAAATCTGGAGAAATATTGAGTTACAATCAGTGTGTTTTCACCAATCACATAAACCACAAAATTATCCCTCTAGTATTGTATTCTCCAAAGGATGTGATATTCTCAAAAGCAGAAAACTGGCACATAGCACTATTCATATATGCATTCCCATTTTAAAACAAAAAAACAATTATGGGTAAATAGCACTAATCATATATGCATTTCCATCTTTAGATGGAAGGCACAATGTAGCTAAATGAGAAAAAAATTAAAAAGTCCATTCAAATAACTTGGTTTTCTATTGAGGACAATTACTAAGTGTCAAATTACAAAATGCATTGGTACTTCAAAGTTCATATAGACTGCTTCAATTTATAACCACATTTTATGGTAATTGCCAGCTTTCTACCGTAAATGAGGTTGTCCATGAATCTTTTAATAAGCATAAAGCATCAAAGAGCTGCCTCCTGAGATTTTTCAGCCTTAAGTGCCCCAACCAGGTGTGGGATGCAAAGAGTGGCCACTTCCCTTTTCCAAATCCTTGAAAAGTTATTGAAAAGAGTGTCGATAGCCTTCAAAAATTCTATGGTTGTAGTCACCCAAAACTCTTCCTCTAAAGCACCTACAACAGTTAAAAAACAGTCAACTTTGTTTTATTTAATGGACAATTTCAAAAAAACAAAAAAAAAATCAATGCTGCTGAAAAGATGTCAAATGTGCTTCAAGAGTCTTTCAAACTACTAGAAACCACTATCATAACAAAGATCGTGGCTAAGAGCTTGCAAGTTTTCATTAACAGAAAACAACCAATTTGTACAGTCAATCAACATAGAATTTCAGTGTCTCAAACTGAATTTGAAAATTCAAAAGGAATCTATCTTAACACGATTGTGATTTTGCTCTCTTGTATTAAAACAATGGACAACTCAAAACAAGACAAAAAAAATGCTCAGTGAACTGTAACGAGCTGACTGTATTTTATGAACTTATGGATTTCAAGGCCAACATGAATAAATATAGTGGCACATTTATAGCTCATTCAAAATAAATAGTGACAGTCAGTTTAAATTGTTAAGCAAACAATCTCTTGACTTGTGAATTATACAACTAGCTTTATACACTGCAGCGTTGCAAACCATGTAATTTTGAATTAAAATGATTTTAGGACTATAAATGTCTATTTAAAGGTCCTTCAAAAAATATTAGACACAATCCCATAGGGGGCTATAGGTCTGATTTTGCCTGCACTGGAGTTCCATGAAGCATTAGAAACATGAAAATATCAATAATTCAAATCTTGAGCTTAAAATCCAAAACACATCCTTCTTTATGGGAGACAGTAGTCACATGAAAGGAGGCCTCGAAGTTTGCAGGAACTGCTCACTACTCATATTTGTTAGGGAATATATTTGCCAATGTTTGCTTCCATGTAGTTGATTTTTCCTGAGAAATTTGCTAAAGGTCATCAAGGACACAGCCCTGAAAAACTATTAACAGGAAGCTGGAATTTTCTTTTCCCTGGGATCATCTCACTGCAAATTTCTCATAAATGTTCTCACCATCACCAGCTAAGAAAGTTATGGCAGTGCCAATCCATGGGTCCATGGCCTTATTATGGAGCCAAATGTTGCAATATGCTTAAATCTGCTTAAAATTCAAATTGCAAACCATATAAAAGATAATGCAGATAATGAAATATCAAGGCAAAATAGCTGCCCCCCTGCAACAATTAAACATGTGACAAACCAGCAATTAATAATGCTCTAACTAAAATTTTGGTAAATGCCATGTATAACTGATTTTCTTACCACAAAATATCATAAAGAGCATTTCACAGATCGAAAATACTCTTGCAGTGATGTAAAGATCATAGTCCTACTGAAAAACTTCAAACATACCACCATTAAAACCAGCACAGAAATGTGACCGAAGAAAGAAAAGATTTAACAGTAGCCAACCGCAAAGTAAAGCCAGAAATACAATAAATTATTGTAAAAATCAATCAAATGAAAAACACAGAAAACTCACAAAAACAACCATAAAATGCTATGGCATCAATGTAAACCATGAACACAAACAGCTGAAAAAAAAGGAAATCGCCACTGCACAATAGCAATAACTGGTAATAGTAAAAATCTTAGAATCTAGAATAAGTGATGAAGAAACACATAATACCTAGAAAACAGAAACTGGATGTGCAATGCTGCTTGAGTCACCTCAGAATTGTTTGATCTAAGAAACTCTTGCACAACCAGATTACCCCCTGCTTCTGCAACAGTACACATGTTTCTCCTACCATGCATAACTAAATTCAGCAACGCACATATTTCCACAATTGTCATTTCTTCATTTGGCTTATCCTCATGCAGGCTGACTGATGGACAGCAATCTGACATTCCATCAGTTGTTTTGAAAAGGCCATCACTCTGGAAATACAACCTAGAGCAATTGTGGCAAATAAACTGACAAGCTGGGCTTGGGTCTCTGGATCAAGAAGATACTGTGACAGAGGAGCATAGCATATTTGGATACTTTCAGGTCTTGCAATTTGATAATGTTAAACAACGCTTCAAGTAACCTGGCTGTTGATTCTTCTCACTTGTGGGACCTTAAAACTTCCAAAAGGGATTCCACTGCACCACATTCTGCCATTAGCTCAGCACTTGATACACAATCTGTCTCTAGGATGATCAATTTACTGAGAGATACTACTACAGTTTTCTCACTGCTTGATTGTAGCTGCTTCACAAGAATTGCAAGTGGCACTTTTAAATAGTACTGCCAACTAAAGCACAAGACATTTGAAAGCACCAATGCAGTCGATTCCCACAATGCATGTGATGGCTGTGGATCAAGTTGTAAAGGAACCTTTGGAGTTCTATTATGCCACCAGCATCTAAAATGGCATTTGGCCAACTCACAGAAACACTTTCAAGCACCTTTGTTGCTTTCATATGTAAGTTTGAAATTCCAAGTCCTGCCAGCTGTACAGGAGGCACTACAGCTTGTAATTCCGTAACATCTCTCTTAAAAGTCTTGGGCAATAAGATGTGCAAGTAATTCAGCTCCAAGGTGCTGGACATAATGGGAAGGTGATTCAAGAAATACAAGTAACAGCTCAATGGCTTGGCTAGGTGTGAGTTGCAGATTGGCAAGAGATTGGGGCTTCTCTAGACTATTTGCTCTCAATACCCTATTTTGGCCCCATGTGCTTACTTCTACAATCAAAGAACACAGACAATCTGGTGCATCGAGGAGAATTTCAAGAACACCATCAATCGGCCCAGCTTTGACCGTGTCAATCTTGCATTGGGGATGGTCCTTTCCCAACTTTATAAGAGCACTTATTGAAGCTTCAATCAATGGATAATTTGTTCCACCAAACAATCCTACAAGAGGATCCACAACACCATATGCTGCAACAACCTCTCCCTGTTGCTCACCATCCAACAAATTATTAGGGGCACAAACTCTAACTTCCTAAGTGGGATTAGAATCTATTGTAAGAAGGTCTACAAGGGGCTAGATAGAACTGGAAGCTATAGATGTTGCCTTTCCTCTGGAGATGGCAAATAAAATACTGCAGAGCAATGCAGTAACTTCCTTTAACTCTAAGGAACAAGATGATAATAAAACCCTGTATAAACTTTCTATAGGATTGACTTCGGCTTCAGCAATAACTAAATCCTTTGAAGAGCTTTAAGATGATCGCTTGACTAGTGCACCAATTTCAGCTTGTTGTTCTTTCTCAGACCCCACACTAATCATTTCAACTAATGGTTTTATCACTCACCTTTCAACATTATCATTTTTAATGATCTGACTCAAAAATAGATTGCAGAGACATAGTCACATTGTAATCTGGCTCCCCTTGAACCCAATTGAAGAACTGCCATAAGCTGAATGACAGTACCTACTGTAGAATCATAGTGCCAGATATCAGGACTGTTCAATAGAACTCTTAGTAAGCCTGTTGCAGCTTCTTCTATTACATCTTGAGGACCTGAGGATGGATATTTAGCTAAGATGTCTAAAGCTCCCACTTTGCGCATGGCCAACTTGTTTGCATTATTAGCATTTGCAATCTCAGTTAAGAGCACTAGAGCAAGTGAAGTTGCACCTGATTGATCTGGTACAGGCTTAAGCCGCTCAAGTTCAACTAAAGAAGGTATAGATTTACGAGATGTGACTATCACCATAATGTCATCCACTTTAAAAAGTCATTCAAGATGAACCTGAACAAGATTGCACACAAAAGAAAATTATTCAGATAATGCATCAAGTGTTGATATATTCAATTCTACATAGCCAAGCATTGATATCAGATCCCCAGCAACTCCTGAATTTGCAACTGCAAAAAGTTTTCTCTCATTACCATTGCAGAAAAGGGTACCCAAATGCTAGAGCAGCAAAATACCTATCAATCGCTTTGTCAGACCTCGGTAAATTGGCGAGAGATGGTATTGCATGCATGACTGCATCAGCTCGAATAACATCTCTATCTTGGAATAGGATAGCTAACACAACTGTTCTAACCCATGTACCTCCACCATCCTCCACCATCCTCCACCTCCATCTGAAACTAACAAAAGAATTCTCTCAATTCTATATCATAAGACAGAAAAATCTTTGCCATTAACAAATTTTTCAGTACTAGAAAGACTCTAAAAGCTTAATAGAATGTAAAAGACATTAAACTAAAAGCTTAATAGAATGTAAAAGACATTAAAGTTTAAACTAATAGAATGTATAGAAAATCTAAAAGCTTAATAGAATGTAAAAGACATTAAACTAGAAAGACTCTAATGATAAAAATTAGGATTAAAGAGATGTATAAAATAAGAAACAAGAAAATAAAAAATCAGAAATGCAAAATATATGTCAACTTAACACAGAAGTGAAAAGAATGAACACTTGAACAACAATAGAAAATGGACAACCTCAACTAAAGTGTACTAAACACACAGACAAGCACAGAGAAACAACAAGACATAACAGACTGCAGTAAATCACTAATGAAAGAAAAGAAGTTTGGTAGAAGCCAAAGTCATACTTGTAATGCATTTGGAGAAGACTTCAATTGCACCTGCTTCCATGATGGCAGCTTTGGTTTCACTATAATAGGAAGAAATTATTGATAGCAACCATACGGCAACTGTTCGAAAGAAAATGGATGCTCAATCATGCACTGAGAATGCATCTCCTTCTTCAAGATGTCCAACTTGTATTTAATACACATTGTTAACTCTATCAATCCTTCAATCATTAACTTATGTTGCTTGTTGCCGTATATGCAAAAGAGAGCAAATAAGTTGAATAAAAAATCTAGATTCCTTCGGTGAGTCAACGTTCGCTACCTGTGTGCTTTGCTGTACAAATAAGAAGAGTGGTGCCTATAACTTGAACTTCAAAATCATGAGAATGTATGACTTGACTTGCCAGAGCATAAATACATCTAAATGTTCTTGCCAATAAATCCCCAAGAACTACAGGCAGCACTCTACATAACCTTGAAGGAACTTCAATTGTCTTTTCTTAAACAGGGGGAAGTCCATATGGCCAAGAATTTCACCAATGGTTCCAAGCTGAAGGTGATTGTCATGTCCCCTTCTCAGTGACATCTCTCGGAGTACAGGATTGGCCTATCATACGACCCTCGTAGGCTAATAGACTGGATAGAGGGTCACGTTGGAGCTTGGCTCAGCTTCAATTGGCAGAGTTTGATCAGTTGGCTTTCGTTTGGGCTCATTCGGAGAAGTTGCTATTTTTAGCAGTTCTTGGCAGTCGGCGTGGGACCCCTGCTATTTTTAGCAGTATGGATTTGGCAGTGTTCAGAATCACTTCAGTGTTCGTCAGATTCAAACGGATCAGTCATCGGATGAACAACGAGAGAGATATTAATATTTAATTGTATTAATTAAATATTAATTATTTGACGATTATAATATAAAGTTATAATATATTAAGTGATTTTCAGTGAAGGGGGTCGCCATCATGGAAGGGGCCAATTTTTAATTATATTTTATAATTAAAAATTAGAGTTGAGACTATTGAAAAATTAAAAAGAGAAGTCGAATTTTTAATGATTTCCTATTATTGAGGAATTCGCACTTCTCAAAAGGATATAAGCTTTGCATTGAAAATCGAGCCCATTATGTTATGAATGATTGAAAATTGATCAAGTTTGGCCTGAGCACAGAAACTTAGGGTTTCAGTCTCGAATGCATTGGGGAATGAGCCATCTCCAGTGAAAGCAGTTCAGAGGGTGTGAGATATCACCTGATTTATTGCCAGGCAGAGGAATTTCTTCATTCAGAAGAAGTTACAGAGTTTCATCGAGGTTTATATCTTCAGGTTTTCAGAGAGATATTCATTCAGGAGAGCTTTCAACAGTAGGCGCATATATCTTTGAGATCTGGGAACACAGAGAAGGGTCGTACTATTATTAAATGTTGTTGCTGCTGTCAGCCGTACTTGTACAGCAGGGCCGTACCATCTCCTAGAGCCGTACTTCTTCAACAAAGAGACACGCCTTCCTTTTTCACTCTGAAGCTTCATTTCCTAAGGCGCAGGCACTTGAGGGTTTACTCGCCATCATCTGGCAGGAGGAGAAAGCAATCTTTTTGGGAGTCGTGCCTTTCCTTCATCATTCTGGTGACTGCAAACAGCAAAACCAAGTTTTTAAAATAATATTGTTTTCTTAGTTGCTTGTTGTCAGATCTTCAATGTAATGTATCCAGAGAATCAATAAATGATTAGCCAGCATTAGATCTCTCATTCTCTATCAATATTGTTGATGTAGCATTTAAGTTGAATTTATTACAAATTCTTTGAAAAATTGCATTCTTCATTATTTATGCAAAAACGTCAAAAAAACCAAAAAAACTTCAAAATCAAACAAAAACAGTCAGAAACGGAAACAAGGGAAACAAGGGGTTTCTACAGTGGTATCAGAGCTAAATCCTGCCATCCTAAGGGTTTAGCCATCATATGCAGCCAGACGAGTTTGAACCATACAGGTATTATACACGCAGACGTGCCTTGATTGACAGGCAACGGAGTTTGAGTAGGCAGCCAAGAAACATGGCTGACAGGGCTGACAGAGCAGATATACCTAGAACAGAGGTTCCTAATAACCCTAGAGATCAGGACGATGCCGAGGTTTTAGACACTCTCAGAGACTTACGAGCAGGTCAGCGGCAGTCTAACGATGTGCTACAGCAGTTGGCAGTGGCAATCCAAAGGTTAGGCATACAGAGGAGACCGTCACCACAGCGTGACGATAACAGGAGTGATGCAGGATCTCAGAGAGCACCTAGGACTGTTTCACGAACAGCAGACAGGCCCACTAGGCCTACTTCTGTGAGACAGGAGCCCAATGAGGCTATTGCAGGTGAGGAGCATGAGGAATTGTTCGTAGATACACTTATGGCAGCGAACGAGGAGTGGGAGTTAGTACCACCTGATGTCAGAGAGAGGATTTCCTTTGACCGATTTGTTACACAGAGGAGAGAATATCGCAGAGGACGACAGGATTGGAGACCTAGACATCAGAGCAATGACCTAAAACATGCTACAAACAAACTCAATCTAGCGATGTTCGATGGTAGTGGCAAGGTGACAGCCTAGGCATGGATCAGTAAGTTAGACACATTCCTCACATTATGCCCGATGGCTGAGAGAGATGCTATCCGGTATGCGACACTGCATCTTGAGGGAGTAGCTTACGATTGGTGGCACCACGGTATGGTGACCTTACAGCATGACAGGATCACATCATACCAGGAGTTTGTGGACAGATTGGTTGAGCGGTTTGACAGGAAGGATCCAGAATCCTACTTCAGAGACTTGGCTCAGTTGAGACAGAGTGGCAGTTTGGAGTCCTCTATTGGTGACTTTCAGAAGTTATCAGTCATGGTTCCGAACATTTCAGAGAGGCGATTGGTAGTACTCTTCCTGGAGGGTTTGACAGAGCCACTGAGAGGTTGGATCAAAGCCTTTGATCCTCCTTCTTTACAAGAGGCAATGAAGAAAGCACGAAGCATGGAGTTAGCAGCACCTTCTATTAGATTTAACTCCAGAGGTTCTTCATCATTCAGAGATAATAAGGGCTTTAACAAAAATAAGGACAAATCTGATTTTAACACAAAAATATCAGACTTTAAAAACGATTCAAAAGGTAAATCAGCAGCACCACCTTTGGATCGTGAGGCCCTTAATGACCTACGCAGGAAGAAGCTTTGCTTCTACTGCAAAGGACCGTATGACGCCAATCACGATTGTCCTCTAAGACCTAAGGGCAGGGCAAATCGAGTGATGTGGGCATATTATGAGGACTCAGAATCAGAAAATTCCGAACAGCAGGAGAGTTCCGAGGATTCAGAGTCAAAGGCTCCAGAGCTTAGAGCTGAGACGGAGCCAGAGCTTCAGTTACAGGAGGCGCGCTTATCTAGCATACAGCAGGAGGGCTCTTTCAAGATTCGTGGTGTGTTGGCAGGACAGAGGGTCATTTCTCTTTTTGATACAGGAGCCACACATAATTTCATTGATGCTAGGTTTGTTGAAAAACACGGACTCATCACTGAGGAGTTCGAAGGGATTAGAATTAAGGTAGCCGACGGGCACACGCTGAGGTGTGAACGCATGATAAAGGATCTCCCTTTACGCTTGAACAATTATGAGTTCAAGGCTGATTACTATGTTGTTAATATGGGGGATATTGATTTGGTCTTGGGAATGAAGTGGCTTCATTCATTGGAGGAAGTCACTCTTCGTCTCAAGGATATGGAGATCCGTTTTGATGTCAATGGGAAGACACACATATTAAAAGCAATACGGGACAGCGACATCAAAACAATTTCTTTTCGTCGGATGGAGCGGCTCATGCGTCACGACATGGTAGAGTGGGCTGCCGAGTGTCATTTAGCACCTATACAGGAGGGACAGCAAAAGATAGAATATCATCCGGACATTCAGAAGTTGAGGATTAAGCATGATAAGGTGTTCAGTGATATTCCGCCAGGTAGACCTCCAGACAGGGGCATAGAGCACATTATTGAGCTCGAGGAGGGCGCTAAGCCCGTGATGATAACTCCTTACAGGCATCCTAAGAGGTTAAAGGATGAGATAGAGAAGACAATAAAGGAGTTACTTGCTATGGGTCACATTCGACCTAGCAAATCGCCATTCGCTTCTTCGGTTGTCTTGGTTAAGAAGAAGGATGGAACATTGCGCATGTGCATTGATTACAGGGTCCTGAATAAGAGGACAATTAAGAACAGGTACCCGATACCGAGGATTGACGAGCTTATTGATGAGCTCCATGGTGCTTGTTACTTTACCAAAATTGATTTACAGTCGGGTTATCATCAGATCAGAGTCCGTGAGTAGGACATAGAGAAGACAGCCTTCAGATGTCATTGTGGGCACTTTGAGTTCGTAGTGATGCCATTTGGGCTCACTAATGCGCCAGCTACCTTTCAGTCTACGATGAACAGGGTTTTTCATTCATTTCTGAGGAGGTTTGTGTTAGTCTTCTTCGATGATATTCTCGTATACAGCAGGACATGGCAGGAGCACTTGGCTCATTTGGAGACCGTATTGAGTATTTTGGAGAGGGAGTCCTTGTACGCCAAGGAATCCAAGTGTGACTTGGCGATGACCGAATTGCTATATCTAGGTCACATTATCAGTACAGATGGAGTGCGTATGGATCCTGAAAAGATCCGCGCCATTATTGATTGGCCTACACCGGCAAACCTGACATAGTTGAGAGGGTTTCTCGGTTTATGTGGGTTCTACCGCAGATTCGTGAATGGTTATTCACGACATGCAGCCCTGACGACAGATTTACTGAAGAAGGGGGCTTTTGTTTGGACTTCTGAAGCACAGGAGTGTTTTATGAAGTTCAAGGAGTTGATGACCACATGCCCTGTTTTGGCACTACCTGACTTTACGAAGCCGTTCGAGCTTCAGTGCGATGCATCAAGTGAGGGCATTGGTGCGGTGCTTATGCAGGACAAGCACCCGATTGTGTATGAGAGCCGCAAGCTCAGAGGACCAGAGAGACTGTATAGCATATATGATAAGGAGATGCTCGCGATTATGCATGCCTTAACAAAGTTTCGACAATATCTTGTTGGCAGCAAATTTTGCATTAAAACTGATCATAACAGTTTGAGACACTTCTTGGGGCAGCGAGATCTCAATGATAGACAGTAGAAGTGGGTCAGTAAGTTGCAGGCTTATGACTTTGATATCTCATATATCAAAGGTACACAGAACGTAGTGGCTGATGCACTTTCACGTAGACCGTATTTGAGCACTATGGTTCATATTTCAAAGGATTGGAGGCATATGATAGTGGCAGAGTATGCCAAGGATAGTTGGGCCTCCAGCATTGTTGAGGGATCAGCAGTTGATACCAGGTATACGCTTGTAAATGACTTGATCATTTACAAGAACAGGATATTTTTGATCCCAGGGTCAGAGGTGAAGAACATTGTTATGCGAGCCTTTCATGACATGCCTACAGCAGGACATCCCGGATACTTCAAAACCTACAGGCAGATACGGGAGAGGTTCACGTGGAAGGGACTCAAGGCGGATGTTCTTCAATACGTGCGTGAGTGCCCTGTTTGTCAGCAGAACAAGCAGGAGAACACGTACCCGGCAGGTTTACTACAGCCACTTCCGATTCCTGACAGGAAGTGGGAATGCCTGTCGATGGACTTTATTACGGGCTTGCCTAAAGCCCAGGGGCGAGATTGTATTTATGTGGTTGTGGATCGGCTTACGAAGTATGCCCACTTCTTTCCGATCACCACGACCTATACAGCTACACAGGTAGCAGAGGTATTCTTTCGCGAGGTATTCAGACTTCATGGGTTGCCTCGGAGCATCGTGAGCGACAGAGATAGTCGGTTCCTGAGTAACTTCTGGCAGGAGGTATTCAGACTTTGCGGGACCGAGCTTACGCCGAGCACCAATTACCATCCACAGACAGATGGGCAGACGGAGATAGTGAATAAGTGGGTGGAAGGATATCTTAGGAATTATATTGCAGGGCAGCAGAAGGCATGGGTCAAGTGGATTCACTTGTGTGAGTATTGCTATAATACGACATTCCACATGACTATTCAGATGTCTCCTTTTATGGCGTTGTATGGGTATGAGGCGCCGAGTTTCCTAGATCTGCTACTGAGCGACAGTAGAGTGCCGAGTGCAGGAGATTTATCGCAGGAGAGTCAGGATACTATGAAGGCTCTCAAGGAGAATATAGTAAAGGCACAGAATCAGCAGAAACAGTATGCGGATCAGAAGAGGACGGAGAGGCATTTCGAGGTTGGTGACATGGTTTACCTCATGCTGCAGCCCTACCGTCAGTCCACTCTTAGGAAGAGTGGGTCAGAGAAGCTTAAGCCACATTATTACGATCTTTTCCGGATTCTGAGGCGGGTTGGAGAGGTGGCTTATGAGCTTGAGCTTCCAGTTGAGAGCACGGTACACAATGTATTTCATGTATCACGCCTCAAGAAGGCGTTGGGTCATCGTGTGGTACCGTCTGCAGTTTTACCTCCCTTAGATGATGAGGGAAAGCTGATTTTAGTACCTGAGTCCATCCTGGAGTATAGGGAGAGACGGTTGCGTAGGAGGACTAACAGGGAATATCTGGTGAAATGGAGAGATTTGCCTGTTGAGGATGCTACGTGGGAGAGCGAGGATATTCTGCAGCATCTGGCATTGAGATTGCTTGAGGACAAGCAATTTCAGGAGGGGCGGACTGTCATGTCCCCTTCTCAGTGACATCTCTCGGAGTACAGGATTGGCCTATCATACGACCCTTGTAGGCTGATAGACTGGATAGAGGGTCACGTTGGAGCTTGGCTCAGCTTCAGTTGGCAGAGTTTGATCAGTTGGCTTTCGTTTGGGCTCATTCGGAGAAGTTGCTATTTTTAGCAGTTCTTGGCAGTCGGCGTGGGACCCCTGCTATTTTTAGCAGTATGGATTTGGCAGTGTTCAGAATCACTTCAGTGTTCGTCAACTTCAGACGGATCAGTCATCGGATGAATAACGAGAGAGATATTAATATTTAATTGTATTAATTAAATATTAATTATTTGACGATTATAATATAAAGTTATAATATATTATTATAACTTAAGTGATTTTCAGTGAAGGGGGTCGCCATCATGGAAGGGGCCAATTTTTAATTATATTTTATAATTAAAAATTAGAGTTGAGACTATTGAAAAATTAAAAAGAAGAGAAGTCGAATTTTTAATGATTTCCTATTATTGAGGAATTCGCACTTCTCAAGAGGATATAAGCTTTGCATTGAAAATCGAGCCCATTATGTTATGAATGATTGAAAATTGATCAAGTTTGGTCTGAGCATAGAAACTTAGGGTTTCAGTCTCGAATGCATTGGGGAACGAGCCATCTCCAGTGAAAGCAATTCAGAGGGTGTGAGATATCACCTGATTTATTGCCAGGCAGAGGAATTTCTTCATTCAGAAGAAGTTACAGAGTTTCATCGAGGTTTATATCTTCAGGTTTTCAGAGAGATATTCATTCAGGAGAGCTTTCAACAGTAGGCGCATATATCTTTGAGATCTGGGAACACAGAGAAGGGCCGTACTATTATTAAATGCTGTTGCTGCTGTCAGCCGTACTTGTACAGCAGGGCCGTACCATCTCCTAGAGCCGTACTTCTTCAATAGAGACACGCCTTCCTTTTTCACTCTGAAGCTTCATTTCCTAAGGCGCAAGCACTTGAGGGTTTACTCGCCATCATCTGGCAGGAGGAGAAAGCAATCTTTTTGGGAGTCGTGCCTTTCCTTCATCATTCTGGTGACTGCAAACAGCAAAACCAGGTTTTTAAAATAATATTGTTTTCTTAGTTGCATGTTGTCAGATCTTCAATGTAATGTATCCAGAGGATCAATAAATGATTAGCCAGCATTAGATCTCTCATTCTCTATCAATATTGTTGATGTAGCATTTAAGTTGACTTTATTACAAATTCTTTGAAAAATCGCATTCTTCATTATTTATGCAAAAACGTCAAAAAAACCAAAAAAACTTCAAAATCAAACAAAAACAGTCAGAAACGGAAACAAGGGAAACAAGGGGTTTCTACAGTGATTCAGAAAGTATTTCCCATGGAGGAAAGCTGGAAGTTCCACCTTGTTTCTCTAAAGCGTCTGATGAAGTTACATCCTCTAAATCTGCAGAAGCTAAAAAGTCTATCCATGAAACAACAGTGCCAAAATGGTCGATAGTCTCAAAAAGCACATCATCGGCTGGCAAGTGAGTCAATAATCAGGCAAATGCACCTCCTATACATTAGCATCCCACTTTTGTACCATCCTTTAAGACTCTTATCAATGATGGAATGGTATCCTCTATCATAGTTTAACTACTCGGCTAGTACTCGCCACTTCTTTTTATTGACATGTTTTTCTGAGGTTTACTTAACAGATTTTTTCAAGTGATTCATCCATAAGTTTTGGGCCAAGTACTTGTCGAGTCTATGCCAAAGACTAGCACCACACAAGGGATGTGGAAAAAATACGAGAAATACGTTGAAAAAATGTGAATTTTTGTAAGCCCTATCCATGTGAAAAAAAACTCATTAACACATAGGAATGACAGAAAAATACTGAGAAATGATATTTTCACACTCAAAGATCATTGTTTTTGGCCTTTTCAGAAATAATGAAAATGGCATGCACCATGAATGTCTATGTAGTCTCGAAAGCCTTCAATTGGGTTTGTCTATGTAATATAGAAAGCAAAGCCACAAAATGTTCTTGTTTCTCAATAGATAAGCCAACAAAATGTTGGAAAATAGTGCATAGCATAGATTACTATTTATAAAATAATAATTAATAATGTAAGTGATTATGCAACCATCACCTTACTTAGTAGAGATTAGTTACTAGTTAGTTGTTAGGTTGTTTTGGGTAGTTAGTAGGTTGAATGGCTATATAAAGCCATTGAAAGTAATAATGAAGAGTGTTGAAGATGAATGACTAATTTGTGGTATTGGAGCCTTGTGCTCTTTTGTTTCCCATTTTCAATACAAAAGATATGATCGAATTTGTATTTGAGTGAAAAAAAAAAGAAAGAAAAAGAAGCAATGAAGTATCCTTGCCTGGAGCTATTAGGGAAAAACAGTCGCGATACAAATGGAATACATTCATCATTCTTGAAGCCTCTCCCTTCTATTAGCAAAACATTATTTATTTTTCTATCACCAATTCGAAAGGGGATGAGGATCAACCATGAAACATTCCACACCTTCTCACAAGCCCTCTCACTTTGATCTGAGATACAAGGAATCTATAAAAACTGAGATCTATCTGTGCAAAGTGTATGAACTATATTTTCTTGCAACTGTTCTAACTATCACCAAACAGACCAAATGGTGTCTAGTAATAGCAGTATTTCATATAACAAAATTCCCTGATGAAAAAATTATATAAAAAATGTTCCAGATCACATCAAGGTCTTTAAAATTGCATCATTATGACCACTGTGTGAATTAATGCACAAATTGTGTAATGCTCCAATAAGATGGTCATTGACTACTTTTGCATGCTTGTATCTAAAATGTATCTGCTACCCCAAACTAGGAATAACACCCCCTGTCATAAATATCTTCATCCCAACCTGCTCTGCTACCAAACCACCATGTGATCCTGCATAGATTGCCTTTGCTGCTAGTTTCTTAGCTTCTACAGACCCAGACCTTAGCAATTCGATTAGAAGAGACATGCATCCTCCTAGCAACATATTAACCCTTGAGTCTTTCTCATCACACAGAATCCTTAATGTCAAACCTGCATTGACCTTTGCAGCTGTACTTCTAGACTTCAGAAGTGAACCCATTGCATTTTTTACATGCTTTCTAGACTCAGCAAGATAAATAGTCCTTTTGTTGCTAGCTCCTTTTCAAATAAGGTGGATGTGTTTGCCTGGAAATGCTCAAAAAATTGAGCCATAGTTAACCATATACCATATGGATGTTCCACCCCTGCCATTCCATTCAAGTCTCTGGAAAACAATCATCTTAAGATAAATATAAAGAAAAGAAAATTAAAACCTGCAAAGTTAAATTTGATGTCTTTGGGTATCATTTATCTCAAACTGGCCAAATGGTATCCAGTAATAGCAATATTTCCTATATAAAATTCTCCCATAATAGATAAATTATAAAAAATGTGTTCCAAATCACATCAATGTCTTTGGGACTACATCATTACAACCAGTGTGAATTTTTGAATAAATTTTGTAATGCTCCAGTAAGATAGCCATTGACTACTTTGTCCTACTTGTACCTCAGCTGAAGCTGCTCCCAGAAACTAGGAATAACACCTTCAATCATAAATATCTTCTTTCAGACCCTGCTTTGCTACCAAACCGCCATGTGATCCTGCATAAATTGCCTTTGATGCTTGTTTATGAGCTTCTGCAAACCCAGACCTTAGCAGTCCAAGCATAGGTATGCATCCTCCTAGCAACACTTTCACTCTTAAGTCTTTTTAACCTGGTGAGGTATATGAAAGGCTACCACAAAACTCTGTTTTCATTCTGGAGAAATGTCATGAATTACAACCAATGCGTTCTCACCAACCAGATAAACCAATGTTCAATATCCTAAACTCACAAAATTATCCCTCTAATATTAACTATTATATTCTCCAAAGGATGTGATATTCCCATTCATCAAAAGCAGAGGACTACCAAATAGCACCACTCATATATGCATTCCTGTCTTAAAACCAAAAACAATTATGGGCAAATGGCAACTAATCATATACACATTACCATCTTAATAATCAGATGAAAAAAGAAGAATGTAGCTGAACAAGGTTAAAAAACTTAAAGTCCCTACAACTCACTTGGTTTGCTGAGGATGATCATTACCAAGTGTCAATTTACAGAATGAATCGGTGCTTCATATAGAGTGCTTCAATTTATAACCACATTTGATGGTAATTGTCATGCTTCCTCGTAAACATTTTAACAAGCTGACAACGTTCCTCTGAAAATTAGGTCGACTGGACTGGATTAATAGTTGTAATACATGCATGGCCTCTACTCAAAACATTTCTTGTGCTCTTCCAGATTTAGAAAAAATAGATGACCATGAATATTTTAATAAGTGTAAAGCATCAAGAGCTGCCTCCAGAGATGTTCCAGAATTAAGTACGCCAACCAGGTGTGGGAAGCAAAGAGTGGCCATTTCACTTTTCTAAATCCTTGATAGCTTACTGAAAAGAGTGTTGATAGTCTTAACAAATTTTGCATTGATGGTTGTAGTAGCCAAAACTCTTCCACAAAACAACCTGCAACAACCAAAAAACGACAACTTCATTTTATTTAATGAACAACTTAAAAAAATTCTTCCACTCAAAACAAAAAAATTATTTCTGCTAAAAAGAAAACAAACGTGGTTCACGAATCTTTAAAACTGCTAAAAATCATTATCATAACAGAGGGTGTGGCTAAGAGCTTGCAAGTTTTCATAAACAAACAACAACCAATTTGTGCAGTCAATTAACAGAGAATTTCAAGGTCTCAGAGAGAATTTGAATATTAAAAAGAGATCTAACTATCTTCACAAGATTATGATTTTGATCTCTTGTATTAACAATGGAACATTCAAAATAGGACCAGAAAATTTTAAGTGTAACAAGCTGACTTCATTCTATAAACTTATGGATTCCAGGCCAACATTAATAAATATAGTGGCACATTTATAACTCATTCAAGATATAAGGTGACAATCACTTTAAACCTAAGTTACCGATTCATTTTTGGATTTGGGTACGGGTACGCGAATCCAGTACGGGATTCAGTCAAAAAAAAATTTGGGGTTGGATACAGCTTGGATTCAGCAATACAAAAAACATATAAAAATCAGAAATATATACATATTTGCAACAGTAATTGAGTTTAGAATACACCACCATATTAATAGTCTAATAACATAGCAAAAATACATCACCACTTTCATAGTCACTAAGTCAAATATTAAAATATTAATGATTACTCGAATGTCATGATATAAATTTATAAATTAAAGTTCAAACATAAAATGTCAAGTGTTTACAATCAGCTATTATTGATCAATGATCAATCTGAATCATATGGGTCATCAAAAAAAGCAACATCATCAACATCATTAGATGATACATTTTGTGTAGAACCACAAATAGCATTAGTGGCACTCACACAAGCACTGCCACTACCACTAACACTACCACTCTCATACTCAGTAGTTGCTTCAGGCTCATAGTCATCATCAATATCAAGTGCAGCTAAGTGACTTGTGGAAGCATCCAAGTCAAGCTGCTCTGGCTCAATATCCCACCTCCTTGTGTCTCCTTCTTTGTAGGAACTTTGCTTGTGTGTAAGGAGGCGCAAGTTTGAATGCACATACACCAAGTCCTCTGCCTTTTTTGAATGTAGCCTATTGCGTTTTATTGAGTGGATGAAGGAGTATGTGCTCCAATTCCTCTCAGAAGCCGATGAACTAGCAACCTATTAAGACCAAATTAAATAGTTAAGAGTTACAAAATTAATAAAAATTAAAATTAAAATTACAAAATATAAAACTTACTTGGGATAAAATTTTAATTGCAATAGGTTGGAGGTGCATGTATTCTTGCCCATGGAAGTACCACCAACTATGAGCATCCACCCTGACCTTGTCTCGAAGAGCATCCATATTCTGATCAACAGTACCGGAGCATGCAAAAGCCATGAACTCAACCCTCACTCGATCACGTTGGCCACGATCACTGAAGATTCTACAAAGTGCTGCCTTGTACCCTTGAGCCACTTCAACATCCCTATATGGAGCAACTCTTGATGAAGCAGAAAGTGTCTCAGGACTATAATATTTGGGACTCAATGCAAAAGCGAGAAGATGCAATGGAGTGGTCATTTTGTTCCATCTATCAACCATAATTTCCTGTAGCTCTTTGAAGAATTTTTCTTCAAGATCTTCCTCTTTTGCATTGATGATGGTTTTCATATTCTCAATCATTGAGTCAATACCATCATATACTTGTGTAACGGATCATGCTCAATATAGGCTCAGTGAAACTAACCATGTACTCAACACGATCCCACCAACTATCATCTAGGATCCTTTGCTTGACCCTATTTGCCTTTTCACTGCTAGATTGCCTCCATATGGACCAATTAGGGCTGATTACCATGGTACAAAGTGCCTCACGAACCTTTATAAGTCGCCTCAACACAATTGTGTTGGAGGCAAAACGGGTCTCAGCAACCTGTTTGGAAATCAAAATTAAAATTAAAATATAATTTAAATTTATAAATACTTTACAAAATCAAATGAAAATTTAAAATTTAAAAATATTCAGAATTAACTTACCTTCAACAATTCCAATTTTGAGAATTGTCTGAATATTCCTTGTGTCATATGGTGGTTGGTGACAAACATTTGGATGTCTTCGCCCTCAGCATACAACTGTTTGATCCACTCAATTTTGGATCCAATTTTTTGTAGCATTAGGTTGAGGGAGTGGACAGCACAAGGTGTCCAAAAAATGTGGGGATACTTCTCTTCAATCAATAACCCTGCAGCCCTACAATTTTTGGCATTGTCGGTTACAACTTGCACAACATTTTGATGGCCCACTTCTTCAATAGCTTGGCAAAGGATGTTAGCAATAAATGGACCATCTTTCACCTGTCCTTCACAATCCACTGCTCTCAAAAACATCGCCCCTTTAGGGGACACGGCAATAACATTGATCAATGGGCAATTTTTCGCATCTTTCATCCATCAGAAATGATGGTCACCCTTGTTTCGATCCATGAATCCCTTATGGGCTTCAAAGAGTCTGCTACATGTTTCACCTCTTTCTCCAATAAGGTGCAACGCACCTTCTCAAAACCTGGGCCCTTATACCCCTTTGGAGCCTCATTAATAGATTTCATCATTTTTTGCCAATATGGTGAACAAACAACGTTGAATGCCAATCCATTGGCATAGACACATCTTGCTATGTCTTGATCAGCAATATCTCTTGCCTTATTCTGAAATGAAGCTTCCAACGGTCCCTTAGATCTTTTATTTGATGAGGGCAGGGTTTGTTGTTGAGGGATGTTCATAAATGGATGGCTTTGTGTAGGTGGAAGATAAGTAGGTGGTGGTGTAGGGGGTTTCATGGATCGAGATCCTTTCCTCAAAGGATGGCTTGTTTTAAAACTACTAGCTGTTTGCTCTGATTTTCTTGCTCAGCAATATATTTCAACACTACATCATCTGGAAGGCCTTTGCCATCACCAGAAGGAGGTCCTGGACAAGGTTTGATGCCATTATCAGGGATCTTACACAAGTGGGCTCTCACTCGACTGTATGAGTTCGTATATTGAACTTTGCAATGACTACAAATCCAAATAAATACTCCACCACCTGGACATTGTTGAACCATTTCTACATATTTCCAAAGGGGAGAGGTTGCATTTATTTTGAAACAAGATTGGCCTGAGGAAGAAGTGGATGCCATTGTAATACCTAAGGCACAACAAATTGAAATAATTTTGGTATTGAAATTTGAAACTAAAAAACTTAAAAAAATGAAAACAATCAACAAAACAAAATAGTTCATTTGTTAAAAAAAATGTAAGAAAAAAATAAAAAAACTTCAAAGAAACCTACCTCTTTTGAACAAATCTTGCTCTACAATCTTCTTGGCAACGAACGGACACTTGCAAGTGCTTAGGAATAGCACAACAATCAACTTTGAACAACCAACGATCAGCCTTCAAGTCTATTCAAGCTTGTGCAAGCAAGAGAGAAAGTTCAGCAATGGAGGCAAAAAAACTTGTTTTTCATTCACAAATTGTTAAATGAGATTGTTTTTACCTATTTAGTGTGTTCGGAGGGATGAATTAGGGTTGCAATGATTATTAAAATATTTAGAAGTCAACATTCGGTCAAAACAATGAATAAAAAATACAAAAAAAAACGCTTTTTTCCGCGGACTGGGTGTTTTCACAACTAGATTCGTCGCGGATTCGCCTTGGATTCGTTTTGCCGTATCCTGGACGAATCTGCAGGCACCTGGCAAATCCAGCTCGAATCCGTAGGTAGAAATGCGTATCCTAGGCGAATCTGAGGCGTACCGTACCCGAATTTCGTACCCAGTACATATCGAATCGTATCTAAGGCCGTTTTTAGGCGAATCGGTAACTTAGCTTTAAACTTGTTAAGCAAATAATCTTTTTACTTGTCAATTATACAACTAAATTTAAACTTGTTAAGCAAATAATCTTTTGACTTGTCAATTATACAACTAACTTTAAACTTGTTAAGCAAATAATCTTTTGGATTGTCAATTATACAATTCCATAGGGGGCTACTAGTCTGATTTTGCCTGCATTGGAATCCCATGAAACATTAGAAACATGAAAACATCAATTATTCTAATATTGAGCTTAAAATCCAAAATACCTTTTATAATGGTAGGGAGTAGCCTTACACAAGAAGGCCTCGAGGTTTGCAACAACTGCTCATTGCTCAGTTTTGTAAGGGAAAAGTTTGCCAATGTTTGCTTCTATGTAGTTGATTTTCCCTGAGAAGTTTCCTCCATGTCGCCTAGGACATAGTCCTAAAAAACTGTAACATCGAGCTGAAATATTCTTTTTCCTGGTATCATCCTACTGTAAATTTCTCGTAAATATTCTCACTTCTCACCATCACCAGCTAAGAAAGTTATGACAAAGCTCATCCATGGGTTCATGGCCCTATTATGAAGATAAATATTGTAGTACACATCACCATACATGCTCTTTTCAATTGAAGTGGATGTGTTTACCCATAAATCCTCCATAAATTCAGCTATAATTAACCATATACCATATGGATATTCCAACCCTGCTATTCCATTCAAGCCGCTGGAAAACAATTATCATTAAATAAAATATATATAGAACAAGAAAATTGAAACCTGCAAAGTTAAATTTGATGTCTTTGGGTATCATTTATCTCAAGCTGACCAAATGGTATCCAATAATAGCAGTATTTCCTATACAAGATTCCCCCTGATATATAAATTATAACAAATATGTTCCAGATCACAGCAAAGTCCATGAAACTGCATCATTATAGCCAATAAGTGAATTATTGCACAAATTTTGTAATGCTCCGGTAAGATGGTCATTGACTACTTTTTCATGCATGTACCTGACATGCACCTGCTCCGACAAACTAGGATAACATCCTGTGTCATAAATAATAAATATCTTTATTCTAACCTGCTCTACTACCAAACCACCATGTGATCCTACATAACTGCCTTTGTTGCTGGTTTATGAGCCTCTGCAAACCTAGATCTTAGCAGTCCAAGCACAAGAAGTATGCATCCTAGCAACACTTTCACTCTTAAGCCTTTCCAGCCTTGTGAAGCATATCAAAGGCCAACACAAAACTCTATTTCCATTCTGAAGAAATGTCGTGAATTACAACCAATGTTCAATATCACAAACTCACAAAATTATCCCTCTAGTATTATATTCTCCAAAGGATCTGATATTCCCATTCATCAAAAGTTGAAGACTAGCAAATAGCACCACTCATATATGCATTCCTGACTTAAAACCAAAAAAAAATATGGGCGAATAGCAAGTAATCGTATTCAAATTCCCATCTTAGAAATCACATAAAAAAAGCAGAATGTAGCTGAATGAGGTTAAAAGTTTAAAAAGTACCTACAACTAACCTGGTTTGCTGAGGATGATCATTACCAAGCGTCATTTTACAGAATGAATTGGTGCTTCATATAGAATGCTTCAATTTATAACCACAGTTTATGGTAATTGTCATGCTTCCTGGTAAACATTTTAACAAGTTGTAAGCACTCCTCTAAAAATGAGGTTGACAAGATTGGATTAATAGTTGTAATACATGAATGGCCTCTGCTGCAACCATTTCTTGTGCTCACTGCTCAATTTCATTAGGGAATATATTTGCCAATGTTTGCTTCCATGTAGTAGATTTTCCCTGAGAAATTTGCTACAGATCATCTAGAACACAGTCCTTAAAAATTGTAACAAGGAGCTGGAATTTTCTTTTTCCTGGGATCATTCTACTGTAAATTTCTCGCAAATGTTCTCACCATCACCAGCTAAAAAATTTATGGCAAAGCCCATTCATGGGTCCATGGTCTTATTATGAACCTAAATCTTGCAATAGACATCACCATATATGCTGTTTTCAATTTATGTGGATATGTTTACCTGGAAATCCTTCATAAATTGAGCTATAGTTGCCCATATACCATCTGGATCTTGCATCCCTGCTATTCCATTCAAGTCTCTGGAAAACAATTATCTTAAAATAAAAAATACAGAAAAAGAAAAATGAAACCTGCAAAGTTAAATTCGATGTCTTTGGGTATCATTTATCTCAAACTTACCAAACGGTATCCAGTAATAGCAGTATTTCCTATAAAAATTTCCCCTGATAGATAAATTATAACAAATATGTTCTAGATCAAATCAAGGTGCTTGGAACTGGATCATTACGGCCAGTACGTGAATTATTGCACAAATTTTGTAATGCTCCTATAAGATGGTCATTGACTACTTTTTCATGCTTGTATCTAAGCTGCAGCTGCTCCGACAACCTAAGAATAACACCCTCAGTCAGAAATATCTTCATCCCAACCTGCTCTGCTACAAAACCATCATGTGATCCTACTTAATTTGCCTTTGCAGCAGGTTTCCAAGCTTCTGCAAACCCAGACATAAGCAATCCAGGCAGATGAGGTATACATCCTTCTCGCGACACTTTCACTCTTAAGTCTTTCTAATGATGCAGAATCCCTAAGGTTAAAGCTTCATTGACCTTCACAACTGTAGTTCCAGATTTGAGAAGGATAACAAACAAAGGTATTGCTTCTAAATGAGAAGCTATTGCATTTTTTGCATCCCTTCTAGAATTATCAAGATCCAACAATCCTTTTGTTGCCAACTCTTTTTCAATTGATTCGGACACAATTATTCTTAAAATAAAAAATACACAAAAAGAAAATTGAAACCTGCAAAGTAAAATTTGATGTCTTTGGGACCTTGGGTATTATTCTTCTCAAACTGACCATTCAGTATCTAGTAATCGCAATATTTCCTATAAATGTTTCCCCTGATAGATAATCATAGATTATGTATTCAAGATTACTCAACATCTTTAGAACTGCATCATTATGCCCACTGTGTGAAATATTGCACAAATTTGTAATCCTCCATTATAATTATCATTGACTACTTTTTCGTGCTTGTACCTGAGGTGTAGCAGCTCACACAAACTAGGAAATAACACCCTTTGTCATAAATATCTTCAACACAACCTCCTCTGCTACCAAACCATCATGTGATCCTGCAATATTGCCATTACTGCTGGTTTCTGAGCTTCTTCAAACCCAGACCCAGTCCAAGCAAAGGAGGTATGCATACTCCTAGCAAAAATTTCACTCTTAAGTCTTTCTACACTTGTGAGGCATACCAAAGGGCAACACAAAACTCTATTTCCATTCCAGAGAAATATTGTGAATTAAAACAAATGCATTCTCAACAACCAGATAAACCAATGTTCAATATCCTAAACTCACAAGATTATCCCTCTAATATTAACTATTATATTCTCCAAAGGATGTAATATTCCCATTAATCAAAAGCAGAGGAATAGCAAAAAGCACCACTCATATATGCTTTCCTGTCTTAAAACCAAAAACAATTTTAGGCAAATAGCAACTAATCATATACACATTCCCTACTTAATAATTAGATGAAAAAAGCAAAATATAGCATGAACGAGATTAAAAGTTTAAAAACTCCTAACAACTCACTTGGTTTGTGGCAGATGATCATTAACATGTGTTAATTTACGCAATGAATTGATGATTCATATAGAGTGCTTCAATTTATTATCACATCTTATGGTAATTTCTTGCTTCTTGGTAAACATTTTAACAACCTGTATGGTTTCCTCTTAAAATGAGGTTGACTGGACTGGATTAATAGTTGTAATGCATAACTGGCATCTGCTGCAACCATTGCTTGTGCTCTTCCAGACTCAGAAAGAATACATGACCATGAATATTTTATAAGTGTCAAGCATCAAGAGCTGTCTCCTGAGATGTTCCAGCATTAAGTATGCCAACCATGTGTGGGATGCAAACAGGAGCCATTTCACTTATCTAAAGCCTTGAATCTTACTGAAAAGAGTGTTGACAGCCTTCACAAATTCTTCATTGATGGTTGTAGTGGCCAAAACTCTTCCTCTAAAGCACCAGCAACAACAAAAAACAGTCAACTTTGTTTTATTTCATGGAAAATTTCAAAATATTTTACCACTCAAAACAAAAAAAAATAATGCTGCCTAAAAGATATCAAATGTGCTTCAAGAATCCTTAAAACTATTAAAACCCATTATCATAACAAAGAGTGTAGCTAAGAGCTAGCAAGTTTTCATTAACAAAAAGAAATCGATTAACAAAGAATTTCAGTGTCTCAAAGAGAATTTGAAGATCAAAGAGGGATATTACTATCTTCACGAGATTGTGAATTTGCTCTCTTGAATTAATAATGAAACACTCAAAACACCACAAAATGCTAAGTGAACTATAAAAAGTTGACTGCATTGTATAAACTTATGGATTCCAAGCCCACATGAATAAATATAGTGGCACATTTATAGCTCACTGAAAATAAAAGGTGACAGCCAACTTAAAATTGTTTAGCAAATAATCTTTTGACTTGTCAATTATACAACTAGCTTTATGCACTGCAATATAACACAATCCCATAGGGGGCTACTAGTTTGATTTTGCTTGCATTGGAATCCCATGAAAAATTAGAAACATGAAACATCAATTATTCTAAAATTGAGCTTAAAATCCAAAACACCTTTTATAATGGTAGAGAGTAGCCTCACGAAAGAAGGCCTCGAGGTTTGCAGCAACTGCTCACTGCTCATTTTTGTTAGGGAATATATTTGCCAATGTTTGCTTCTATGTAGTTGATTTTCCCTGAGAAGTTTCCTCCAGGTCGTCTAGGACATAGTCCTAAAAAGTTGTAACAATGAGCTGAAATATTCTTTTTCCTGGTATCATGCTACTGTAGATTTCCCATAAATGTTCTCACTTCTCACCATCACCAGCTAAGGAAGTTATGGCAAATCCCATCCATGGGTTCATGGCCCTATTATGAAGATAAATATTGCAGTATACATCACCATGCGTGCTCTTTTCAATTGATATGGATGTGTTTTCCTAGAAATCCTTGACAAATTGAGCTATAGTTAACCATATACCATATGGAAATTCCAATACTGCTATTCCATTCAAGTCGCTGCAAAACAATTATCATTTAAAAGTACATATATAAAAAGAAAATTGAAACCTGCAGAGTTAAATTTGACGTCTTTGGGTATCATTTATCTCAAGCTGACCAAATGGTATCCAATAATAGCAGTATTTCCTATAAAAGTTTCCCCCGATAGATAAATTATAACAAATATGTTCCAGATCACATCAAAGTCCATGGAACTGCATCATTATAGCCAATAAGTGAATTAGTGCACAAATCTTGTAATCCTCCAATAAGATGGTCATTGACTACTTTTTCATGCATGTACCTAACCTGCAACTGCTCCCACAAACTAGGATAACACCCTCCAGTCATAAATATCTTTATTCTAACCTGCTCTACTACGAAACCACCATGTGATCCTACTTAGAATGCCTTTGTTGTTGATATATGAGATTCTGCAAACCTAGACCTTAGTTGTCCAAGCAAAGAAGGTATGCATCACTCTAGAAAAACTTTCAACTGTAAAGTCTTTCTCATCACGCAAAATACCTAACTATAAAGCCGCATTGAACTTTGCAACTGTAGTTCTAGACTTGAGAAGTATAATGAGCAAAGCTATTGCTTCTGAATGCGAAACTATTGCATTTTTTACATGCTTTCTAGACTTAGAAAGACCCAACAATCCTTTTGTTGCCACCTCTTTTTCAATTGATGTGGATGTGTTTACCTGGAAATGCTCAATAAATTGAGCCATAGTTGCCAATATACCATTTGGACCTTCCATCCCTGCTATTCCATTCAAGTCTCTGGAAAACAATTAATCTTAAAATAAATATACAGAAAGAAAATTGAAACCTGTAAAGTTAAATTTGATGTCTTTGGGTATCACTTATCTCAAATTGACCAAATGGTATCCAATAATAGCAAAATTGAAAATTTCATATAAAAACATCCCTTGATCGATAAATTATAAAAAAATGTGTTCCATATCACGCAACATCTTTAGAACTGCATCATTATGGCCAATTTCGAAGGGGGCTACTGGTCTGATTTTGCCTGCATTTTAATCCTCTGAAACATTTGAAACAATGAAAATGTCAATTATTCAAATCTTGAGCTTCAAATCCAAAACACTTTTTTTATGCGAGAGAGCAGCCTCATGAAAGAAGGCCCCAATATTTGCAGAAAATGCTCACTGCTCATTTTTGTTAGGGAATATATTTGCCAATGTTTGCTTCCATGCAATTGATTTTCCTTGGGAAGTTTGCTACAGGTCCTCTAGGACACAGTACTGAAAAACTGTAAGAGGGGGCTGGAATTTTCTTTTGCTAGGGATCATCCTACTGTAGATTTCTCGTAAATGTTCTCACCATCACCAGCTAAGGAAGTTCTAGCAAAGCCCATCCATGGGTCCATGGCCCTATTATGAAGCCAAATGTTACAGTACAAATCACCATATATACTCTTTTCAATTGATATGGAGCTGTTTACCTGTAAATCCTCTATAAATTGTGCTATAGTTGCCCATGTACCATTTAGATCTTCCATCGCTGCTATTCCATTCAAGTCTCTGGAAAATAATTATCTTAAAATAAAAATACAGAAAAAAAATTGAAACCTGCAAAGTTAATTTTTGATGTCTTTGGGTATCATTTATCTGAAACTGAATAAACGATATCCAGTAATAGTTGTCATTCGACATTCCTATAAAATTTTCTCCTAATCGATAAATTATTTAAAATATGTTCCAGATCACATCAAGGTCTCTGTAACTGCATCATTATGGCCAGTATGCAAATTATTGCACAGATTAGGTAATGCTCCAGTAAAATAGTCATTAAATAGTTTTTCGTGCTTGTACCTGAGCTGCAGCTGCTACCACACACAAGGAATAACACCTAGAGTCATAAATATCTTCATCCCAACCTGCTCTGCTAGCAAACCACCATGTGATCCTGCTTAGATTGCCTTTAGTGCTAGTTTCTAAGCTTTTGCAGACATAGACATCAGCAGTCCAGGCAAAGGAGGTATGCATCCTGCTGACAACACTTTCACTCATAAGTCTTTCTCATCACAGAAAATCCCTAAGGTTAAAGCTGCATTGACCTTTGCAACTATAGTTCCAGACTTGAGAAGTGTAACGAGCAAAGGTGTTGTTTGTTACCAACTCTTTTTCAATTGATGTGGATGTGTTTAGCTAGAAATGCTCAATTAATTGAACCATAGTTTCCTATATACCATTTGGATCTTCCAACCCTACAATTCCATTCAAGTCTCTATAAAATAATAAAACAATTAATCTTAAAAAAATATAAAAAAGGAAAATTGAAACCTACAAAGTTAAATTTGATGTCTTTGGGCATCATTTATCTCAATCTAACCAAATGGTGTCTAATAATAGTAGTATTTCCTGTAAAAAATTCCCCTGAAAGATAAATTACAAAAAATATGTTCCAAATCACTCAATGTCTTTAGAAATGCATCATTATGGCCAATGTGTGAATAAATGCACAAATTATGTAACACTCCATTAAGATGGTCATTAACTACTTTTTTGTGCTTGTACCTGAGCTGTAGCTCCTCACAAAAACTAGGAATAACACCCTCAGTCATAAACATCTTAATCCCAACCTACTCTGCTAAAAAACCACCATATGATCCTGCATAATTGCCTTTGCTGCTGGTTTCTAAGCCTCTGCAGACCCAAACCTTAGCAATCCAAGCTGAGGAGGTATACATCCTCCTAGTAGAACTTTCACCCTTAAGTCTTTCTAACCTTGTCAGGCACATCAAAGGCCAACAAAAAATTCTGTTTCAATTCTAGAGAAATATCGTGAATAACAACCAATGTGTTCTCACCAATATAAACCAATGTTCAACATCATTAACTCACAAAATTATCCCTCTCGTATTATATTCTCCAAAGGATATGATATTCCCATTCATCAAAAGTTCAAGACTAGTAAATAGCACCACTCATATATGCATTCCTGACTTCAAACCAGGACTAGGAATAACACCCTCAGTCATAAATATCTTAATCCCAACCTGCTCTGCTAACAAACCACCATATGATCCTGCATAATTGTCCTTGCTGCTTGTTTCTAAGCCTCTGCAAACCCAAACCTTAGCAATCCAAGCTGAGTAGGTATACATCCTCCTAGTAACACTTTCACTCTTAAGTCTTTCTAACCTTGTGAGGCATATCAAAGGCCAACACAAAAATCTGTTTCAATTCTAGAGAAATATTGTGAATTACAACCAATGTGTTCTCACCAATCAGATAAACCAATGTTCAATATCATTAACTCACAACATTATCCCTCTCGTATTATATTCTCCAAAGGATCTGATATTCCCATTCATCAAAAGTTCAAGACTAGTAAATAGCACCACTCATATATGCATTCCGACTTAAAACCAAAAACAATTATGGGCGAATAGCAAGTAATTATATACAAATTCCCATCTTAAAAATCAGATGAAAAAAGCAGAATGTAGCTAAACGAGGTGAAAAGTTTAAAAAGCACCTACAACTGAACTGGTTTGCTGTGGATGATCATCACCAAGTGTCAATTTACAGAAAGAATTGGTGTTCATATAGAGTGCTTCAATTTATAACCACATTATATGGTAATTGTCATGCTTCCTGGTAAACATTTTAACAACCTATCAGCTTTCCTCTGAAGATGAGGTTGACTAGAATGGATTAATAGTTGTAATACATGAATGGCCTCTGCTACAACCATTGCTTGTACTCTTCCAGATTCAAAAAGAATACATGACCATGAATCTTTTAATAAGTGTAAAATGTGAAGAGCTGCCAACTCAGATGTTCAAGCATTAAGTATGCCAACCAGGTGTGGGATGCAAAGAGTGGCCATTTCACTTTTATAAAGCCTTGAAAGCTTACTGGAAAAGAGTGTTGATATCCTTCACAAATTTTTGATTTAATGATTTTGTGGCAAAAACTCTTCCACTAAAGCACCTACAACAGCAAAAAAACTGTCAACTTTGTTTTATTTAATGGACAATTTAAAAAAAAATTACCAATCAAAACAAAAACATTAACGCTGCTGAAAAGATATCAAATGTGCTTCAAGAATGTTTAAAAATCATTACCATAACAAATAGTGTGGCTAAGAGCTTGCAAGTTTTGATTAACAAACAACAACCAACTTGTTCAGTCAATCAACAGAGAATATCAGTCTCAAAGAGAAGTTGAAGATTACAAAGGGTTCTAACTATCTTCACAAGATTGTGATTTTGCTCTCTTCTATTAACAATGGATCACTCAAAACAAGACCAAAAAATGTTGAGTGAACTGTAACAAGCTAACTGCATTCTATAAACTTATTGATTCCAGGCCAACATGAATAAATATAGTGACACATTTATAGCTCATTCAAAATACAAGGTGACAGTCAGTTTAAACTTAAATCTCCTTTGAAAAATTGTACACACAATCCCATAGGGGGCTACTGGTGTGATTTTGCCTGCATTGGAATCTCATGAAACATTAGAAACATTAGTAACATATAAACATCAATCATTCAAATATTGAACTCAAATACAAAATACCTTTTTTTCATGAGAGAATAGCCTCGCAGAAGAAAGCATCGAATTTTGAAGCAACTGCTCACTGCTCATTCTTTTTAGGGAATATATTTGCCAATGTTTGCTTCCATGTAGTTGATTTTCTTTGTCCTGGGATCATCCTATAAATTTCTCGTAAATGTTCTCACCGTCACCAGCTATGAAAGTTATGGCAAAGCCCATCCATGGGTCCATGGCCTTATTATGAACCAAGATGTTGCAGTGAACATCACCATATATGCTCTTTACAATTGATATGGATGTGTTTACCTCAAAATCCTCAACAAATTGAGCTATAGTTAACAATATACCATCTGGATCTTCCATACCTGCTATTCCATTCAAGTCTCAAGAAAACAGTTATCTTAAAATTAAAATACAGAAAAAGAAAATTGAAACCTGCAAAGTTAAATTTGATGTATTTGGGTATCATTTATCTGAAATTCACCAAACAGTATCTCCAGTAATAGCAGTGTTTCATATAAAATTTTCCCTTGATATATAGATTATAACAAATATGTTCTAAATCACATCAAAATCCTTGGAACTGCATCATTATGGCCAGTATGTGAATTATTGCACAAATTTTGTAATACCCCAATAAGACAGTCATTGACCAATCTTTTATGCTTGTACCTGAGCTACAGCTGCTCCCACAAACTAGGAATAACATGCTCAGACATAAATTTCTTCATCCCTACCTGCTTTACTACCAAACACCATGTGATCCTGCTTAGATTGCGTTTGTTGCTGGTTTCTGAGCTTCTGCAAACCCAGACCTTAGTAGTCCAAGCAATTGAGGTATGCATCCTTCTAGCAACAATTTCACTTTTAAGTCTTTCTCATGACACAGAATCCCTAAGATTGAAGCTGCATTGACCTTTGCAACTGTAGTTCCAGAATTGTGAAGTGTAACAAGCAAAAGTATTTCTTGTGAATTAGAACCTATCGCATTTTTTACATCCTTTCTACACTTAGCAAGATCCAACAGTCCTTTTGTTGCAAGCTATTTGAAACTGATGTGGATGTGTTTACTTGGAAATGCTCAATAAATTGAGCCATAGTTATCCATATACCATTTGGATCTTCCATCCCTGCTATTCCATTCATGTCTCTGGAAAACGATTAATCTTAAAATAGAGATACAGAAAAAGAAAATTGAAACCTGCAAAGTTAAATTTGATGTCTTTGGGTATCTCAAAGGCACCAAATGGTATCCAGTAATAGCAATATTTCCTAGAAAAAATATGTTCTAGATCACTCAACATCTTTAGAACTGTGTCATTATACCTGGTGTGTGAATTATTGCACAAATTTTGTAATGCTCCAACAGGATGGTCATTGACCACTTTTTCGTGCTTATACCTGAGGTGTAGCTCCTCACACAAACTAGGAATAACATCCTCAGTCATAAATATCTTCATCCCTACCTGCTCTGCTACCAAACCACCATGTTATCCTGCATTATTGCCGTTGCTGTTGGTTTCTGAGCCTCTGTAGACCCAGACATTAACAATCCAAGCAAAGGTGGTATACATCTGCCTAGCAACACTTTCATGTTAAGTCTTTCTAACCCTGTGAGGCATATAAAAAGGAAACTCCGTTTCCATTCTGGAGAAATGTCGTGAATTACAACCAATACATTCTCACCAACCAGATAAATCAACGTGCAATATCATAAACTCAGAAAATTATCCCTCTAGAATTATATTCTCCAAAGGATGTGATATTTCCATTCATCAAAAGCAGAGAACTAGCAAATAACACCATTCACATAAGTATTCCTGTCTTAAAACCAAAAGCAATTATCGGAAAATAGCAACTAACCATATACACATTCCCATCTTAATAATAAAATGAACAGAGCAGAAAGTAGCTGAACAAATCAAAAGTTTAAAAACTTCATACAACTTACATGGTTTTCTGCGGACGATCATTACCAAGTGTCAATTTACAGAATGAATTGGTGATTCATATAGAGCGCTTCAATTTTAGAACCAATATAGAGTGCTTCAATTGACCACTATTTGTGCTTATACCTGAGGTATAGCTCCTCACACAAACTAGGAATAACATCCTCAGTCATAAATATCTTCATCCCTACCTGCTCTGCTACCAAACCACCATGTGATCCTGCATTATTGCCATTGCTGTTGGTTTCTGAGCCTCTGTAGACCCAGACATTAACAATCCAAGCAAAGGTGGTATACATCTGCCTAGCAACACTTTCATGTTAAGTCTTTCTAACCCTGTGAGGCATATCAAAGGCCAAAAGAAAACTCTGTTTCCATTCTGGAGAAATGTCGTGAATTACAACCAATACATTCTCACCAACCAGATAAATCAACGTGCAATATCATAAACTCAGAAAATTATCCCTCTAGTATTATATTCTCCAAAGGATGTGATATTTCAATTCATCAAAAGCAGAAAACTAGCAAATAACACCACTCATATAAGCATTCCTGTCTTAAAACCAAAAGCAATTATCGGAAAATAGTAACTAACCATATACGCATTCCCATCTTAATAATAAAATGAACAAAGCTGAAAGTAGCTGAACAAATCAAAATTTTGAAAAGTTCATACAACTTACTTGGTTTCCTGTGGACGATCATTACCAAGTGTCAATTTACAGAATGAATTGGTGATTCATATAGAGTGCTTCAATTTATAACCACCACATTTTATGGTAATTGTCATGCTTCCTAGTAAACATTTTAATAAGCTGTCAGCTTTCCTCTGAGAATGAGATTGTGGACTGGATTAATAGTTGTAATACATGAATTGCCTCTGCTGCAACCATTGCTTGTGCTCTTCCAGATTTAGACAAAAAAGACTACAATGAATCTTTTAATAAATGTAAAGCATCAAGAGCTGCCTCCTGAGATTTTCCAGCATTAAGTGTGCCAACCAGGTGTGGGATGCAAACACTGGCCATTTCACTTTTCTAAAACCTTGAAAGCTTTCTGAAAAGAGTGTTGTTAACCTTTACAATTTCTTCATTGATGGTTGTAGTGGCCAAAACTCTTCCTCTAAAGCACCTGCAAAAGCAAAAACAGAAAACTTTGTTTTATTTAATGGACAATTTCAAAAAAAATTCTACCACTCAAAACAAAAAAACCAATGCTGCTTAAATGATATCAAATGTGCTTCAAGAATATTCAAATCTACTTAAAACCATTGTCATAACAAAGAGTGGATAAGTGCTTGCATGTTTTCATTAACAAACAACAACCAATTTGTGCAGTTAAATCAAAGAGAATTTCAGGGTCTCAAAAAGAATTTAAAGATTAAAGAGGGATCTAACAATCTTCACAAGATTGTGATTTTTCTCTTGTATTAACAATGAAACATTCAAAGCAGGACCAAAAAAACCTGAGAGAACTGTAACAAGCTGACTGCACTGTATAAACTTATGGATTCCAGGCCAACAAAAACAAATATAGTTGCACATTTATAGCTCATTCAAAATAAAAGGTAACAGTCAGTTTAAACTTGTTAAGCAAATAATCTTTTGACTTCTCAATTATACAACTAGCTTTATGCACTGCAGTGTTGTGAACCGTGTAATTTTGAATTGAAGTGATTTTAGGAATGTGAATGTCCATTTAAAGCTCCTTCCAAATATAGAAGTACAGACACAGTTCATAATGGGCTACAGTTCTAATTTTGCTTGCATTGGAACACCATGAAACATTCGAAACATGAAAACATTAATTATTCAAATCTTGAGCTTAAAATCCAAAAACGCCATTTTTATGGGAGAGAGTAGCCTCACAAAAGAATGCCTACAAGTTAGCGGCAACTGCTCACTGCTCGTTTTTGTTAGGGAACATATTTTCCAATGTTTTCTTCCATGTAGTTGATTTTCCCTGAGAAATTTGCTACAGGTCATCTAGGACACAATTCTGAAAAACTAAAACAAGGAGATGGAATTTTCTTTTTCCTGGAATGATCCTAATGTAAATTTCTCGTAAATGTTCCCACCATCACCAGCTAAGGAAGTTATGGCAAAGCCCATCCATGGGTCCATGGCCCTATTATGGGTCCATGGCCCTATTATGATGCCAAATGTTACAGTACAAATCACCATATTTACTCTTTTCAATTGATATGGATGTGTTTACCTGTAAATCCTCTATAAATTGTGCTATAGTTTCCAATATACCATCTAGATCTTCCATCACTGCTATTCCATTCAAGTCTCTGGAAAACAATTATAATCAAATTATTGCACAAATTTTATAATGCTCCAGTAAGATTGCCATTGACTAGTTTTTGATGCTTGTACGGTTGTACCTGAGCTGCAGCTGCTCCCACAAACTAGGAATAAAACCCTGAGTCATAAATATCTTCATCCCAACCTGCTCTGCTAGCAAACCACCATGTGATCTTGCTTAGATTGCCTTCAGTGCTAGTTTCTAAGCTTCTGCAGACATAGACATTAGCAGTCCAAGCAGAGGAGGTATGCATCCTTCTAGCAACACTTTCACTTGTACGTCTTTCTCATCATAGAATATCCTTAAGGTTAAAGCTGCATTGACCTTTGCAACTGTAGTTCCAGAGTTGAGAAGTGTAATGAGCAAAGGTATTGCTTGTGAATGAGAACCTATTGCATTTTCACATCCTTTCTATACTTAGCAAGATCCAACAGTCCTTTTGTTACCAACTCTTTTTCAATTGATCTGGATGTGTTTACCTGGAAATGCTCAATAAATTGAGCCATAGTTGCCTATATAGCATTTGGATCTTCCATCCTGCTATTCCATTCATGTCTCTGGAAAACAATTAATCTTTAAAAAAATAAAAAAATTGAAACCTGCAAAGTTAAATTTGATGTCTTTGGGTATCATTCATCTCAAACTGACCAAATGGAATCCAATAATTACAGTATTTCCTATAAAATTTTCCCCTGATAAATAAATTACAAAAAATATGTTCCAGCTTGCATCAAGGTCTTTGGAACTACATCTTTATGGTCAGTGTGTGAACATTTTCCTATTAGAAGCACAAAATCAATCCCATCCATTAGACTTATACGAAGTTACATAACTACTAGGTAGTTACAAAGAAAGAACTGGGTACAATACCCGAGGAGTTGATGCTGGATTCTGACTATGAATACCAAAGGTAAATGTTTTTTAAAACAAACACAATAAGTTACGAATAAAAGTAATTTAAAACTATTCATTCTCCAAAGGACATAATTCTCAGTAAGATTAAATACAATCCATGAATAAGTTACAAACTTACTCATAAGTCTAAAGTCCTGAAATAGAAGATAGTTGAAAAAGTCACATATTGCCTAAGATGATTGAATTCTAATATAAAAAAAATTGAACAGAATGGTTCATGTAGCTGCAGACTTAAAGTTTGTTTAGCACGTCTTTATACATGCTCGGCTAAAGTTTTTGAAAGAATCCTAAATTTAATTGGGACAAAGAAAGGTCATCAAGAAAGAAATGTTAGCAATATACTCATTCCTTATGAAGCACGTGGAATGGAAGCACAAGGATATCAAAAAGCCATTGCATATAGCAGAAACAGATTAATATAACTGCACTTCATAAGTTCACTGAGACCAAGGTTTAATGAAAAAACATTTGTCCTAAAATCAACTTATTAGTACTTCATTGGCATGAGCACAATAATGATGCTACAGAATATAAAGAATGTAACTCAAGTTTCATGAGATCTTATAACAAAGAATTCAGAGATGCCTTGTCCTAGCGAGTGGTGGTGAACATGATGTTTGTAATTCAAAATCTGGAGATTTTAGAGTCTTCATTGATGAATGAGATCTTTCCTGTTTCCTAGACATATCTACTGAAAATGCATAGATAAAAAATTTATGCAATAAGAAAAACTTAAAAAGGATTCCATTCTCACCCATATATTGTAAAGCTTACCTGCAACTGAAAATGAATAAGTGAAACATGTAAGATGTAGAGCGTTTGTATTGAAACGGTTGGTGTAGTTCATATATTTAAAGGAGAAATACAGATTAGAATTCATAATCTTAAGGTCCAGAAAACTGTCTGCATGAAAAGAGAGTTCATTGACAAACACATCAAAGGATTGTAAATATTCTTATAGAGATGGGACAAGATATGCTTAGGTATTTACAATAAGAACAGGCAGGATTGGCAAACCTAGGTACTTAAATGACCCTGAGATAATATAAGTGAAAAATTCAAGTGTAAAGGGCCAATTCCAACTTTTTAGAAGGCAGGATTTTCATAACAGTGGTTGCTAATTCACTATCTACAGTGCTGTGATGGGACCAAACTCGCTGATAGAATGCATGCAGAAGAAAACTAAGCCGTTAGTTCCAAGTACAAACATAATAGAAGGTAATACTTTAAAATAATGGTTTAGACCAAATGGTTAATAAGGGGCAATTTCTGACCAAAAATGTGTTTAGTCCTCATGTAGAAATACAGATCCCAAACACAACTTAGTACTAATGCAGAAATGTAGATCTCAAAAAATAACATAGTAATACCATCAGAATCACCTACAATTCATCTTTCCATTGATAAAACTTAAGCTTCTTATTAGATTTTTCTAAAATGAAAGAAAGAAAGAAATTATACTAACATCCGCAAATGATGAAGAGAAGGTCGATGGGACTGAGAAATAAATTTAGTTGCAATAAAAAAGTATATTAGAGTGAGAAGACCTTAAATTATGAACATTAAATTATAAGAACTAAGAATCAGATATAGTTCACTTGAGATAAAAAGGGGTGGATACTAAGGAAGCGATCCCATGGAAGGGACTTGGACTCCTATTTTTAGGTTGAAAGCAGTCCCGTGGAATTAAAAAAATGCAGCTACAGGATTAAAATAAATCTTTTCCTTTAAAATAGGAGGTTCACATTTATAGTTGCAACTTTTTAGAGGGTAGTGCGAATGGGGGCTGAAAGTTTCCTTCACCAACTTAGGGACTGTTATGTTTATGTGGCAGCTTGCATCCCATTTTTTTGTTTTCCTAGTTTTATTCAGTCGCTACAATTTCTCATTAAGGCGTCTTCTTTTTCACTTGAAACTTTTCAACAGGGAGAATTTAAAAATCCACGGGACCCCTTGCTTTAAATTAGGCTCCTAATTTTTATCAGCAACTCTCGCTTAGAAATTTTAGCAACCCCCCTCCATGCAACCATAGCCTAAACATCAAGTTCTTCAGGCCCCAATGTAGACACACATACTTGATTGCAAATTTTAGCTTTGTCATTGTAATTTGTGTTCCATTGGAAACTTTAGATTTTCTTTTTTTTTATTTCATATTGTTTTATTATTTAGATGCCCACAATCACAGCCCTCTTTAGGCTCCCCTAAACATCTTCTTGTTATGAATATATGAGGCCAGCAACAGACAAGTCACAAGCAGAAATGGCAACTCATTTTATAGTTAAATATTTCTAAAAGAAAACCTCTACAATAATTCTCTGAAAATGTTAACCTGAAAGGCTTGCTTCATTGAAACATTACTGTTGGAAGACCAAGCATATTTATTGCTCATAAGCAATCCTTCTTGGCTGGATCGATTAAGTAAGCACAGTGCATTTAAATATAATTCTGATCTGTACCCACTGGGGATATTTATCACGTTTCGCACCTATAGCGATAGACTTTGCTAAGACCTCCGCGCCTTCCTTTTGATACCTCTTTCTGTTTCCTATTGTTTATTGTTTAGATACCCATATTAGGAATATTTCCCATTTAGGCCTTAAACAGTTTGCATGTATAAGGAAACACAGAATTATTTCCTGTGCTTCCCTGTTCTTTCGTTTCTTTGACATTATGGTTTACTACAAAATTCTTTATATGTTTTCATCCGTGTTGTTTTATTATTTAGATACCCAAATTGAAACAGTATTGCTACCCACTGTGTTCTTCTAAAATCTTGTAACAGAAAATCTCCAAATCATTGAAAGATAAGAAAAGAGGCATACCTTCGAACTTGTCCGCAGAGATGATGCACCGGTCATGAAACAAAAGTAGCGGGAGCAGCTTATAATTATGATTGTCGGCCAAATTCATTATCAGAAAATTCTTTATATGTTTTCATCCGTGCTGTTTTATTCTTTAGATACCCAAATTGAAAAAGCATTCCTACCCACTCTGTTCTTCTAGAATCTTGTAACAGAAAATCTCCGAATCATTGAAAGAGAAGAAAAGAAGCATACCTTCGAATTTGTCCGCAGAGATGATGCACCGGTCATGAAACAAAAGTAGCAGGAGCAGCTTATAATCATGATTATCGGCCAAATTCATTATCAGAAAATGCTTTATATGTTTTCATCGGTGTTGTTGTATTCTTTAGATACCCAAATTGGAAGTCATCCAATCCACTCTGTTCTTCTAAAATCTTGTAACAGAAAATATCCAAATCATTGAAAGATAGAAAAAGAAACATACCTTTGAATTTGTCCACAGAGATGATGCACCGGCCATGAAACAAAATATAAGAAGATAGATGTAGCAGGAGCAGCTCATACTTATGATTATCGGCCACCCGTCATAAAACAATTGAGAAACAGTGCATGTAAACGGCTAAAATTGGCTTCCGATCTTTATGCTTTTTCACTCCGATTATAATTAACTTCACGACACGTTTACATTGCGCGGCAAATATTTAGGCCGTTATTTTGCTTTTCGGGAGTCATGCCGTTGAAATCTGAAAATTTTCAATTTCAATTTTAGTAACAAGTTGATTTAGGGGCATTACTATTTGATATCATAATATCATAAATATGATAATAATAGAATTTAAATTTGATATTCATGTTCATTTGGTAAATATAAATATTTGAGTGTATTAATATATTTTTATTTTTATTTTTAAATTATTTAACTTTTGTAGATAAGTGGTTACGAGGTCTAGTCTCCTCTCAACTTTGGTATCGGAGGGTGTGTCGCGCTAGCGCCGTGGTCACTTGAAAAAACTTTACGAGACGCACTGCAGTTTATAACTGCATGTCCCCATGCGGCTGCTTAACTCCATTTTCTGCTTAAATTTAAAATTTTATTGTTGGGAAAAGATAATTTGGAATCTTTTCCTATTTTAATGGAGCAGCAACTGTTTAGGAATTGAAAATAAGCCGTGGAAAAAGAGGGGAGGCTAGAAATAAGCAACAACTGCATATTGCTAAAAATCCACGTGGCTCCACAAATTTATTTCCCTCTTTTTTAATATTTTTTATTTCATTTTTCTTTTTCTAAATTTTTTATTGCACAAATTATTTTTGATAAGGTAAGCAGCATTTACAGGGTGTTGTACCCCTAACACAACGAGCCACAAGGGCCAAAAAGATCAAGTCGAAATAACATAGAAACTAGCCAAAAAACAAAACACAGACCATGGACCAACAACAGATAGTCAAAACACAAATAGAAAAACACCTAACTGGCATTATCCCGGTTCTTTGACAGGAGGTCCACAGCATCATCCTTGACCCAATCTTGATTCTCGTCAGCATTCTTCCCTTCCAGCTCAACTTTTATTACCGCAGACAAAGTGCTAGTGACAAAGTGAACCAGCTTCACAGTGAAGCGGGTCAAGCCACAAAATCTCTTATCCTATTTGTCCATTCTCTCCTTTAGCACACAACACTCCTCATCATCATCAACAGCCTTCACATTCTCAATGTGTTCAACATCCAGTGGGTGCGAGGACTTGGAAGCCGAGTTCTCTTTCTGCTCTTACTGTTATCAGGAATGGTGTGGGGCCCTTTCGCATACTCCTCCTCCTCCTCCTCCTCAAACATCTCATCTTCCTTGTAGTCTTTGTTGTCCGACCGCTCCTCCTCCAAGTCCAAATCCACCTGCCTTTTTTTGTTATTTTTGGCCAATCTCCCAGAAATCTAGATGATGGTCTCTCCTCTAGTCACAACCATCGCCTCCACAACAGTTTCACCCTTAGAGTCCCTCCCCACAACATCTTTACCTCTACTATCTTTCGCTGGAGGCTCCATTAAACCTTTCCTGTCATCTTTGACTTTCTTCTTCGGGGTGGGTTTGTAAGCAGTTTTGGTCGAGGTCGCCTTGAGGTCACATAGACTGGCCGCAACACTCGTTTGGGCATTTCCCACATTCCCTTTGATTTCTTTGGTAGCAACCTTAGGCTTAGGAGTATCAGCAGCACTCGAGTGGGGTTTCCAAATGAGGCTTTTGGACTCTGCTAAGGAAATATTTGTAACAACAAGAGGTTCAATTTCCTCCACACGGACAACAGATATGGGCTTAGGTGGGCATAAATCAAGATGGAAATGATAGAGTCTCATATGAGACTTGGTGAAGCGAAAGAGGAGGGGTATCATCAGGGTTAAGGCTAGCAACTTCCAAGCATTTTTTCACAGAGCTTTCTAAATCCATAAGTAGGAAGAAGGGAAAACTTAACAAAACTTTATGCCTAAGGTGATTCAACAGAGGGAAATGGTAGAAAAAGTAGGTTTTGTATCTACCTTCAAGAGTCACGTACTTCATGAGGGCCAGACAGACTTGGTCCCATGGTTGTAGAAGGGCCTCCTGCTCGAAACCTGACTGGTTACGAACCGACTTCTCATTCCCCACAAAAAAATGCAATCATGTTGTCATTATCCTGGGTCTTGGTATGTTTCAGATACTTTTTCCCATTACTCTACAACCCCGTAGCCTGCGCAATCACGTCTTCATTTACTTCAAAAAAGATCATGTCCAGAGTCACTCTCCGATCTTTCCAAGAGTTGGCAAAATTTGCAAATAAATTAGGGTCGTGACCCACAAGACTCTCCATCAGGGGAGCCAAGCCACCTTCGACACAAATATGCCACACTAGCAGACTTTTGTGGAATTCACCGCAGTTGTCAGGCTCCATCCGCACACGATCACCACCCATAATGCTTTTGTGCACCAAAAAAAACTAGAGAAGGTCTGTAAAAGCAAAAGGTTATAAATGTTAATTGAACGAAGGGTTTCCCACACAGAATGGATATTTAGCCGAATAAAGAAGCATTGGTTAATCAAGGCAGTGTGCAAGGCACACACGTGAAGAGGAAAATCTCTTAACACAATCTTAGTTGTATCATAAATGGGAATCTTCAAGCGATTACGGCTAGGTAAGCAAGACATGATAGAAAAGAAAGGTTTATCAACCACATTGTCCATACACAAAAAGCTAGGCAGGATGGTCGCGGGGCCAAATTTAGTAATAACAAGGAAATCGGGTTTGAGGTGCAAAGATAAAATAATGGAGATGGAAAAGCCAAAAAGGAGCTTTCCCTCATAATGAGTCGTCACATCAAAGTTTAAATCAACAAACTTAAGGAAAATATGATAGTTTATCACAATCCCCAAAAGGAGATAACATAAGGTATGGCCCTGCAAAGTCTTAATCATTAAGTACTCTCCATACTTCCTTATAACACCATCTTTATAAAACATGAGATTAGCCTCAAAATTTGAATCTTGCCACTTGTAGGCCACCTCAGATTTCATGCCTGTCCACCTAACCCAAAGTACAAGCATGTGGACACCCCATAGAACCCCCAAAAACATATAAATGGTAATCATCATATCAAGTAAGGGTTTTGATCTTTCAAGACTAGGTCTTGAATTCTTGGTGGTAAATTCCACAAGTTGTGCCAACATTTAGAGCAATTCCAAAAGGTGCCAAAGTTGGCTAAGGCATCATCCACTTGATTGCCCTCACGATAAATGTGGGTAATATTCCTCAATCTTAGCTTAGACATTAAGAGCCTTATGTCCAGTGAAATATCCTTCATACTCCATCCAAGTAATCTGCCAAAGTTGACAACATCAATAATGGACTTAGAGTCACCTTCAATGTGAAGGTTCTCTATCCCCAAAGAAATAGCAATTTGAAGGCCCTTGGGCAGCGCACAAGCTTCCGCAATCATAGAAGATTGGAAACCAATTCCCCCAGCATAGCTAGCCACAAGATCACCTCTGGAATCTCTTATCACACCTCCTATACGAGCTCTGCCTGGGTTGCCTTTAGCAACCCCATCAAAGTTGAATTTGAACCAACCTCTATCTGGGGGTTCCCAAATAGTGTTACTCCTAGCCAGGGATCTAGAGTTGTCATAGGAGCTTGCATCCAAATTTTGATGCCAAGCCTTAGCCATTTTAATTTCATTCTCAGTGGGTCCCTTATCTTGAAGTTTCCCATTAAAGAGGGAGATTTTTTCCTCTAAAAGACAAGCACCTATATCGAAGACCTCCTTAGGACACCTCTCAGTATTCCTAAAAATACTATTGTTCCTCTCTTTCCATAAACACCAACAAATAATTGGAGGGACCTAGTTCCAAATTTCTCCAGGCAAGAGGTGAATATACGGACCAAACTAACTCAAAATAAAAGATTTAATATCCTTACACATGGTCCATTGTATTCCCAATCTTTCAATAGCCATACTCCACACTTGAACATCAAACAAGCAATGTAACAGTAAGTGGTCAACAGATTCATCACTGCATTTGCATAAGAAACATCTATTGGGGATATGAAATCCTCTTTTCCTCAAATTGTCCTGAATAAGAATCTTGTTGTGACAGGCAGTCCACCAAAAAAAGTTGATTTCCGGGATCATATGACGGTTCTAGACCTTCTTCCAAAGGTCAATGGCAGCACCCTGGTCTGTCAGCAAATTGTACACCGATTTGACAGACAAATCACCCTGCTTATCATAGGTCCAAAAAAAATCATCCCCCAAGAAAGATGAGGGAAGTCTAGTAAAGGAAAGTAAATCCTGTAGAGACTTAGCAAGGCAACATAGATCTTGGGAGAAAGGGCAGCAAAGGGCCAAATCATTCCACTTCCTAGCCCCAGGAGGCCCAAGAACATAGTCTTTGATGTGGACACCAAAGAACCTTTGAGCCAGCCTCTTGAGATTCCTAAATTTGGAAATTTCCAGAGGGGTGTCAAGGAAAGTAACCAAGGATCTTCCTAGAATCTGATCTTACTACCATTACCAATCTTCCATTTTATCCCACTCCCGAGGAGACCCTGCAGGCTGCAAATGCTCCTCCAAGCCAAAGAACCCTGAGGATGGACCTCAAAAAGATAGCTAACCAAAGGCCTATTTTGAAGATATTTAGCATTCATGATTTTACACCAATCTTTTGTGTTCCTAAGATGGTACCAACTCACCTTGGCCATCAAGGCCTTGTTAGTGTTGGAGACGACCTTGATCCCAAGACCACCACAATGTTTGGGCTAACAAACTTTTTCCTATTTTACCAGGGCAAATTTCTTCTTGTCCTTGGTCCCAAACCACAGGAAGTTTCTTTGAATTTTCTCAAATTCCTTAGCTATATACCTGGGAATCTTGAATATTGAGAGAAAGTAAATAGGTATACCTTGAAGAGCAGTAGAAAGGAGTTGAAGTTTACCAGCATGGCTAAGAATGGAGCCTTTCCACCCAGCCAACTTCCTTTGGATTCTTTCAAGAACCGAGTTCCAAAAGTTAGGAGTGACCTCCTTGACAGTGATGGGGAGCCCAAGATAAACTGAAGGAAGAGCCCTACTCATGCAGCCCAACACGACAGTCACCCTAGCTTGCAGGTTGGGAGTGTTGTTAAAGAAGTAAATCATGATTTTTTTGTAGTTAATGCATTATCCAGAGCAGGCATCATAGTTGTTCAGATAATTTTTCCATTTCCTAGCTTCGATTACAAAGGATTTCCCAAATAGGAAGGTATCATCCACAAATTGTTGTATCACAATCAGTTCTAAAGAAGAGCCATCTTTGATTCCCTTTATAGAACCATCTGACAACAGACTAGCAAAGTTCTTGCTCAACACATCTGCAATCATGATAAATAAATAGGGTGAGAGGGGATCACCCTGTCTGATCCCTCTACCAGTAGAGAAAAACCCAAAGGGTGCCCCATTAACCAGAACAAAGTACTTGACCGTTGTAACACATTCCATTATGAGTTTGACAATAGATAGGTCAAAACCAAACTGGATTAAGACTTTAGGGATGAAGAGTCAGATAACCTTATCATAGGCTTTTGATATATCTAATTTGAGGGCCATCCCTGCATAGTTACATCTATCCATAGAGTGGAGAAGCTCATGGGTGGTCAGAGTAGCATCAAGGATATGACAACCAAGCACAAACCCTTTTTGAGTGGGGCTAATGAGTTTGTCAAGGAGGGGTTTGATTCAATTCACCAAAATATTGGAAAGGATTTTGTAAAAGGTATTGCAGAGGCTAATGGGACAAAAATCGGTCATAGATTGAGGGTCAACAATCTTGGGGATTAAAGCAACGAAAGTGTGGTTCAATTGTTTGAGAATCTTACCAGATTTGAAGAAATCGTGAGCAGCCAAGACAAGGTCCTCACCAACAATCTCCCAAAAGATTTGAAAGAAGGCAGGGGGAAAACCATCAGGGCCGGGAGCTTTGAAAGCCCCTATACTGAAAGTAGCCAACTGGACCTCCTTCGAAGTGAACACTGAGAATCCCAAGATTATCATCTTGGGTGATGATGGTCGGGAGATGGTTTAACACAAATTATCCAGAGCCGGATTAGGTGCCTCAGTAGGAGCCGAGTAGGCCTCTTGAAAGTAATCAGCAGCTAGAAGGCCGATGTGGGTGGGTGTAGAGATCATCTCCCCCTATGCATTAATCAATTTAGAGATTTGATTCCTTTTCTTATGTTTAATAGTCGAAATGTGAAAGAATGAGGTATTCCTGTCACCCTCTTTCAACCATTGGACCTTGGATTTTTGTTTCCAAAAAAAATCTTCTGTCCTTAGAATTTGCTCCCACTCCTTCCAACTCTCTATTTCCTGGTTGTAAGTCTGCTAACTGATATCCCCTTCCTCCATTTTCTTTTTTAAAGTTTTCAAAATTTCCCCTATAATCCTTTTCTTTTGAAAAACATCACCAAAAACACGCTTGTTCTAGCCTTTCACCATACATTTAATATGCTTAAGTTTGAAAAAGATCCTAAACATGGGAGAGCCACGAGCAGGGATGTTCCACAATTCAACAATTTTGTTCTTAAAGTCAAGATGTGAATTCCACATTATTTTGAATTGGAAAGGAAAGGGTCCAACAACAGATAGGTCATTTGAGATCAACAAAAAAGGATTGTGGTTGAACACCATTCTAAGCAAAGCCCTGAGATTAGCACTAAGCAGGCCAGTCCAGTGACCAAAATAGAGGAAACAATCTAATCTAACTTGTATTAAATTTTCTCCAAAACACTTGTTGGACCAAGTAAAGGCTTGCCCAGAAAGGTCAATGTCGAGTAGGCCAGTGGAACTCAGGAAGTTAGCCAGATTAGACATGTTGTCAGAGTAATCAACCAGACCACCCCTTTACTTTGAAGGGTATAGAGGAGAGTTGAAGTCCCCAACCACCATCCAACTGCCAGAATTGTTATTAACCCAATCGGCAAGAACCTGCCATAAGACATTCCTAGCATTCCTCTGGTTAGGAGCATAGACAATGATTAGAGACCAAGTTCCACCCGGGTAGGAGAAGGAAACTCCCACACTATTCTTACAATGAAAAAGTTCAAAACCAATAAACCTAGAGTGGTTCCAAAGCACAACAAGGCCACCTAACGCCCCATCAACATCACTATAGAAGTAAGAGGCACCCGACCAAATAAACTTTGTAACTTTATCAAAATTTGCCTTCTTCATCTTGGTTTCTTGTAAAAGTAGCACATCGATCTTATGTTCTAAAATATAGTTCTTCAAAGCAAGCTGCTTGTGGGAGTTGTTTAGCCCACACACATTCCATGACATGACCTTCATTTCTAACCTTTCTTGGAGGACACATCCAACGTCCTCTGCTTACCCAAGGAAATATCATTTGTAGTCTCTCTCAGCCTAGTATGTCTTTGGCTAGGTCTGCCAAGTTTGGAGTCACCTCCCACAGCCGCCTTCTTTTTTCTCCCTCTTTTCTTTGAGGTTATCCAGTTCTCTTCTTCCACAACTTTCTCCAACATCAAGCCCTCTGTGTTTTCTATAGTTTCATCAATAACTCCATTACTCTCATCTTCCCAAATTTCATTGTCCTCACCCATTGTTTCACTTGTCCTAGCATAACCCACCTCCAACAGGGGGCCACCAACAATCTCATCCCCCCCATAACAAGGCCAAAGGCCAGATCATTGACCTCTAGGGATTTAACAACAGTCTCATCTAAAATTAGATTGGCAAGGCTCACTCTGGGATCCACCAAACCATTAGGGGAATCCATAGAGGAAGGTGGAGTAACTAACCTCAGGGACTTGACTAGAGGAACTCCAACCTTCGGTAACTCATTTTCCAGAGGAGGTCAGGTATTAACAGCATAAACTCCTGTGTTAGACTCCTAATTAAACGAGGATTTACAGTCAGAGACAAGGTGGCCAGCTTTAGCACACTTCTGATAATAAATAACAACATTTTCATAGCACATTGGTTGAACCTAGTTGCCAAACTTAGAACATAGCTTCATCGAGTTAGGAAGAGTCTTATTCACACAAATATTCACACAAAAGTAGGTAAAGACTAACCTAGACTTCGATTTGGTGGTGGAATCCGATGTGATAAATTTCCCCATAGAGTCCCCAATGCTCTTGAAAATGGCTTCATCCCAATATTCTAAGGGTAACCCAGGCAGTCGAACCCAAATTGGAGCCGATTTGTTTAGATCTACAATAGGGTCAAAACTTGGCTTCCAGCGGCATAATGCCAAACTATGCTTTCCATACACCCAGGGCCCAGAGGAGAGGATTGCCACCAAGTCATCTGACATCGTAAACTTGAATAGGAAGAGACCACCCGCCATAGCACAAATCTCCACACTACCCTTGAGGCTCCATTTAGCAGCAACCCACTTCCGAACCATATCCACAGATGGATGGAAGGACAGGAACCAACCCACAACCGTGTTCTCCATGGAGGAGAGAATCCTATCATTGACAAAGTCAGGAATAGCAAAATCCATCCCAAAAGTAGTGATTTACTCAATAAGAGGAGGAACAGGGGAAGAGCTTTGCTTGTCATTGGTCAGCACATCCTTCCACCCCACAGTTTCTAAAAGAATCTCCACCGCCGATGCTATTAATACAAATTTTAGCTTAAAAATAAGCAAAAAAATTAAGCATTCATGGGGCCATCAGCTCCACAAATAACTCCTAAATGAGTTGAGCAGTGGCTGCTAGCCAAAATAAGCTAAGCAACCACATGGGGACATGAGGTAAGGGGAGGATACTCGACCGACTGATTCCTGTAGACTAAAAAAATATTTATTTAATAGATTTTTTCTATTCTTTAATATAAACTTCTATTTTTTAATTTTTTAAAATCTAAATCTATCATTAGATTTTTTTTAAAGTATTCTAAGTACTCTTTAATGGAAATTTCTATTATTATTATTTTTAATTTATAGATTTTTTTTAAAAGTTATAAATATTTTGAATTTTTTCTTATAGTAATTACTAATATGTATAAATATTTTATGATGGTTTTTATTATTCTTCATTAATATTTATTTTATCATTATCATCATGAATATTTGTTACATTTATTTATCATTTAAATTAAATAATTCTTATTATTTAATTTAAATGATTTAATTTCCATTTATTTAATAGATAAAAATGAGTTTATTCTCATTATCCATCAAATATTTAAATAAAAATAAATTGATTTCATCTAGTATTCTCTTGTTATCCATTAAATAAATAATAAAATTTTCAAAATTTACCTAAAATTAGTTAACTCATTTGTTTAATTAGTTGACCCAATCAATCTAATTAGTCAAGTTCTTCATGCAATCACTTAACTCCATGCATTCAATGCACTCACTCATCTATTCTCCATGCAATCAATTAAATCCTAACTCATTCATCAAAATTCAGTTAAAATTTAAATAATTATCAACTCCTCCATGATTGACACCTCTCCTCATCACATTCATTAATCATAATTTAATTTCCATTTATTTAATAAATAAAAATGAGTTTATTCTCATTATCCATCAAATATTTAAATAAAAATAAATTGATTTCATCTAGTATTCTCTTGTTATCCATTAAATAAATAATAAAAAATTCAAAATTCACCTAAAATTAGTTAACTCATTTGTTTAATTAGTTGACCCAATCAATCTAATTAGTCAAGTTCTTCATGCAATCACTTAACTCCATGCATTCAATGCACTCACTCATCTATTCTCCATGCAATCAATTAACTCCTAACTCATTCATCAAAATTCAGTTAAAATTAAAATAATTATCAACTCCTCCATGATTGACACCTCTCCTCATCACATCCATTAATCATACACCAAACTCGTGATCCAAAATTAAATTTGAACCATGCATTCCTCTTTCCAAAAATCTATAAATTTATCATCATACCTGTCTATTTCATCAACAATTCTTAATGTAAATTATGTTGTCAATTTAAAAACTTAGTGAAGGCTAATGTTATGTCATTAATGTCAAGAGCACCCACATATCATTATTATCAAGAGCACATCTACAATGTGCACAATCGAAGGTTTGTGTGTATTAGAATAATATTTTAAGTGTTGTTTTGAATGCTTGTGTTTTATTCTAATTTATATGCATTCGTTCAAGCATGCCTAGTGAGACCATCCTTCATCTAAATAATCTTTAGTTTATGCATTATTTAAATGTTATCATTGAAATGGTGGTTAGCTTCTTTGAGTGTAGGGGTGCAAGTATGTACTATTTGAAAAACATATTGTTCCATCCTATTTGAGATCTCTGCTTTCCATCTATTTTTATTTAAATCCACATTACCATGGTATCGATATGAATTGAAATATTTTATTTAAGACATATTTGGGCATCCAAGAAAATCTAAACAAAATGATAAAATTTGGTAAATTATATTTTATAATGGCAAGAATTTTCTTTCATTTCAAATGTCGAGAATTATTGTTTGTGTAAATTGGCTCTTAGCGATTGGTTCACCATAGTTGTGTGAAACAAATTGTGGATCATCTTCTACATTGTGAAAAAGTGATGACCTCCTTGATGACCAGTGCAATTTTGGTAGCTATTTCAAAGTTGAACGTGTTTGAAAACTTCTCATGAGCTAGGTTTTAAATGTGTATGTTTTAAACATTATTTTTAATGTGTATTATTGATAATATCAGTTAAATCAATGGCAAAAATATTTTATTATTCAAGGGGTAAACGTTTTTGCCTAGAGCTATGAACGAGAATACAACCATTCAACAATACCACCCCAATGGGGTTTGAACCTTGGTGGCAAGAACAACAATGCCACCTATAAACCATCACACCATGCCAATACCGACAATGGCAAAAATATTTGATCAAAGTGTAAATTTAAAATTATATTCAAAAGCCTCTCATGAGTTGCTTTATTCCATTAAATTTGAGCTAGGTTTCAAGGAGATCTCATTCCATCATTAATTTTGTATTTTTCTGAATATTTTTCTATTAATGCCCTAGATAACAAGGATTACACTTTAAGGGGATGATTGTTATAAGGGCAAAAAGATTAGAGTGTTAAAGTGATATTTGGTTTTATATAATTAATTGAGGAATTTAATTTGGGTTTTTCACTTAAGTTCTTGAAGTGTAATTGAATTTATTCAAGAAATTAACAATGTGGCTTTAGATCTAAATATAAGGAATTTACATTTATAATGGCTTGGTAAGCACTAAATTTGAAAATAAGGTAGCTTAATTTTAGCATAGAGAAAGGAAATAAAGAAGGTTGCATGTGGCAATGGCTTAGTTAACATTAAATTTGGAATAAGAATATAAAGTTGCTACACTTCTAATTGAACCTTCTTAAAGCAATAGACCTTGTGATACTTTGAACCAATATTATAAGTAATATGATTTAATGAGAATAGATTTAAAGGATATCCACAAGAGCCATAGTAGGTGTATCATGAATCCATCAAAAGTAAGCTATTGTTAACCTTAAACATAGATCCACCTTTTATCTTCAAAATTATCCTTAGTTGGCTTGGAAATGGCATAACTAGGCTTGGTAGAACCGAGATAAACTCCCCATGGTGGAGACATTTATTTATATGCTTATTCAAGATTTGAAACCAAAACTCATTCAACCTTTCCCAATGGCTTGCGATTATTAAAATTGATTCATCTTTTTTGTTTTGAAAAAATTATATTACTTCTTCTAGGAATATTCTTAGGTTTAAGAAACAAATTATATTTTGAAGCTTTTTTTATATTTTATCATTGTAGATTGATTTTATTTTTTTAAATTGCATTAGTAAGTTTTGCATTCTTTTCATTACAAGTCAAAGGAATTGAAAATCTAAAAGTTCCTTTTATTCACCATTTTTATTTGTTTTTTGTGCCAATTTTATGTACAACGGGTTGCTCTCAATTGAGTTTTGCAAGAATCACTTATCAAATTCATCCTTATCCAAACTACAAATTAGTTGTTTTTCAGAATTTGCATGCCAAATTCATCTTACACAACTACTAACTAGTTTCTTGTAAGAATTCAGTAGTTAAAGACCTATTTTTTCCACTAGTTTAGAGCACACTTATTTTCTTAATATAAAAGAATTTGTTTGTCATGTCTATGAATTGTGTGAATTGTATACTCTCTCCTCACATAAAAGGTGATCTTGGAGATCATATTTTTCATAATATTCTTTTTGTGTTTTAGATTAGATCTTGAACCTAAGGAAATAGGGTGCTCCACCTTTTAGGAGATGGAACACAAAAGGGGAAAGGATATCCTCTTCCTATTTCACTCTTAGTTCATTCAAGGAAACCTTAGAGATCTCAATATAATGATTGAATTAGGAAAAGAGATGGCTACAAGGTCTCCTTGGGTGTGATTAATAAGGGCGTTCACCACTAAGCAAATGCTTAGAAAGAAGGAAATGAATGCAATATGCAAATCTAGCTATGTGACCTAGAAAATTAAACTTGTAATCATAATAATAAACTGAGAATGAACAGAGGTGTATCTGAAAGATTGAAGAGCTCAAAACAAGGTCTGCAATCTCAAAATTATGACTTTTAATGTGAACTGGGACTCATACGTCAGACTGGGCAATTTAGTACCAGTTCAGGGTTTTGATTTGAATCTGGAATCTACAACTGGTAAACCAAGATCTACAAAAAATGACAAAAAATTGGTATACTGGGACTCATACGCCCAAGGTGGTGATTTAGTCCCAATATTAGGGTTTGGTTGAAACTTTGGTATCCTCTAATGATCTTCTATAGCTTCTCTCTTCTCCAATCTCTGAGTCTAGAACTTTGAATTTTGGCCTATAAGTGACTTTTTATGAAGATGACAACTTTGACAACTTTCTTCAATCTTGCAACTTTTTCTTCAAAGGATCTTCAAGCTTCAACACACCTAGATCTCCAATCACATATGTAGAGGGATAAAAATGTTGATTTGTTAGTGGATAGGGGTTTTCCTTGTTCAAACCCCGTTTTGGTAATCAAACCTTTAAATGACATGAAATAGAATAAATGAATGATGAATGAACAATATGCAATGTTACAACTCACCAAACCCTTGATATGAAGGATGCAATCTTATGTGAAATGGCTAGCATGAATGTAGATCTTGACTCTTAATTGAATGCTATAGATCTTTATTTGAAAGCTTGCTTGAGTAATGAAAACCTACATCACAAATGTTAGCTCAAAGAACACACATGATGCATGATGACTTTGACATGATGCTTGAATCTTGAATGTAGCTCTAAAATGCTTAATAATTAGCTCTTGAATGCTCTATAATGTTGTCACTTGAATGCTCATAAGATCAATTAAATTGCTAGATGACTTGTAAACTTTCTTAGGTGAAATTATGTGAAATAACCTTGTATTTATACCTGTTTATGCCAAATTTCTCGAAAATACAACACTACAAGTCAACATCAGATCTAGGAGAACAAAATCCTGCCAAGAATTGAATTTAAAATAATTCCAAGCTAAAGCGAGACTCATACACTAGTTGGGGCATATGAGTCCCAGTAGCCCAAGCTTGGGACATAAATTTCAAGAAATGCAAAGTTTTATGCCAAATTCGGGATTAGGCCCAAAGACTTAAGTGGGACCCATACGCCCAAAGGTGGCGTATGAGTCCCAGATCACTAAATCTGGAACACACAACCCAAAATCATGAATTATGATTGGTCATTAGATAAGTGTCGAGATTATCCTAAGAGAAATGCATTAAATAAGGCTTGTGGATGCAAAATAGGACCAAATAAGGCATAAAGAAGCCCAATTTTAGTAAGGAGGGCCCAAATAAGTGTGAAAATGTAAAGGGATATATTTTTCTACACTACATTTAGCCCCCACTTTAGTGAGAGGAGGAACTTACTTCAACCTCACACTAAAGTAGACAAACTCGCATCAAGAGGGGTCCAAGTGTACCAATGCTATTGAGATAGGATGACAACGATCAAGAGGGTTGCACAAGCCCCCAAGATCAAGATCCTATGGCAAACCAACATAGGCACAAAATAACACACAAGTGAATAGTGTAAGGATCGACAACAAGATACAAGCATACACTACCAAAGACAAAAAGAAGAAAGAAAAACAAAAACAAAAGGGGTGGATCAAGCCTCGACCGTTTGTCCAATGTAATGTGGATCAGATCTAAGTCGTTTGTCCAAAAAAATTTACAAGTGGAACGTGATGTCCACTATGCAAACCAAATGCATGCTCACAAGGGCTAGTGAAACCTTAGGTTGTCCACTAGGTGAGCCCCTAGAGACACATACACACATGGTCAATATATGCTCACACAAACAAGCAAGTGGTTATGGGAAAGTCACACCTAAGTTCGGATCCTATACACTAACCATACCAAAGATATACCTCTTGATAACTTTGATAAAGCAACACACAACACAAACAACAATCTTAAGGGTGATCCCACAATGTTGGTTTACAATTTTTGGGAGATTTTGATTTTTGCTAAATCACATATTTTTAGAAAATATAATGATTTAAGCCTTAAAAAGTTCCATTTTAAGGATTCCAATTGAAGAGGGTTTGATCGAATCACCTTAGATCAAACCTCCTTGGATAGAACCCCACTAGTATTAAACTGTACCTATAATGGAGTCTCCTTTACACCTATCAAAATGTTGATAAAAAACTACTTTTGATTTACCTTTTGGGGGATCAAAATGAATTCATTTAAAATTTATTTTTTGTAAGTATGTAGTCCTTATTATAAGCTTCCCAAAAAATATATTTTAAATAAATTTAATTTTATTATTATATTTATTTTTTATTTTTTGTGAATGTAGGTTTTTCATTGAAAATCAAGCTCTCTATTCTGCACATGTGGAAATATAGCAGATTATAAAAAAATTGAAAAATATGAGTGCACCAAATATTGAAGTCCTTGATCCTTTTTTTTTTTTGAATTTTGATACATACAAAAAATGTTGTGTTATATTGTTCGCCTATGTTTGAATTGTAATTGGTTTGACTTCGAAACTTGATTAGGGAAAAAATATTCAATAAAACACTATGAAACCAATTGGAAGAACTAGATATCGTAGTTACAAATCTAAATTCGAAAAAAATAGAATTTTATCCTTCATGGAAAAAAAATTGTGTTATACGGTGAGTGTCACTCCTTAAAAATGGTGTTTACTGAAAACAACTATTTTTCGAAGGAGATGGAAAAAGAAGTGCAATCTGATTCCAAAAAAATTGAAAAAAAATAAAATTAGAATCTATGAAAAAAATGTCACAAATCACTAGTTTGTATCATCTTCAAATTCCTCACGGTTTAGTCGCTATAGGTGTCTAAAAGTGAAGATTTAGTTAGAAAAAATCAGTTCAATGTCGAGTTTGGCCAAAAATTGTAAACCAATATTGTGGGATCACCCTTCATGAGGCAAGCAAAACTTCGTATGCTTGACACTCATGAACAAACATGATGGCTCCATAGGCAAGCAAAGTGTGTTATGCAAGGTGGCCATTTAATAGTTATTGTAAATGTGAAGGTAGTGTAAGGTACGTTCAAAGGAGTTTAACTTAGTTCACGCAAGGTCTTAATGTAATTTTTTTTCTTCTAAAAATAGCCCATTTTAAAAAAATAGCAATTACTATTTTTAGTAAACTTGGTTTTTAAAGTTGCCAATCAGGAGTTGCAGATAAATCAGGTAATTTAGTATTTCATGACAAATTTATTATATCAATTTTAGGGGATAAATTAATATTTATTTTTAATTTATCTTGGAGCATGTTTTGGTTTAAAAAAACACATTTAATTACTTTTGAAAACAGTTCACGTAAGGTCTTAATGTAATTTCCTTTTTTCTAAAAATAGCCCCTTTTCTAAAAATAACAGTTACTATTTTTAGTAAACTTGGTTTTTAAAGTTGTCAATCAGAAACTGCACTAGATAAATCGGGTAATTTAGTGTTTCATGAAAAAAATTAAATCAATTTTAGAGGATAAATTAATATTTATTTTTAATTTATCTTGGAGCATGTTTTGGTATAAAAAATCACATTTAATTACTTTTGACAATAGTTGTCATAAAAGAAAATGTTTTGGGAAATGGCTAATTTATTGGAGGCCAATTTAGAAAAGAAGTTACAAAATCATGAGAGGAAAGATTCCTTCCATTTTGGCATGTATTTTGGGCATCCAAGAAGCTTCATAAAGAAGGAAACTCATATAAAATATAATTTATTGTTTTTTGAATTTATTCTATGTATTTTTCCTTCACAGGTTTTTGTATTCTTTAGAGGACGGAAAACCAAAGAATATTGGATCTCCAAGGCTGATAAACCAAGGAGATTAAGACTCAAAGGAAGTGGTTTCTATGGGTCTCTAAGGGAAATTTCACACAAAAGTTGCAACAGTGTTGAATCTCACAGTTTTGATGTTCTTTTTGTCAAGAAGATTATGGGAGTTTGAGTAGTTTGGTGTGCACAATTTGGAATCATAATTTCTATAAAAAAATTGTTATTGTTATCAACAAAGTATGCACCCGAAGCTAAGATATCAACTCAACTACTTGTTGATACATGGGAATATTCCTAGGCTTGTGGGTTGCCTAAAATCCAAAATGAACCTCCAGAGAAGGTTGGTTCCTTTTACTTGATCACCTAGAACTTGATCAATCCTACTTATTTTGAAGGAAAAGGGTAAGAAGAAGGTTGAAAATAACTTAAAATGCTTGAAAAAGATTAGCTACACCTAACTAGGTGATGCACCAAATTTTTTTCTTAGACCTATAACTTGTTGTTTTAAACTTGCAATGGCTTAAAAAGAAGTTCTACTACACAATCTATGTCTTTTAACATATCACCCAATAATATTTCATAAAAAGGGCACTAATTGATGATGTTTTCGAAGGAAAATAAGAGATTGCACAACTCAAATAGCCCAATAAGTTTTGCCACGGTTTACAACCTATTTGAATATACTTGAATTTGTTTACACGTGTTTGTTTTGATCATATTTTGAGGTTTTGAGATAAAACATAACAAAATGAACCAATAAAACATATATAACCAACCACATAAAAGGCAGAAAATAAACTAAAATTGATGCCAAAGAAGCATTACACAAGTGTTGATCCAAAAATAGATTGTCTTCATTGCTTGAAAATTGAAATTACATGAAAGAAATTCAGTCACATGCTTGACTGATTTTTGGGTTACAATATAGTGAATTTTACTGAGAAGAACTCAGAAAATTACAACCTACAACAAAACAAAATGCAAGAACTCACTAAAAAAAGGCCTAAAAGATGAGGCTTATAGTTGTGCAACAACTTGCTAGAAGATGGGAACATGTGTTGAGGAGAAAAGGATAAGTCTTTACTTCATCTTGCCAAGTCAATCTCCTTTGGTCATCCAAAACAATAATCCGTGCTTTTTAGCCATTTAAATTGCTCCAAAAAGGTGTTACAGTGCTGAAAAAGCTTTCCTTTGACCCTTCTATCATTAAAACTTTTAAATATGCTCCTATATGCTTTCAATTGCTCATAAAATGGGTTGAACATCTCCCTAGCTATTTGCAACTTCCCCTATATTCTCTCAACTTTTTTCCAAGTCACCCTAATCTCCTTTAATGCTCACAACTATTGCTTTCAAAAACTCCAACTATTGTGCCTTAACTTCTCATAGAATCCCAAACTACTCAACCTCTTCATAAATGCTTTTAAGACCCTTATCCACATGTGCTTGATAACCCCCACTTAACACCTTCATAGGATACGCATAAATCCATCAATAGTAACTAAGTATTATACTTATCCTTCACTTAGATCCCACTTAGTTCTAAAGCATGGAACCAATCAAATGAATAAGTTTCGGAGCATCGTTGAAAGATGCACCAGAATTTGTTATGCACTGTCATGACTATATCAATACTTCTCCTCATGCTTGGACAACACTATCATGAATTCCTTAGACTTCCTTTGCATTTCTTGACACCATTGAAATCAGACCATGACTATACTTGACTTTGTTCAGTGTTTTGTAACTGCTCATCTTCACTGTCCTAGATTGGTAAATTTTTCTCTCAAACCAAAACCTAGGTTTTCATGAAATTTAATGGGTTTTTTCATCTAACTGTTTCCTAATTAGTGTCAAAAAATCATGAAAACCCAGTTCATGGTTTTCGAGATATGACTGTCACGAGATTGAATAGATTTAATCTCAATGTGCCCTGCTCTCCTAGAACTTACTCTCTCAATGCCACCGTGGGAAAACTCCTTCAACACTGCCATTGAAGCTCATTCAATGCTAAACAGTAAACCCTAAAACCCTCCTATTTCTCCCAATGTGACTATCACTTTTGGTTAGAAACAAATGAATTTCACTCAAGGATAATTACAAAATCAATGCTAAAATATTTTTATTCCAAGTGCAACGTGGAACTCCTTTATTTTTGCTTCATTTTTTGAAAATAAAAATAACCTCCAGCAAGAGTAAGTACAAATAGACATTTTTTACAAAAATGACAAACAGTTAGCAACATTTATTTATTGTAATAATATTCTTTGAGGCGTGATATTTCATTAATATTTCTGGGTTAAGCGTTATTGTGAATTTTTGTGAGGTTATTGAAAGTTTCTTGTAATTTCGGGTGTTACTAATAGAATTTGGAGCAGATGTTTGTGGTTGTTACTAAATGTTATTAACAAAAAATATATTGTAAAAATCATGTTCCAAATAGTTAATAATATTCTACTTGGTTTGCAACAAGTTTCAAATCTATTTATGTTTTGATGAGCATTTTGACATACCTGATCTCACTGTTTCTTAATAACTGTTGAACTTTGAATTGGATTGTGAAGAGTATTTCAAAAATCTGATTTTATTAAAATTGTGGCAAGGGTTATTATAGGAAATCATTTATTTGTTTAAATATAAAATATTATTTCCAACAAGGGACATTATAGTGGTATCAAAGTTGCAATCTTGCTAGCCTGAGGGTTTCAAAGATGCAACCCACTAAATCTAATTCCTTTCTTGAAGGTGGGTTCTTTACACTCACTCACTCTTCCAACCCCATGGAAGAATTGGTTATGGATTCAGTTGCTATATGAGCTACATATAACAATATAGATAAGGGTTTCAAGAATTCAGTCCCTTATAATGATTTCTTAATTCACATGCAAGGTACGATGACACTGAGAGGTTATAAATTACACCCAAGTTCAAGTGATAAAAATAAAGAGGAGGAGATATTGTATTATGAAGTAAAGGAAATGTCTACAAAAAGATAAAGAATCTGAGTCAAAGGTTGAAGGTAATAAATTTTTAATTGAAAAAGATATTTCAGTAAATAAAATATCGCAACAAGAATGTGTTCCTTTTGATGATTATTTGGTCATGCGTAAAATTTATATGAATAATGTAATGCATAAGGAACCTGAGATAATGATAGAAAAACTTGAGACACAAATTCAAGATATGGAATAGATGGTGATGATACAACATAAAGAAAAATCAGAATTGCAAGAAGAACAAATGGAAGCCTTGAATCCTAATTTGGATTCATTTGTTGAAGATTCTAAGACTAATATCTATCTCGATGTCTTTTTTGGAGCTGAAACTAATGATGGGTTCTCTAAGATGGGTTCTCTGAGGTTATTTTAGAAGATGGGCATGAAAGAGGAAAAGATTTCAATCCTAGGAAGGTGAAGAATGACACTTCCAAAGTGGCTACCACTCACGAGGAGCACAATGACTACTTACATTTTGATCAAAGCAATCAACCCTCCTTCACATGGGATCCAGGTGTGACAACATATAACTGTGATGAGGATCTATCTTGGGATGAATTTCCCTTTCATCCCAATGTTGTATTTAATTCATCATACAAGGAGGATGACATTAAGGGATCTAATATTGCTAGGTATGTTAATGATATTGATCCTAAATCTGATTTATTGTTGCTTGATGTCGATTTTGAGCAAAGACAAAGGAGATTTGATTTTGAAAAAAATATAGCAACTTTCATTTTGAGAAAAAAACATAGAAGCTATGATAATGATCATAGACACAATAGCCTTGTTGATGGGGATCCTCAACCTGATGCTACATATTTTCATCAAGTTGATCAAAGGGATGTTTATGAGGATTGGAACAACCATGGTGTAGTTGGTGATCGGTATGAGGAAGGTTTTAATTTTGGCATGCATTGTATTGAAATGCATGAGGAAAGTTTTAGGAAACAAATCTTGGTGTCCACTGAAAATAAAGTGCAAGTCTTATCTAGATTGGATAGTGCACATATGCATGTAGAGAGTATCATTCAAAATGCATCAAGAGGTCAAAATGAGTTTAATGTTGCCTATGATGATTTGAAAATAATGAACACCATGAGAGAATTCAAAATAGCTTACTTGCATATGATACATGTTAAATATATGGCTAACAAGTTTGCAAATGAGACCCTATTCATGTCTAATAAATTAAGGGAAGAAGTTGAGGAGCTCACTAGTAAGCTTAAATATACAAAGATTACTTTGGAAAGTGTCCAAGAGGCACTTTTAGAGGAGAGGGGTCAATTTTATGAGGCTCAAAAATTCAAGGCAAGGACTAAGGAAGACAGACAAGTAACAGAGTTAGATTGCATCCAAGAGGGGCATAATCTAGCACATTTAGATAGTATAAGTTTGAAACAACAAGAGGATGAAGATAATTTTCAGATTTTTGATAATCCTATATTTATGATGGAAACAGATTTGACCCATGATAATCCTTTATTTGAGTTGGAACTAACATGTTTTAGTGATGATATTGGAGTTGATTGCAGGACTTGGGACCCAGATGTAGTTTCTTGCTATGAGATGTTGTCTCAAGATGGGAGAAAAAGGATCAACCTTTAGTCTTAGTACTACTGCCCACATTCCAATCAATTTGTGCATGTCTCTAGATACCAATTTTTGGATGAGTTGGATAGAATTTTTAGCCCTAAAACAAAACAATTCTTGGGTAAGGTTGGTTGGTAGAGATATTTTGACTATAGGGGATGATCTTGTTGTTACTACCATATACAAATCTCCTATCTTTTCAGTTGGATTAAATCATTTTAGTGATTTATGCCCTCAAATCATTTGGATTGTTATAGAGATATCATTTCATGAGAATATTTTTGTTGAGCATCAAGATAATTTTGGACAGTTGGTTGTAAGTATTTTCCTAGACCCAATTCATTCTTTCATTGGTTCCGCCTTGGTGAGAGATGGTCACTGCAGTTACTTTGTGGAAGTGACATGAATGATTACATATTATAGTTTAATGTTTCCTTTGGCTTGGTTTTTTGGGTGTGCTCGGGGCCTTCCTTTGGACACTTGTAGTTTAAGTGTTGATTCCATGATTTAGGATGGTGACAACAAAAACATTTCTTGGTTGGTGAATTTTAGAGATAGGGGTATGTTTTATGGCATTGATTTTAGTCCTCTTAATAATTCTATTTGTGAGTTGGATGGTGTCTTCCTTTTGGTATTCTGAGAGAGAATAGTTCATTTTGAGTATGGTGGATCAATAGTGGCACATTATCATCATGGTGCTCAAGAGAGATGTTGGTGACTAGGGGAGTATTGTCATCATATTTCCTTTGGTATGTCTCCATTTTTGGTTCTCTATAGTTATGGTTCTCTCTTTTTGGGTGAGTTATTAATTTAAAATAGTATAACCCCTATAGGAAGTGACCTTTCCATACAAATTCAAGAGGACTTGGGATTATTCAGAGAAAATGCACATCTTGTGTAGTTAGTGTGTGTTATCTGCAGGTTTTTGATGAAGTTGTGTGAGGTTTTGTGGGTCTTGTGTATTGGAGAATTTTTTGCTTGGGTAGAACATTTTCAATTTGTTGTAAGTCAATTCATATTGTTAATTTTCCAATTCAAATCAGCTCAAAAATTCATGGTTTTATTTTTTCAATTTGGAGTAGAACAATGTTGGCCAAATTGTGTGATTTGGGGATTATGTGAGTATTTTATGGAATTTATATGTATTGGGAATTATAAAATGTTGTTTGCTTGGATGTATATGAAAATGTATGGTACTCCTTGGAAAAATATTTAGATTGATGAGTCACAAAAGTGGATCGATAAGTTTATGCTTACAGACAGTCTCAAGAAGAACAACGACTTCAACACGGATGGGTTATTTCTTGTAAATTCAGACGGGAGAATTGTGCTATGTATGTTGTTGTTGTATGATGCTATTATCCACTCTTATACAGTAATTTTTATGCCTTAAATCAATCCATGAAGCTGAAAGTAATATCTCCTAAGTTGAGGTAAAGTATGGGCTTTATGCTACACATTTTTGCACTAAATATTTTAGCTCTATGAAGGTAAGAGAAGTAACTATTTCCAAAATTCATATTTTATGTGATGAGGAGTGTATGATATCTTATAACAATCCTAAAGGCAACAAAAATCAGATTTTCATCATTGGGAAAGGTCTCAGGAGATACAAGTTCGTCTCATCTCACACTAGTGCTTTTGACAAGTTGATTAAACCTTTGGAGGAAGATGTTTTAGTGGGAGAATGAGAATTTATGTATCAATTACTTACACATAAAAGATCTTAGATTGCATCTATTTTTTTGTTGGATATATAGCATTGTAACAAAGGAATCTAAGTCCTCATTTTTGCATAATACTCTTTGGCAAAGAATGCAACTCTTCATAGGTACAAGATAAGGGCTTAATATGCATTTTGACATGACGTATCATTTTGGCATAAGGATTTTGGAGAAAAATGTTTGTAATTGCTTGATGAAAATCAATTTTTGGGAGGTAGTACTTGTAATGTCCTATTGTCTAAAAATAGCCCATTTTCTAAAAATAGCAGTTACTATTTTTTAGTAAACTTGGTTTTCAAAGTTGCCAATCAGGAGTTGCGTATAAATCGGGTAATTTAAAGTTTCATGAAAAATTTATTAAATCAAATTTGTAGGATAAATTAATATTTATTTTTTAATTTATCTTGGAGCATGTTTTGGTTTAAAAAAGCACATTTAATTGCTTTTGACAATAGTTATCATAAAAGCAAATGTTTTTGGGAAATGGCTAATTTATTGGAGGCCATTTTGGAAAAGAAGTTACAAAATCATGAGAGGAAAGATTCCTTCCATATTTTTACCTGTATTTTGGGAATCCAAGAAGCTTCATGAAGAAGGAAACTCATATAAAATACAATTTATTGCTTTTTTGGATCTATTCTATGCATTTTTCCTTCACAGGTTTTGTATTTTTCGGAGGCTAGAAAACCAAAGAAGATTGAATCTCCAAGGTTGATAAACCAAGGAGATTAATACTCAAGGGAAGTGGTTTCTATGGGTCTCTAAGGGAAATTTCATACAGAAGTTGCAACAGTGTTGAATCTCACAATTTTGATGTTCTTTTTGTCAAGTAGATTATGGGAGTTTGAGTAGTTTGGTGTGCACAGTGTGGAATCATGATTTATAATTTGTTTTCTATTGTTACCAGCATGTATTTACCGTAATAAGATTCTTTGAGGCATGATATTTCATTAATATTATTTTTTAAAGCATTATTGTGGATTTTTGTGAAGTTGTTGAAGGTTTCTTGTAATTTCGGGTGTGTAAAAACTTGATTTTTGGAGTTGTTTTGAATAGAATTTGGAGTAGATGTTTGTGGCTGTTACTAGATGTTATTAATAGAAAAAATATATTTTAAAAATAATGTTCCAAATAGTTGATAATATTCTACTTGGTTTGCAACAAGTTTCAAAGCTATTTCTTATGTTTTGATGAGCATTTTGACATACTTGATCTCACCGTTTCTTCATAACTGTTGAACTTTGAATTGGATTGTGAAGAGTATTTCAAAAATCTGATTTCGTTAGAATTGTGGAAAGGGTTATTATAGGAAATCATTTATTTGTTTAAATCTGAAATATTATTTCCAGCAAGGGACATTACACTTAACTTACGAAACATTGTGCCTAATGTCTCCAAGAGAGGACCAATCAAAGAATAAAAGATTCACAACTTAGGGGATGTAGTATGTGACATCAATCCACTAAGAGGAATATAGTATGCTAATATATATCACACTCTTGAAGGAAATCACACCCAATGTCACCACAAAGCGAAAGGTGCATCGCATGAAGTACAACTACACAATGAAACATGAGTTCTAATTGAAATGCAAAAGAATAATGCCAATGTATGCCCCCACTTTAAATAAATTACTAAACACCATGCTATGAGCAGTTACTTTAAAGCATCAAATGATAAATGCTAACAATAAAGAGGACATGAGAGCTTATTTGGAAATCCCTATGCCAATTCATATGTTTCCAAATAAAGTTGTGTCATGAAAAAGGGTTGCCCCCAAAATGAAATACCAAAATCACATAAGGGATCCATGGATTTGGGGTCAATGTGTATTTGCTACAATATTATTAGAGAGCTCAAAAATGTCATCATTCCTTCCCCAAATATTCATGGAACATAAAGAATGACACAAAGAGAGCAAAAACAAAGAAAAGCTTTCGGGTCAATATGGAAGAGACCTAAATGCCTTGACGCCCTGCGTCACCCCTAAAAGAAAAACATAAGACAAAAAAAAGGATAAAGGAAAATCTTTTGGTTCAACATGGAAGAGACCTAAATGTCTTGATGACTTTCATCATCCCCAAAAGGAAAACACAAGACAAATGAAAAGGTAAAAGTTTACGACATAGAGAAGAATGTAGATACAAATAGAGGAATGCCACAAAGAGAGATACATCAAACATAACGGTATCGGGGATCACATTACACACATGCAATCACATAAAATAAACATGAAAAAGAAAATAAAGACAAGACTAGTAAGGCTCATGCAAGTCAACCTATTAGTAGGTCGCCTGCATCCCAATCTTGTTCATTGTATATGGAAGGTGGACAACTAGCCAAAGGGACAATAAAAAGTGCCAAACTAGGGTCATTACCAAGTTCAATACTCTTTCTATTAGAATTATCATTTAAGCTCATAGAAGAGGAAAATAATGTATTCAACTCATTATGAATTTCCTCATCAATTTTAGCAATCTCATCATCATCGTCCAAGTTAATCACAACAAGAGGTCAAATGATAATGTCTAAAGAGGGATTTAGATGTTGTTGTGGTTGCGATATAGGATCTTTTTGTTGTGGTGAAGAGGGAGAATCCTCGTGTACATTGCTTTAGTCAAGTTTAGATGTTGATTTTCTTTGTTGTCTTCTTCATCTAACCTTTGAGTAATAACACAACGTTTATGCCTACACTCTCTAGTATTTCTATTTCTTTTGGTACAATTTTCAAGTTGTGTTTGTATAGTAGCGGTTCTATTAACTATAGGTTTATTTTCTTCCTGGAGGGGAGGAACAAAAGAAACCATAGGAGGTTGTTCAACCATCTTCTCTTTAGCTTTCCAAATTTGTTTTATTGTAGGAGGCGTGACATAATTGTTTTGGTCATCTCTTGGTTGTTTATGGGAGATAGGAAAAGGATTTGTCTTAGGTTGGTCTTGGTTACTTGGAAATTCTTTTGGTTCAATCATGGTTTCATCAAGGATAGGAGGCTCAATCATGGGTTGAGGCATGTTTCAAAGGGATAATTCAGTTATGTGTTTTGCCTTAAAATTTTGATAGGATTTGAAAAAGAAGCCTTCACAAGGTTTTAATAGGTTCCATAGGCTTGGCCTGAAACAAATCCTATGAAAAGTTCCCATGGGAAGACAAGATTAAATCCACTATGGTGCACAATAAAGATTTCATTGTCAAAGGGAAACTTAAAAAATTTATGCATGACCGATGGGACAACTTCCATGGAGCATAGCAATGGAGGACCAAGCTTCACACAAAATTGATCAAACATTGGGATGATGAAGAATGAGATGTCTAATTGTTTCAGTCCAACTTTTAAAGGAAGGGTTATCAAACCCATTGTAGGGCAAGAAAAACCATTATGCATTTTTATCCATGCTTTCGGTTTATCATATGTATCTTGATAAAGTTCATGCACAAGTAAGAATTATTCAATGATCACATTCTCTCCATAGATGAGATCAATTAATATCCAATTAGTGGGCTTGTCATTGATGGTGGTCGACTATGTAAAGAGGACTATCAAGTGCATTTCTAATGATATCTTTAGATGAGAAAGCAATGTCAAGAGGATTTTTAGTTCGGCCCTTACGAGATTGTGTTTCGATCAACACAACCATAGTATCCATAGGACTTTGTTCAATAGTATCCATAGGACCTTGTTCAATAGTATCCATGTTGTCATCATCTATGTCAACATTCATCACATCATTCTTCTTAGTTTCACTAGCTTTGACAAATGAAATATTATGATTTGGCATGGGGTTGGTAAAGATTTGCAAGTTTTGGTTGGGAGGGGCAACAAACTTATTTCCTTGATCATTAACACCTCCAATTTGAAGTCGAATAGAATCAATGAAGTCTTGCACAAGATGTTTAAGACGCTTACAATGTTTTGTATCGTGTCCATTTTGTCGGTGATAATGGTAATAAGAATTTGATCTAAAGTTAGGGGGTAAAGGCTTATTAGAATCAAAAGTTCTTATGGGAGGTAAGGAGATCATTTTTTGTTCTAGAAGTTGTAAAATTGTGCTATGGAGGGTATCGAGTAAGGGAGTAAATTATCTAGTCGGATCCCAAAATGTAAAAGGACTTTTCTTTATAGCAGCCACTAGGGTATCAATATGTTGGGTAGGTTGAGGGGGATTTAGTTGAAGGAAGCCTTTATTATATTTCCTAAAAGGTTGGTAATTATTTTGATTTGTAGATTCAAACTTCTTAGGTCGACTAGAGGTGGGTTTTGTTTCATGACTACCAACCGAGTTTTGATAATCACGAAGGGTAGTACACAAGTGTACAAAGGAAGGAAACTTCATCATGCCAAGATTATCTTGTATTTTAGTTTGCAAGTTCTCAATGAACATCCATTGAAGGTGAGGATCAAGAATATTTACATCAATTTGGGAATAAAGTGATTGGTAGCATGAAATGAAGTCAATAACCTTTTCATCATCCTTTTGCTTACATCTCATCAAATCATCTAAGGTCATATTAAGAGTCACATGCACTTGGAAATGGTTAATAAAGGCCTCAACAAGTTCATTGAATGAACAAATTGAGTTATTCGATATCAAGGAAAACCATTCTTGGGTTGTATCTTTCAAGGACCTAGGCAAAAGCTTAGCCAAGAGCTTATCCTCAAGGATAGAATCACTACATAAGGCGGTGTAAGAAGAAACATGGTTAGAAGGGTCTCCTTTTCCTTCGTATTTCTCAAACCTAGGAATCTCTATACCTTGTGGCAGCAACGTTCTTAATATCTCCAAGGATAAGGGATTTATTTTGACATAATATGGTGTTTGGCCATTTTTATTTTGGTTTAGTTGGAAATTTTCTTTTGAAGGGATGAAACATTTTGCAAGAGTTGGTTAAGGATGGCGTCATTGGTTGTATTTTGAGATGGAGGTGAATATGATGGAGATGTATAAGTGTTTGAGGGGGAAGTGAATGGAATGCTTATGGGAGATAAAGTGGTAGGAGATATGAAGTGAGATGCCACAAAGGTACAAGGATTGCTAGTGGAAATACCCAAGGTAGGAAAGACATTACTAGTAGGTTGCATTGTTGTTGTAACTTGAGGGTTGGTATAGGTGGGAATAGAGGCAATGGTTTTAGGGGGAGGAATTTGGGTTCCTCCATGACTTTGGACATTGTTTGAAGTTTGAGCACAACTAGTGGTGTTGAGGTAAGATGTTTGCCAAAAATTTGAGCTTGGTTACACGTAAATTCTATTCCTTGTTCACTTTCAAGCATGTGGTGTATGTTATCTATGGTAGGAATAACAGTGTTGGAAATGTTTCTAGTACTCATTTGATGTTGCAGGTTGTCTAACTCTTCATGGATTTGGATTATGTTTTCTTGAGGGACACTAACAACCATTGTTTCAACACTTATCATGCTACTTAAAGGTAAAGAGTTGTTAAGGGTAGGGTCCATACCTAACTAGTGTCAACAATATGAGTGAAAGAACTAGATAACCAAGATCCATGATGAGTGTGCTATCGTGGGATGACATGAGTCTCAAACTATGTCTCATTATAGTATTAGCAATAGGACACCAAGTTCTAAAGCTCATGCAAGGGACAATCAATGAATGCAAGATAAATGGAATGACCACAAGATAAATGATATGTTTTTAATTCAAATTATTATGTTTACAAATGCACATGAAATGAAACCAAATTAAGCTAGGTCTAATGAAATGAATGAAACAAAAACTCATTAATCTGAAACAAAGATCTAATAACAACAAACATAAGCACAAAAACAAGGCTTTAATGCTATAAAATGCAGTTTTAGATCTAATACAAGACTAAATCACCCAAAGGGGCATATGAGTCCCAATTAGGGTTTTTAGAAGGCTTAAGCAATGATAAAAAGTCAACATAGAACTCCCATAAATCAAGTAAAACAACCTGTACTAGGACTAAATTGCCCAAAGGGGCGAATGAGTCCCAAATGAGGGTTTTGACACTAAATTCAACAAATTCTGAGTTAATTCTAAGGTTTCTAACTTCTATGTTGACTAGAATGTGTGCAATGATAGATTTCAAATGAAATTCAATGGTGAAAGATGCAAAAATACAACCTATACATGTATTTTCACTAATGCAAGATTTAGAAGCCCTAAATGCAAATTAACTAATGTGAGATCTAATGCAAAGCTAATGTAAGCTAGATCTATGACTGAAATGCAGTTCAAATCATAAATAAAGGGTTTGAAGGCCATGTTCACCAAAATGAACCTAAGGAAATAGGGTGCTCCACCTTTCAGGAGATGAAACATAAAAGGGGAAAGAATATCCTCTTCCTATTTGGCTCTTAGTTCATTCAAGGAAACCCTAGAGATCTCAACCTAATGATTGAATTAGGAAAAGAGATGGCTACAAGGTCTCCTTGGGTGTGATTAACAAGGGGGTTCACCACTAAGAAAATGCTTAGAAAAAATGAAATGAATGCAATATGCAAATCTAGCTATGTGACCTAGAAAATAAAACATGTAATTAGAATAATAAATCGAGAATGAACAAACGTGCACCTGGAGGATTGAAGAGCTCAAAACAAGGTTTGCAATCCTGAAATTATGAATTTTAATGTGAGCTAGGACTCATACACTAGACTGGGTGATTTAGTCCCAGTTTGGGGTTTCAAGTTGAATCTGGAATCTGCAACTGGTAAACCAGGATCTATAGAAAATGACTGAAAAGTGGTATACTAGGACTCATACGCCCAAGGTGGTGATTTAGTCCCAGTATTAGGGTTTGGTTGAAACTCTGGTATCCTTTAATGATCTTCTATAGCTTCTCTCCTGTCCAATCTTGGAGTCTGAAACTTTGATTTTTGGCCTATAAGTAACTTTCCTGAAGATGACAACTTTGACAACTTTCTTCAATCTTGCAACTTTGTCTTAAAAGGAGCTTCAAGATTCATGAAATCACACATGTAGATGGAGAAAAATATCGATTTGTTAGTGGATAGGGGTTTGCCTTGGTCAAACCCTGTTTTGGTAATCAAACCTTGAAATGACATGAAATCGAATAAAGGAATTATGAATGAATGATATGCAATGTTGCAACTTACCAAACCCTTGATATGAAGGCTGAAATCTTATGTGAAATTGATAGCATGAATGTAGATCTTGACTCTTGATTAAATGCTAAAGATCTTGACTTGAATGCTTTCTTGAGTAATGAAAATCTACATCACAAATGTTAGCTCAAAGAACATAAATGATGCATGATGCTTGAATCTTGAATGTAGCTCCAAAATGCTTAATAATCAACTCTTGAATTCTCTATAATTCTCTCACTTGAATGCTCATAAGATCACTTAAATTGCTAGATGACTTGTAAACTTGCTTAGGTAAAATTATGTGAAATAACCTTGTATTTATACAACACTACAAGTTGACATCAGATCTAGGAGAACAAAATATCACCAAGAATTGAATTCAAAATAGGTCCAAGCTAAAGCGGGACTCATACACCAGTTGGGGCGTATGAGTCCCAGTAGCCTAAGCTTAGGACACAAATTCAAGAAATGCAAAGTTTTATGCCAAATTTAGGATCAAGCCCCAAGACTTAGGTGGGATCCATACGCCCAAGGTGGTGTATGAGTCCCAAATCACTAAATCTAGAACACACAACCCAAAATCATGAATTATGATTGGTCATTAGATATGTATCGAGATTATCCTCAGATAAATGCATTAAATAAGGCTTGTGGATGCAAAATAGGACCAAATAAGGCATAAAGAAGCCTAATTTTAGCAAGGAGGGCCCAAACAAGTGTGAAAATTTAAAGGGATACATTTTTCTACACTACAGATCCTAAGGTAGTTAAGTGTTTATGCTTTCTCCTCGTGTTGGAAAAAAATCTTAGGTGACCAAAAATACCTAGTTTTCCTTTCCGCTAGAGGTCTGCCTAAGAATTTCATCACCTTAGGGGATGAATCACATACTTATGTTATAGGGATGTATAGAAATTTGGAGGAGAATTCAAATACATGTCTATTGGAAGAGAGATTTATCATTTTGGGCTAAGCTTGCAAGAACTTTATACCTTGCAAGGTGATGGAGGAGAGTGGTTTACCCTCTTGTACCAATTTTTTTGATGTATACCCCTTTCATTTCAAAAAATGATACCTCTCATGATACCTTCAAGTATATAGAGGATATCCCCTATTTGATCTTGTATATCCTAGTTTAAGACCTTTTGACTATATTTTTTTCTAATGCACCAATAAGAGGTTAACCCCAGTAAGTTACATCATACTTTTGAGTTTTCAAGTAGAGCTTATTGTAAGGCATTGACCTCCATTGTAAGGAATTTAAAGATGATGACATGATATTTTCATTCCATAGCTATCCTCAACTTGGTAGGATAGTATATTTGCGAGCCCACAAAAATTGACACTCCCACATGAATAACTATAAGATTGTATAAATTGATTATTGTGCCTTTTGTGAGAATTTGTAATTGCTTCCAACCTAATAAATCTAAAATTTATCAAAAAAAATCTTTTTATTTTTATTTTTTATTTTTTGTACATTTATATTTCACCTCTTGCTATGGTTTAGACATCAACCATTCTCCACCAATAACCGAACTGAATCCAATAATTTTAGTTCATAGATATTAAGAACCTCTCATCCATAAACCAATCATCCCCACTCAACCAAGTTACTCCCAAGTCCAACAAATTTAATTCCAAAAAAATTCCAAATATCTTTCTCCAAATCCCAATATCCCAAACCAAAAATCTCAAACTAAGCACAACAAACCTCATCCAAAATATCATCCTAATATCATCCCACTCATAAACCATTCATCCCAAATCAAATTTCATTGTTAGAACTATAGTGTCATAAAATTGCACCATGTGGAAATTACACACTTACGTGTTTAGGCCCATCGTATTTATGACAAAAACCCATGTCAAAATTTCACTTGAATACTTTACTTGTGCAAAGTTTTGAGTAGGACACTTGCACGATGCACAGACACCTCCACGACATGCTAGCATCCCCAAACTTTTTGAGATTCAAATGAGAATACTTTGTGTCCCTTTCTTATGACACACATCATAATGGAAAGGAAGCATGAGTAACGACTCGTCCCGCCCATGCAACCTCACAAAACCTCTTTTTTCACTCTTATTCTTCATTCTAACACATCTTGCATTCTTCTCACTTCTTACTCTCTCACTCTTTCATAGCAAAGCTCTACCGAATTTTTTCCTCAAGCAACAGTCAAAGCTTCTATCACATGCTACTACATCATGTATATCTATCCAAGAGGGTATCCATGACTTGTTGGTAATTCTCTCTTGTTATCTTATCTTGTCTACTTTATTCATGATAGGGGTTCTCCTTATTGTGGTGTTTGTTTTTATCACATGTTTTTAGATTTGTGATTGGGGTTCTCCTCTTTTGTGGGGTTTTTTTCTATCACATGTCTTTTACTTTATGTATTTTTATCTAACTCTATCTATCTGGTTGTTCGTGGAGGTGGAAACACCAAAACAGGGGTTTAATTGAGGCAAGCCGAGAAATAACCCCCAATATTTTCCCCATTCTATTTGTGTACAAATGTACAAATTCAACAAGATGGAATTCTTGTGTTTTGGAATTTTATTTTTTGTTTCATTAGAGATGACAACTTGGGGTACAGACGTCCCCGCAGTGCGCTATCGTTCGTGGCCAAGGGTTAATCCTCTTGAGGGTAAAATATGTGGTTTATGCACTTCCCATTTTTGTATATTAGAGATTTTAATTATGTTATTTGTTATTGTAATTAAGTGATTTTGTTATTCTTGTCATTAGTAGTATAGTATTCATTCAATTATATTATACAAATACTCTTCATTCTTTATCTCGTCACCTAAGCTTTGATTCCTCAGGTAATCAAGGGCTATTTTCTCCTTAGGACCCTATCGTCTTAAGGGTAGTGAATCCCCTCCATTAAATTTTTGTGAACATAGCATGAATTAAATCACTTCAAATCTTTTCTTTAAAGTTTCAATGCTTTTGATAATGCTTTTTCTAAACAGTATTTTGATATGTTGGATGATGCCCTAAATGATTTCTTAGAGGCATCTCCTTCTTCTCAAAAATGTGATAAACAAAATTCTTCATTAAAAGCTTCTTCTTTGCAAGTTGAAGAGTTTATAAATGTGAGTATAGTCTTGAATTCCCATCAAAGGCCTAAGGGACTGGTCATCTATGTGACTCTAACTAGCCCATCTCCTAAAATAATTTATTCTATTCATGGGGTCCTTGTCGAAAGTGACACGCCAAACCTTTACACAAGATTCATACAATCTAAGACTCCCTCTTATAGAGTGGTAGCCCATAATTATAATACTAGAATGGAACAAAAAAATCTTAATAAACCTACCTCTTTACCAACTTCTCAACCAAGCCTTCCTCAAGCACCTAAACTTGCAACTAAGCCACTGAGTGAGTATGATCTTGTTGAGAAACTTCATGTTACTCCCACCAAGATATGACTTTGGGACTTGCTTCAGATTGCTCTAGTTTACCAAGGTATGATTTAGGAAGCCTTAAAAAATATCCTCTTACCTTCTTTCGCTAGGGTGACTGATGTTAATATGTTGATAGATCATATTCAAATGGATTCGCCGAATTTACGTTTCATCTACATGAACTCCCGCCTCCAAAAGTATAGAAGCATGGAGATCCTTTGATGATAATAATTTATATTAACAATATTGGAATTAGATGTTCTCTCGTTGATACCGATTCAACACTCAATGTATGTAGCATTTCCTTGTTATCTATAATTAAATTATATTCAACTTCCCTTGTTGCTTCTTCTTTGTATATTTATGGATTCAATAATGTTGGTTGACAAGCCTTAGGCACGATAATATTAACTCTATGGTCAAGACCCATTATTGTACCTACCTTGGTATATGTTATGCTAGGACCATTACCATACAATATTCTCTTGGGAAAACCATGGATTCATGCTTTGGGAGCAGTTAATTCTACCTTACATCATTTCGTGAAGTTTGTTGCTAACAATGAGGTGACCATGATCAAAGCTGACCCTAATGCTATACACTTATGTGAAATGGAAGTTGTTGGTAAAAATTCAATTGCACCTACTCTTAAAAGTCTTATCCCTTGGTTATCTTCTAATGCGTTGATATCTACTCCAATAGTACCTATCACAAAGGATGCTTTTGAGACAAATGTCCCCAAGGAGGATCCTCTTGAAGCAAAAAGTCATAAGTCTGCCCCTTCTATTTCTTATCCTAAATCAAATACATGTCTTGTGATGATTAGGGATCCTTGAACTTTATCGAATCATATATCAGGGAGTACAAAGTAGATCCTATCCACCTAGATATTCCAAATATCTCATTTGCCTTCATTAAGAAAGATGATTGTCCTTCTACTGAGAAGGATGATCAAACTTCTACTAAGCAGGATGGTGATTGCACTTTTTCTAAGAAGGATGATTATATTCTGTGAAGAAGTGTGACACTTATAGCATGGATTATTCTTTTTACACTCCTTTCCAAGAATTACAATCACATTATGGACTAGGGTTTAATATCTTTCCTAAATTTGGTTATGAAGGTAAAGGTTGTGGGTGTAATGAGAAAGGTATTAAAGTCCCCTTAGAAGCTAATCCATGTGAATCTAATATTGGACTTGGATACCACCACATGAAGTCTAAGGTGAATCCATGGTTGAATGTCAACATGGTCTCCATCGAATCTCACTCTCTTAAATTGGTTCATCCTTAATATATTAAAAGTATAGTAGACTCTAAAGAAGTCCCTCTATATGTTTTCTCCTCAGATGAAGTGTTAGAAGATTTCTTAGGTGCCTACTCTAACCTACCTTCTTATCACCATAAATGATGATTCCCATATTGCTTGAATAGGTAGACATATTTTGGAGATTCCATTATGAGTTATGATGAGAAGGATCCTTTATCTAATGTGGATGATAGTGTTTCTATACCTCATCCTGAATATCATAGTACTCTCCTCAAAGGGGATACCTCTGATGTTTTCATAGATCCTAAATCTTATGAGAAAGTGATTAAGATTGGAAATTGTCTCTCTTTGAAATAATCAAAACAAGGCGTTGATTTATTATATTCTCATCCTGATATCTTCGCTTGGTCATATGAGGACATGCCCGATATTGATGAATCTGTGGTGGTTCATAATATCATTGTATGTCTCGATGCTAAGCCTATTAAATAAAAGATCCATAAAATGAATCCCAAGGTTGCTTTATTAGTCAAGATAGAGATAGAAAATATTTTGAAAGCTAGTTTTATCTGTCCCATTTATTATTCACCTTGGATATCAAATATCATTGTTGTTAGTAAACCCGATGGCCGTATTTGTATTTGTATTGATTTTTTTGTGATCTTAATAAGGCCTCTCTTAAGGATGATTTTCATTACCCAATATCAATATGATTGTGGACTCGATTGCAGGGCATAAATTTTTATCCTTCATGGCTGGCTTCTCGAGCTATAATTAGATCTATATTAACCGAAACGATTAGTATAAGATAATCTTCACTACCCCTTGGGGTACCTTCTGTTATGTAGTCATGTTGTTTGGATTAAAGAATTATGGATAAACTTTCCAATAGGCGATGACTCTTATCTTTCATGATTTTATTCACAAGATCTTAGAAGATTACATCGATGGCATCTTGGCTAAGTCTACAACTCATCAAAATCATGTCAATTTTTTTTGTCTTATCTTTGAAAGGCTTCGACTCTATAAGATGAGACTAAATCCTCTTAAGTGCATATTTGAAATGGATTTTGATAAGATTTTAGGATTAATTATTTCCCATCATAAAATTGAAGTTGATACTAATAAAATTTATGCAATCGTTAACATGCTTCCACCTAAAAACATCTCTCAACTACGTAGTTTCCAAGGGAATATTAAGGCAATTTATATATTTGTATCTCAATTGGTTGATTGTACCCTTCCATTCACATGTTTGTTGAAGAAAGATGTCCATTTTCGGTGGAATGATGAATATCATAAGGATTTTGATTCTATCAAGAGTTATTTGGTCAATCCTCCTATCTTGATGTTGGCTATGCAGGATAAACCCTTTTTTTCTTTATATTTCTATATCACCTCATGCTTTAGTAGCTTTGTTAGCTCAACATGATGATGAAAGTAAAGAAAAAGTGGTTTACTACATTAGTCATATTCTGGTTGATTACGAAACTTGATACTCTGCTATGGAGAAACAATGTATCACTCTCATTTTCACAATGTAGAAGTTATGACATTATCTCCTCCATGCAAAGACTCATGTGATCATAAAATGTTATCTTAAATATTTATTTACTAGAATCGATATTTCTCGAAGGTTAGCAAAATAGGTGGCGTTTCTCTCTAAGTTTGACATCAAGTTCATAACTCAGAAAGCAATCAAAGGATAAGTCATTATTGATCAATTTCTAGAAGCTCCCTCACCTCATTCCTTTCTTGATTTGGATTTATTTCTAGATGAAAATTTATTTGCATTGGATCATGAACCTATGTGGGAAATGTATTTTGATGGATCGAGATGTCAAAATGACTCTAGGGTAGGTGTAGTTTTAATCTCACTCAAAGGGAAGTCGATTCCTCTGTCTTTTCGATTACAATTTCATTGTACCAATAACATCCCAGAGTATGAAGCCCTTATTGTTGATTTACATATTATGATAGCATTGAACATTAAACATATCCATATTCATGGTAATTTTGAACTTATTGTGAATCAAATCGTGGGAGCGTATCAAGCTAAGCAAAGAAAGATACCTCAATATCAGGATTTGGCTTTATCCTTGCTTGATTGATTCTCTTCCTTTACCATAGAAAATGTTCATAGGAGAGAGAATCATTGGGTGAATGTAATGGTGAGTGCAACATCCCTTGTACCCTCAAATGATGGTATAGATGAGTACCACTTTGTGATTCAAATTCTCCACTCTCCCGCTGTCTTGGATCAACCTGACTTGATAGCCTTGTGTGTGCTCATGTAGAATAAGGGGAATGCTATTCTCATATCTATAATTATCTAAATACTAGAAATTTCTTGATGATGTGACTAAGAATTCTTGCATTTGGATACGAAAGCTTTCTGCTCAATACATCGTTCTGTCTAATGTTCTTTATCAAAAATCTTACAATGGTATTCTTCTTTGATGTCTAACTAAGGCTGAAATACCCCTTGCCCTTTAAGAATCTCACTCAACATCTAGGGGTGGATATTTTGGTGGTAAATCCTTAGTGCATAAACTAAAGAAAACAATGGAGCAAGACTCCTTTTCCTTTTTCAAGAAATGCCCTTAATGCCAATAACACAATAATCTTATTCGAGTTCTCGTACAAGATCTTCAAAATTAGACCTCTCCTTGGCCATTTGCAAAATGGGGGTTAGATATTATTGGAAAAATAACACCTCCTTCTTCTAAGGGACATAGCTTCATCATCACAACTATCAATTACTTTACAAAGTGGATTGAAGCTATTCCACTTCTATCCACTAATGTTGAAGCGATTTGTTAGCTTTCTTCTAAATAATATCATTGCTCGCTTTGGATTGCCTTCTACCATTATTTCTGATAATGGAATTTTATTCAAGAATGAAAAGGTAAGTAAATTATTAGAGAAATTTCACATTCAAAATTGATTTTCTACACTATATTATCCTCAATCTAATGGCCTAGCAGAAGTGTCTAATAAAACTCTTGAGTTAATTCTTCAAAAAACACTGAACAAACACAATAAAGACCGACATGCTCAATTAACTTACGCCTTATGGGCCTATTGTATGAGTGTTCATATGGCTACTGGTACAACCCCATACAACCTCATGTATGGAACTAAGGCTATCATGCCTTTAGAGTTGGCAATTTCGTCTCTATGAGTTTCCCTTAAAGGGTTAATTGATGATGACACTTACTCAGTTGAACATCTAAACTAGTTACTTGAGTTGCTCGATGAGCACCAATTACAGGCCCTTGAACATTTCCAGGCTTATCAAATTTCTATTTCTAAACATTAAAATCAAGGTGTTCTTTCTCATGCCTTCAAGGTAAGTGATTTCTTTCTCTATGTGAATCAGAGAAATGTAAATGCGCCACTTTACCAAAAAGGGAAGTTCAACCTTAATTGGTTACGTCCTTATATAATCACCTTTGTGTATGGTTTTGGTACATATGGATTGTCATATATGAATGGTACTCCTCTAAAAGAATCAGTCAATGAAATGCATCTTCGTCGATACTATGCATAAGGTCTATATGGCATGGGCATGACGCTTGTCCCTCTTTAGGGTCGCAATATGTTATGCTATAACATTTTTATTATAGTATCTTTTTTAATTTGTGGTATGATGTAAACATGTGTATGTAGTCAATTTATTTAATTAAAAATTATATACATAGTGTTTTATTTTTATGCTATGTATTAGTGCATTGTGTTCGATTATTTTTTTTATCCATACATTAGATCATCAGTGTACTTAATTAAGCATACATCCAATGTGTGTTTAATTAGATCATGATAACATCTAATCTAAGCATACATCCATAAAGATACATCAATGACACAATCATACATGAAAAATAAGGATACACATAAGAACACATGATGTCAATGTAAAATCTCATATATATCAAAATAATGTCATGCACATGTATCACACCACTATCACAAAATGTGGTGTCTGTATATATGTATATGGATCTATACATAAAAAATTCTATACAATGATGATGTGATACAATAAAAATGGATCTCTAGCCATTAGGGGCATGGTCCCCAAAACCCTTTGGTGGTGGTAGTGGTGGAGGTGACTGGCGGATGGATGCATGGGAATGAGATCGATGAGATTGAGAGATGGATCTTCTCTATAATAACAATCCTCGAAGATCTCCCTAGAGCTCCCCCATCTATTTCTGGAGAGTGACAACGTGCTCCACCAATGTGGCCTCCTGCTCCTAAGCCTCTTGCAATTCATCTTGCATATATTGCACATATGGATGGTGAAGATCAATGGGCATTGTCCTTGTAGCCTCCAATTGCCTCCTAAGGTCATTCAACTGGATTTGTAGAGCATCACATGCCTTCTCGACACTCTCAATTCATGTCATAACCTGGTCCCTTTTAGTGAGTGCAACGAGGAGCTCCACACCCCTCTGATTTTGTTGCACGATCATCTTAGAAAGCTCGATAGTATGGTGGACCACCTCCAACTTGGTCTCCTCATAGGTCATCCTAAGACACACTACAAGATTGAATAGTGGGGCATGACACCCTACTATAAGTGACATGTATGTGTCAAGGATCGAGCCTCAGATCTAGATGACTAGGATTGCCTTTGAAATGCATCAATTGAAGAATTCAAGCCACTCCTATGTGAATAGTGCAACCACAAATAAAGTGGATGACATCAACATCATATCATCAAAACATATATGTGAGTGCATGTAATGAAATAACATCCAAATCTATACTTGGGTCCTAGATTTCTAGTGTGGATCTATGGGTGGAGCACCGCTACTAGAGGTGATGCTCAACCCTGTAGTTGTTGAAGGTGGCATGACTGATTGGATGCTAGGTGGTGCAATCGAGGCCACGAGAACACGCACCAATGATGCTATGTGCTACTACCACCATGATATCTCCTCTGCTCTACTCATTTTTTCCTCATCCTCCTTGTTGGTCTCGATTGCCTCGCCCTCAGATCCCTATGCACCGACATTACCAGTTGGGGCACCTACTAAGAAAATCAAGGTAGGACCTGTTTTCAGCCACTAGTTGGTGAAGGCAACTAATACATCGACATCATCAATTATTAGGGAATTTGATTGATCCTCATCTAAACCATCATTTCTATTAAGTGTGATATCGATAATAGTGGGATAGGTATGATCCTCGACTCTAACTGCACTTTGATAGGACTGTATGTACATCAGAGCCATTGGTGGGATGGTTTTTGCCTAATCAAACTGTCATGCAACCTAGTGACAATAGTATGGTATAATGATACAGTCTGATTTTTCAACCAAGAGTAGGTCCCACTACATCCTTCACAATTGTCTCCTGTTGGATGACCATACCCCCTTCTGCCTATATGGTCTCCATTGAATGTCATTGCTTCTAAAAACATCAAATCTCTATCGCTAAAAAAGGTCACTGAGTCACTAGTCACATAACAAGGGGTATGTTTGTGCTTGAGGCTCACCCTGCACTATGCCTCAGGATACTCGATCGATTGTATGCACCTGATGTGCTCAAACATTCACACTTCTAGAAGCGTGCAGGTGATGACATCGTAGTACTCATAGTGTACATATCACCCAAGGTCATGATATAAATGAGCAAGCATGCTTTGAACCTAGGAAAAAATCGTCCTTCGCTCCTTCATGGTTCTAATGTAGTGGAGGAGGCCCCTGTATAGGTGAGAGCCTTGCCCATCAATTGTGATATGTAGTGTAATTATTGTGATCATTACATGACATAGTAGAAAAACTACCACGTGACCTTGCTCAAACCACATATAGATGTGGTCAGTGGTGTTCTCCAATATCACGCGACTAATGTAGTACTAATGCATCACCTATGCATCCTAAGAAAAATGCTCCTCCTTGTATGCCACCCACTCCCCTTAGATGGGAAGGTGAAAGGTGCAATAAACATCCTTCAATGTAACTGTCATCTCCGACATGGTGTAAACCCACCATAGCCCAAATCGTTGTAGTAGTGCATAATCATAAGGTATGATCTCACGGTTGCAACTCCTCAAAAATGAGAGAATCGCATTGCCACTATGCTCACGGATCTCAGGAAACTCCTACAAAACCATAAAAACACCATGTCAAGGAAAATATATCTCTACTCTATATCATAAAAAAAATTCTCTATCTTCGAGGCTATAGTGCACTACATAGCCATTTGTGTGGCTCATTGGCATCTGAGGCCTAATTGGTTGATGACAGTGGACGGGCAAGACATTAGTGTGGTAGATGAACCTTTACATGTTAGTGAGACGTCAGTGCATCCAGAGGACGTTGTCACACCAACTGGATGCCTACACTTCTCATGATTTTTATACTACTAAAAAATGTACAAAAATGGAAGGCTAAGGGGAAAATTTTCTCATACCTCATCTAGTGGGTCACCCCTCTCCACGTCGATGCACAACTACTTGATCCTCGGTAGCCATAAGTTTTTTCTACGAGAAATTTTTCTAAAAAATCTATAGAAAAGTCAACAAAATCCTCGCAGTGAATAGTGAAAATGACCTTCCATGGGCCCACATTGGGCGTATATAGGTCAATTTTTACCCATTTTTCACTGTGAAATTATCCTTCATGTTTTCATCCACTTGGTTGAGGGCAAAAAAAGAGGGGCCATATACTCACTTCTTCATCATATTTTTCTTCTGATTTATCAAAATTTTCTAAAGCATTCTTCTCGCCATGGTAGCTTCTTTTGATTTTGAAACTAACCTAATTTTAAGCTTTGCAAAATTGAATTTCTTGTCAGACATTGTAGTTCCTTGTCAGTCTCAAATGTTGGGTGCATCATCAGTATCTTCCTGCTCAACCTCTACATCCTCTATAGTATCCTTTTTTGCAAAATTTTCAAAATTTTAAATTTTAGCATTTATGTCTTCTTAGCTACTTTAGTGCAATTGATTTTTCAAAAAAAATCAACTCACTAAAGTGGGGGAAAAATGTAGTGTTGTAAAATTGCATGATTCTAAATCCACATGCAACAACAATGAAGCACTAGCAGCTTGATTGCTTTACTTGTGCAAAGTTTTGAGTAGGGCACTTGTGCGACACGTGGAGGTCTTCGCGATGCACTAGCATCCCTGACATTTTTGAGATTCAAATGAGAGTATTTTGCATCCCTTGCTTATGACACATGCCGCAACGGCAAGGAAGCATGAGTAATGACTCCTCTCGCCCATGCAACCTCATAAAAACTCATTTTTCACCCACATTCTTCATTCTAACACATCTTCTTGCATTCTTCTCACTTCTTGCTCTCTCACTTTTTTATAGTAAATCTCTGCCAGATTTCTTCCTCAAGAAACAATCAAGGCTTATCCCACATGCTACTACATCGCATCTATCTATCCAAGAGGGGAGCCATGGGATGTTGGTAATACTCACCCGTTATCTTATCTTGTCTACTTTATTTGTGATAGGGGTTCTCCTTGTAGGGTTTGTTTCTATCACATGTCTTTTATATTTGTAATAGGGGTTCTCCTCCTTTGTGGGGTTTGTATCTATAATGTGTCTTTTAATTTATGCATTTTTATCTATCTCTGTCCATCTAGCTGTTTGTGGAGGTGGAATCACCAAAATGAGGGTTTGAATGAGGCAAGTCTCGAAACAACCCCAACATTTTTCTCATTCTATTTGTGTGAATATGTACAGATTTGACAAGTTGTACTTCTCATGTTTTGGACTTATTTTTGTTTCATCAAAGATGACAACATGGGGCACATATGTCCCCATGTGGTGTTGCCATCAGTGGCCAAGGGTTAACCCTCTTAAGGGTAAAATCTATGGTTTATGCACTCTCTATTTTTGTATATTAGAGATTTTAATTATGTTATTTGTTACTATAATTAAGTGATTTTGTTATTCTTGTCATTAGTTATTTAGTATTCATTCGATTATATTGTACAAATAATCTTCATTCCTTATCTTGTCACCTGAGCTTTGATCCCTAAGGTAATTGAGGGCTATTTTCTCCTTAGGACCCCATCATCTTGAGGGTAGCGAATCCCCTCCATTACAAGAAAAAAACCTCAAACAATCTCATCTACCTTCAACCAATATCATTCAAATCCTCATCCATTCAATCTAAATCAAACATGCTTTGAAGTCAAAACCCCATCACATTGTCTTCAATTCATGTGTGCTTGAAACTTTTCCCATCTTAAGTAGCAAGTCAATTGAATTCAAGTCAAACTATCCAACTTAGATAAAACTAACTCAAAAACTTGGCCTATCCTAAATTAAATCCACCGATAAGCCTAGTTAATCTTACTTGAGAACTTTCCTATCTCAAGTATGAAAGATTAAATCATCCATCCAAAGTCTTGATTAAAAGTTACCTTTGATTTAGGAACCTAACTAATAGATTTTGCACCAACCCTTTCTCAATCCAAATCCAATCTAACTATCATTTCCAAATCAACCTCATCAAGCCATCCAAAAAATACATCATCACTCTCAACCTTAGCGATCAAAGAAAAAAATAAAAAAAATCATAAATAAAAAAGGATAAAAAAATATTGAAAAATTAAAAAAAAAGGAAATTTTATCATTTCATGCCACCCATCACTAGGTTACAAGATAAAAATAATGTGGAACAAAAAGAAAAAAATAACAACTGACAATATATATTTTCCCTAAGATGGAAGCTTAACACCCCAAGTACGTCACAAGACAATCGAAGAGCAATAAAACCTTGTAAGCCAACCTAATTATTCTTTTTGGTTCATGGAATTCAAGAACAATGATATTGCACAAGCTTACTTAGATTTCCTTGTGAGCCTCAATAAGGACTATTTCTTTGAACAAATACTTAAGGAAGGAGCCAAAATCCCTCCTCATTTTGGTGTATCCAAACTCAATAACATATTCCAACAAGAGCCCCAATTACATCCACCTTATTTAAAAATCCATTGGCTATTCAACCACAACTCGTATAAAAATTACAAAATCAAGTGGAACTCATATCAATCAATTCATCATTACTTACCATCCACTCCACAATAAAATACTTCACACCATATTCAAAACCCATTCACATTAAAATCTCATCCACTCCAACAAATCAAATCATTTCTACCCCTTCTCATATAACTCTAATAACATTCCCATCCATGTCACAATTAATCTAGTAGGCACTCCCTATATCTATACCACAACCCACACTTCCCATGCACTCCACAACAAAAGAATTTGCATCATATTCAAAACTTGTTCACATTAAAATATCATTCACTCCAACAAAAAAAACCATTTCTCCCCCTTCTCATCCACCTCTAATAACATTTCCATCCATGTCATAATTAATACTCTATGGAGTCCCCATGTCTATACCAAAAAACACACTTCCCTAAAAAATAATGATTCCACGTCACACCTCCAATCATTCATCATTATATCATCCAACAATATCGTATCCTCCACCAACATCTCATTCACTTTGAACATTGTATCCTCTACCAATATGTTATCCACCTATAACATCCTATCTTGCACCAACGATAGCTCAACCACCCTCATATCAATAATATCTCTCTAGTTTGGTTTCCTCAATTGTTGTTCCTTTTGAGGTGGAAGCTTTTCCTATGGAGATGGAGGTTGAGGTTTCTAGAGATTTTAGGCTTCGATGGAAAAGGTTTTCATGTCATCCTCTCTAATAAAGGGGATCTCTCTCCTTTTGAGGTGGATATTGAGTTGGTCTACTGAATTGATATGTGTTATAAGGGAATTCTTACTACCTCTTACTCAATTATGCCTTGTAACTCTCTTATTGAGGTAGGGAGTTTGGTTGGACTGCTTTTTCTGAAAGGGAGCTCTTGCTACCCTCTTCCTAGTGGCCCAGTGTTGTGGTTACTGAGTGGATGGTTTTTTGCAGACTGGCTATACTATTGCCTAGCTGATTTAGGTGGTTTCTTGGTGCTGTTTGACTCAAAAAATCTTTGTTAGTTGTTTGGGTTCAAGGTCCTTGTAAAAACTTGGTTGTAGAGGGTTTAAGGTTCCCTTCAAAACTCGATCTTTGTAACATGGGTAGTCTTGTGTAACTTTTGGGTGGATGATGATGTTGGGTTGTTGATTGTCTATGTTTTTATATGTTTGTAACTTTCCTTTGATAAGGTTTTGGGTCCTTGCAAAACTTTTTTGTAATGGGTTTCAGGTCCCATCAACACCTATTTTTCCCCTAATAAAAAACAATAACACATCCCATAAATAAAAAAAATCAATCCACTCATCAACAACCACCCTCACACCAATAATCACATGTCTTGCAAATAAACAAATTTTAATCCACTCATCAACAACAACCTTCATACCAACAACAAAACATAACACCAATAAAAACATTTTAATTCACCCATTAATAATGATCATATCACAACAATTCATTTCACTCACCAAGTCCAACTCCAAGGAATCCCTTCATACAAGAGTAACAAGAGATTAAGAACACTCTCAAGGGGATAAAAATAGCGAGATTACATTGAAATAAAATATATAAATTTGAAGAAATTGTCCCTACCCCTTTGATAGATCTATAATAATGGAACCCTTCCCTCAAAATTTTGAAGTACCAAAATTTGACAAATATAAGGGAAAGGGAGACCCTCAAGATCATGTTAAGGAATTTTTCATGGAATGCTAAGAGGGTCCCTATAATGACATGTACATTATGAGATTCTTTTCTTTAATTTTGGGAGGATAGGTACCTAAGTGATTTTATCACTTGCCTCGATCCATTACATCTTGTGTTGAGTTGGCTAAGAAATTTGTAATCCATTTCTCATATGATGTCAAACATGAACTATCAATGATTGATCTCTACAATGTCAAACAAAATAATGGTAAGTGTTTTTATTCCTTTTTGCAATGATGGAGTCTTCCAAGTCACATTCTCTATCTGATACCAATAAATAAGTCAATGATATCTTTAGCACAAACCTTGATCAATAAATGGCCTTTCACTTATAGGTCCATTGTGTATTAACTTTTGAAAAAATCATTGACAAGGGACTCACCATTAAGAAATCCATTTTTTTTAATGTTTTTATTAAAATTCGTACCAAAGACATAGATGACAATAATCAAACCAATGGCAAGCCATAGTTCTGGGCTAAGAAAAAAAATGTAGCTAGTGATATGGTAATTGACTCTAAATTCATCTAGGCTATGCAAATAACACAAGAATAAGAAAGTAATAATGTAAAATTATTTAACAACATGCTCATGTTTCTATACCACAAGGATATCAAAAAACCCCAAATAATCCAAAACACAAATACACTTCCTTGGGGAACCCTGTAGAAGTAGTATTTCACAAACTCATATAATCTAACTTAATATTAAATTTGTACATACAACCTTTTGATGATAATAAACCAAAGCCTACATGGTCTAGAGAAAATTAATATTATGAGTACCATTGCATTAATGGCCATACCATCTCAAAATGCATTAAACTTAAGAACTACATCCAAGATCTCATTGATCAAGATGAAATCAAAATGAAGGGTCATAGATCCTCATCACTTAATGAGAAATTAGGAATCTATCAAGATCCATTTCTAATGTTTGATAAAAAACCATCCTCCACATCAAACAAAGTCTCATCCTAAAATAACCAAACTAATAATATTCATAACAATAAACATCTACATAATATGATTCTATATTAGATCATATTGAAGAAGTTCACCCACAAGTAGTGACTTAAAAAAAAATCAAATTATGTCATGAATACTAGGCATGGTCAATTCATCATTCCAGAGGCCTCCTCATCCTTCCAACAAGTTTCTCAATATAATCTCATAGAACATTTTGGGAAGACTCCAATGTAAATATCCATCCTAGAGCTTCTCAAATCATCACTCGTTCATAAGAAAACATTGTGTTGTGCTTTACGAGAGTTACAAATCCCTAATGACATCAAACAAGTCCCTAATGACATCAATCCTAACCAATTCCAAGCCATGATGGGTCATTTATACTCTTCATATTACCTTGCATTTAGTCCAAATGACATGCCTCCTATTGATTCATCACACACCAAATAACCTCATATTAAAGCCATTGTAAATAAACATAAGGCCAAATGAGTCCTCACAAATGGCAGGTCTAGTCTAAATATTCAAACATACAAACTTTCCAAAAATTAGGATAGTCTATGTTTGATAATTAGAATATCTTAATTGCTTGACAATTTTGTATGTTCAAAGATTTAGTTTAGAATATCCTAAGTTTTTGACAAGTTTCTATGTTCAAAGGTTTAGTTTAGAATATCCTAATCATTTGACAAAGTCAAATCCAAATGAAACCCCAATGACAAAGTAAACCCTAACCCTTAGATGTTTTTAATGTTATTTTCTCTACCTTATAAAGCTTAAACACTTAATTCATTTATACCTTGAAGATGCACCTCTACATAATAATCCACAACTAATTCAAGAGCCCCACATATTAACCCTAAAATATTTTTTCCTTGCCATACTTTTGCACAAAAGAAAGATATGTTTTACAAGACCTCTTGGATGCAAAACAAAATTAACACAAAGAAAAATACATGTGAACTTAAGGATTCCTTAAATCCCCTAAAAATCTTAATAGAGATGGAGAAAACTTACAAAAACTGAAAAGAAACAATGTTTTATATTGATTTTTTAAGAAATTCACAAAGACATTAAAGATTTCAAACAACTCAAAATTGGTTACATTCATGCACATAAGTATAATGAAGATTTATAACTTGAACCAAATGATCTTGCTCAAAAAATGAACAAAGGAAAACCCATTACAAGAGAAATATATACCCTTAAATATATCTTCCATTAGGGAATACAATTTAGTGAGAAAATAAGATGCAGTCATTATGCATTCACAAGGAGAAACCATGCCTTTAACATCATGAAATTCAAAACCAATTCGCTAAAATAATCCTCTTAGGACTCAAAAATACACCTACATGCTTGAAAATCAGTCCTCCTATGATTCACTATCACATTGATCAATGGTGGCCTCTAGATCTATGTGTACCATAAAAATGCCTCTTTAATGCTTTGAAATGTCTTAGTTGGTTCACTATCTCAAGGAACCATTTTTCCCTTCTACAAAATTTTGTATATTACTTTTTTTTTTCTACAAAATTGGAGACAAACAACCCAACAAAATTAATTTGTCAAAAAATGACTACATAAATTTAATATTTTATGGCATTGGAATCTTGTCAATAACAAAAAATCTCTCAAGATCAATTATGACCCCATATTTGGAGACTATGTGTCCCAACACCCCAAATATACATTTTTAGGGTTAAGGAAAATACCATATTCTAGGCATCTCTGAAAGATCTTCTCTAGATGACCACAATGGTCTTTATCTTTCTTTGAAAACACTATCAATTCATCTTGATAAACAACCATGATTATTTTATTTAGATTTGTAAATGCCACATCCATATCGCACTAAAATATTTCCCCAACATTTCTCAAACTAAAAGGAATTATGACATAAACATATGTACCCCGTGTGGTATTAAAAGTTGTCTTATATTTCTCTCATTCCTTGACTTTCACCTAGTTATAAATAGAAAATCCATCCATCATTGACAACAAATCAAACCTTGCCACCTTCTATAGTATTGCATCCATATAAGGAAAATGGTGGTTGTCTTTCAGATAAGACATATTTTGGTTCCTAAATTCCATCCATAATTTGATGTCACCATTATTTTTTTAAATAGATCCAAGTTGGAAACCCATGAAGAATACATAATAGACTAGGTAATCATCCCTTCCTTGAGCTTTGCTTGTTCCTACTATATTTTGGGGGATAGGGTAGAGTTCATAGGTCTTTGTTTTTTTCCCTAAAAGTCTTAGTACCTGGTTTCAAGGGTCTCTCATCCTAGAAAAGATATTATCATATGCCTTTAGGTAATCACATGACTATGAAAATTCCCTACAATACTTCCTCAACAACATTAATAATATCAATTTTATTCTAGTGTTCATCTTTTTCCATATGTAGATATTTTTGGGAGTAGATTGCATGCCCAATTTGAATTCTTCTAAGTCCTATTAATGCACAACTATTATCTTGTTTAAAATTATATCAACACTGTCAAACACTCACTCTAGAGTGACCAACCTTTAGGGACATTATTTCTCTTCAACTGGATGACCTCATTGCCAAAAGTATTCTCTTTTCCATCCACTTTCTTAATGAATTTTTTTAATTCAATCTTATAGTTTTGATATCCATTCATGCAATGGGGAATCTAAATAAATTGAGTCATTGTTAAAAATTTGTCAATGAGGAATGTTGGGTAAAATCACAAAGTTGTGTCACACTTTCAGTTAACTAAATGGTTTTGAGCGAACCGTTTCCAGTCTAAAAAAGTTTGATTGAGGTTTTCAGGTCAAAACCACGTGGTGGTCTACATGGTGGTCTATATTTGTCTAGAAGGGTTTCGATTGAAACCCTTTCAGTCGAATAGTATTCGACTAGAACCTTAAATTATAAATTCAAAAAAAGAGATCCGCCCTATTTTTTGCATGTTCGGGTGGAAGACTTGAGGGTGAGAAGAGGTCGGGCGAGCTATGGTTTTGGTGTCAATAAAAACTCAAACCCACACCAAGTTCCTTCACATTTTCTCCCCTATTCTTCACCATGTTTTCAAATTTCTCTCTCATTTTTTGTGGGCTATGCATGGATTTTGGTGCAGTTGGTGTTTTTGTTAGGGTTGTGTAACAGTTGTTTGCTAGTTGCCCAATTTGTAGTGGCACACAACAGTGTGCCCATATGAGTTTTTGAAATGTTCTATAAATAAAATGTTGAGTAGTTTTAAGAAATCTATGTTGTTTCATTTTTAAGTGTTTTTGGAAACATAGTTTGTGAAATTTGTTATTTTAGTCTACTACTTGTAAACAAGATTGTGCCAGTGGAACAAAAAAGAATAAAAAATTAAGTTTGTAAAATTTTTATTGCAGGTTTTTTTGTTGCATTTAAAAAATAATTGGCCCAAAATCAAACAATATAAAGCAATTTTAGAGTTATACTGACTATTTTTTTAATGCAATAAAAGAATAAATCTATAATGGATGTTTTACAAATATTTTTATTGGAAAGTGTAGCTTCTTTGGCCTTGTCCTTGCCCTTACCACCTTACTTCTGCATTACACATGATGCTATTTGTTATGATATTTCTATATCCAATGCCCATAATTAAAAAAAATGATGGAATATGTAGCATATTCATTTGATGTCAATGACATAATAGACCTGATCTAAAAAAATAATCCAGATCAGCTTCAACATTCTTAAAAGAGTAAATGATCTCAAAATGTTGCTCCAACTTGAAAATTTTAATAAACATATTAGCTCTTACATGTTGGGATCAAATTTACTATTCTCCATCACATAAAAAATGGAGGAAAATGAAGTATAAAGATTGCAATAACAAAAACATGAACAAGCAATTGTTGTATAAGGTCCAACCTAAATGACACAAGGCATAAAGAAACCAAAGGAAATAAACATGAAGTAACTAAACCAACATATTTTCTAGCAGAAGTATGTTTCAGGGCCAAATCTCACTCAAAATTTTCCAACAAAGGACTAAGAGCTTGAAGGCTTTTGTGCAAAATTTCAAAAACTAATTTTCCAAGAGAAGGTACATTCAATAAATAAACCATACATAGATGGCCATGTTGGATTGTATCAAAGAGTGAAAAGCTCTACTATATATATTGGTTTATTTTTTACTTCCCCATGATATTATACCAAACTCCAAAAAGAATTTGGATCTAGAAAGTCTTGGATAGTCTACATCTGTGTAACAAGTTTTGTTAAATTAGTGTTATATAGGTGTTAGACACTATATAAAGATTTAAATCTCTATAATATAAGTTAATCAAAGAATCAATAATTGTTTTGATTAAGCGAGAAAAACAAGTTTTGAAGGGACCCGAAACCCTTTACAAACTTTGATACAAAATGCTGCTAAAAAGATGGGCCATAGTAAACCAACAACAAACCAACGTAAAGAAACTTAGGCAAAAAGAGTGTTGAACAAAAGAAACAATAGTGAACCAACAACAACACTTAACAACGACAAAAAAACAAAACAACAAAAAACCACCAAAAGATCAGCAGAATAAAAATAACAGAGCTACCACTAATTCATACTACTTAAGGTGTTGGCCACCTCAAGCTCCTGGCTCCTGTGCAGGTCAATCATTTACAACAACTCCTTCTTCTTAGCTTCAAAATATCTTTTCCAATCAGCCGACCCTTTAGTAGCAGGGCCTTTGGTGTCATCTTTTGCCCCCTTCTTTCCTTTTTCTTTAGTTGTATGTTCCTTCTACATAAGCTCTGAGAAGTACAATTGGTCCTCTCTTAAATCACTAATATTTTTGAACAGGACTTCCAAGGAGTCCGCACTATTTTTCACAGAGATATGAAATGCATGCAACAACTTTTTGATGTCTGCATTGGTTCCCTCAACCTTAACTTCCAACCCAACCAACTGCTCATCACACTGGGATTTGAAATCCTAGAACAAACCTTCAAGGTCCACAATACTGTCAATAAGAATATCCGAAATAGATTTTTTCAGCACATTCCTCAGGTTCCCCTTTAAACCCCTAATTTTAATATTCACTTTATTGAAATCCTGAAGAGTCCACTTAGCTAATTTAAAAGTACTCATGGCCCTAGCCCTAGCCATGTCTAGCAACTGAAACATTGAGGGAGATTCATCATTTAAATAAGAAAAATCCTCAGAGAGGGGGTCTACCTTAAGGGGTTGTGATTTAGCGTTCACCCTCTCAGAGTCTTCCTCACCTTGACCCTTATTCTCAGCCTGCATAACATCATTAAGTAAGTTTTGAGTGAATCCTCAATATTCCCGTGTTATCACCCGTAGCCTTCTCCTCATCTGACACCTTGACATCCTTCGCAAGAACATTAAAGACCTAGTTTTTTAGCTTAGCAATGCATTTGGACGATCTCCTTGGCTGGTCCTTGGATAATTGTTAGCAATGGTAACTTATGAAGTATAACAAATAATATTAAATCTTATTGTAATGCTTAATGAAATGAGAGATTGTATTTTTGTAGTTCAGTTTCCAACATCCATACAATGGTGATGTTGATCCATGACATTTTAACATAAGCATATTGCATTTAAATCCTTATATCTCCCTTCTTACACATGTCTTGTTTCTGGTACTTAGCATGGGATATACTGAAAATCTTGAAGGTATGCTTTTATCATTGATGGAAATTCTGGAAGGAACAAGCTATAGAGTTATCTTTCTTATAGCTGGCCATCCATCTTTAGATGCTGTTATAAAATATTTTATTGGAGAGTGTCTGGGGACACAAAAGCTTTTAGATTCATGTGCCCATGATTGCCAAGGAATTCATGAAACTGCACTTGTGTATCGGTTCAAGTCAATTTTATCATTCTACATTTTTTGCTTTACCTAGCCCAATTCAATTATGTTATTGAGTTGGTAGAAATTTTGTTGAGTCTTTAAACTACCATGTAGCCTAAAGGTCGATTTTAGGTAGGTAACCTCCATGTTCATTTCTAATATTTGTGCAAACACACTTTTGATTTTTTTGCTTACTATGAAATTGACAAATGACACACTTGGTCTATACCCCTTCCCATAAAACCTAGTCATGCTACGAATTAAATAGTATGTGCAATGTCTCCTTTTCAATAATTTTATCTTTTTGCACCAAAATTCCATTTCTAGTGTTTCCCTTGGTCAAATAATGCATATGCATTCTCCGTTGTTTTCCCCATGTGCCTACCAGGTTTGAAAATTGCTAAGTTCCAAACATGATTGAAAAAGAGTATCAAATCCAAGTTACAACTTACCAAAACATAATTTGTTTCTAATCATCAAAATTTGAACAATTTCTTTCCCTTGTGTTTGCACTCTTAATAGATCTTCTCACCCCATCTTATTTAATTTACTAGAATATTAATTTTTTCCCAATATGCAATTTTATAGTGTTTAATGAGATTACATTTTAAATAGATAAAATAGATCATGTTTTCATTTTAGACATGTGTCTCATGGAATTGATATAGTTTGTCATATTTTATTAATTGTTCATTTAAATTAAAAATGTTTTAGTTTTGAAACTTGATAAATTTGTAATTTAAACATTTTGTTTTAATGATATGCATATTTCTTTATTTATATGCATACATGGCTGATGATCAAGGATCTCACCATTCTCCCCAGTCTGAGGGGAATGCTCATACTAGAATGAATTTTTAGTATTAGGAGATTAGAAAATGCATTGAGATGTTTAGAGCACTTTCCATTCATAACTCCCCTAATCTATCCAATAGAGACAAATTAGTTACTATTAGAGATGAGATTTTACATATGATTGGTTTCATTTGACCATACAATCCTTATGATGATGTTAGCACTGATCAGTTTTATTTTCCTCTTGCTAGGAGTGTTACTGCCACTATGAAATGGAAACTTGTTAGTAAGTTAGTTTCACAAGATAATGTGCATAAAATGTTCCCTTTTTATAAGGGAAAAGATAGAATTAGAGGATATAAAGTTACTAGGTGTACAAATGAGCCTGTTGCTCCATTTATATATCCTAGGTAGTTGGAAGCTCATCGTAGATGACCTCATAATGATGAACTGCCACTTTATTTTTGCAAACAGTTATATGCAAAGTTTTATTTATAGATAGATGTGGACTACACATCTTTTCTTGAGCATGCTGGATAGGGTAGAGGCAGGTTTTCTAACAAACCTGAGTATAGACATCCAAATTTTCCATTGCCCATCAACAAGAGGGCATTAGTTGGTCTAAACCTTTTGGTTCTTCCAAAGTGTTTGGAATTAGCAGCAATAGGGGAGACAACAACATGCCCTACTAGATCTTAGATTTTTGATAGTATTGCCACCATTACCACACAGATTGATCAGATGTCATATGATCATGTTGGTAGATACTTATTACGGTTGCAGATTATCCTTCCTCCCATTGAGGCTACATCTAGTACTTATGATTTGTTTATTTGTGTCGATCTACCATCACCATCAGATGTGGCCCATATGAGTTACACGACTATGCATAATGTGTGTGCAGTCTCTGTTATTGATTTACTAGCAGCTTACCAATTCATTAGTGAGGAGCATGTGATCCCTCTAGATTCTGTACCAGCCCTTATTAGGCATCAACATCCTACTACACATATGAGCCAAGGGGTGGCAGCTTCATAGGATATTCCACACCATCCTATAGGCTCCCCTACATAACATGTTTCTATTGATCTTGTAGCTTGTCCAAGTTCTCAGCATGTTCTAGATCATGTTGAGGTTACTGTGACAACTGATCTTGTTGATGGCACATATAGTGCACTTCTTTTTGACACTGATACTATACCATGTAAAAATATCCCCAGGGTGTCTGTGCACCCTTGTGATGTTAGTGGGATTGGTAGATCTCTCAATGATGCATGATAGGTACTTGAATAATTTATATATAAATTACGGTTGAAAAATTTATATACATGTATTAAATAAATAAAATTGATTTAAAGTAGTTCTAACTCTTGATTGAAATCATGTATTTGAAAATTTCCAGCAATATGGTGATTTTCCAGACTTTGAAGATTTGGAGCATGTTGGTGATCCCATGCATTATTCACGTGAGGTACATTTTAATAATAAATTTAAATTAGTTGATACATGTTCACACATTGAACTTATACATTGTAAGTTTTAGATGATAAATTACATATATACACATGTATATTAAATTAAAATGTACATGTACTTGAACTTGTCCAAGGCTTGGGGCAGGGGATGAGACAGGGATCGAGACAACTTGGATCAAGACACAGATTTAGACAACTTGGATCAGGATAGGGATTGAGATAGCCTAGATCGGGACAGGGATTGAGAGAGGGATCAGGGCAGGGATTAGATTCATCTATCCATACAAGATATCCTTCTCTTTGAGTTTTTTTACATGCATGCACATGTGCTATAGATATTATGGTTCATTCTCATTATTATTTGTCACATTATATGTACTTTTTTTACATTATGGTTTACATCACATTATGGTTTGTCATGCCATGTTAGATGTACATGCAATATTATGGTTTGAACTCTTATTATTGTCATATTACATACATTTTACATTATGGTTTACGTCACATTATGGCTTGTCATGTCATGTTATATGTATGTACATTATTATGGTTTAAACTCTTGTTATGATTTATCACATTACATATATTTCACATTATGGTTTGTACATCACATTACATGGTTTGTGATGTCACATTTTATACAAATTTTATATTATGGTTTACATCACATCATGATTTTTCACATGTCATGTTATGTCACATTATGGTTCTTATTTATTTAGCAAGTTCTACCTTCTGATTTTATTTATTTAGCATTTGCACCTTAATTTTTTTTTCTTAAATATGTTCAATCAAAATTATAGTACATATTAATTTTTTAGCCAATCTTGATTAATGCACGAATCATCCTTTGAGGTGTAGATTATATATATATATTGTAAGCATTGAAACTTTTGCAACCTAGTTTACTATATTTGGTACATTTTAAAATGCATAAGGGTGATGACAGATTTTGAGATGTAATAGGTTCTCATTTTACACATGATCTAAATTAAAATGTCCCTAGAATCGTTGCTCTTTGTATTTAAAAAATGGATGTAATTTATTACACAAATGAATGTCTTTAAATACCAAGAAATAGAATTAATTCATGAAAACATGTAAGTTAGTCAATTCCTAAGAGCTAATAATAAAAGACAATTTTAATTTTTTGATTTTGAATTAAATTTTATGGTCAATCTTGAGCCACATAGGATCAAACCTAAGCATATGAATTTACATGCAAACAAATATTTAAGTGAGAGATGATGCTATAAGTGGAGTTGAACAATTGAAATCAAAGATTCTTGAACTTAAGAATTCCATGGAACATTTATAGAATTGGAAATAAATTCAATAAGGAAAAGGTAAAATGAATTTTAAGTCGAGGTTTTGTATTGCATATGAAGTTACATGCAAGCAAAGAAAATTCAAGAGATTCAATGCTATAAGTGGAGTTGAATGTAAATGAAACCAAATATTCTTGAACTTAAGAATTTTGTGGAACAAATACAATGGGAAAAATATTCAATAAGGAAAAGGAAAAATGAATCTCACTCAAGAGGTTTTGTATTGCATATGAATTTACATGCAAGCAAAGAAAGTGAGAGATGATGCTATAACTGGAGATGAAGAAATGCAATCAAATATTCTTGAACTTAAGAATTCCATGGAACAAATACAATTGGAAAAAGATTCAATAAGGAAAAGACAATTTATGAATTTAACTTGTCACAAGGTTTTGTATTGTATATGAATTTACATGCAAGCAAAGAAAGTAAGATGATGAGCTATAAGTGGAGTTGAACAAATGAAACCAAAGATGCTTGAACTTAAGAATTCCATGGAACAAATACAATTGGAAATATATTCAATAAGGAAAAGGCAATTTATGAATTTTTAAATTGTCAAGAGGTTTTGTATTGCATATGAATTTACATGCAAGCAAAGAAAGTGAGAGATGATGCTATAAGTGGAGTTGAAAAAATTCAAAACCAAAGACTCTTGAACTTTGGAATTCCACATGGAACAAATACAATTGGAAATAGATTCAATAAGGAAAAGGCAAAATGATTTTTTAAATTGTCAAGAGGTTTTGTATTACATATGAATTTACATGCAAGCAAAGAAAGTGATAGATGATGCTATAAGTGGAGTTTAACAAATGAAAGAAAAGATTCTTGAACTTAAAAATTCCATGGAACAAATAAAATTGGAAATAGATTCAATAAGGAAAAGGAAAAATGATTTTTTAACTTGTCAAGAGGTTTCGTATTGCATATGAATTTACATGCAAGCAAATAAAGTGAGAGATGATGCTCGCTATAAGTGGAGTTGAAAAAATGAAACCAAAGATTCTTCAACTCAAGAATTCCATGGAACAAATAAAATTGGAAATAGATTCAATAAGGAAAGGACAATTTATGAATTTTTAACTTGTTAAGAGGTTCTATATTGCATGTGAATTTACATGCAAGCAAAGAAAGCGAGAGATGATGCTATAAGTGGAGTTGAACAAATGAAACCTAATATTCTTAAACTTAAGAACTCTAGGGAACAAATATAATTGGAAATAGATTCAATAAGGAAAAGACAAAATAAGTTTTTAACTTGTCAAGAGGTTTTGTATTGCATATGAATTTACATGCAAGAAAAGAAAGTGAGAGATGATGCTATAAGTGGAGTTGAACAAATGAAACCAAAGATTCTTGAACTTAAGAATTCTATAGAACAAATACAGTTAGAAATAGATTCAAGAAGGAAAAGGAAAAATGAATTTTTAGCTTGTCAAGAGGTTTTGTATTGCATATGAATTTACATGCAAGTAAATAAAGTGAGAGGTGATTCTATAAGTGGAGTTGAACAAATGAAACCAAAGATTATTGGATTTAAGAATTCCATGGAAAAATTACAATTGGAAATAGATTCAATAAGGAAAAGGACAAATAAATTTAAAGTCAAGAGGTTTTGTATTGCATGTACATGAATTTACACGCAATAAAATAAAGTAAGAGATGATTCTATAAGTGGAGTTGAACAAATGAAATCAAAGATTCTTGAACTTAAGAGTTCCATGGAACAAATAAAATTGGAAAAGTATTCAATAAGGAATTTAGGAAAAATGAATTTTTGACTTGTCAACAAGTTTTGTATTGCATATGAATTTACACGCAAGAAAAGAAAGTGAGAGATTATGCTATAAGTGGAGTTGAATAAATGAAACCAAAGATTCTTGAACTTAAGAATTTCACATGGAACAAATACAATTGGAAATAGATTCAATAAGGAAAAGACAAAATGGATTTTTAACTTGTCAAGAGGTTTTGTATTACATATGAATTTACATGCAAGAAAATAAAGTGAGAGATGATGCTATAAGTGGAGTTTAACAAATGAAACCAAAGATTCTTGAACTTAAGAATTCCATGGAACAAATACAATTGGAAATAGATTCAATAAGGAAAAGGAAAAATGATTTTCTAACTTGTCAAGAGGTTTTGTATTGCATATGAATTTATATGCAAGCAAAGAAAGTGAGAGATGATGACCTATAAGTGGAGTTGAACAAATGAAACCGAAGATTCTTGAACTTAATAATTCCATGGAACAAATATAATTGGAAATAGATTCAATAAGGAAAAGATAATTTATGAATTTTTAACTTGTCAAGAGGTTTTGTATTGCATATGAATTTACATGCAAGCAAAGAAAGTCAGAGATGATGCTATAAGTGGAGTTGAACAAATTCAAAACCAAATATTCTTGAACTTATGAACTCCACATGGAACAAATACAATTGGAAATAGATTCAATAGGAAAAAGGAAAAATGAATTTACATTCAAGAGGTTTTGTAAATTGCATATATATGAATTTACATGCAAGCAAAGAAAGTGAGAGATGATGCTATAAGTGAAGTTGAACAAATGAAACCAAAGATTCACAAAATTAAGAATTCCACATGGAACAAATACAATTAGAAATAGATTCAATAAGGAAAAGGAAAAATGAATTTCAAGTTAAGAGGTTTTGTATTGCATATGAATTTACATTTGCAAGCAAATAAAGTGAGCTAGATGATGCTATAAGTGGATTTGAACAAATGAAATCAAAGATTCTTTCAAACTTAAGAATTACACATGGAACAAATATAATTGGAAATAGATTCAATAAGGAATAGGAAAAATGGATTTAAAGTCAAGAGGTTTTGTATTGCATATATGAATTTACATGTGCAAGCAAAGAAAGTGAGAGATGATGTTATAAGTGGAGTTGAACAAATGAAATCAAAGATTCTTGAACTTAAGAATTCCACATGGAACATTTATACAGTTGGAAATAGATGACCAAGCCTTTGAAAAAAAATCTAGATCAGGTCACATGGAATCAATATAGATATCTAGATATAAAAATTTGAATATATATCTAGTACCATATATATATCCAGTCATGTATCTAAAAAATATATGTCATGTACATATTTAAATAACTTAAAGCTCTTGGTACATATAATCTGGATCCTCTCTATCTTTAATTATCTCTAAAATATTTTCATGATCTTCAATAGACAACCTTCACTTTTGTTTGGCATGTCCTCTTTTAGGTAAAGTTTCAAAATTTATTTTTGTTGCTATAACTAAGTGATTATAATGTGGGACCTTTTGTCTTGGCATATAATCAAAAAATATAATACCATTTTTATCTATCTTTATTTTTTTAATAATATGTGCCTTCAATAATGATTGAGCCAATGGGACACTCTTGTCCATCACCATCTATCATTGATTCCACCAATTTGCATTTTGGTTGCATACATCTTAGTAGATGGTAATCTACACCTTCTGCATTGTCAAGATCTGCAACAACAACGAAAATATCTCCTATACACACCATGTAGTACAAACAAATATAAATACATGATTGAAAATTAGATTTTTAATTTGAAAACCAAATTTAAATATTTATATAAACATGCTCAGCTTAAGTAAAATATATAAATCAATTTTAAGTTAAAAAAATTAATCTAAAAGTAAATATAAAATATACCTATAAAAACTAAATCAGATACACGTTCATCATCCGCTGAATATAGAGGATCGTAGACATCAATATTGTTATTATCTTCAAAAGGAGGCATTGATACTAATTGTTTCATTTCCCATTGTGAAACATACCCATCTCTAATATTCTCACATTGTAGAATATTTGCATTGGCCTCAATGCAATCAACACAAAAACACGTTTTTTCTCTCACATTAATTGCATAAGGCTTGCTACGTCTCATTGTCATGATTTGATGCAGACTTCTAATACCATTAGTTGTTTGACAATTATAAGGATTTGATCGATCAATATCTATAAATTACAAACATCCAAGTGATTAAAAAGTGTATATATATATATATTTAAATTTAAAAATTCAATTTTCATGTACGCACACTTTGAAATTCAAATAAAAAATTCTTGACTATGTACCTTTAACTTCCCAAAAATAGTGTGTATTGTATATTGAGTCACGAGTAAAAAAATAACTTTTGCACCATTCAACAATTTTATTTGCATTCTGTATGGCATTACTTGCAAGTACATGTTGGCAAAATTTGTCAGGTTAAGAGGTTTAAGAATTTAAAGTTTAAATAGAATTTAAAAAAAATATATTCCATATGGTGTTACCTACAAGTTCATGTTGATGAAGTGCACACTTTACACATGCTCATGCTCCATCGTGATCTCCCTTTCCATGTCCACTCTCATAAGAATTCCACAAAAAATTGGTGCCATGTCTAGCATGTTGTTGGATTAACTAGTTAAAATCTTTTACAGACTTAAATTGTCCTATGAAGTTACAAATAATTTCATTCAAACCAAATTAGTTGAAAACACTAGATATATATACATGTATACATACACAACATATATAAGTAATTGAACAATTTAAGTCTCAAAGTTAAGTAAATAACCTTAATTTAAAAAAATCAATACTTACTAGCACATCCATCATACCATATCTAGTGTTGTTCAACATTTATGCCACATCGTCTCAGGTCTTCAAAAAAATTTATGAAACAATGGGCTACATAGCTTCTATCATGGCCTGTATCATCACTGATATAAAAGTGAACCTCTTTGATGATAATTCAGTCATCTTTGCTACTTTGTAAACCATCTACATGTAACTCGACATGCCTATAAAAAATATGCACAAAGATTACAATTTGCTCTGAATGATAATATTGACTTTGAATCTCAGTTTGAGGACTAAATGTATAGTTCTCAGATAAATTTACAATAGAGAGAATACAATCTGGTGGAAAGCAACTCTTTGAGCCATGAAATTTCTTAGCTTTCCATCTTGCACCATGACAATGCTGGATATGTGGATATATGATATTGCAAAATTTATTCATAAATTCATTGTAAAACAATCCACTCTCTTTGAGAACAATTTTTTTGGCCTCGACTCCTGACTTCGTTGAGTATTTCTCATATTCAAATCTCTTCCAAATAACTTGCATTGAATGATCATATTTTCAACTTGTAAAAGATTCTTCAAATTTCCACAATCATTACATATATTTATATACACTGTACATTGAATTCATAGATGAATCTTTTGATTTTTCGCATACAAGAGACTTCACAAATTGTGTTGTGCTTTTAAGGATGGATATATTTGGATTGATTACTGCCATAACTTTTTAATATGACTATAGGTGTAGATGAAATTCAACATGATTTCGACAACAAGAAGTTTCACGTACTTTATTTATACGTACAAACGATGGTCATAGTCTCTCAAACATCCTTTGACAAATCTTCACATCTAAAAATTCTTGCTTGAATGCTTAAAAAAGTTTACTTTGTGTTGTATCTATAAAATGTTTTGGATGAGTAATTTTTATACCATCTTCACCTATTATTTGTATAGTGTCCCTTCTATTGGAAGAAACACGAGAGTTGTTGGTCGAATATTCAATTACTTGTTTCTTTAAATCTTCTAAAATTCTATCTTTTCGGGGAACCCTACAAAATTTACCCAAATTTTCTCAATATTTTCATCTAATTTATCTCTCTTTTCAATATACCTTTGAAAAATAATCCTAGAAACATTTAGTAGTTGGAAAATTGCTTGAACTTTTCTTCTATGTGATAATTTCTTACTAGAAATTATAGTCATCAATGCCTACGTGCAACACTTGGTTCACTAGCTCGACTCTTGTTTTCAATACAATTCAATGCTTCTTGCAAGTTTTTCAACAATTGTTTGTTTTAACGAACCTGATAATTTTTTCCTATTATCAACCCCTAACAACTCCAAAATAGGGGTCATTTATCTTCACCTAAATAACTTTGCATATAATTGTGCTCTTCCAATTAGAGATTTTTCTTCAAAAAAATTATTTCATATTATTTTAGAGTGTAATTTTACTGTGATTTCAGATAACACATCTTTAAATGAAATATTATTGAAAAGAGAATCCTTATCCATTTCCATCAAATTTTCCATACCATAGAAAAATTTCTATTACTAGGTTCAATTTGTTCTTGTACCTATATGTCACCTTGGTCATTAATAATTTCCATGGGTTGTTCTTGAGTAGATGTTCCTTCATTCACTTTTCTCTTCTATATTTTTGATTATACTTCCTCTTTCTAATCCTTTGACTCTCCATCACAAATTAATCAAATTTGAATTCACCCACATACAAATGTACAGTCATGCTTTCAATGAATGTAGTTAATATTGCATAAATAAAACACTAAATATTATTCATTTGTTAAAGCCAAAGTAAAAAAAACAAAAGAAATTTTATAACATTGGTTTTCAAAAACATGATGAGAATATTTACTATAAGCACTCTATAACCTCAAGCATCATCTAAAATTCATAGGGAAAATTCATGTACACAACATGTAAGAAATAATTAACATGAACCGCAAACCATTATTCTCTAGTATCTTTGTATCAAAATTAAAAATAACACAAAATTTAAATAAAAATAAGGAAAATACAAAAAAATAGGTCTTAACTGATGATATTGAAATAATTTGTCCCCAAGAAGATTACAACCATATTATCTTAACATCATCATACTTAGATTTTGAATTTATTTTCTTGAATATAAGGACTACATTACTTATGTTGTTTCTCTAGTGGTATAGGATGATAAGAATATGTCCAACCCTATGATAAATATATAGCCACAATAAACCTATTCACCAATTAAAACTAAACCACAATAAAGGTTCATCAATTAAAATTTCTTTAAATACATTTAAATTACAAACATATCATGAGCATATTTGGTAGATTAATCAATAAAATATTTAGCATGTAACTAGATACACTAGATCATGATATCACTTTCTATCACCACTAAATGCATCAATATGTGGGTCTTTTTAATAAAATGTGTACTATAAAACTTAGAAAGAGAAACATCATGCTCGATATACCTAAATGTGTAGATCACTAGCTCATATTATAAATTTGACAAGACATGCTCATAATTTTCAATATCACGTGTGATAAGGAAAGCCAATTAGATCATCATTAAAAAGGCATGTCATGGAGATTCTTGAACTACAAAAATAGTTTAGAGACAAATAAGGGGTATATTAAATTACATGTATCACAACCCTTTATGTATTCAAAGAAGGGGTATTGTTACATGTATCACAACCCTTAAAATGTATTCAAAGAAGATAAGGTTAAAGCCTTAGATTTAGATAGCACATGAGATCATAAATAATGTGTTCACAAGAAATATAAACTAGATCTAATGTTGAATCACATGATGAAGCATAGATAGAAATGAGGAACTCTAGAGGATACAAGAAAAGGGGAATCTAAACTTGCACAAGTAGTTCAAGAATGTATAATGTAGGGTATGTGAAATTATGTATGAATAAAACTTGGGTTAACAAAGGAAATTTGGGCTAAACCTTAATTTTGGAGGAAGATAGTACACACAATAAAAGGATAAGAATTAGATGCTTTTTATTGGTTATAGGGCATGAAGAAGTTAGAAAAGCATACAAGTATGGATTTTCAAGAATGGGACTTGATCTCCAAGTATAACATAATCGAGTCAAGTGAACCTAAGATGTGCCAACCTAATGCAAGAGCATGGGAAAAGTACATACATAAGGTTTGGAAAGCTCTAGTCAACTTTTGATGATAAATTATAGATGGACAAGGTAGTCACATGTGAAGGAGAGGATCCATAGAAAGCCATCAACATTATTTTCAATAAAATCCAATTGAGTGAGTGGGCATGGGAATAAAAGAGAATGCAAGAAAATCCTCAACAAAGAGAAATGAGGAAGGAGAATGGAACACATAAGTGCTACAAGAACTTCTAGAACCTAAGAAAAGTTCACTAACATAGAGGAAACTGCCTCAAGAAGGTACAAAGGTGTCCACAAAATACATCAAAGAGAAAAAAGGTATATATGTGAAGTGTTCAAACCCTAGTAAAGGAGGCTGGACAAAGGAAGGAGTAAGGATGGAGAAGAAGGTCAAAGAGGAGAAAACTAGATATGATCTCATAGTGAAAAGTTGAGAACAATTAAAGGAAATAGAATTAGATAGAGGAGGTTAGTGTATGCCATGTAGGCGAGGTTGAGGAAAAAAAAGGAAAAAACATATTAATCATGCTAAAGTATGAGTATCTAGGGAAGGATGAGACAATCTTGATGAAGTTTGAAGAGCACAAAACTACCACTTCATCTCATTTGTGAATAAGGGTTCATGTATTATTTCACACCTAAGGAGTTTGATGTAGGGGCACAATAGGTTGGATAAGAAATATTATGTATAAAAGGTTAGGATGAACACATGAGAGTAGATCATGTTACAAGGAAGGAGTTATGCACAAGAACAAGGGATGGAACCCACACATGAAAAATAAATAAAAAGTAGAGAAGAGAAGAGGTGCAATGGAAAACATGATTGTGCAAAACCACATAAAATGAGGACATGACTAATGCATCAAGAAGATAGTTATCTAAAATTTATAATGATTATCTATAACACACTAGGTGAAGTGAAGCATATGTTTACAAATTTTATAGTACAAGTTTGTAGGTGCACCCGAATGATCCAAAATTATGGGTCCTTGTATGTATACACCATAACCTAATAATCCTAGTTTTCAACCACATTCAAATGAAAAACAGTGAAAACTAACTTCAAATGCACCCATGAAAAGATTGACATAATCAGTTATGTTGAAGATCAATGTACCTTCAAAAATAACTTTTCTTTTGTCGAAATAAGTCTTCCTTTGTATTTTTCCGAATTTCCTTGAATTGAAAAAAATACTATATATGGATGCTTTTTGGCCTTACACATTTCAGCCGATAGACTTTTGACCAAGTATGTTTCGGTCGAAAGGGTTTCAACTGAAAACCTCTTGATTGGAATGTGCTCAACTGAAAACAGTCCAAACGATAATGTCTAGTTGGCATCCTACTTGGCAGCCAACTCAGATTTTTTTAGAGTTTTCTAAAAGTTTCAACTTCAAGTGAGTATTTCTTTAGTCAGAATGCTTAAGAAAAAGAAGAAAAATACCCTTTTATAGAGCTCAAAGTGATGAATCCAAATATGTAATTTTTTATATTTTGATTAGTTTTAGTATAAATATATTTAAATAATGCAAGTAGATTTTTAAAGTTAAAAAAGAGGCTGATTATAAATTTTAAAAAATAGTAAAACATATTAAAAAAAATGAAAAATATATGGTGCAGTAGAGGAAAGAATCATCTTCAAAAGATTAATTTTTTTTTGAAAATGATTAAAAAGGTAGAAAATAGTTGACACCAAATGAAAACTATCAAATTCTAGTAAGTTTGACTTTAAAACATTATTATGAGAAAAATATACATCAAAATTTGATTTTTTTCCATGCACTAGATATTTTTTTTAAAATTAAAAGGCCACTAGTCTATGCACTAGATATTGAAATTACCTATTTGGAGAAAAAAATTCAGGGGAAAATGATTTTTTTTTCAATTTGTTTCTTGATGTCAACTGGATGTCAGTTTTTTTTGAAATTTTCAGCATTCCAAAATTTGTTCTTAAATTGATAAAAAATTATGAAAACAATTTAAAAAAAATCTAAGAAATTACAAGAATAAACTTCATCAAGAGTTCTACATTTCATTAGTTTACATCATTTTGAAATTCAAAACATAAAGACAACTTTTATGTGGTCGAAGTTCATAATTTTTTTTGCTGTTGGTCGGTTCCTTTATAAAGTGTGACACAGGTTTGTACTTTTACCCTATTTTTAGGGATTGAAGGTCTCACTAGCATCTCCACTTTTAAATTAATCGTCAATATTATGTCCTATAACCTAATGGACATGTTAGCAAGGAAATCAACCATTACATTATTTTCTCTCCACCCAATCTATAGAAAAACATAAAACAACTCAATTTTTTACAAGGAAACATTCTTATATTTATTTAATCTTTTATTTTTAGAAGCATACTTCCCTCTACTTTGAGAGATAATGAACACCGAGTCTCCCAATGCTCTGAGCACCTTCTATTACGCTTCAAGTCAAGATTTAAGCCTAAAAAAAGAGCTTCATACTTTATCATATTGTTTGTATATTAAAACCCTAATTTGAAAGAATATTTGACCCACCTTTAGGAAAAGTGAGCACAATCTCAACTCTTGCACCTTATTTAGAATAAGTCCCATCAAAATGTATAATCCACATATCATTTGAAAATATATCTTGGCCCACTAGGTTGTTTTGATGGTCATCACTATCTTTCACATTATTGACCTCAACCTTGAAGTTGTATATATTTGTATCAATGTAGCATATAGTTTGGCCAAGATCAATAGGATCCTCAATTATGTTATCCAAACTTACATTAGTACCATTAATTGGGATCAGTATAGGAAGAATCCATTTGGAAACTCCATCTAATCATAGTTGACCTCCTACAAGATAAAATCATACCATACTATATTTTTTATTAGTTAAGCAACATTTATAGGGTGTTGGACCCAAAAACAAAAGGCCCAATAGAGTAGAAAGTCAACAAAAAATAAAAAAGGTCAAAGGCCATAGGCTATAGATAACATACTAACAACTAACCAACAACAAAGTAAAGTTTTTCAAAACATTAAAACAAAGAAAAGAAATGAGCACCAAACTACATAGAAAGCTTCTCCCAATCCTCCTTGAGGAAATAAAAAATGTCCCAATTTAGAGAGCTTGTAGTGGCATCATTAGTCTTCTCATGCTTTTTTATTTCTTCCTGTAACACAAACTCGAGGGTAACCATCAAGTGTTGGATGGCCTTCAAAGTGAAGCAAAAAAGACCACTAATTTTTCTTTCCAGGCCTTCCATCTGAGGCAACAAAGTAGTGACATCTTGGACCATCTTCATATACTTAGAGTAGGTGTCTATTTTGGGATCCTCAACAAGGGTAGAGTCCTTTGAATTAGAGAGCATAATATTGAGTTTAGGGAACAAACTCAAACCTTCAATCTCTACATCAACATCTTCATCCTTGTCCTTGTTGCTGTAATCCTCCTCTTTCTTATCCTTCTTAGTTACATCACTAGAAATTTTATCCATAGTGGGATTAGGAGTAGGCGGGCTCGCTAGTCAGTGTGACCTCCAGAAACTGAGGTTAGGGATTTCAGTCTCCTTAGTTGAATCTTATTCTCCTTTTCTCTCTTCCTTTTTAGTAGCCTTATTATTATCCTCCTCCTCATAATCTTCAAAATAGGCCTCTTCCACAAAATTTGATTTGGACCTTTTTCTTCTTCTTGCTGACATGGTTTTTAGGTATAATGCTAATCCTTTTTTGAAACTGTTGAAATGCACAAGACAACTAAGAAGGGGGGGGGGGGGGGGAATCGGTTGTATCAAATTACTTTACTTCTAACCTTAATCAATTCCACTTTAACTTAATTTGTTATTAAGTGTAATCATGAAATGCAAACAATAGAAAGAAAACACCAGAGACACAAAATTTACGTGGAAAACTTAATGAGGGAAAAACCACAGTGAGGATTAGTTCAAAATATAGTAATAATGCAATACCAGATACAAAGGCTCACTGCCAGAGGGCTCACTACCCAGATACAAAGGCTTACTGCCTACAATAAGACTCATTGTCCAGAAGGAGGCTCACTACCTATAGATAAAGAAAAGATAAATAAAGATCCACCAAAATAGGTTCCACACATTCACATCTTGATCAAAAGATTGCAAACACCATTAACTCATTGCTTTCATGAATCTAACACATCAAAGTACTGCTTCCTTGATTAGCTCTTACACACTTTGCTTTTCACACTTGTTCGTACTTCACTTCCTTGTCTCACAATTCACAACATCTTGACTTGCTTTTATACCATCTTTAACCCTAGAAGCATTCTCTAAGGTCAACTATACATCCTTCAATTTACAAATTCAAATTAGGCCAGCTACTCAACATTCTTGCGATGGATAAGAATGAGAGAGGACCAATTACACATTTAATTAGTACCCAAACAACATCTTGGATCAATCACACACTTCCTTAATTCGATGCAAGATCTTTATGTAATGTGTAGACACCAGGTTGATCAAACCTAATGAAAACACCAATGATCTTTGAAGTACATGTATCTCCCACAAGATGATCACACATGGATCACCCAACATGCTTCATCAAAAATTTCAACAACTCTAAGAGACCTTTAGGCACATTCGTAGCAAGTGCAATACTCTTCATGCATAAAAAATTCTTCAACAATCCAACTAGACCAACCAACAACACACAGGAGCTCTGGAGCAAGTCTTCTGGAGCACCAAATCATAAGCACATTTTCCAGAATACTGAGAACATCAGTATAAACCATCTCCTAGATATGCAAGACCTAAAACAAACCACCAAAAGACTGCGGAGCAAAAACATTTCTCCCAATCCATAAAAAAATAGTTCTGCCAGACTGGTTCACACACTGGTGAACATATCTTTCATTGTCCATCGACCCAAAAGCTAAAAATTAGGATATATTATCTTTTGAAGCTCATGAAAAATACCACAGATCCGAACAAATATAGGATCAACATAGAAGAAATGCAAAGCACAATACCAGAGCACACTTAGAACACACAATAAACATTGCCTTCATTATTTCTTAATTTTCTCAAAAACACTTGGCAAAAACACAACTGCAACTTCATAAACATAGCTCCATGTACTCTAAACACTTCTACAGTATCTCAACTATACAAGTACCATTTGCAATCATATTGAACCATGTTGACATCAATGACAACAGGAATGAAAAAACCACCAAACACATCCATACTTGCAACAATCTCTCCCTTTGTCATTGATGGCAATACCTGATGTGAAAAACCATCAAGGACAACATACACATTCTCCTGCTTCTTCTACTCTCCTCTGCTTACAAGACTCTCTCTCCCTTTTCAAATTTTTCACATGACTTTCTCTCCCCCTTCGACATCAATGGAAAATGAAAGTTTTGCATGAAAACACTTGCCATATAAAGCTCTGATCACTCCCCCTTAGGAGTGCACCTACATCACATACTGCAACAATGCACCTCTCTACTTCCCTTGAGGAGTAGACCAAAATCATCACTCTAGATTAGAAAAGAATCTGTGAATCCATTGGACTGATGCACCTCCATGTGCACCTAGTTCAAGGAAGGAGGGGCATTAACCCCTAACTTCCCCCTAAGATACTCAAAAGTATCCTTTGGAAGGGCCTTAGTGAATATGTCAGTAATTTGTTCCTTGGTAGACACATATTCAAGTATAACTTCATTATGCAACACCTTCTCCCTCAAGAAGTGATACCTGATAGATATGTGCTTTGTCCTAGAATGCATCACCAGATTCTTTGAAATGTTTATTTCACTTGTATTTTCACAAAAGATAGAGATAGGATCATCACACATCACACCTATGTCCTTCAAAGTTTGCTTCATCCAAAGTACTTGTGTACATCAAGATGTTGCTGTAATATATTCAACTTCCGCAATGGATAAAGAAATTGAATCCTGTTTCTTACTCAACCATGAGATTAATATTCTTTCAAGGAAGAATGCACCACCACTTGCACAACCAACCCAATTTGCATCGGTTTAGGCATTCAATGTGAAATTAGTATCCTTAGAATACCATAGCCCATAATCTAGAGTTCCCTTAAGATATCTGAATATCCTCTTCATAGCTGTAACATGTGCCTCTTTAGGTTCATCTTGAAATCTTGCAAGAAAACATACTGCATGCATGATATCCGGTCTAGTAGCAGTAAGATACAATAGTCCACCAACCATAGATCTGTACATGCTCTGATCAATTTTAGAAGATTCATCATCCTTAGCTTACATCTAGTTACCATAGGGGTATAAACCAGTTTGGAGTCATCCATTCCAAACTTTTTCAACAATTCCTTAACATACTTAGATTGTGAAATGAATATCTCCTTATCAATTTGATTCAATTAAAGTCCAAGGAAGAAATTCAACTCATCAATCATAGACATTTCAAACTCTTTTTGCATCTCCTCTGTAAATTTCTTACACATACCTTCATTTCCACCAAAGATAATATCATCAACATATACCACAACTATCAACATTTTTTTTCTCTCAAATTTAAAGTAAAGATTGCTATTTGCAAACCCTTTGCTGAATCATTGTTGTGTCAAGTATCTATCCAACCTTGTATACCAAGCTCTGGGAGCCTGTTTAAGTCCACATAGTGCCTTTTTCAACTTGGAAACCATGTCCGATTTGTCTAACACCTGAAATCCTTCCCGTTGCTCCATATACACTTCTTCTTCCAATTCTCCATTCAAGAATGCAGATTTGACATCCATCTGGTACACTTTGACGTCTTTATGAGCTAAAAATTCCAAGAACATCTGAATGGCCTCCATTCTTGCCACTAGTGCAAATGTCTCTTCAAAATATATTCCTTCAACCTATGAATAACCTTTGCATACAAGTTTTGCTTTATTTCTTACCACTTCACCATCTTCATTCAACTTATTTTTGAATACCCACTTTGAACCAATTACATTCTTGTTTAATTGTCTAGGGACTAGTTCACATGTCTCATTCTTCTCTATCTGCTGCAATTCCTCTTTCATTGCTCTAACCCAACTCTCATCTTTGCATTCCTCATTCATAGTCTTAGGTTCTATCTTAGAAAGTAAACACAAGTTTACCTCAACCACTTTGATTCTTGTCTTTACACCTTCACTTATGTTGGTAAATAGGTTTGTCACCTAACTCTATATTCTATCGCCCATGGAGATGAAAAATGTAACAACAGTTGAACCGATATAATGAGATTTCCTATCAATTCTCTACTTATTTTACAAGGTGGCAACTACCTTCAAAGATATCCAATGAATAGAAATTCAGGCTGCTTTTAACTAGAAAGCAAAGAAAGGTGTTGCTTTTAACCAAAAAGATTTGAAAGGCATAACAATATCTAAATATAAACTGAAAGTACAAATACTTTAACCATTTCTAGAACTAATGAAATTCTTCAACTAAACTCAAACCATTGCCATAAACATTCATTCAAAGATAAACATTCAACAACAACACAATCTATCAAATGTTCTCAACATCAACATAGATAATCATGGCAAGATATTTAGAATAAAAAAATAAATCCATACACCATAATTCAAAGATTATGCCTGCATGAACTTCAACATATGAGTTTTTTATATTGAAAGATAACTGCAAAAACTTCAAAACATATAAATTTGTTCCAATGAGGAAAATCAAAGTTTTTCCCAAAAGATCCTAACTGCATCAACTAAGCCCATATTTAAAGCATAACCAATTGTCTTTGGTAACAGTTTCTTGAGAATAACCATACCCCATAATAAAAATAGTTTTTAAACTTAAAAGAGCCAAAATTAAAAGAAGTATCATGAAAAGTTAAAAATAACTATGCATCATTTCTTTCCACTTCATCGCCTTCATCTTCCAAAACTTCAACCGCTTCTTGCTCCAACAATTTTTTCTGTATCTCCATCCTTAACCTGTAATCACGATACCTGGTGACAATTGCAAATATATCTTTACTTCTAGGCGTTTTAGTAATCTGTAATTTGGTTCTCTACTTGGCTAAAGCAATATCAAATTCAACCAATGTCTCAGATCTTCTATTCTCTTCAGATTTGTAAGAGTTTAGGTGAATCTACAATCTACTGAGTTTTGAGGACTCCCAAGTTACTGTAGTAGGATCAACTATTTCCTTATTTTATTTCTCCCTGAATTTTAGAGAAACCTCCTTCATATCCATAATCTTTTCATCAAACTCATCAGTAATTTCCACATCCAGATTATGACAACTATCTTTAATCTCCACCAACATTTCAATGTATCACTCAAGTGTTTTCTTAATTTTTCCTACCAGGTTATCATACATATTCAATTTCCACTCCAATGAATCAGACTAGGAAGGGTCCAACTCCTTAGGATCATTCACAATTTGTTCACCGATCATTGTTGCCCAATCCATTGAAATTAATTCTTTCACTTCTTGAAAGAGAACATAGAGGTTGGTCTGCTCTTTCCTGACTTGTTGAAGTTCTATCACCAGTTATTTCCTCTTATTAGTAACCTGAGTGTAGATGTAATACCCCTCCGTTTTGCTTCTTGTGTGTTTGCTTTATGCTATGTTTGGGATGCAACTACTATTATATTGGACACACCTAGTTGTTTGTGTTTTGATCACTACTATTGAGCGATATTGATTATTGTGTGGTGTGGATTATCTGACTATTGTTTCACATGCATTATGGATTATTGATGTTAGTAGAGTTAGCATGAGATATTGTATTACGTGATTTCTGATTATGATGTAATGTCAATCTTGGATGAGTGTATTGGTGAAGAGGACGGTTCGCATCACTTGCTTGTGAGCGCCCTGCGAATCTGTGATTCCTTCTTCACGGTGTGTATTATATACTGGATATACTGTATTATGTTGTTTACTTGGTTGCAGGTTGCAAGTACATGACACCGACTCCACCTGGTTTCACAGGTCTGAGCGTGTCGATCCAACGGTTAAGTTGAAAGGGAGATAGTAACTAGGTAACATGTGTCAGGTCTACACCCTAGCCTTAGTGTGTCGTTCGTTTTGTTTTGTGAGTCGTGTCTACTTGATGTTATATGATTTTATTAAGATGCTTTATTATTCAATCATTATGTTAGAATTATTGTATTGTTGAAAGTAGAGTTTATTTTAATATTAAGTGAAATCTATGCTTAGATGAAGTATATATGTTGATTATGAAATTGTATTAATTAAATTTTAATTTATTTAATTAATTAAATTAATCTTGGAAAAGGTTGAATTTAATTATTAAATAATTAAAATTAATTAATTGAGTTATTGCATTAAATTAAATTAAAAGAATTGAAAGAAAAGTGAAATTGCATTTAGAAATCAATTTGAGGTTTTCGAAAATGGGAAAAGGAAATAAATATCTATTTTCACTTTGCATGCAAAAGGAAACTAGGGTTAGATTAGATATTTTAGTTTTAATATGAATGCATGTTTCAATTTTTAGAGAGGTTTTTTTTGGAAGGATAATTATTTTCGGAGGAATTTGGGAATCTTTGAAGAAATTGCACAAGTAGGGTTTTGAAAAGAATTTTGGATTTTGGAATTGGAATTGGTTGCACTTTAATAAAAAAAAAAATTAGTACACTTTTGTAGCGAATTGAAACTTTCTCTAGGGTTGCGTGGCGGGGCATTACACATGGTATCAGAGCCAAGGTTTAAACACTGGGTGCTCTGGGATTATGATGTACCCATTAAGCTTAGTTGCATAGGTTTTTAAGTGCACTTTGTCTAATACCCTTTTGTGTCTGTGTAGGAGTATGCCTCCTAGACGTGGACGAGGGAGAGGACGTGGACGTGGCCGGGTAGGCGGTCGAGGGGAGAGTCAACATGACTCGCCACCTCATGTGTCACGTATACCAGAGCAGGAGGAGCATCAGGCTTCACAAAATGATCCAAGAGGTGGTGGTAGACAGTTAGATCCTATTAGGGTCGAAGCTGCATGCAAAGCCTTCGAGGAGGCTATGGCATTATTAGGACCGCGACAGGAGGTACCAGTAGGTAACCCTGCGGTTGTGACAGTTACAGCTCAGTCTGATATGTTAGCAGTGAATTATATGAGGGACTTGATTCGATCATAGCCACCTCGATTTGATGGAGTAGGTACCGGTCTTGAGGCCGAAACCTGGTTGATAGGACTTGACTGATATTTCTCCATGCACCCGTTTGATAGTAACACCAAAGCGCGGTGCGCTATTATTCATCTTTGGGGATTTGCAGCCACTTGGTGGAAGCTAGAGGAGTAGAAGCTCCATATAGACATGAGTACATTATCTTGGGAGATTTTTCTTGAGAGATTCAGAGCCTGCTTTCTCTCTGAGCATTGGCGTCAGCGTAGAGGCGACGAGTTCCATGCCATACGTCAGCTAGCCATGACAGTTGATTAGTATGAGAGGAGATTCTACGAACTCAAGCAGTTCGCAGGTATAGGGGATGATGAGGGAATGCTAGTGCAACATTTTATTAGGGGCTTAAACGCCCGTATCAGTGGAGGTGTTCGGGTCTTTGAACCCAAGTCTATGGAGATAGCTGTGGAGAAGGCACGGTTGGTGGAGGAGAACCTAACTATGGCACTGGGAGGTCATACAAGTGTTAGTATTGGTGGTGGTACAGGAGCTGGGACTAGTGCTCGAGGGGGACAGACACAGGGAGCTGTGCCTCCTAAGACTCAGCAAGTATTAGTACAGGGCAGTCAGCAGCAGTCATTTCAGGGGAAACGGAAAGGTTTCCAGCAGGGATAGGGTAATAGGAACTAGAGGCACATGAAGTGTTTCAATGCTGAGCAACCCGCTCAGAGTGCCCAGTCCACTTTTGGAGGTAGTGTACAGCAGTCTAGTGCACCAGCAGGAGGCAGAGGTTATGGTAGAGGCACAGGTTGCTTCTCTTGTGGTCAGCAGGGCCATATTGCTAGGATGTGTCCCAATAAGGGCACGTTAGGATTTATACAGAGACCAGCGACGTCAGAGCCGACAGTGGGAGATGCTGGCAAAGGACATTGTGTGTTCATAGCGGTTGATAACCGCCAGGCAGAGCACCAGGGTACTGTAGTAGAGACCTATGGTGTGTTACTAGGTAAACCTGTTACTATTCTTTTTGATTCAGGAGCATCAGATTCTTTCATTTCGTCATCGATCGTGTCACGTTGCAGACTGGGTGTCGTAAGGCAAGCCGATAGGTGGCAGGTAGAGTTAGCGTCTGGTGCGAAGGTTGCATCACATTCTGTAGTGCTTGACTATAGGTTGGAGATTGGATCGCTTTCCACTACCTTAGATCTTCGGGTTATACCATTGGGATCCTACGATGTTGTGATAGGTATGGATTGGTTAGAGGCTCACCGAGCAGTTATTGATTGTCGATGTAAGTCGATTCAGTGCATTAATGCATCTAGTGGAGAGGTGGATATTATAGGAGTACAGAGACCGATATCTTTGAGGATCATCTCAGCTATGCAATTGAGGAGATGTGTTCATCGTGGATGTCAGTTGTTTGCAGTTACAGTTGAGGATTTGGGTTTAGGAGATGGAGAGGAGAAGGTATCTCTAGATAATCATCCTGTTCTTCAGGAGTTCACTGATGTCTTTCCTGATGACATTCCAGGGATGCCACCGAGGAGAGATATAGATTTTAAGATTGATTTAGTACCTGGATTGGAGCCTATTTCACGAGCACCTTATCGTATGACTACTCAGGAGCTGAAAGAGCTTCGGTTGCAGTTGGAGGAGTTGTTAGAGAAGGGATTTATTCGTCCTAGTGTTTCACCTTGGGGAGCACCTGTCATCTTCGTGAAGAAGAAGGACGGTTCACTTCGGTTGTGCATTGACTACCGGCAGTTGAACAAGGTAACGATCAAGAATCGTTATCCACTTCCCAGGATTGATGACTTGTTTGACCAAGTCAAAGGTGCTACCATCTTTTCAAAGATAGACCTTAAGTCAGGATACCATTAGCTCTGTATTTTTGATGCAGATATACATAAGACAGCGTTTCAGACACGGTATGGTCACTACGAGTTCACTGTGGTACCATTCAGGTTGACGAATGCACCGTCTGTGTTCATGAGTTTGATGAATGGAGTATTCCGCACGTACCTTGATAGGTTTGTTTTTGTGTTTCTTGATGATATATTGATATATTCTAGGATAGTAGAGGAACATGAGGAGCATTTGCGACAGGTTTTGCAGTGTTTGCGAGAAAACCAACTTTACGCCAACTTGTCGAAATGTGAGTTCTTTAAGTCTGAGATCAAGTATCTTGGTCATGTGATCTCAGGAGAGGGAATATCTATGGATCCTTCGAAGATTCAAGCTATTCTTGATTGGCATGCGCCCACAAATGTGGCAGAGATCCGTAGTTTTATGGGGCTTGCAGGATATTACAGGAGGTTTGTGCAGAGTTTTTCCAGGGTAGGTCATCCTATCACTTCTCTTCAGAGGAAAGGGAAGAGGTTTGAATTGTCAGAGTAGTGTGAGTCAGATTTTCAGGTTCTTAAGGATAAGCTGACTAGTGCATCAATTTTAGCGATACCTGATCCCATAGGAGATTTTGTGGTTTGTACAGATGCATCTTTGGAGGGCTTAGGTGCAGTCTTGATGCAGGAGGGACGAGTGATAGCTTATGAGTTGCGTAAACTTAAAGATCATGAACTTAATTATCCCACACATGACCTTGAGTTAGCGGCAGTAGTTCATGCATTGACTAGATGGAGACACTTCTTAGTTGGGCACAAGTTTGAGTTACACAGTGATCATAGGAGTCTGCAGTATATTTTTACTCAACTGAATCTTAACGCTAGATAGAGGCGTTGGATGGAGTTCCTTTGTGAGTATGACTTCGAGGTGAAGTATATTCAAGGGAAAGAGAATGTTGTAGTTGATGCACTCAGTAGACGTAGGCATGAGATTTCTGAGATGACTCTTATGGTAGATTTACAGAGTCGGATTCTTGCTACTCTTCCAGCAGATAGTTGGTACCGGGATGTGAGAGCAGAGATTTAGGCACGTAGACCTCTTGAGGGCAGATTTACAGGATATTCACTTGAGTTAGATGGGTTACTTAGGCATTCCGAGCGTATTTACGTTCCTTCAGTAGGTGACCTTCGATCTTTGGTTTTGACCGAGGCTCATCGTGCGCCTTATTCAGCCCATCCTGGGGTGAAGAAGATGCATGCTGATCTACGCCAGTTGTATTTCTAGCCAGGGATGAAGAGGGATATTGCAGATTTTGTAGCACAGTGTTTGGAGTGTCAGCGAGTGAAGGTTGAACACCAACATCCAGCAGGGCTTCTTCAACCACACCTTGTACCTGAGTGGAAATGGGATATTATCTCACTGGATTTCATTGTTGGTTTACCCAACTCCTCACAACGACATGATGCCATTATGGTGACGGTCGATAGGTTGACGAAGGTTGCACACTTCTCGCCTATGCGTGCTTCCTATAATGCATCATTAGTAGCTCGAGTGTTCATGGAGGATATTGTGAGGTTGCACGGTATTCCGCGTCGGATTACTTCTGACAGGGATCCAGTGTTTACTTCAGCTTTGTGGACATCATTACAGCATGCTATGGGGACACAATTGAACTTTAGTTCAGCATATCACCTTGAGACAGATGGACAGACAAAGAGGGTTAATCAAATCCTCGAAGATATATTACGCATGTATGTCATGGATCAGCAGACACGGTGGGAGGATTATCTTTATCTTGTGGAGTTTGCTTATAATAATAGCTACCAGAGTTCCATAGGCATGGCACCTTTTCAGGACTTGTATGGACGTCCTTGTCGTACTCCTCTTAGTTGGGATCGATTGGAGGAAAGAGTGTTGTTAGGACCTGAGATGTTACAGGATATGGAGCAGCAGGTGGATCGGATTAGAGAGCACTTGGTGGCAGCGCAGGATAGGCAGAAGAAGTATGCAGATGCGCATAGGGTGGATCGTCAGTTTTCTGTTGGCGACAAAGTATTTTTGTGGGTGCGTCCGTGAAAGAGTCCTATCCGATATGGAAAGGGTTCTAAGTTGGCGCCTCACTTTGTCGGACCTTTCGAGATACTCAAAAAGATTGGTCCAGTTGCTTATCGACTTGCTTTGCCGCCCAGTCTTGCACGTATACATGATGTTTTCCATGTTTCAGTTCTTCGACCTTATCATCTGGATGTTACTCATGTCCTTGATTAGGATTCTTTATAGGTAGAGGACGGGTAGCTGGCTTTAGAGCCCGTGGCCATAATGGAACGCAGAACACTCGCTCATCTAGGGCGAGATATTGAGCAGGTCAGAGTACAGTGGGACCCCAGGGATGATACTTCATCCACCTGGGAGGATGCAGTTAGGATGAGGGAGTTATATCCCTACTTGTTTGTAGGCTTCCAGGAGTAAGCCTGGTCTTTGGGGGGGAGAACGTAATACCCCTCCGTTTTGCTTCTTGTGTGTTTGCTTTATGCTATGTTTGGGATGCAGCTACTATTATATTGGACACACCTGGTTGTTTGTGTTTTGATTGCTACTATTGAGCGATATTGATTATTGTGTAATGTGGATTATCTGACTATTGTTTCACATGCATTATGGATTATTGAAGTTAGTAGAGTTAGCATGAGATATTGTATTACGTGATTTCTAATTATGATGTAATGTCAGTCTTGGATGAGTGTATTGGTGAAGAGGACGGTTCGCATCACTCGCTTGCGAGCGCCCTGCGAATCCGTGATTCCTTCTTCACGGTGTGTATTATATACTGGATATACTGTATTATGTTGTTTACTTGGTTGCAGGTTGCAGGTACATGACACCGACTCCACCTGGTTTCATAGGTCTGAGCGTGTCGATCCAACAGTTAAGTTGAAAGGGAGATAGTAACTAGGTAACATGTGTCAGGTCTACACCCTAGCCTTAGTGTGTCATTCGTTCTGTTTTGTGAGTCGTGTCTACTTGGTTTAATGTTATATGATTTTATTAAGATGCTTTATTATTCAATCATTATGTTAGAATTATTGTATTGTTGAAAGTAGAGTTTATTTTAATATTAAGTGAAATCTATGCTTAGATGAAGTATATATGTTGATTATGAAATTGTATTAATTAAATTTTAATTTATTTAATTAATTAAATTAATCTTGGAAAAGGTTGAATTTAATTATTAAATAATTAAAATTAATTAATTGAGTTATTGCATTAAATTAAATTTAAAGAATTGAAAGAAAAGTGAAATTGCATTTAGAAATCAATTTGAGGTTTTCGAAAATGGGAAAAGGAAATAAATATCTATTTTCACTTTGCATGCAAAAGGAAATTAGGGTTAGATTAGATATTTTAGTTTTAATATGAATGCATGTTTCAATTTTTAGAGAGGTTTTTTATGGAAGGATAATTATTTTTGGAGGAATTTGGGAATCTTTGAAGAAATTGCACAAGTAGGGTTTTGAAACGAATTTTGGATTTCGGAATTGGAATTGGTTGCACTTTAATAAAAAAAAAAAATTAGTAGACTTTTGTAGCGAATTGAAACTTCCTCTAGGGTTGCGTGGCGAGGCATTACAGTAGAAGAGTATGGATTTACTGATAAAGAAAATAGCCTCCTGAGATATATTGTCAATCCATTCACTGGCTGCTCTAGAGTAACTCAGATTCTTTTTAATTTGTTGAATGGCAAGGATATCAATACCTTGTACCTGAGAAATTGAGGCTCCATTAGGTGTCGAAGGAGTAACCATGGAAGAGATAAAGTTACCCAAAGCAAGGACTTGAGATTGTAACATCACGAGGCCCCATATCAACATGTGTAATTTTGTAGTCTACCTCTGTTATTTCATCATCACCTAACTCCTTCATAGGATCGACAATTTCTAACACTTGATTTCCAGAGGTAGTGTCAGTCAACATCCTTTACATCCTATGAGCTTTCTTGGGTTTTAAAGAACCTCGAAGTAACTTTGCAACTGTATCTACTTCAACTGTCATAGTGGAAGTATAATTTCTTTTCTTTTCTACTGCCTTTTTCAACCATCTTGGGGAGGCTGCTACTAAACCAAAATCTTTGCTCTGACTAGTAATTTCATGAGGATTACTAGGAGTAATTGGTGAATTCTCAATCAAAGAATTGGGCATCTCACACAACGGAGGAAAGATATTATCTTACACAATCTGCTGGAAAATGGATTCAGAATCTGCAAGCATAGATTTCACTTGACTGGCCTTCTTCTTAGGGGTTAGAGAGGGCATACTATCTTGTTAACATACTGACTTCAACTTAGCCATTTCTTTTGGCTTCTCACCATCACCTCCTAACTATGAATTTGTACTAGAAGATCTAGTAGCTAGTCTCCTCGATGATATACTCACACCAGATGTTGGTGTGGATCCCTGTTCATGCTTTTGCGATGACCTAGGCTCCTGAGCAGAGCCAACAACCTGCCGCCATTTTCCATCCAACCAGTCCTGAGTCCGTTTAAGCACTGGGGCGACACATGCTATCATATCAAAGACCTCATTCTTATTCCAATCAACCTTAGGGTGAGACTTATTGGAAAATTTTTCATATTCAAGATCTATGACCACTGAATCCTCAATCACATCTTTAGGAATTTGGAATGAAAGACCAAAGACCTGTATCTGTCTTAGGGTTAGTCTCTTGTAATATTTTTTCAAGACTTCATTTTCATCAATACAATCCTCCCAGAAGTCCCCGATAGATGGGAGGTGTTGATATGAACTTCCTCCATACAAATTCTGCCTCACAAAACCCTTACTATCAAATTTGGCTCTCATTGACAGATACTGGAGATTATATTCCTTCAAAACTTCTTCAGCTCCCCTAGCCATTTAGTTAGTCTTGCACACAAAAGAAGGAGTCATCAATGGGAAAGCATATCCCTTTTCCCATGCTTGTATAGTTAATATCGACAGTGGCCATTTGTCGACAAACTTCCAAGAATACCAACAAATCTTTAGGATATCTAGGCAGTCTCAATGGGGCTTTCTCAAAACCCCCAATTCTTAGGTAGGAAAACTTATCAAATTGAACATAAAAACTCCAAAACCTTGACACAAGAGAAACTGATTTAGGAGAGAAGCGCATTTCTGAGTTTCCATCTAATTTCCTCACAACCTCCATTGAAAATGCATCATTAACACGATAGAAATCCCTCATTCCAATTGTTTAGTGAACCGTGGATAAAGTTTATACACAGGCATGTCTGGAGTTGGGAACCCTTGCAGTTCCAACCTAGGCCAGAAGGACTCTAACTTGGTACAACATATATCAGACATGAACACATACGAAAAGTAGAAGTCTTGTGGAAATTGATTAATTGCTCATTCAAATGAAAGCAAATAATTTCAGCCCAATTAATAAAAATATTTTCATCATAGATTGTCAAAAGAACCAGCACATCCAATCCTCAAATGATTCAATTTGTGTGCTTCCAACTACATGGTGCAAGAAAGCAATAACATCCACAATTTCCTCTTTGAAAGCATTCTCTTAAGTTTGGGCAGTAGTTGCGACTTACCTTTCTTTTCTAACTTCAACCAGGTTTTAGCCATGGAATTTTTGCACCAGTCTTCATTCATTTTGAAGAAATCTCTAGCCATATCCACAAACATATCTTCCATAGGTTCCCTTTTTGAAATCTTCAACGCGCAAGAAACAACTTCAGTAGAAATCTTTGCAATTATTGTTCCGTCTGCAACTTTAATCTCATGTGTTTATGGAATGTATCTTCTCGAACATGCAGCTATCAGGTCCACACTTAACACAACTTTTGGAAATCCTCCAGCATGAGCTATCCCACTTTCAAGCAACTCTACATCCACCTCAGACCTTTTTTCACTCTCCAGACGTGCCCAAAATTCTTTCAACTTAAAAGGTCCGAGCTCAGTATTCCTCACGTCGAGCCAACAATTCACAATTCTGGACTGCATGAGCTCTCAGTGCATAAAGAATCATGCATACACCAGGAGTAGTTGTAGAAGAAAGAAATGCAACATAAACACCTTGAGAAAATTCCACCACCTCAAGTTATGTCGTAGATAAGACGTGCGTTTGGTGCTACATTAATATGGTACTTTATTTCAATCCTCAAAAAAAGAAAACCCAAATATTTACACACATTTTGAAGACTCTTGACAAGACGTCTCCAAGCTGTACCGTACAAATCTTTAAATGAATTGGCATCACTTCGAAAGAAGCAGAAAACACTATGTCGCCCAGTTGCGGAAAACTGGAAATTTAGAACCAAAGTCAAAAGTTGTGAAGTTTTAGAAACTTCCGACTTTTCGACCACATAAGACAAACCATCCTATCAACACACTTGACATTAGAAAAAGGACCAAGACAGACTATCGGGTAGTTATAAAACTTATGAACCTTGTAACAAGGTTGGGAAACATTGTGCGCCAATGACTTAAGTTAAAAAACTTAAAGAGACCGTGACAAGAGGTTCAAAATCCAATGAATACTATGACGAAGGCAAAGGACTTCAAACCCAGACGAGATGGACTTAATACCTTAGAAAATGACACATTTTTAAATAGACTAGTAAAATGATACCTAAAGGTAACAACTTATATCTCCAAATATCTGTTCCTCCGGATGATTTCTTTGTACATATTTAGGAGTCTTAGGTGCAGGTTCCAGAATCTCCTCTTCATCACGTTGTTCTTTATCTTCCTTTTCTTCTTCTTGTACTTGCCTAAAAATAGGATCATTTGGTTCAACTTCAGTTAGTTCTATTGGTCTATACATAGCTTCATCAACTTTTAAATTAACACTTTCAACTATTTTCCTCAGTCTTTTATTGAAGCATCTATATGCCTTGCTATTGTTTGAATATCCAAGAAAAATTCCTTCATCACATCTAGCATCAAACTTTCCAAGATTCTCATCATCTCTTTTAATGTAATATCTGCTTCCAAACACTTTAAATTATTTAACAGTAGGAGTCTTACCAGTCCATAACTCATAAGGATTCTTAGTGCTGTTACCTCTAATATGAACTCTGTTAAGAATGTAAATAGCAGTGTGGATTGCTTCTCTCCAATACACATCAGGAACATTTTATTCTTTCATCATAGTTATGGCAGCCTCTTGAACAGTTTGGTTCTTTCTTTCCACAACCTCATTCTTTTGAGGGGTTCTAGGGGCAGAATAATGTCTCTTCATGCCATGTTCTTCACAAAATGCATTAAACTCACCATAAGTGAATTCTCCACCTCTATCGAACCTTAAACATTTGATTCTCAGGTTTACCTAATTCTCTACTCTTGCCTTGAACACTTTGAATCTATAAAGATCCCGAGCTTTCTCTCTAAGAAAAGTAACCCATGTCATCCTAGAGTAATCATCAATCAAGAGCATAAAATACCTGTCACCATTAAGGATTCCTATTCTTGTAGGACCAAAAAGGTCTGTATGAATCAATTCCAACATTCTGGTAGATGATTGTTCTTTTCCTTTAAAACTGCTTCTTGTTTGTTTTCCCAACTGACAACTTTTGCAAATTGAATTTGAAGGCTTTGTGATTCTAGGAAGATCTCTGACAACTTATTTTGAATTGATCTTGACTAGATTGTCAAAATTTACATGTCCCATCCTCCGGTGCCACAACCAACTTTCATTAATCTATGAAACAAAACACTGACTATCACCACTCTTAAGATGATAGATGTTTCCATGAGTTCTTCTTCCTGCTGCTACCATAGTTCTGGATCCCTTTCAAATCTCATAAGTGTTATCCTGAAACACAAGCTTAAATCCTTTGCTACACATTTTCCCAACACTCAAAATATTATGCCTTAAACCCTTAACATAATAGACATCATCAGTACTATGTTTTCCATCAAAAATAATTGTTCCTTTCCCAACAATCTTAGCACCGAAATCATCTCCAAACATAACTATTCCTCCATCATGCTTTTCAAGTTTAGTGAACTTATGTTTATCTCTAGTCATGTGATTTGAACATCTACTGTCAATTACCCAATAGTCTTCATCCTGTCTAGCATGAAAAGCAATCACCAGAGTAGCTTTCATCTCATCCTTCTTACTCTCTGGACCAGATTCCCTTGCACATCTTCCATGGTTAGAAAATACAACTTTACTTTCTAGGGCTAGAAATAAACATTCATCTTTATCTTCCTCAAAGTCAAACTCAACATTAGAAATTCCTGCATCTTCTTTAACATAATACAATTTCTTGAACTTCCTATCCTTTTTGTCTTTATAGTTGTTATTATCTTTATTCTTCTTGTGTGTAACTCTATTTGGACATCTTGAGGCATAATGACCAATATTTTCACAATTGAAACATTTAAAGGGCAACATACCTTTATATTTACCAGTTCCTTTCTTCAATTTCCTTGTGAAGTTTGCTTCTAACTCTTATGAACTATGATCATCTGAGTCATCTCCTATCTTCATTTCTTTAAAGGCTGTTCCAGCTTTCTCCTTTTCTCTTGCAAATTTTCTCATCTCGAATGTAGTCAAGATGCCAAATATGTGCTCCTTATTAAATGCCTTTGGATCATATGATTCTTCAATAGTAGAGACCTTGTCACTATAATTCTCTGGTAGGGTCATCAAGATCTTCTCAATTACATGTTCATCTGACATGGTACCACCTTGATTCTTGATCTCATTTGCTACAAGTTCAACTCTCTGATAATAGCTTGTAATATCTTCACCCTCTTCCATTCTCAAGCTCTCAAATTTGCGCTTAGCTCTTAGCTTCCTTGAAAATTTTACTCTATTATTTCCTTCATAAATATCTTTCAATTTTTCTTAGACTTCATAAGCAGTGCCTAAAGAAATAACTTATGTCCTTTCAGTTTTAGATAGAGCACTGAAGATAGCATACCTTGCCTTTTCATTCTCCTCATAAGCAGCGATATCATTTGCAGAGGAAGGAACAACTGATGGTTCAACATAATTTGTTTCCATAGCTTTCTAGGTCTTGAAACCAAGAGAGACCAGATAACCTCTCATTCGCTCTTTCTAGTCACTATAATCAACTCCATCAAAAATAGGGATTTGCAACTTGTGCACCATCTGATCTACCTCAAGTGGTTAAGTTTTTCACCGAGGAACCAGAGCTCTGATACCAATTATTGAAATGCACAAGACAAATGATAGGGGGGGTGAATCAATTGTATCAAATTACTTTACTGCTAACCTTAATCAATTCCACTTTAACTCAATCTGTTATTAAGTGTAATCATGAAATGGAAACAACAGAAAACAAACACCAGAGTCACCAGATTTACATGGAAAACCTAATGAGGGAAAAACCACAGTGAGGATTAGCTCACAATATAGTAATAATGCAATATCAGATACAAAGGCTCACTATCAAAGGGCTCACTACGCAAATACAAAAACTCACTGCCTACAATAGGAATCACTGTCTAGAAGGAGGCTCATTGCCTACAGATAAATAAAAGATAAATAAAGATCCACCACAATAGGTTCCACACATTCACAACTTGATCAAAATATTGCAGACACCATCACCTCACTACTTTCAAGAATCTAACACATCAAAGTACTACTACCTTGATTAGATCTTACACACTCTTCTTTCACACTTGTTCACATTTCACTTCCTTGTCTCACAATTCGCAACATCTTGACTTGCTTTAATACCATCTTCACCCCTAGAAACATTCTCCAAGGTCGGCTATACATCCTTCAATTTACAAATTCAAATTAGGTCGGCTACTCAACATTCCCACAGTGGATAAGAATGAGAGAGGGCCAATTACACATTTAATTAGAACCCAAACAACATCTTGGATCAATCACACACTTCCTTAATTCGATGCAAGATCTTTATGTAACGTGTAGACACTAGGTCGACCAAACCTAATGAAAACACCAATGATCTTTGAAGTACATGCATCTCCAACAATATGATCACACATGGATCATCCAACACACTTCATCAGACATTTCAACAACTCTAAGAGACCTTCAGGTACATTCACAACAACTGCAATAATCTTCATGCATAGAACATTCTTCAACAGTCCAACCAAACCAACCAGTAACACATAGGAGCTTTGGAGCAAGTCTTCCAGAGCACCAAATCACAAGCACATTTGCCAAAATACTACGAACATCAGTATAAACCATCTCCCAAATCTGCAAGACCTGAAACAAACCACCAGAAGATTGCAGAGAATTTTTTTTTCTCCCAGGCCCTAAACAAATAGTTTTTCTAGTCTGGTTCACACATCGGTGAACATATCTTTCATTCTCCATTGACCTAGAAGCTAAAACTTAGGATATATTATCCTTTGAAGCTCATGAAAAATACCATAGATTCGCACAAGCATAGGATCAACATAGAAGAAATGCAGAGCACAATACCAAAGCACACTTAAAACACACACTCAACACAACTTTCTTTATTTCTTAATTTTCTCAAAAGCACTTGGAAAAAACACAATTGCAACTTCATAAATATAGCTCCATGTAATCTAAACACTTCTACAATATCTCAACTATACAAGTACCATCTACAATCATATTGAACTGTGTTGACATCAATGACAACATTAATGACAACACCACCAAACACATTCATACTTACAACAAAAACCTTTAGGAGGGTTGCTTTTAATATCATAGAGACTAACAATAACATATTTTGGTTAAAATTTATGGGGGTCTTTGAGGTCTTGAGTTGTAGGTTTGGAGTTTTGGACTTCATCTCAAGGGTGAGATTTTTGGGTAGACATTTTCAAATTCCCTTTAGTAAGAAGTTTTGCAGACTTATTAGCAAGAGGGTTCAGGGGGTTCTCTCAACAAATTTTTTCAAGTGGAGGTTCCTTGGCAAGACAAGACCTAATAGGCTTAGGGGGGTAGAGGGCTAGGTGGAGATGATAAATCCTTAAGATGAGCCCCTGGTAGAGCGGGATAGGCAGGTTGTCAGGATTTTTGGCCACCATATCTAGGGCTTCTTTCACCAACATTTCCAAGGAATAAAGAAAATAAAAATGGAAGCTAATGGTCACCTTGTTCCTAAAATGATTTAGTAGGGGAAGGTGGTAGAAGTAATAACACTTAAATCACCCTTTCAAAGTATTATATTTCATCAACATAAAACATAACTTATCCCAAGGGTGAGGAAGGTTGTCCCTATCATAGCCAACTTGTAGCTTACTTAGAGTTTCCCCCTTCTTGAAAAATAGATTCACGTTTTGCATGTCCAACACCTTTCTATTTATTTTAAGATTTTGGTCATTACATAAAAGTCCCATCAGTAGGACAATAACATCTTCGCTCACCTCAAAAGATATGCCACCCATTTTAACGCTCCTCTTGTTCCAAGCACTCACAAAACTATATAGAAATATTTTCATCATGCCCGCTAAGGATCTCCAAGAACGATGCAAAACCACCTTTGACACAAATATGCCAAAGTATCAGGTCATTTATAAAATCCTCATAAGATTGAGGCTTCGTCCGCACACAATCACCTCCCATAATCCAAGAAATTCTCAATTGAATATATTGTAGATATTAGGGAATGTTGCCAAATCTGGGAGTTGGGCAAGCAAGGATAGTGGGGTTTCTCAAAATGGGAGGAGATTTCAAAAAATAGTCTTTGATATAATTGATAAAAATGATAGAAATTGCATTAATTGATTAATCATACCTAGGATAATGGGAATCCTCGGGTGAAGGAAAACCATCAACTCATTTTCCAACCACATCTTTTCAACATCATATTTATATGGGATAATAAAACCCCTCATTCCATTAGTCTTTTTCTAGTGCTCGAAGAGATTGAAGCACACTTTAGAATTATAATTAATTATCTCGGTAATAGGCGAACTCCTATTCATGAGATATTTATTCATGCACTTCAAATCCCAATCAATGCTGATATGGTCATGATAAATATATTAGCCTTAACCATCTCATCATTCCAACTCCCAACAATCGCCAACATTACACACAAAGAATGATCTATTATGAGCAACCATAAGGTCCAAAGATAACCCTTGCATATCATACTGTTATGCCTTGCATAACCATCCCATTTTGTTTTGATCAAAATAGGTCCCCCTTTTTGTTTGTTTGCCCTTAGTGTTCGTGTTTGGGTCTTAGGAGTTGGTCTTTTTCCTCCTAAGTTTTGTTTCTTTTGTTTTTGTAGGTTCGGAACGAGGACCGAAACTAGACTTGGAACTTTTGACAAAGTTCCTAGTCCAGTTGTCGTTTCGGTCCTGACTCTGTTTCTTGCCTTGTTCGATTCTTTGTTGTTTTGCTATCTTGAGCTCTGTTCTATCTTTTTGATATTTATTTACACCCCCAAACATTAGATTAATTTGTATTATGTAGTTTGTACCCTTTACCAGTAGGCCCCTTGAACATTATAGTTGCATAGGCCACTGAACAACATCAACATAGTTGGGAACCAACTATAGAGACCTTGGAAGATAGGTGGCTACAAGTTATTTATATTTTTCAAGAGAAATAGAGTAGAAATATTATGTTTTAACGTTGTTGTGTTATATTGACCATCCACAAAACTGGCGCTAGAAGGAGGGCCTGAAGGAACAAACTGGAGAAAATTAGGTCATTTTCACTAGAAAGGTTCGGAAGAGTTCTCATATCCACTACAAAACCCACCCATTCCTTGAACTCCGAACACCTACTAGACCCAGAACTCGTAGGGCTTTAACACCACCACCTACTCCACTTGGATTTCCACCAATAGCACAACTGGCACAACCAAATCCACCGCTACCCATGGAATTATTTGCAAATAATCCTTCGCCATTAGGAACCATTCCTGGTGGAATTCATGAGATGCCTAAGAATCCTGAGAAATTCTATCCTAGGTACTCCCACAGAGAATCACGAAGTGCTGAAGAGCACATACATGCATTTAAGGATGCTTGTACATGGGCTCAAATAGCCCACCATGATGTTGCATGCAGGTTGTTTCCCTATTCATTGGGGGATATGGCTTATAATTGGTATTTTCAACTTACCCATTGGATCTATCCTGAGTTGGACAAACCTAGAAGATGCTTTTATTGATTAGTTTTGGGTCTACGTAGACCCAACTATCTTATATCACCAATTTTCCATGATTAGAAAGGAATCACATGAGCCATTTCCCCTCTTTAATACTCGTTTCCAAAAGATGTACAAACGATTGCAAGATCCTTATCTAGTGGCTGAAAATATCGCCATCAAATCCTACCTGAAAGCCATAGACCTGTTGATTGGTTTATTTATACAGAGAACCTATCTTGCGGAAGATATTGATTCAATGTCTAAAGTGTATCACCTCTCCATTAAATTACAACAACAAATAAGTTCACAATCCGGTAGCCTCAGAGGAGTTCTTTCTCCCTTGGGATACCCTTTGATGCCTAATCCAAATCCACTATTTAATACAGTCCCAGGGATGTTCCACTCTACTTATGGATCTTTAGTTGAGTTATAAACTCCTTCCCCACAACCTTGGGTTAATGGTGGGATTCTAGATCCATCCCAACAGGCTCACAACCCACATAATAATACCAAAGGATCTAATTCTGCAAATCACTCACCCGCTGTAAATCTTGCAGAAAGTGAGCGCACCACTCAGTTGAGTTCAGAGGTAGAAAATTTGAAGAAAAATTTATCTCAGGTGACTAATGAAATGACTCAACTTAAACTAAACCCCTTCCAAGGCCAAAATAAAAATCAGGGAAACCAAAATCAAGGTTACCAAAATCAAGGTTATCAAAACCAAAGAGGGTTTCCCAATCAAAACAATTATTCCAATTAGAATGCCAATCAAAACTAGAGGAATTTTCAAGGTAAAAACTTCCCCAATCAAAATTATCAGAATCAAAATAGGGGATATAATCAGAGATCAAATAATAATAGGCATTGGAATACTGGACCAAACAATGGGGGAGTATCCCACAATTATCAATCCAATGAGGACAAGCCTCACACTACAAATGTTACAAATTTGAATCTCATGATGAACTGGTGCAGGTTACATGACACTACTTTACATTCTGAAGTTAATTGCCCTGAAATGGAAAAGGTTGTTAAAATAGCACAAGCTGACTCTCACCCGCCATAAGGAAATCCCAACCAAGGTAGTGGGCCAGTGGACAAAATTATGACTTTTGAGACCATAGATGAATGATATCAGTTTACCATGTAGGGAGAGAATGAACCGGAGGAAGATACATATGATGATCAGGCCTTTCAAACCAAGGGAGGCCATTCCTAACAAGACGCCATTTACTACATCCACCCCTCCTAACACTATGGTTCCTCTGAAGTAGAATGTTGACAACAATCCACCTCCACTAAAGGGACCACCCAATTCACAAAACAAAGGTAACTCCGCTTTTGTTACTTGGTTTCCGATGAAGACAGATATAGAATTTGATTTCATTTCAAAAATGCAGAAACATAGGACCTCTCTGTTATTTTTTGACATTCTGAGATGGTGTCCCGCCTAGCGTGATATTGAATTGAAAGCTTTGGAGGAGACAGATAAGTCAAAAGGAAATAATAAGGCGACTCCAACCACTAACATGAACGTAGCCCTATACAGAGGTAAGACACGGACGCCCCCATTTATTTTGAGCCTAAGAATCTATGGAAATAATCTACACAACTGTCTCCTAGATTCCGGAGCCTCAAGTAATGTCATGCCCTTCTCTATTTGTAAAAAGTTGGGTTTAAGTCCGGTTCAGACTCACAAAAAGGTGATACAATTAGATAAAACTGAGGTTAATGTTGTAGGTGAACTAAAAAATGTGCATGTCCAGATTGGATCATACCCACGAATTCAAACATATATAGATATTCAGGTAGTTGATATCCCTGAAACATACGACATGTTGCTCGACCGAGACTTAATGAAAAGTATTGGGGGTTATATTTCCCTGGATTTCTCACACATGTGGCTCCCATGGAAAGGGGTGGCAACCCAGATTAGGATAGAAAGTGAACCTCGGTTAAAACATATGATCACAAAATATGATTTTCCTAACGAGGTAGCATATTTTGAAATTGAGATGGGAGTGTATAGGAGAGAAGAAGAAATTTTGACCTTTTCAATGGTCAACCCTGAACACAGCCTCTGGAACACAGTGATGATATGACCACTGTTAATCACCAAGTTCTAATGAGAAAATTACAATAAGACAGACTGGTTTTAGGGGATGATGTTGATTTATGGAGTCTGTTACTGCTAAACTGGGGTAGGATCCATTACCAAAGTCATTTTGAGTTGACGTGTCAACCTTGTATAAATATCCTAAATCATGTCTATCACTTGAGAGACACTTGTGAACACCACCCCAGAACATCTCAGAGTTAGTTCCCATTTGAGGCTAGAAATGTGACTATTCTAACAAGGAACGATCATACCCAGGACAAAGTCACTCCCCAGGTTGTACAGACTGAGGTTTTATTGTCTGATTCATGGGATGACACTGAAGAATCTCAGAAGATGATCAACACACCTGCCCTTGCTAATCTTCCAATCCCTGAGGGATTGCTCAAAAAGATGACCAATTTTTAGAGTATTGATCAAAGTGAAGTGCAGGGAATAGTTCCTACACAAGTTTCAAATTTGAGTAAAGTACCCGATTAACATCATTTGCACCAGACTCCTGAGCCTGATGTGCTGAACCAGTCCGAGCCGCCATTTATTCCTCACAAACAAACACCCACGACTCAACCTAAGAAGAAAACCCTAGTCTCAGACCAACTTTGGACCCTTAAATTTGATGGCTCTAAGTCTAAAACAAGGAGCAAAGCTAGAGTTGAATTAACAAACCCGAAAGGGAAAACATATTTTGCTTCTTACAGGTTGCAGTTTGGCTGCACTAATAACGTCACAGAATATGAAGCACTTGCTAGAGGACTGATGTTTGCGCATCAGAAGAAGATCACGACTCTAACAGTCATGGGAGACTCTGAGGTAATTATTAAACAAGTTCACAACCAATATACATGTCATAATAAGAGGTTGGCTACATACAAGAACAAGGTATGGAATCTGATAGAAGATTTCGATGCTTTTGGAATCAAATTGATTCCCAGAGAAGATAACTAGATTGCAGATGCCTTGGCTATTGCTGCGAGTAGTTTGGAGCCCATGCAAGATTCCAAACTAAAAATATTCTCCGTGGAGTTAGTGTCCATCCCTGCTGTTCTTGATAACGTTCAAAATTTCCAAGTGTTTGATGATGATCAACATATTCTCGCTTTCCTCGTAAGTTCAAAGGTATTTGAAGGTTAGATCATTGATGAATTTGACTAAGATCAGGGGGATTGGGATCCAAAAAATTGTGATGCATAAGGCATAATGAACTTGAAATCCAACATCATTCCCAAGGGAATGGTAGCATTGGAGAGAATCTTTGATTCTGATCCTCGAGCTCATGAGAAAGTCCCTGTAGAGGCTGAATGAGGGAAGTATGAGTCATATAACTTAGTAGACTCAGGGCCAGAGAAGAACATTTTTATCGGTAAAACCTGTCCCAAGGAAATCAAAGACAAAATCTTAGGAGTATTGAAAAGAGACATCACAACAATAACCTGGGGATATGAAGACCTGAAGAATTTTGACACTTTAGTGATCAGACACACCATCCCATTGAAACATGAAGCAAAGCCATTCCGACAGAAGCAACACCTAGTCAATGCTCTCATCAAACCTTTGATTTTTAAAGAGGTATTGAAGTTACTGTCAGCAAGGATAATTTTTCCAGTAAAGCATTCAACCTAGGTTGCTAACCCGGTCCTTGTTCACAAGAAGAGTGGAGAAATCAGACTATGTGTAGACTTCACGAATCTGAATAAAGCTTATGAGAAAGAAAATTATTCGCTCCCTTCCCTCGACGAGGTGCTGCAAATAGTAAATGGTTCACAGATGATGTCATTCCTTGATGGATATTCAGGATACAATCAGGTGTTGGTCAACCATGAAGATAGAATGAAAACTTCCTTCACTACCAAGTGGGGGACATTTGCTTATCGAAGGATGCCATTTGGTCTTATCAATGTTGAGCCACCTTTCAATGAGTGATGGGTGTGGAATTCAAGGATTTAGTAGGTAAGTGTATTATTATATATGGATGATTTGGCTGTGTTTTCAAAGAATAGAGAAAACCATGTTGCAGATCTATCAAGGGTCCTCCGAAAGTGCATAAGTTATGGAGTCTCCCTCAATCTAAAAAAGTGTGTGTTCGAAGTTTCAGAAGGAAAATTACTAGGCCACATAATATCAGAGAAAGGAATCTCAATCGACCCTGATCGAGTGGAATCCATTCTCAAGTTGACAATGCTAGGTAGTAAGAAGGAAATGAGATATTTCTTTGGAAAGATAAATTTTGTAAGGAAATTTATAATCGGGTTTGTGGAGATCATCAAACCCCTGAATGAAATGATGAAAAATGATGCAAAGATTGAATGGAGCAACGAGGCCAAGGCCGCCTTCACGCAAATCAAACAGTCTATTACAAAAGTGCATGTTCTGACTAGTCCTAATTACTCACTTCCTTTTTATATTTATTCTTTCACATTTGATCATTCATGCGTTGATGTCTTGACACAATGAAAAGGCGAGGGAGACGGAAGACCTATCGCTTTCATGAGCTCTCCATTCAAGAATGTTGAAGTCAAGTATCCGCCTTTAGAAAATCAGGCTTTCACGCTGGTACGAGTTGTTAATAAGTTTTGACACTATATCCTCCGCAGTCAGGTTACAACCATAGTTCCTGACCTTGCTGTAAAGTCTCTTCTGATGCAGAGTGAATTGGGAGAAAGGAGAGGTAAGTGGATGGCCATTATACAAGAGTACGACCTTGAGATACATCCAATGAAGTTGGTGCAAGGACAAGGCCTTTCCAAGACCATAACAGATGTAGATCCTAATATTACATGCCAATAGTATACAGTGCAATCGTTCACAAATGACCCTTGGTATGCAAACTTGATTTCTTTATTGTTGAATAATAAGTGTCCTAATGGAATGAATGCTACACAAAAGAGAGCATCGAGACTTAAAAGTGCTCACTACATGATCAAAGGAGGAGTTTTGTTCAAAAATAATTTTGAGGGTATCTATCTACGCTGTTTAAATCAGCACCAAGCAAAACATGCCATTTGTGGACTTTCATGGTAGATATGGTGCTGGGCATAGTTCTACCGATGCTTTAGCACACCAAATTTTAAGATTAGGATTTTATTAGCCTCATGTGTTTCAAGACGCCCACCAACACGTCAGGACATGTCACACATGTCAATCATCAACATCAAGAGAACACAATCCAACGATTCCCTTGCAACCTGTCTATGAGGTAAGACCATTCATCCAATGGGAATTAGATTTTGTTGGGGTGATTAATTTGAATTCGTCGGTAGGTCACAAGTTCATTTTGACTACGATGGATTATTGCACACGCTGTACTGAGGCACAAGCTTGTAAAAACTGCACCACTGATGTCGTGATCAAGTTCCTTGATGATTATATCATTACCAGGTTTGGAGTACCATTTGATCTAGTATGTGATAATGGCCCTGCTTTTTCTTCTGCTTAGTTTATTCAATGTGAATTTGAACACAAAATTGTTTTAAAGTATTCCTCTAATTATTATCCACAGGGGAATGGGGTAGTAGAGTCTACCAATAAGATTGCTAGAATTTATTAAGAAGTTGTTAGAGAGTAATCCTAGGGATTGGCACACACAACTGAGATTTTCCTTGTGGGAAAATATGAATAGAATCAAAGTCGCCTTAGGGAACTCACCATTTAAATTAGTCTATAGCTAAGACCCAGTCTTTCCTATCCACCTACAGATACCCGTTCTGTGTTTCATGTAGGAATTCTATTCCCAAGATGATATGATAGAAGCCCGGTTAGCTAATTTACTCAGCTTGGAAGAACAAAGAGATAATGCTTTACAATAGTTTTCTAAACATTAGGCTGTTATCAAATACTAGTTTGACAAAAGAGCCAAAATCAAAGGTTTTATAATATCAGACATTGTAATGTTATGGGACAAAGCCTGAGAAAAGAAGGGTGACCACCAAAAGTTTGATCGGCTTTGGTTGGGCCAATATCAGATAGCTGAAATCCTTGGTGAGAATGCTTTCCGGTTAAGTACTTTGACAAGAGAACCTGTTCCCTTGCCAATCAATGGATAGTTTCTCAAACACTATTTTGGCCCATGAGGGTCTGATCTTTTGATTGATTGTATATATGTAATTAGTTGTTTCTTATTTTTGGTTTGTTTGTTTGTTATTTGTGTTTCTTTGTCTTGGTTGTTGTCGTCTTTCTTTGTCTTGTTTTGTTTCTGGGGGCCTTCATTTTCTCCATTTCAGAGTGATGGGTGAAGTTATTTAAATCATATTGAAGGTACTAGGAGAGAAATTGATTTAGGTGTTTTCAGGCATGTACATTGGGCTCTTTCGTTTTGAAACTTGTGCTTTATTGATATTCCAATGAGAGTTTGAAAGGTTAGTAAAAAACAGGTATATTGTAAGTAATCTCATAAGCCACGGTTGAATTTGTCACAAATTATATAGACTCATCTGATGTCATAAAGAATTATTTGTCTTAGGGTGACTGTATTCACGATTCAGGTGAAAAATCTGAGTCTTAACACTGTCATGATGTCCACCGTAGTTCTAAACCCACTGTTTAAATGACTATGTTTAAAGTATTGAGGAAAGAAGATAAAATGATTGATCTAATACAAACTAAAAAAAGAGAGAAGAAAGAGAAATATTGAAGAATGGAAAACTCAATATAATAAAGGTAATTCGAGTATCTCTACTAGGGCTATGGACGCCTGGCTGGCAGTAGAGAAATACTTTAAGAGAACTAGAGGTATCTCCATCGGGGCTATGGACACCTAGCTGGCAACAAAGCAATGCCTAGGATATCATTACACGATAGTTACAACGGCTCAACTCACATAGCTTGAATCTTAATACATTCACTCAACGATAGATAGGTTCTTTATAGAAAAGGATGCACCATACATGTACACACTCAGATTCAAAGTTTTTTTTGTTGATTTACATTTGAGATTCCAGCTCAACCTTGTTTGCTGTAATTGATCATACTTGAGTTAAAATATTTCTAAACCATAGGTTCTAGGTGACTGAATTCTTCATTGTCTTGGAAATGGGTAAACCATTTCCCCAGCCAAGTTGCCAATTGTTATGTCTTGTATAACCATCCCATTTTCTTTAATCAAATGGGTCCCCCTTTTTGTTTGTTTGTCCTTAGTGTTCATGTTTGGATCTTAGGAGTTGGTCTTTTTCCTCCTAAAATTTTGTTTTTTTGTTTTTGTGGGTTCAGAACGCGGGTCGAAACCGAACTTGGAACTTTTGAAAATGTTCCTGGTCCAATTCCCGTTCCGGTCCCGACTCCGTTTCTTGCCTTGTTCGGTTCTTTGTTCTTTTGCTATCTTGATCTTTGTTCTATCTTTTTGACGTCTATTTACACCCCCAAACGTTAGATTAATTTGTATTATACAATTTGTACCCTTTACTAGTAGGCCCCTCGAACATTATAGTTGGATAGGCCACTGAACAACATCAACATAGTTGGGAACCAACTATAGAGACTTTGGAAGATAGGTGGCTATAGGTTATTTATCTTTTTCAGGAGAAATAGAGTAGAAATATTCTGTTTTAACGTTGCTATGTTATATTGACCATCAACACATACCACTCAAATCCATTCTCATCAAACTCATCATTATCCCATATGTCACACTAACCATTAGGAGGGGATTTGAACCAATTGTTAAAACATATAATATATAAATATATATTCAAAAAATTAATAATATTATAGGCCCTCCACATTAGGAATATTTTTATTGAGTTGCTCCTCCAAGAGGAGTTTTCTATTACTTTTCGGGAGAGTAAAGTTGTTTCTCCAACATCTAAGGGAGCCCAACATTGTTCCTAGATTGGCCATAACATTGACCACTATATTACCTTCTCTATAAGTATGGGATAAAACATAGTCATCAAAATCCAATTGAAGTTTTTGTATATCATTAATGATGTCGTTGATAGTCCAATCCACCTTCACCTTTTATTTCAGAACATCTAAGACTATTGAAGTTGGGAAAAATAAACTCCACAAATCCAAAGGGTCACTTGCAATCAAACACTTGTCATAGAAAGAGAGAATAACAAAGCCATCGAGGCCAAGAGCTATTGATCCAAAAAAGCATGAATCATTATGAATGTGCATCTTAATGATTATACAATAAACGATCCTTCTAAAAGGATAATTAATCTAGAAATCCCAGGTGAGGATAAAACAAGATCATGACATATGTCCACATACTATGACATGAAACATAAAAAGAACATGACCTAAGTTAGGAAAAATCAACTCCACAGCTCCCAAGGATCACTTGCAATCAAACACCTGTCACAAAAAGAGAGAATAACAAAGCTATGGAGTCCAAGAGCTATTGATCCAAAAAAACATGAATCATTATGAATGTGCATCTTAATGATTATACAATAAAGAATCCTTATAAAAGGATAATTAACCTAGAAACCCTAGGTGAGGATAAAACAAGATCATGAAATGTGTCTTCATCCTATGACACGAGACATAAAAAGAACATGACCTAAGTAAGCTTAAATAATTAGATGAAAAATAACCTAATTATTAAATAAATAATTAATTAGGAAATAATTTTTACTCTAACACCCCCTTAAGTGAAACTTAGGAAGAAGCTCAAAACCTCTAAAGATGAATGTATGATGGGTCTCGACAAACAAGGCCTGGTGAGGTACACATATACAAACAATCAAATCTCTCACAATCGGAGAAAAGGGGAAAAACTTTGTGGGAGAAAACTCCTCTCCAAAAGAGAGAAATACAAGTGAAGGAATGAAGAAGCCTCAAAAATAGAGTGAAGGAGTGAAAAGACTCCAAACCAATGTCCCAAAAGAATGGGAACAAAAAATGAAGATGAGGAAAACTGTTGAAGCATGAATAAGTTGCAAACTTTGTCGAAGAATGATTGCTATAATGATGAAAGAAGAACCTCCTCTAAAAAAAATGATGATCATGATCAAGAAGACGAGAATCTACATGAGTGCCCTTAACGACACTACTCAAATCAAATGGAAAACAAAGGAAAAACATTTGGAGCTCGAAGATACAAATGACACATGTACCAAAATTCTAAAGAAGTGATCAAGTAAAAAATAGGTCACCTCCAGAAAATAGGAATGCAAGAGTGTCTATATGGTAAATGCTCCATCTCACCAAAATGCATGGGTAACCAACCACTATATCCACCAGTACATAGGAACAAATTGTTATATTTGTGAATAACACGAGACATAGGATCAAAAAATGAATAAAACACCTACTCAAGAGCTCTACGAAACAAATATTTGCTATTCCTCAAAAAGAAAATACTTACAAAATGAATAATATAGAGAATGAATGCTTTATAAGAGCAACCCTAATGATAAAGGGATTAGATCATGGCAAGTGTCAACATCCTATATAGTTAACATAAACAAAGCATTGAGTTAACTAATAAAGCAATCCTAAGTTTAGCTTAAGTGTATGAGAATTGGAATAATAATCAATTAAAGATTAATTAATTATTCTCTAATACATGATAACTCCAATACCCCCCATAAGTGTAGCTTTAGGGAGTGGCTAAAAAAATCTAAAAACCAATGCATAAAAAGAAAATAAAGCATGAATGAGTTCCGATAACTATGCTTAATGAGGTACCTAGTACAACTAAAGATCTCTAAAAATCAGAGAAATAGAGAAAACCTCATAGGAAAAACTCCACTCCAAAAAGAGATGAAAGCATGTAAAAAAATATATGAAGGAATGCCTCATGAAGACCCCCAAGGATAAATTCCTTCACCCCAAGCATCGATTGCAGTTGAAGATAGCAAGGTGATGCCAAAGGTTTCATGAAGATGTTTGCAACTTGCTCCTCTATAGGCATGTACTCCAAGGTGAGAAAACCATTCATAATCAACTGTCGTATGAAGTGAATGTGGATCTCTATGTGCTTAGTATGCTGATGCTCCACTGGATTGCGAGAAATGTGGATGACACTTTGATTGTCGCGCCAAAGAATAGTGGGACTATCAGGAGGAAAACCAAACTCAGTCAAAGATTGTCAAAATCACAAAACATCCTGGCTGGCCAAAACTACTATACGATACTCAACCTCTGCAGATGATAATGCAATAGAAAATTTCTTCTTGCAAGACCATGTAATGGGGCCCGAATGAAGTCAAAAAACAAAGCCAAAAGTGGACTTCTTGTCATTGAAATCACCAGCCCAATCTGAGTCAGTGAAGCCAATAATCTGAGGAAAACCTTATGTATAGTGAATACCATAATGTGAGGTGCCCTGAATATATCTCAAAATTCATTTGGAAGCTTGCCAATGAATCTCATGTTGATCATGTGAGAATCAAGAGACAAGGCCAACCACAAATGAAAGATCAGGACATGAATGTGTCAAGTACAAAAGACTATCAATCAATTACCTATATAATGTAGCATCTACTAAAGGAGTAGTACAAGTGGAAGACAATACAACACTTGAGTGGAATGGTGTGGGGGAAGGTTTGCAATCAAGCATGCCAAATCTCTAAAGCATTCAAGAGCATACTTCTATTGAAATATGGAAATCCCATCTGAAGATTGAATAACTTCTAAACCAAGAAAGTAGTGCAGAAGGCTGAGATCTGCCATCTTAAACTGCTCCATCAAAGCTCATTGGACATTCTGGATCATGGATGATGAACCGCTTGCAAGGATCAAATCATCCACATATAGCACAAGGATCAAACAATCACCTCCTATCTTTGAATGTAAACTATGGGATCAAAATGACATCATGTGAAGGCAAAAGAAAGCAAAAAAGTGTCCATCTTCTCATACCAAGCTCGAGGGACCTGTTTGAGACCATATATAGTGAACAAAAAAGTTTATTAATTAGTGAAGAGTCCTTAATAAAACCATTTGGCTGCTCCATATAAATATCCTCATGAAGATCACCGTGAAGGAAGGAACTCTTCACATCCATTTGAAAAATTGACCATCCCTGTGAAGTTGCAAGGGAAAGTACAAGGTGAATATAATTCATCTTGGTAACAAGGGAAAATGTCTTAGAATAATCAATACCCTCGATCTGATAGAAACCTTTTGCAACAAGACGAGCCTTATACTTATCAACAAAACCATCCACAACATATTTGGTACGATACACCCACTTGCACCAAACCAACTTTCTTCCCTTAGGAAGAGGAACTAAATCTCAAGTATGATTCTTCATCTGAGAAGAATACTCATCTGCCATAGCACTATCCCACTTAAGAATACCAATCGCCTCTGAAAAATTCTGAGGATCATATGAAATGGTATGAATCAAAAGACTAACACCTGATGTTTGTGCATGAGTGTGACGAGAGTTTAAAGGATCACTTGCCAAAGGTCTAGCTGCATCAATAGTATTACGGGCCCACTTGGGTAAATTTTGAATATCTGGAGGTGGTGGGATAGCTAGAGCATCATCCTCATCCTCAAGATATGAGGAGTGAGTAGTGGGAGATGAGGGAGAAGTTGGGGATGGAGAATCCATTAAAGGAAAGTACTCATCAAACTGGACATCTCATTGAAACAAAACCTCTCTGGAATTAGGATCAAACAACCTGTATGCCTTAACATCCTCACAGTAGCCAACAAATATGAGTGGTTGGATCTGTTGGCCCCACGGTTTTCGTTGCACCAAAATATCGACCTGTTAATGCCCGATACATCCCCCCTCAACATTGCCCGAGGGGATTTGAACTTGACACCTTTGGATTTGATACCAAATTTTGGCCCCACGATTGCCGTTGCACCAAAAGATCGACATGTTAATGCCCGATAAAACTGCCAGAGTTAATGGATCCACATAATGGTGGTTAGTCCATGTCACAAATCCCGAGGGGAGCACTAACCATTTGCCAACAGGCTCTTCCTCTCCATGGCTTTCCATTGAGATTTAGGAATGAATGCCCAAGCCTCACTACAAAATATTTTGAATGAAGATACATCAGGCTTGATATGGGACCAAGCCTCCTCAGGAGCCATATCTTGTAATGCCTTGTTAGGCATATGATTTTAAATATAATTGGCACAATTAACTGCCTCAACCCAAAACAAAAAATGCATATCTTGTGACTGAATCATACAGTTGGCCATCTCTTGTAAAGTTATGTTCTTTCACTCAAAAACACCATTTTGTTGAGGGGTGTATGGAACTGTAGGCTAATGTTACAAACCATGCTCAATGCAAAAGTCCCTAAAAGTTTGATTAACATACTCCCCCCATTATCTATGCGTATCTATCTGATAGAAAACCAAATCGCTTCTCCACAAATGCCTTAAAGATCCTAAAATAATCAAAGACATCACTCTTGTACTTAAGAAAATACACCCATGTACACTCAGAGAAGTCATCAATAAACATGAGCACACATTTGGCCCCTAAAAAAGAAGTAAAAAATGACACGAGGTCACTATGAATCAACTGAAAAGGTTCCTTGGCACGTGTAGCTCTACCTATAGGAAAAGAATCCCGATGATGTTTTCCCAGAACACATCCTTGACAAGCACCATCAATATAGGAAATCTTAGGGAGCCCAGACACTAATGCCTGTGTACTCATTTGTTGGAGATATATGTAATTGACATGACCAAAACATTCTCACAATATCTACATGCGCTATGAAGGATGAACCTAAACCAACCAAACTCTCAAAACCATCAAATCGATATAAATGAGAAGTATCAACACCCCCAGTAACCACAATAATATGAGGATCATGAAGGTCATGAATAATTACATCATGTGGGGTAAACTCGACTATCCTACTAGTGCTATATTGGAAAATTTGATACACTTAAAGAAGGTTGGTGGAGATATCAGGAACTACAAGTACCTCGTAAAAAAAACCACCCTCAAGTGTGATAGTGCCTAAGCCTAAAACTGAAAGCTATGTAGAATCCCCAACTGCAATTTGAGTAGTACTTCAATCTAAAAGGGATGAGACCAAATATCGAGAATGTGTCATGTGATGTGTCACACCAGAATCAAGTATAAATGGAGTTGTAGAAGGTAAGGCCCATGAAAAAAGAGCATGACCTTTACCTGTAGATGAGGAAGAAAATTTAGGGGTGGAGATGTTATGCTGCTGCATGGATTCCTCCAAAGCTTCTAATCTCTTCCAACATCGATTAACTAAATGTCCCTCCTTACCATAAATACTGCAAGGTTCACCTAATTTCTTCTTCATCTTGGAGGAAGACTCACCAGACTTGGAAGTCTTATCATATTGAGGAGTGGATTGAGATTTTTGTTTTAACTTTTGAGATGTTTTGGAGGAACGCTCACTACTTGATGAAGAACCTATCTTGGGATTTTGTTTCTTCTTGTATTTCCCTTAATTAGATGTCTATGCTACCAATGCTTGGGTTTTATAACTAAAAAGAGATTCAAGCTGAACCAACTTTTCCTGTTCACAAGTCAAACGCTCATAGAAAACCTCAAAAGTAGGCATGGTAAATGCATCACCCAATGCATCCATAATAGAGTAGAAATTAGAAGAGAAGACTTGAAATGACCCTTGAAGCTTAGACAAAATCAAGAAAAATACATTCTTTGTCAGTTTTATTCTTCCCACAACCTTGTAAAATTGATCTGAGTGACTTAAACCTCTACAAGAAGTCCTCAATGGAGGGGTAAGAATCAGGTACAAGTGATGTTAACTCTGTCTCAATCTAGAGACATTTTTACTCATTTATGGTTCCAAAAAGATCATTGAATCTCATCCTTATAGCCCTAGGAGTGTTACAAGACTCTAGATGAAACAAGAGACTGTTTGAAACATGTCGTGAAATCAATCCCATAGCCTCGTTTGTCTTATTCCTATGCTGAAATATCTCTAATTGACGAGTCAATGTTGGTTGTACTTCATCTAAATTGGACTATAAACCCTTAGACATGAGAATTCTAGTCATTTGAGCTTTCCAAGTATGATAGTTGTGTGACATAAGATGTTCAAATGAAGAAGTGTCCACCATGATGGTTGAGGTTTTCAAAACAATGTGTGGTATAAGATTTCTAATCTCTGATGTATATAGATATTGAAAGCGAGAAATATACCCCCCACAATAGGAAAAACCAAACCCTAGTACAACTTTGAGAGCATAAAAGCTTAAAAAAATAAAAATCACATTAGAGAGATCTCTATGTACCTAGTGAATATTATGGAAAAATGTACTACATGTTTGTGTAGAGCACTAAAAGAGCTTTCCAATGCCTATTCGTTCACAAAAAAATAGGGTCCATTTGCTGAAGTTATGGCCCTGGAAGAGTAGAAAAGAAGGGCTGAATTCAACTAAATATAATTTTTTTCTGGTAAAAATCAAGAAAAAATACTTGTAGATTTGGAATGGGTTCGGAACCATCTTTTCGACGATATAAAGTTTTCAAAAAACAGAGTTCGTATGCCCAAGATATACCCTATTTTGTAAAAGTTGCACAATTAGACCTTGGGAGGTGATCTAGGGGCTTAAAAAGTCAAGCTCTTGATGGCATGGGGTTTGGTGGCTAGGCGTAGGAGCTGAAGCACAAGGAATATTCTCAAGAACATTTCCAAGGAATATTCCAAAAGGGGCACTTCAAAAATTTTGACCAGAAATTTTGATTTAAAAAAAAAATCAAATGTTGCAAAAACTTTTGCATGTTTTTTTTTTAAAACTCAAAGTACTGTACAATGAGAATATTATGAAAACATGCCATTTAAAATTGTCGCTTATATCAAAAGGGCGCCTTTGGAAAAAAAATTGAGTTGATAATTTCTTTTTGCATGAAAGTAAACTTGAAACCTGCAAAAAATTTAAGAACTTTGTGTTATTTTTTGCCTGCACAGAGCCGAGGGTGAGTACGACATACAATTGTATGAATTTTTTCTTTGAAAAATGTGCCCTACAAAAACAATGCCTCAAAAATTCAACTTCTCTATTTTTTTTGAAATGACAGTCATTCCTTAGGTTTTTGACCACTCTAGATGCAATGGCGAGGTCCATTTTGTGGCAAAGTGCTCCTAAAATTCACCCACCTCAAAAAATTGCAAGAAAAAAATTGAAAATTCCAAATTCAATCTTGTAACCCTAGATGAGAAAAAAAATCAGAAATGGAGAAGGGGTTTGCTGAATCCTTGCTTTGATAGCATGTTAGATTTGTGAATAACAAGAGATACATGATCAAATAATGAACAAAATACCTTCTACTCAAGAGCTGTGCAAAACAAAGATTTGCTATTCCTTAAAAAGAAAATACTTACAAAATGAATAATACAACAGAGAATGAATGCTTTATAAGAGAAACTCTAACGATAAGGGGATTAGATCATGACAAGTGTCAACATCTTGTGTGATGAGACAAAATCATCTAATATTAGCTCTGTAATTAACATAAATAAAACATTGAGTTAACTAATAAAACAATCCTAAATTTAGCTTAAGTGCATGAGAATTAGAATAATAATGAATTAAAGATTAATTTATTATTCTCTAATACATGACAACTTTAACACAAATAATGTAAATGTAGCTCACTCCAATGTGAACCCAAGGAAACATTAACACCAACAGTAGAAACCTCCTCATAATAAAGAAAAGGGAGAGGGGTGATAGGTACAATGAAATTGAATGCCAAAATGTAGTGCATGAAGAAGAACCAAGAACATATGAACATACAACATAAAAGTACCAACTAATATAAAGGGTGTGCAAAAAAAAGGAACACTCACATGAGAAAATTATCAATGTGATTCATTACTGTTGTGGAAGGGTCACTCACTTGACAAAGGTGTGATGGCAAACAAAGGAAAACATCAACCCCCTATGACACTTTATATCATAGTGCAAGTACAATAAGGCACACTATGATGTGCAAGATCCCAATAATACATGTGCAATACATAGGCACTTTATTTCAGTGTGTTTGCATAATGAGGAGTGCATACAATGGAAGTCCATAATGTCCAAAAAATGATTACATGCTGAAAATACAATTCTCCAACAAAAACTGAGGAAATTGATAGCATCATGATGAAGTACAGGAAAAACATGTTCTTTAAAAAAAAATGACACCCAAAAAGGAGTTCAGATGTAGAAGATATGACCTGTCAAAGTCTCCAAAATGAGAATTGCACAACAACAACATTGAGAAAACTAATTTCTAAAAAAAACCAGAAGACAAAATTGAAAACCACCTGTACCACTACAAATAGCTTGAAGTTTTACCCCATTTCAAAAAAATTACATTGGAAAAGACCATTGTATGGCTGAGATATGACCTTTGGAAGATGGTTGCAAAATCGAAAAGCCCAACACAGAGGGGTTGGGTTGGGAAAAAAGATCTCCACCAAATTTAGCGAAAAACCTTCAAATGTGGAGATATGCCAACTTTAGAACTGCTGCTAAAAAGAGCACTCCACATACAAATGAATTTATTTGCAAAAAAAATGTATAAAAAACATTTATTTTTCTATTTTTATTTTAAGTTAAAAATATAGATTAATTTTTTTTTATATTTATTTGATAAAACTATATATATTTTTTAAGTTTTAAAAAATATATTAAAAAAAAATTAAAAAAATGGGCGGCGAGGGTTGTTCCCATTGCACCACCCCTAGGTGGGGCCTGAGGGGTCATCGCCCCTACCACATGTGGTTGGGGGCAGTACTCCCCATACCCCCATGTAGGGGTAGGGCCCGAGGGGCCTGCCATCCTTGTCATAGTAGGGGGAAGGTACTCCTATGGGCATGCCCTTAAATTTTTAATTTATTTTTAAAAAACCATAAAACTTGCGAAGTTTTATAATTTTTGATTTTTGATTTTTTTATATCTCATAGGAATATATATATATATATATATATATATATATATATATAAAGCACACCGATCTGCATGCTAGGGAGGCCATATGGCCTCTCAGGCACTTTTTTTGCCTCAGATGCTCGTGACACCAAAATAGGTCAAATTTTATATCAAAATTCGTTGAATCAGCCTCCTGAACGCAACGATGAGGTTCTTTTTAGCTCAAAATGTCAAAAAATTGTAGCCACCCTCCCGATTTGGAAAAAAACAACTGCTTCTAACCCTTGCAAATTTGACCTCAAAAACCCAAATCAGGCCAAATAAAAGACAAAACTGACTTTTCTGATGGCTTTGAATCTTATGAAATGCTCTGTTTTGGTCTCGGATGCATTGAATGATAGACCAAGGCACAAAATATCTCAAAAAGAGGAGAGTGGATTACAGATCTAGAGCTTTGATACCATGTTGAAGTTGGGAAAATCAACTCCACAACTTCCAAGGATCACCTACAATCAAACACTTGTCATAGAAAGAGAAAATAACAAAGCTATGGAGGTGAAGAGCTATTGATCCAAAAAAGAATGAATCATTATGAATGTGCATCTTAATGATTATACAATAAATAATCCTTATAAAAGGATAATTAACCTAGAAACCCTAAACGAGGATAAAACAAAATCATTACATGTGTCATCATCCCATGATATGAGATAAAAATAACATGACCTAAGTAAGCTTAAGTAAGTAGAGGAAAATGAACCTAATAATTAAATAATTAATTAATTAGGAAATACCTTTTACTCTAACAAAGACAAGTTTGGGAGTCACCTTCAATCTATAATCATTTTATCCCGAATGATAAGGAAATTCTGACTCCCAACAACATCGCCATAGCTTCTACCATGTTACAAGATTGCTCCTCCAAATCCCCAAAGAAACCGACAATAACCTCTCTAAAAAGGTTCTTGATAGTACCACCACCACTAGTTAGACCAGGGTTTCCTTTCGCAACCCCATAAAATTTGAGTTTTGCCTAGTCCAGTGGGGGAGGTTTTCATTTGATATTATGATAAGCTAAAACTTTAGAGTCATCAAATCCATCAAGTTCCAAGTGTAATCCCCATCCATTTCCAACACTAGAATCCAAAGCAAAAGGAGGGAAACTCAGAGGTTTCTAGTTGCAAAGAGAAGCATTTTCCACTAACATCTTGGAGCAAGACCCAAATAGCTCCTTAGCATTCTTTTCAATATTTCAAAATATTTTTCAAATAATCTAGCAAATGTTGGGAGGGATTTGTCTCCATAACTCCCTAATTAGAGGGTGAGCATAAGGATAGGTACAATTCTCAATAAGACCTTTTAGGTTATCATTCACGGTCCAACTGAATCCCATTTTCTACAAAGCATAGCCCCATATTTTCTCTTAGAAAGAACAATGAAGCAATAAGTGAGACACAAATTCCTCCTCCCTTTTGAATAAAATACACATGTTAGTTATTTGAAAGTATCTTCTCCTTAAATTTTCCTAAGTAAGAATTTTGTTGTGAGCAACAATCCACTAGAAGAAATTAATCTTGGGGTGAGGTGACTATTCCATATGAGCTTCCACAATCTATCGCAGTGACTGTTGGATAGCAACAAACCATAAGTGGAATTAACAATGAACTTCCCCCTTCTTTCCGTGGCCCAATAAAATCCATCCTCATTATAAAACAAGGGATTCTTGTTAGTTTCAAAATATTTCAAAGGGTTTTATATTTTTGGATGAGCTCCTGATTGTTATTACAAAAAAACAAAATTCTTCCACTGCTGAGTCCCAATATTACCAATGAAATAGTCAACAAATCTCCATCCAAATAGACTAATAGTTGTATTCTTTAGGTCTTTGAGCATGAAATATTCCAACCCAATTTTTTTTTGATTTTTTCAATTAACAGATTTCAAACAAGCACCCGTTAAGGTTAGAAGATAAACCAAAACGTGCAGAAAGCAACTCTAACCAGAATGTACACCAGGATCCCGATGTGGGCAAAGTGTGAGCATTGGTCAGAGGATCTGAATTAAATTGCTTATGCAAAAAGCAACTCTAACCAAGGATGGCGCCGATGATGGCGAGCATATGGTCAGAGGATCTTCTTCTCTAAATACAGAAAGGAACTCAACGTCAAGAATGTGCTTTCCAAACCAAGATGGAATGGGAGCTACCATATGACGGAGATGCTAACTATGCTGAAAGTAAACTCAACACCAAGTATGTGCTACCCAATTCCAGAGTGGAAATGAGGCGACCATATGGCGGAGATATACAGAAATACAATGCAGCTTCAGAATGTAAAGTAAGATTAAGAGAAATGCTGAAAGTACTACTGTTCAGCTTACAATAATTAGAGATTTGCCTGTCAAATACATCGAATAAGAAAGTCTAACCATGCTGCAATATAGTATAATGTCTCTTCAATGATCACAAAGACTTTCAACCCAAACCCAACTCAAAAGATAGACTTTACGCAAGCTGATATGACAGAACAACAACTTAATATGCATAACCAGCAACCCTAGAATCCACTAAAATGCTCACAACTCACTCAATACTTGCCAGAATGGCATGAGACTTGATGCAAACGAAAGCTAGGTTGATGACGATGAAGACTAGACAAAGAAACAACTGAAAAATTGAAGTATTTTTTTTTTTAAACACTTGCCAGGCAAAACAGAATGGTACAGGCTCAAGAAATGTTCTACCAACAAGATAAAATCCAAGACACCTCTAAAAAATCTGCAACTTGGCATAGAGGGGCGCCCAAGGCTAGCAAATGCATGGGTAAACTACCCAGAACCAAAATAAATTCGCCCAAAGACTTATGAGTATAAACTTCAATCTGCAATACAAAAATCAGCAACTCCAGATTTTGATTAAAATGCAAGAAACCGAACTACAAATGCAAAACAACTTCTACAATGCAAAATCTCACTACAAATCTCACTCAACTACAATCTAACTCTCCACTAGTTGCTGTCTTTCAAGCAAGAAGTCGAGCCAAGGCTAGGAGGCATTCATTCCTCGAAGCAATCCAGCACCATTTCGGCAGCATAACAATATTCCAAACATAAGATGCCCAAAATGATGCACAAGACTCCTCTTTATAATTTTCGTTTGACTTCGCAAAACCCTAAAATCAGCTTTTAGGTCAAAACCTCTCATCTCCTCAAGAGGGCGTACTTCTCCTTTATGGCTTTGATTTGATATTTTAAATAAACATCATGCTTGATAAATTCGCCCTTCATAACCTTGCTTTGACTTTGCAATAATTAAAATAATCTTTTAATGAGGGCGCCACCCTCAAAGACCCCCTTTTTAAAACATCTTTAAGTCATTAATCTAGGCCCATGGTCAACATTAAAATATAATATTTAAACGTGACTTTTTAATTAGATGACTTAGCTTATCCCTCCGGAGGTGCCCTGAAGCCAATACTGAGCCAACATCTGACCAAACTGAAGCAGGAAGTCAACCGAGCTGAACTCAACTGGAAAGCTGCCAAAAATAGAATTTACTAAAAATAGTAAATTCCAAAAAGTGCTCTGAATGCCGAGATGAACATACTGCTGCGAAGCCCTCTGAAAACCCAGAAGGAATCCGCCATTGAATCCACCATCTCTGAGCCAAGACCTCCTCAAAAATAGGAAACCCTAATTTAACCTTCCGACTAGCCTTCGGGTTTCCAGAAAAAAGGCCAACGGTCATATGCACGATCAGGTTTGAGAAGGGGACATTACAGTCCGCCCTCCCCAAGATTGCTTGTCCTCAAGCAATCGCAAACTAGGATGCTGCAATATCTCATCACTTTCCCAAGTGGCATCCTCCATAGGCAGGTTCTTCCACTTTACCAAACATTCTCTGATAGTTCTATTCCTCAAGGAACGTTCTCTGACATCAAGTATCTCCTCGGGAACTAGAACCAACTGTCCTTCTTCATCCAACGGTGGCAACTGTGAAGAAGCAGCCACATTTTGTCCAAGTGCCTTCTTGAGGCGGGACACGTGGAAGACGTTATGCACTCTGCTATCTGAAGGTAGCTCTAATTCATAAGCTACTGCCCCAACCTTTCTGATGACCCTAAATGGCCCATAGAAGCGAGGTTTGAGCTTCTCAGCTCCACTCTTCTTGAGAGTAAACTGTCTATAAGGTTGTAAACGAAGATAGACCATATCCCCAACCTCAAACGAACGCTCAACACGCCTCTGATCAGCATACAACTTCTGCTGATTTTGTGCAATTTGCAAATTATCCTTCAAGGATCTCATTATGTCTTGACTATGCTGCAACAAATCCTTGGCTAAAGGTGCTTTGCTGTCACCAAACACCAAGTCTGCAAAACTGGGTGCTTCATATCCGTAAAGTGCCAAGAAAGGCGACATCTTGATTGACATATGAAAGGTAGAGTTGTAGCAGTACTCGCCTATATGCAGCCACTTAACCCAAGCTTTCTGCTGTTCTGACACATAATTTCTCAAGTAGCCTTCCAACCACTTGTTCACCACTTCTGTCTGCCCATCAGTTTGGGGGTGATAACTCGTGCTTGGAGTGAGCACAGTACCACTCATTCTGAAAACTTCTTGCCAAAAGGTACTTAGGAACTTGCTGTCCCTATCACTTACAATATTCTTTGGCAACCCATGAAGCCTAAACACTTCTCGAAAAAACAAATCTGCAACTTGGGCTGCAGAAAAAGTGCTGGTAATGGCAAAGAAATGAGCAAACTTGGTTAATCTGTCAACTACCACGTAAATGCAATCCTTCCCTTGGGCCTTGGGCAACCCAGTGATGAAATCCATTGAAATGCTTTCCCACTTTTGATTGGGAATTGGAAGTGGTTGCAGCAAACCGGCTGGCAATGTATGCTCATTTTTATTTGCTTGACAAACAGGACATTCCTGAATGTAGCGTTGAACCTCTCTCTTCAAACCTTTCCAAGAAAACCTTTCTCGGATCTGCCTATAGGTCTTGAAAAAACCTTGGTGACCAGCAACTGGAATGTCATGAAAATTCAAAAGAATCTTCTTCTTGAGCTTAGAATCAGCCACCAGAAAGATTCTTCCCTTATACTGAATCAATCCCTCAACCACCTGGTACTTTTCATCATGGAAAGTACCTTCCAGAATGCTGGTTGCAAACTGATTTTTGGCATAATCAGCAAGCAACATGTCCCTCCAATCTGCAGTAAGCTCACACAATGAGCTCAGATGAGGCCTTCTGGAGAGAGCATCGGCCACGACATTATTTTTTCCTTTGACATATTCAATGTCAAAGTCGTAAGCTTGAAGCTTACTCACCCATTTCTGTTGCCTCTCATTTAAATCCTTCTGGTGCATAAAATGCTTGAGGCTATTGTGGTCAGTCTTAACTACGAATTTATTCCCCACCAAGTACTGCCTGAACTTGGCTAATGCATGCATAATAGCAAGCATTTCTTTATCATAGATTGAGTATGTCCTCTCCACACCCCGTAACTTTCTACTTTCAAACACGATAGGGTGTTTGTCTTGCATCAGGACAGCCCCCACTCCTTCACCTGAAGCATCACATTGCAGCTCGAATGGCTTGGAGAAATCCGGGATAGCCAAGACTGGACACGAACTCATGATCTTCTTGAATTTATCAAACACAATTTGAGCCTTTTCTGACCAAACAAAGGCTCCCTTTTTGGTGAGATCAGTAAGGGGAGCAGCATTCTGTGAATACCCCTTTACGAATCTCCGATAAAATCCACAAAGACCCAGAAAACCTTTCAACTGGGTCAAGCTCTCAGGAGGTGGCCAATCAACTACTGCTTTGATTTTTTCCGGATCCACCTTTACTCCCTCAGCACTGATTATGTGGCCAAGGTACAGTAACTCCACCATTCCAAATTCACATTTGGAAGCTTTGGCAAATAAGCTCTCAGATTCCATGATACTAAGCACATCCTCCAAGTGCTTGAGGTGATCCTCCCAAGTCTTGCTGTAGATCAGAATATCATCAAAAAATATCAGCACAAACCTTCGTAACTGATTCTGAAAGACACGGTTCATGCAAGACTGAAAGGTGGCCGGAGCGTTAGTCAACCCAAATGGCATGACTAAGAATTCAAAATGTCCATAGTGACATCTGAAAGCTGTCTTTTCCACATCTGATCCCCTCATTCGTATCTGATGGTAACCCGACCTCAGATCAATCTTCGAAAAGAACTTAGCCCCATGTAGCTCATCAATGAGCTCATCTATCCTGGGAATGGGGTATCTATTTTTTATTGTGCTTTGGTTCAAAGCACGATAGTCCACGCACATGCGCATGGTACCATCCTTCTTTTTCACAAGAACCACTGCAGATGCAAAAGGGCTCTTGCTTGGGCGTATGAAACCCATCTCCAAAAGTTCCCGAATATTCTTCTCGATCTCATCCTTTTGTCTCTTCGGATACCGATATGGAGTTGTGATCACCGGTTTAGCTCCTTCTTTGAGCTCTATGATGTGTTCTGAACCTCGATCAGGAGGAGGTCCCGGGGGTAAATCAGCAAACACTTTACTCTTCTTGGTGAGTAAAGACTGAATATCTGGAGGATGCTCTATTTTCGTTTCAGCGGGACTAGCTGGAAGAATCATGCACTCCGCAGCCCACTCCACTTGATCATGACGTATCAACTTCGCCATCCTCTTGAATGACACAATCCGAGGGCCACCATTTGACATCCCTCTCAACACCACCTTCTTTCCATTGGATTGAAATTTCAACTCCATAGTTTGCAGATTTAGAGAGATCTCTCCAAGAGATCGCAGCCATTGAATGCCAAGGACAGCATCCGTATCTCCAATATTGACCACGTAGAAGTCATCCTTGACTTCGTAATTGCCCAATTGCATTGACATGTTCGGAATCCTCTTGGTGCATGAGATGTGAAACCCATCCGCAACCATAACTTTGAACCCTTCAAAGTCTTCTGTTTGCAATCCTTTCTTTGCCACCACAACTTCATCTATGAAGTTATGTGTTGCTCCAGTGTCAATTAAAGCAACAATACGTTGCCCTTTGATCATCCCACGAACTTTAAAGGACTCATTCTTTTGGAAGCTCGAAAGTTGAGCCAATGTACCACCACTTTCTTTTTCACCTTCAGACTCTTCTGGAGTATTTTCTTCATCGCTGTCCTCAAAATCAGCTTGCTGATCAGAAAAATCAGAATTGCTTTCATCAGCTGTATAGAACTCAATTTGATGAATTTTAGCACCCTTTGGGCACACATGATCTTGGGACCATTTTTCCCTACAACGGAAACATAACCCCTTCCTTCGGAGTTCATTGATAGTCTCTGGATCCAATCTTGAGCCATGGGGTTTCTGTGGTTTAAACTCCTTATGGTGAGGCTTTTGATGAAACTTTTTCCCTCTATCCCCTTTGTGAAAGGCTGGTTTGGAAGGAAACTTTGCTTTGGGAGCAGCCCACTCCATGTTTCTAGCTTTTTTCATTGCTTCTTGTAAGGACGGTGGATCAAAAGCTTTGATCCAACCCTTGAGTGGCTCCATCAATCCTTCAGTGAATAGGATCACTAATCTTCTTTATGTAATTCCAGTGACCATAACTGAAAGTCTTTGAAACTCAGCTATGTAGGCTTCAACAGTGCCATACTGTCTCAACTGTGCCAACTCCCTAAAATGCACTTCTGGATCCTTCTTCTCGAACCTCTCAATGAGCCTGGTAGTGAACTCCTCATAAGTTGTGATAGACCGATGACCCAGAGTAATTAAGCCATGGTACCACCACTCGTGCGCCACCCCATCAAGGTGTAGCGTAGCGAACTTGATCGCTTCTTCTTCTGCCATAGGTCTGAGAGCTAGATAGTTATCCAGCTTCTGAATCCAAGCTCGGGCTGAACTGGAATCACTCCCGTCAAAGTGTGGAAGTGTCACCTTGTTGACAGCTTGGTACAAGTCTCCTTGATTTGTTGGTCTTCTTTGATCATAGTGTCTCCCTTGTCCTTTGTTTTTCCTTTTATGATCCATGAAATCGTTATAGGACATATCCATCCTGATGTCGGCAGGTAGAGAATCATACTCTGCACGACCCAGTCTCAACTGCTCCACGAATGAAGCATTCTCTTCAGGATCTGGCTGATTGTTTATAGGTGCCAAAAAGGTGGGTTTGAACGGCCTGGAGGAAATGTAAGTGTTGTTTGACACCATCCGAGCTGCATGCTCATCATGCTGGTTGGAAGCACTATGCTCCCCTCTATGCCCTGAGTTGTTCTGTGGAGTGGTGTTCTGGCCCACTTTCCCCATCATAAAAGATACCATGTCCATCAAGGCATCCATCTTTCTTTCAAATCTCTTTCCTGGACTCATGGATCTTTCTCTCCCATCTCTCCCTTTTCCACTGTCATCTCTGTTGTTGGTAATCCTCTCGTTACCCCCAACTGACCTCTCACCTTCTGCCATGTCTGTTTCCTGAGAAGACTCCAAATGAGCCCTCAAGGTTCCTGAAGCTGTCTGACCTTCTGGAGGTTGATAAAGCTGGAACTGTTTTCCAACCTTCTTGTCTTCTCTTGCAAAGTACCTCTTTTCTCTGTCACTCATAGACGGATTGTTCACAGGATGGCAAGATCTTGGCTCTGATACCACTGAAATATTCCAACCCAATTTTTTTTTGATTTTTTCAATTAACAGATTTCAAACAAGCACCCGTTAAGGTTAGAAGATAAACCAAAACGTGCAGAAAGCAACTCTAACCAGAATGTACACCAGGATCCCGATGTGGGCAAAGTGTGAGCATTGGTCAGAGGATCTGAATTAAACTGCTTATGCAAAAAGCAACTCTAACCAAGGATGGCGCCGATGATGGCGAGCATATGGTCAGAGGATCTTCTTCTCTAAATACAGAAAGGAACTCAACGTCAAGAATGTGCTTTCCAAACCAAGATGGAATGGGAGCTACCATATGACGGAGATGCTAACTATGCTGAAAGTAAACTCAACACCAAGTATGTGCTACCCAATTCCAGAGTGGAAATGAGGCGACCATATGGCGAAGATATACAGAAATACAATGCAGCTTCAGAATGTAAAGTAAGATTAAGAGAAATGCTGAAAGTACTACTGTTCAGCTTACAATAATTAGAGATTTGCTTGTCAAATACATCGAATAAGAAAGTCTAACCATGCTGCAATATAGTATAATATCTCCTCAATGATCACAAAGACTTTCAACCCAAACCCAACTCAAAAGATAGACTTTACGCAAGCTGATATGACAGAACAACAACTTAATATGCATAACCAGCAACCCTAGAATCCACTAAAATGCTCACAACTCACTCAATACTTGCCAGAATGGCATGAGACTTGATGCAAACGAAAGCTAGGTTGATGACGATGAAGACTAGACAAAGAAACAACTGAAAAATTGAAGTATTTTTTTTTTTTAAACACTTGCCAGGCAAAACAGAATGGTACAGGCTCAAGAAATGTTCTACCAACAAGATAAAATCCAAGACACCTCTAAAAAATCTGCAACTTGGCATAGAGGGGCGCCCAAGGCTAGCAAATGCATGGGTAAACTACCCAGAACCAAAATAAATTCGCCCAAAGACTTATGAGTATAAACTTCAATCTGCAATACAAAAATCAGCAACTCCAGATTTTGATTAAAATGCAAGAAACCGAACTACAAATGCAAAACAACTTCTACAATGCAAAATCTCACTACAAATCTCACTCAACTACAATCTAACTCTCCACTAGTTGCTGTCTTTCAAGCAAGAAGTCGAGCCAAGGCTAGGAGGCATTCATTCCTCGAAGCAATCCAGCACCATTTCGGCAGCATAACAATATTCCAAACATAAGATGCCCAAAATGATGCACAAGACTCCTCTTTATAATTTTCGTTTGACTTCGCAAAACCCTAAAATCAGCTTTTAGGTCAAAACCTCTCATCTCCTCAAGAGGGCGTACTTCTCCTTTATGGCTTTGATTTGATATTTTAAATAAACATCATGCTTGATAAATTCGCCCTTCATAACCTTGCTTTGACTTTGCAATAATTAAAATAATCTTTTAATGAGGGCGCCACCCTCAAAGACCCCCTTTTTAAAACATCTTTAAGTCATTAATCTAGGCCCATGGTCAACATTAAAATATAATATTTAAACGTGACTTTTTAATTAGATGACTTAGCTTATCCCTCCGGAGGTGCCCTGAAGCCAATACTGAGCCAACATCTGACCAAACTGAAGCAGGAAGTCAACCGAGCTGAACTCAACTGGAAAGCTGCCAAAAATAGAATTTACTAAAAATAGTAAATTCCAAAAAGTTCTCTGAATGCCGAGATGAACATACTGCTGCGAAGCCCTCTGAAAACCCAGAAGGAATCCGCCATTGAATCCACCATCTCTGAGCCAAGACCTCCTCAAAAATAGGAAACCCTAATTTAACCTTCCGACTAGCCTTCGGGTTTCCAGAAAAAAGGCCAACGGTCATATGCACGATTAGGTTTGAGAAGGGGACATTACAGAGCACCAGTTGGTTTAAAGGTTGGTCAACAACCCCCAAGGGTCTTCCCAAAATCTAATCTTGTAACCATTCCCCAATTTCTACCTTAGCCCCCTTGCAATAACTTCCTAGATTTGAGGATATTGTTCCAAATCATAAAACCCTGAGGATATTCAGAGTTGGATATACTCCTAACAAACTGAATGTTTTTTAAATACTTTTCTTTCATTATTTCACACCACTTCTTTTCATTTAGAATGAGATCCCAACCAACCTTAGCCATAAGGGATTTATTGGTAAGTTGAATCTTTATGATTCCTAGACCCCCACAACCTTAGGAAGATAGATAATATCCAAACTTATGAGGGCCATTTTTTATTTTTATTTCATACCAGACCATATAAATTTCTTTGGATTTTCTCAAATTTATCAACAATGTACTTAGGAATCTTAGACAAGGAAAGGAAGTAATTAGGAATACCTTGCAGGGCAGCAGTGAGAAGTTGAAGTTTGCTCGCATGACTTGAAAAATTACCCTTCCAACCCACCAGCTTTTTTAAAGTTCTCTTCAACACCGTATTATATAGAGAGGGAGAAAAATCTTTGAATATAAGAGGGAGCCCAAGATAAAAAATAGTAAGGGTTGCACTATCACAACCAAAATAGCAGTAACTTTTTCCTATAACTCCAAGTTGGTATTAAAGAAGTAAATCCTACTTTTTTCATAGTTGATGCATTGGCCTGAGACAGTAGCATAGTTGTACCATACTATTTTGGTATATCTTCCGTTGTCACATTAATTTTACATCCCTTTCTAGGTATGCAAATATTTTGAAATCAAGATCTTTTATGGCGTCAATACTAAGGAACTTTCTTGAGTCCAAAGAAAAGCACCACCAAATGACCTAGTGACTTGAAGACCTAACTAATGCATAAGTTGTAGAAGCATGACATTTGTAAATGCTCCATAATCTATCATGCAATTTATCACAAGCCACTTATTAATGGATAATATGACATAAAAAGGGTCCACTTGAGATAGATACTTGTTCAAAGCAATTCCTCGATATGCCTTAGGTATTTCCACATTGGTTGCTATATTGTTTTGCTTGGCCACTTGTAATTCTCTACTTTGTTCTTTAATATTAGTTTTTTTAATATGAGGATGACCTATAGGGCTATCACAAATCAAAGTCAAATCTTTTTCCTTATGATTTGTTATTCTAACCATCTCCATCAATGGCATAGAAACCTTTATTTGGCTCAATACATTTTCCATATCCAATGTAATATACTTGGGCAATGGTCTGCCAATAGGAATTGTAATAGTAGAAGAAAAAGGTGTATGATTAGTTGTACCTTTTTGACATGCTTTTTCTCAACTATCACAACATACTTCATGGTCTGGATTGTTTTGAGCTATTTGAATATCCTTTCTTCAAGTCTAGGACCCTAGAATTCTAATTTTGTTTGGTGGCATCTTTTTCATCCTCAAAATTAATTTGTATATAAGGATAAACACTTTGTTCCTTTTTTTCTTTTATGAAATTTCCTTTAGCATTTCCTAACACAATACCTCCCTTCTAATTCTTCTTTATTCTCATATTATGGGACCACTCTTGACTTGAGAAATTGTTGTAGTAGTGAAGGCTTTGATCTCTTTATTGGAAGGCTTCCTTAACTAAAAAATATTTATAGAAGATTCCACATTATGAAAATTATACTCTTCACCCTCTTCATCAGAAAAGACTCGTTAACGGTGAAATCTCTCTACATGTCTTATCTTCTATGTCTTACTCATGACCACCTTCTTCAACATAAGAGTAGTAATCTTCACTATAACACCTTTGTAAGGATAAAATATTAATTTTCTAATTTTTATGGTCTATATTTGACCTATGGTTGCTATCATTAGGGTTCATGACTATTAAATCCATAACACATTGTAATGGTGAGTATGGCATTTGACAAGCCATACATTAAGGAGTATCATCTACATTGTTAAAAATTGTAATTTTTAGAGGGCTTGGAGCTTCTTTATTTTCCTCTCCCTTAGGGTATGGTGTAACACACATTCCATTGTGCCAAGTGGTATTATAAGGCTGATAAAAAAAACGAGGCATTCTTTCATTTATACCTTGATTATTACTTTCATTTGGCACACACTTCTCATTCTTAGCTACCTTGTAGCTTAGTTCCTTTAGGGCATGCATCACCTAATCTATTTTATCCTTAGAAACATGTGCATTACTACTTTGACCTTTATAATTAGACAATATTATTATATCACTTATTTTATGTATCTTTCCTAAAGCTCTTTGGTTACTTTCAATTTTGGAAGAAATACTATAGGTCTTGTTTAATGTGGGGTTATTTGCCTCTTAGTAGGTACCCCATCTTGGCATCATCCACATCACAATATAAGACCAAACACATGGATTGATTTGGTCTCATGTAAGTTGGGATCTTTATCACGAGTCTAAAAAAAATAGTATTGAATTATAACAGAGGTTCATTGGATCCTTTAGAAATATTTGTGAACTCATTTATTATGAATATTAGGTCAATATTATCCCCATAATATTTTCTAAATACTCTTTGGAACCCTGCCAAGATACAATGCTTCCATCAAATTTTTTTTATACCAATATTTGGCTATATCATCCAATAATTAAACAAATAGCTTACATCATCTTCATCAATGTCATAGTCATATGTTATATTGTTGAAGGCTCTAAGGTGATATTCCTCAAAAATAACATTATTCCCCTAGAACTTCATGAGCTTTGACCTAAATTTTGCAAGCACTAGATTTGGATACCTAGGTGTCTCAAAAAAGTTTAATTACCTATATCTTTTTGTAGTGTAGAAAAATGTATCCTTTTACATTTTCACACTTTGTTTGGGCCCTCCTAATTAAAATGGACTTAATAATGCTTTAAGTAGTGTTGAAAAATGTACTCCTTTACATTTTCACACTTTGTTTGGGTGCTCTTAATTAAATTGGACTTAATTAGGCCTTAATAAGCCCTATTATTCATTTACAAGCCTAATAAATTACTTTTTTTGAAGGTGAAATTCGACAATAATGAATGCCAACACATAATAATTTACCTTGAGAAATGTGTGTTCTAGGAATAGGGACCTAGGACCCATTTGCCCATGTGCCCATCCCTAGGCCTTGGAACCCATTTTGTCAAATATTTTTTTGGTGGTATTTTATAATCTCAAATTCAAATTTCAATGTTGGCTTATAATGTTTAATTTTCAAGAAACTAAAGATAAATATCTATAAATACAAGGTTATTTTATCAAATCAACATTAGATTTTCAAGAGATCAATTACAAGAGAAAATATTATTGTCAAGAGCATTCAAGAGCATATTTCTCAAGCATTTGTTGCAGCATTCAAGATCTCAAGCATCATGTCAAAGTTATGTTCATTCATGCATGTTTTTGGAGCTAACATTATGATGTAGGTTTCAAGATAAAGTTCAAGAATTCTAGCATCAACTCAAGTCATCAAGATCCACATCTAATTCAACCATTTCATGTAAGTTTCAGTCTTTCAAAGATCTCCATTCAAGAGTTTTATTCAAGGGTTTGGTGAGTTGCAACAAACAAGTGTTCATTCACCATTCCCTCTTTTTATCACTGTTTCAATTCAAGGTTTAATTACCAAAATGGGGTTTGACCAAGGGAAACCTCCATTACCAAGGAAAACCTCCATTCACTAGAAACAAACATTTTTTCCCTCTTATGTTTGTGTTGTAGATCTCAGGTTGAAGAAAAGTTGAAGACCTAAAAAGTGTAAAATTATAAAGTTGCATTTGTTGTTACCTTTGTTGTCAAGATACTGAAACTCAAATCTCAAATTTATTTTTGAACGTTCGACTTGAAACACGAAGAATTTGGAAGTGCAGACACAAGAGCAGAGGACGTAGAAATCAATTTTGGAAAGCCCTACAAAGACCCATTCACCCATGGGTGAATGAGTCCTAGGATAGCTTCCAAAAATAGTGTTTTGTGATAGGTGCACAGTATTTTCCCTTCCCAAATTTGCCAAAAGTTTTATTGTTTCTGTTAGTTTTATGCTTAAGATACAAAGTCCAAGTGTTAGCTTCCATTTTTGGGTTGATTTACTATTTTTAGTTTTTCTCCCAAAAGTGTTGTTTAGTCTAATATCCCTGTCCTCAAGCATAAGGAAATATGAAGATTCTCACATTGAGTTGATTCACATAAGGGTTGTTAGTCAAATCTTTGTTGGGATCTCATTTTCTAATGAAATAGTGAGAAATAGGTCCATCATAACCCCATTTTTCCCATTTCCAATTTGATAAACCCTATTTTTCTATATTTCACTAACTTTAAAGGTAGCCTAACAAGAACCTATATTCTATTATTTATGACTCCTACATGCTTCCCTCCACTACCAAGGGTTTTTACTTCTTTATTTCTTTGCTGGTTTAAATTTATGAAGCTATCAATTCTTCACCTCAGATCCTCTACACCACTTTCATCTTATATCTTAGCCAACTTAGCTCTCAAATCAACTACTTCTTGGACAAGATCAACATTTTAATCCTTATGATCTAATCATGCATTGGACGAGATTCAAGAGCCCCATGTATTAACCCTAAAGTATTTCTATCTTAGCATACATTTGCATAAACGTAAAATATATTTTATAACACATATTGGTTTCAAATTAACATGAATTAATACAAAGAATAAAAAATATGGACTTAGGAATTCCTTGAATCCCATAAAACTCATATATAAATGAAGATAAGTTAAAATAATAAAAAATAAATAATATCTTATGTTGATCTTTTAATAAATTTAAAAATTCATGAAATTTTCCAGATAAACCTAAAACTAATTACATTCATAGACATGAGTACAATGAAGGTGTACAACTCAACACAAATGAGATTACTCAAAAAAATGAAAAAATACCTTGTTATAAGAGAAATGTAGACCCCTAAATAGATTTTCCGCTAGTGCATATAACCGTGAGAAAAAAACATGGTAATTTTGCATTAGCAAGGAAAAATTGTCTTTGACATCATGAAATCCAAAACTCGTGCATCAAAATCATCTTCTTAAGACTAAAAATACACCTACAAGCATGAAAAATTGGTCCTCTTGTGATTCTCCATCATGTTGATCAATATTGTCCTCTGGATTTGTGTGTACAAGATAAAAAGTACCTACAAAATCCACTAGAAATGATCTTAGGAAATGGCATGAATGCTCGGGCTCCACATTTTTTAATTGTTATGACAAATGAAGGTATGATGATTGCACTATTTTCTCCTTTGAATATGTTCCAACCTACATAAAAAATGATTTTTAGGTAGCCTTGCATCTGATTTGGTAGTTGTAGGGCCATACCAGCTCATTAATAGTGTCTTAAGGTATTTTCCCCTTCATTGATAGAAAATCACATGCAAATCTATGCCCAATGATGAACAATATTTTTTATATGGTAATTGAATCAATTCTACTCACAAATACCTTCTAGACATGTATGGGTAAGGTTAGGGGTTGGGGAATACCTCATAACTCATTTCAGTCAAGAAATCAAAGTATCGAGGAATAAAAAATGGTAGGGAAGTCATGCTAATGGAAGGTAGTTTGAAAAAACAATCTCAATTAGATAAAAAAATGTAATAATGTAATAATGCCATTGTATATTTTGCAAAAGTTAACATCCCATAGAAACATTCATGTTTAGTACATGCAAATTTTAAGATTTATTTAAAAATATATATTTATCAAAATGAAAGAAATATATTCATGCATTAAAGTTTCAAGTTATAAATACACAAAAAAAATTGAAGGTAAAAAAAAATTACTATATAAAGACTAACGTCTCATTTAACTTCATTTTTTAATATTTTATCTGCAATTAAATTATAGTGTCAATTTTATAAAAATCATATTTAAATAAGTTTTTAATTTTTCTAAAAAAATACAAACATAGAACACAATAAAATTATATATTCCATTAGTTATATTAGTTAAAAATTCAAAACATATATGTCACTTTCTAGTGAGTCAAGTTAAAAAGTTGGATTAGTGTTAGTCATTTCCTTTATAAAAGTGTGACAACTTTGTGCTTTTACCCATCCCTACCAATATGTCATTCCACCTAAGTTTGACTCCCTTTGTTTTCATCATCCTTGCAAACTTCCATCTCCCTTCCTACCATTTTCTTGAAGTTTGGTTTTCTTCTATATCTATTAGCCTAGTAGAATTCTCTACCCTCGACACCTCAACCAAAGGCACGAGTTTTGAGTTTCTCTCAAACCCTCCAAATTCAAAACTCCCATCAAATTTTCACCTATTTTTGGAATTACTCAAAAAGGTCATGTGTGTGTTGAAAAAGGTCCAAGGAAACCATAAAGTACTGAAAGCTAACATGGACATCATTTCACCACCCAAAGACTTTTCCACTTGGTTTTGGCATGCTTTCAAGGTAATTTTTGATGAAGTTGGTAAGAGGTTAGGGTTCTATATGATAGTTATTTTTACCCTACACCAAATTGTGATTGTTGAAATGGTTTCTATGGTGCCCTAACTTCATAGATCAAGTAAAATGAACACTATAGTAGCCATGACAATATTAATGCGGTAATAGAATCATTGTAGGGACTGAATTTTTATGCAGTTTCAAGTTGTAATGATGAAAATGGATTAGATTTTCCATTAATACATAACAATGACTTTTACAATCACCTAAACTTATTCAATTGATTGTCATGATGATTTTTTTGTTGCAAGAGAGGATTCAAAGAGGAGAAAAATAAATAAAGTATTGTACACTGAAAAATGTCCTAGACATGCTAACACCATTTTCCCTTGTCAATTCCCTTATCTAATGTCATAAGTCTTCTATTAATTAAATAATTTTAATTATTTAATTAATTAATTTCTTTTTTTATTCCTCTTTGATTAATTAAATAAATTTTATTTATTTAATTACATCACTAATTGAGTCATTTCTATCTAAAATTAAATAATTTTTATTTTATTTAATTTTTATGTCCACATTCTACTATAATTAAATAATTATTTCAATTATTTAATTATTCATTAGCCTCTTCTCTCCTAAATTAAATAAATTTTATTTATTTAATTTGGTCCACTCTCTTGAATTTTGAATTAAATAATTATTTAATTCAAATGATTCTCTGTGTCACATTCCTCTATAACTAAATGATTATTTTAATTATTCATTAGCCACCTAGATTGAATAATTTTATTATTTAATTTCTCCTCTCACCTCTTTGTCCGTGCTTATCTTATCTTCCACATCAAATCCTTATCTATCCATCTCTCAATTAACCTCCACCCTCGTCAATCCTTATAATTTTGCCCTAACCCTATTTCATATCTCATCTTTCATTCGTGGCCATTGATTATAGACATTCAATCTTAGCCCTTCATTTAAAATTGACTTCCCTATAAATGACCTTTTCATTGCCATTTGTCATCTATCCACAAGCTATCTAAAGGCATCTTGCTATCTTGCTATCAAGTCAAGTGCATCCATAGTCATTAAGAATCTTTAATATTTTGCTATTCATTGTCATAGGCTTTACTATTGCATACTCAAAATTTGAGGGCAATTATTATATTCAAGCAAAATGGAGAAGTGCAATGAAGGTGAATCAATGGTGGCATGAAGATTTGGTAATATTGCTTTATGTTTTATGTCTTTATGTTTATTTGTGCTTCATTGTTTATTAGGGTTTGATTTATATGCTTTATTGCATAACCTTTAATATTTTAACCCTGATTACATTGGTGAACCCGACGTGAAAGGACAAATTCGCAGAAATCGTACAAAAATTTCAGTTTTGCAAGTTACAACTATAGATCGATGCAATCACAAGCCAGATTGACGCAATCGTCATTTATGTAGAGCTGCAACCACGAGCCAGAATGACACAACTATTTTGCATTAGGGCATACTTACATTTTGTCTAATTTCTTCATTTTTCTGTTAGATCTAGATCTCCCAATTTTTCATTCCATTAGACTAACCCTAGGATATATCATATTAGTCATTAGGTTGCTTGCATTTGGTATGTTTTTTGTTATTTTGCAGACCCAAATTGGTGCAACGCAATTGGCTGTCATTCGACACAACTGATATCGACAAAAACCACAATCGTTTATTCGGTGATGCAGTCGACATTCAGAGAGCCATAGTTGCAAATTTTGAGTCGCAATTGCTTCTATTAGTGAGCTGCATCCGCGACTTCTTGCGATGTGATTGCTTGCTCATTTACAGTTTGTGGTTTCATTCAAAATTTCCAGTTTAGGTCTTTTGCATTTCAAAGCTTAGGGGTTTTTTGGTTACTAATAGTTGATTTCCAGCATGTGGCATAGGTGGGAAGGAGACATTCAATTTAAACATTGCTAATCAAACTATCTTGTCTTCTTTTCATTCACTCATTGGATTAAAATTAACCTTGCATTCACATAGCTTTGGGCTTAAATTTACCTTAATTTGCATTTCACTCATTACCTAAAAAGAACATGCATTTCACTCATTGGTTTAAACTTAATCTTGCATCAAGTGTTTTTTCACATATTGCTTTGGGGATTAAAAAGAACAAGTGTTTGCATTATCTTGTGATTTGCATTGTGCTTCAAGGTGTGTATGCACTTCTCTCACCCCATTTGGTGATCTTGAGAATCGAAAACATCTTTTAGCATTTTGTATAATCACCCACACATTTGGATTTTGGAATTAAAATGAACTCCATGCAAGTGTGAGGCAAAGGTGTTTGTGTATGCTCTCCCCTTACACCTTGTGTGATCTTGGGTGATAAAAAACAACATCCTTGTCTTGCTTTTGTTACCTTTTGAGGGGCCTACCTCGAAAGAGGGAACGACTCCAACCCGGTTTTTGCTCGAACTGGTATATAAAAGGATAAGACTAAACCGTCAAGTCCTCATGGTATGTAGGCCTTAGTCGTGCAGTGTCACTCGAAACAGGGTACCTACCATAAAACAATATAAGAGGCCCTATTAGAGTGATTAAAGCCTTAAGTGGCTTGATGGACGCTCACGAGGTGCCATGTCCTCGAGTATTCACTAAGAACCTTTGTTTCAGTGGCCTTCCTTTTTCACTTGCTAGCGTAGGAACGTTCGTTTTGAAGTCGCCCCATGTCTTCACTAAGCATGTGTAGAGGAAAAAATCCTCTTTGGGGAATTGAGACTTTGTGAGCTCGAGAAGTGAGTGTCGTGGAGGGGAGCCAGTGCCACCAAGTCTCTAGCTGTCTGCCTTGTTTAAGTGGTTGGAGAAATCCGAGTGGGGATCTTGTTAAATATCCAATATATTGAGAGGGGGGGGGGGTGAATCAATATATTCTTAAACTTATTGAACAAATACCATCCAATCAATCCAAAGCATGTGATAATTAGAATCAGGAGAATCATCAACAAAACATGAAACAAAAAACATAAGAGACAGCATAGTTTTTATGTGGAAATCCCAGAGTGGGAAAAACCATGGTGAGGATTAAATCACAATTTAGCATAACCGGTTATAAGATATTACAAAAGGGTGGCTCACTGCCAAGACTTACTGTCCAAAATGGGAGGCTCACTACCTACAAAAATGAAATAACAAAATGGCTAACCACCAGAATGAACTGATAGAGATACACCTCAAGTGTAGATTCAATTCCTTTGTAATTCAGATGAATTCGCATGCCAATAGATTGCACTTCGCCTTTTTCGCTCCCATATGTAGTCTGCCGATATTCGTTCAATCCTTTCCACATATCACTCTTCAAAAACATCTTATATATATATCGGATTGTCAAGGATAACAATTAGGTTCGCTTGACAAAATTCTTACCAACATTTCAAATGTGTGATGCTATAGTTGTCAACATGGATTATACAAACAAAATTTAATCCATTACAAATTCTACTGTATGATAGGTTGACCAGCAGTAGACCTAATAGAAAAAATGTATACAACAAAAATGATACCGGAGATGACCATGACCAATTGTGCTTACAAGTTCCTGATCATGTATGCATTTCTCAGTCACAAACCATTTCCAAAAAACTGAAGTAGCAACTATTTACCAAAGAGGATTCCAGAGCAAAATACTTGAGGCTAGTCCTGTATTACCGGTTTAGAATACTGGATTGATGTGACTTAGAGTTTTGCAGTTGCAGCTCATTTATCATGGTGACATCAATGGCAACAAAACTGTTAACCAGGGATATGATCTTCATTCTTCCAACAATTTCCCCCTTTGTCATTGATGGAAACATGTACCAAAAAGAATATACAAAATTATACAGACTATACTTTATTGCTCATTCCTCTTCTCCCCCTTTGACATCAAGGACAAAGGTTGAATAACAAAAAAACATGAAAGATATGCACACATGGTCCAGAATGTTCAAAACACATGGAATCAAACTTCTGAACCCCCCCTGAGGAGTTATCTCATGCAATTTAAAAACAAAAAAAGATTTTACCCGGAGGTGGGAGCATTTTGCAGTTCTTGTAGAATGCCTTGCCAGGCCGTTTTGCCATCCTCCCAACTCTTTTTAGCAAATACCAACAACTTGTTCAAAGATTCTAAGGCAAAAACGTTTTCTTCAGCTTCATCCGGAGTATCCAGAGTTAGATTGATCTTGTCCAAATTCTCAGCATTAGCCAAAGCATTGGCTACCGGGGCATACTCCATTCTCACATTATCACCAAGCAAGTTGAATTTTATGATAATCTCTTCCTTCTGCTTCTGTAACATAAATAAATTTTCTTTGTGCGCAGAAATAACATTCCGAGTTGATCTATCTCTGTCCATTGATGAATTATAGGTTCTGGAGACAATGGTCAATTGAGACTCAATGGAGTCCATGAGATCTTTTATGCTTTGAGTGGCATCAGGCCACCTTATACAGTATGCAAACACATAATTAGCTTAAGCTTCACAAGCCTTCACAACTTTAAGGCTCTTCGCTACATTGGCATGTGTCAAGGCACATTTGTCATGAAGGATCAACATCCTTTTCTCATTCAGCTTCTCCTCTGCATCTTGTTTTGTTTTCTCAATAAGTCCTGTAGCATGCTCCTTGAAGGAGTCCTTGGAGAGAGATGTATCAACAAATGTATCCTGAGTAACATACTGCAGGGCCTTAATGGCATCTTCAATAAGCTCAGTCCCTTTCTGATGCATTTCTAAGATTTCTCTCCTACCAGATGTATGAAATACATCACCTAACACCAATTTATGTACTGGAGAAATCTTGTTCAGGTCTGCATAACCTTGATTCATTGGAAGTTGCAGGAGTTCTGAAGGAATTACTGGTTGAAATCTAATCTTCTTTGACAAGAGTACCTTCAAAACATCATCATCATCGGAGGATTCTCTAGTGGACTTCTGTGATTCTACAACTTGCTGGGATACTTCTTCACTCTTTCCAACAATATCAATAGATTCCATATTTCTATTTTCTATTTCCTCCTCTGCTTTTTCTTCCTCAACGTTCTCATTTTTTGCATTTTCATCTTTTGCATTCTTCTCTTCCATTTCCTTATCTTCTTCAATTTTCTCTTCTTCTTTTTCTTCATCCTTTTTTCTCTTCTTCTTCCTTATCTTTATCTCCTTCACTGGGGTGTACCAGAGGGGTAGCAACATGAACTTCTGTATTTTCTTCAACAAGTTTTTCATTTTCCGGATTCTCATTAGCAACATTGATTTCCGGTAGAACATCTGTACTACCTATTTCTGGAGGGATATTCGAGTCATTCACTTCCAGAGGTTCATTATCATTAGCAATATCGGAAGGAGGTTCTTCCACAACTTCTGTAGAAGTTTCTTTTCTAGGTTAAGAGGCCAAACCGAATGCACCAATCATGCCATACTTTTCTGCAATGTCTCTGATAATGCTTATTGTCTGCTTCCTTATTTCTATGGTTTCTTTCTTATCTTTTGTCATCAGGGTATTAACTCTTCTTTTCTCCCTAAAAATTTTAGCATAAATATTTTTCAAAGATTCTAAGTTATCCGGAGTTAGAGAGGGTGCAATATCTTTATATGCTTTGTTTCTTATTTTCTCCTCTAGCTCAATTGCCTCTACTCTTCTTTTCCTCAGTCTTTCCCACAAATTTTTAGGAACATCACACATAATGTTGTCCCATTTGGCTTCCAAAATAATAACATATTTGATGATGGCCAGAATTATTGTTTCTTTATCCTCTTCTCCTACTAAATTATACACTTCTGCAGTGGACTTCACCATATCATATTGATTCACCAAATTATTTACCAAAACATCAAGTTTAAGAGGGACACCAGGTCTTACCGGAGAGGTGTTTTTCTCTTCCTGGTCCAACAAAATTTCTTTTGTAATTTTGGCCTTCTTTGCGTCATGATCATCTTGCTCATCAACATCGTCTGAAGATGACACATATTGAACTTTCCTCGAGCCAATGCTAGTTTCCTGTGATGCATCTTCACTAGAGGAGACACTCACCCTTCTCTTTCTTGTCAATTCTGCAGCAAGGTCCTCTTCCTCTTCCTCCTGATCATCTGTAATACTCATACTATTTTCTCTAGTAGCCTTTTCTTTTCTTTGTTTGATAGGGGCTATCAGAGGAACACCTTTCCTTTTTCCTGATCTGGTAGTAGGTTCGGAAGAAGCCAAGCCTTTGCCTTTATCAACAGTGCTGGGCACTAACTTCATTGTAGCTGGTCCAGAAGTTGGTATGGAAGGAGGGGTCCTGTTGGATCTCCTTACATTAGGTAGTTCAACAGACTTCTATTTTTGAATAGCTCTTGCTCAAGCTAACTATTCAGGTGTGAAACATTGCTTGAGCATTTTCTCCATATTTTTCTTACTCTGAACTTTGTTTTGCTTCAAGCGAACTTCTCTAGATTTTTTTGCATAGGTTCCAATCCGGGGTTCATTCGGATGTTTAGGACTTTTCAACATGAGTTGCACATATCCTTCATCATCATCTTCTGAGACTTCATAACCTTGAGGCTAAATCCAGATGGTCCGAGGTTCAACCGCTTCTATCATACATTCATCAGAAGATACATTTAATATAATTTCATCTTCATATTTCTCAACAATCTTCCTTGGAATTCTATCTCTCTCATTCATATTCTTCTTAAACACAGAAAAGAATGACGTCAAGGCATTTGCTACATTGTTCACATCACCCAAATTACTCGTGCTCAAATATTTGATGGGCAATAGGTCGGGATGGATCCCAACACACAGTTATAGTTTTTCTCGGAAGCATTCTCAGAAAGTAGAATAACAAACATACAATTAGAGAACCAAACTTAAATGGGTACTTCTTTTCCTTTGACATCCTCAGGTTCTCAAGTAGTTGTTGCCTGAGAAGCTTACATAGATCATAACTTATACCATTTACAAACATATCATAACCAATATAGATAGTTGTGGCAGAAACACAATTTTCTCTATTGGTGAAGTAGATTTTGTGGCCAATCATTATAGATGCATACGTCATGGCTGGATTTTAATAGGTTTTGTCGCTAGAGTCCTTTTGTCATAGGTAGCACTGGTGAGATTCAATACCGTTTTTCATTTTTCACTGCCTTCAACATAGGTATAGATCCGGTGTCGCAGAGTCCGGTGACGACTTTAATTGCTTCCTTGTTTATCAAGTGCGGATCACGAGTCCATAAGAACTGATCATGCATTTTGCTAAGAACCAGTTTCACATATGGGTCATCCACTAGAGAACTGAAGTTTGGAATATTGTTCGAACAATCCAACTTCATTGTCACAAGATTTGAGTATTCGGATTTTACCCAGAATTTATCATCAGTGAGTTCATTCATCCATATATCAATTAGTTTGATATGATTGAATTCTTCTGACTTAACCCTAATGTACATCCTTGTTTCCTCCGTCAGTGTGACGCTGTGAGGGATAAAAGAGAAGGTGCCCAACGAGTCATCTTCCAAAACCTTCATCGAATATTCTCTGTAGGAGGGCCTAAGTCTTTCTGTTGTTTGTACAACTATAGGAGTTGCCATTTTCTATATTCCGAACACTTAAAAAGATTCAAGAAAGAATTTCCACAAGCTCTCAGAAGCACATAATTGAAAATACCTTTTTCTTCGTAATTAGCCAAAACTAGGGTTTGCACCAATCACACCTCAATTAGCTCTAAATCACTCCAAGCCATTCTTCGCTTCTTTTGAATGCACTAATGATCGAAACACCTTCATAATTTCGCTTTATAGATTAGTGCGATGCCTTAATTTGCATTTAATGCACTTGGAATTCGAAAAGCTGCCAAATTTTCTTAGCTGTGGTGAAAAACCCTAATATGCTCTGCAAACGAGCATACGAGCCTATTTTCTTCCGATTTCTTTTCCAAAACCTCTACATATTGATTACTTACAACTTTACTTTGTGTCATGGGTCTGACATGCTCGCAATCAGGGGGTTTTAAGGATTTTCCACTAAAGCTCCCCCTAAGACCATGCTAGGTCTAGTTACCAGAGGAATCATCTACACCAGATGAGGATACAAACGCATCAGTAGTTTCTGACTCTTCTTTCTTTTTCCATACTTTACTCATTTCCTGGTTAACTTCTTCTTTCTCAACCTTCTTCTCAGGTTCATTCTTCTTTTTCGGAACAAACCTGTTTTCCCTTTTTGCTTCTGCATACCTTTGAAATATGTCCTGGTTTATTGCAATTATAACAAACAACATTAACTTGACTTGATTGACTTCCATTAAACCTTGTTCTACACTGATTTGCTTTATGCCCATATTTATTGCATGTATAGCAATAAACAACAAATGATTGATTCATCCTTCCTCCATTAAACCAGTTCATCATCTGAGTTTTGTATTCACTAGTTCTATGTCCAAACTTATTATAGGTATAGCATTGTCCGGGGAAAGAGCCAGAAAACTGATTCATCCTGATTCTACATTCAGTTGCCTTATGCCCAAAATTGTTACAAGAAAAACAAGTGCCATTGAAAGATGGGTACCTTTGTGCATTTGGCTATCTAACATGTGGTTTTCTTCCTGGATTCCTTTTCTGCTTTCCTTTATCTTGAGTCTTTTGATCTTTTATTGCTTTAGAGCTTTCACCTGTTTCTAATCCCATTCCTCCTTTGTCTTTAGAGGGGTTTTGTCCAACAATCAATTCATCAAGCCTGGTGGAGCTTGTTTTGAAGTTGTCCTCACATACTTTTGCCTTTTCCAATTCTGTTATCAGATTTACCACTTCTTGTTCAAGCTTGGAACATTCATTAGACTTGTTCCTTATCTCTTTATTCAAGCACTCTTCAATTCTTTTGTTTTCTTCCACTTGCAGCTTTAGTCCGGTAATGTCTTCATTTGCTTGTTTCAATTGGTCACTGACTTCTTTATGTCTCTCTTTGAATTTCTTCAGCTGTTCCTTCAATTTCCAGACACATTCATTTGCCTCATCAAGATTCTCTTTCAGATCTTTATTCTCATTTTCAGCTTTGTCAAGATCATCAAGAGCAGTTCGGAGTTCTACATTATCTTCCATTTGTTCAATCTTCAAGATCTCCCTCAAGTTGTTAGATTTCTCCAGAGGAACCAAGCTCTAATACCAATTGTTAAATATCTAATATACTAAGACGGGGGGGGGGGGTTGGGGATGAATCAGTATATTCTTAAACTTATTGAACAAATACCATCCAATCAATCCAAAGCATATGATACTTAGAATAAGCAAAATCATCAACAAAACATGAAACAAAGACCAAATTTTTTATGTGGAAAACCCAGAGTGGGAAAAACCACGGTGATGATTAACTCACAATATAGTATAACCGGTTATAAGATATTAGAAAAGGGTGGCTCACTGCCAGGACTCACTGTCCAAAATGGGAGGCTCACTGCCTACAAAAATGAAATAACAAAATGGCTAACCGCCATAATGAACTGATAGAGATACACCTCAAGTGCAAATTCGGTTCCTTTGTAATTCAAATGAATTCACATGCCAACAAATTACACTTTGCCTTTTTCGCTCCCATATGTAGTCTGCTAATATTCGCTCAATCCTTTCCACATATCACTCTTCAAAAACATCTTATATATATATCAAATTGTCAAGGATAACAATAAGCCGACTTGACAAACTTCTTAGCAACATTTCAAATGTGTGACATGCTATAGTTGTCAGCATGGATTATACAAACAAAATTTAATCCATTACAACTTCTACTGTATGATAGGTCGGCCAACAATAGACCTAATAACAAAATTGTACACAACAAAAATGGTATCAGAGATGGCCACGAACAATTGTGCTTACGAGTTCCTATTCATGTATGCGTATCTCAGTCACAGACCATTTCCCCAAAACTAAAGTAGCAACTATTTACCGGAGAGGATTCCAGAGCAAAATACCAGAGGCTAATCTTGTATTACCGGTTCAGAATACCAGATTGATGTGACTTAGAGTCTTGCAGTTGCAACTCATATATCATGGTGACATTAATGACAACAAAACTGTTAACAAGGGATATGATCTTCTTCATTCTTCCAACAGATCTAGTGGGTGGTATCTCTTGAGAAGCCATAGGTTGTGAAGTGTGTTTGCAAGTATCTTTTACACATTTAAACATTCAAACCAAACCAAAGACAAGTGTTTGCAAATTGTTTTCTGTGTTTTCCATAATTGAACATCACAAAATCACCTCAAATTTGGTCAAGAACCGGTCAAAACCAAGCAACATACACTATAAATTGCAAGTGATTGTCCTTCACCGCAACTGTGACACAAAAAACCACAATTGACTATCTTGAACTGCAACCGTCATTTTATAAAACCATAATTGACTGTGATAAGCCGCAACTGTAACCACAAACAACACAATTGCATGTTACCAAAAATCTTGAGGAAAACTGAAACAAAGCCATTATTCTGACTAATCTTGAGCATAACCCGAGTCTTCGACCAAAGAATTGGAACACTGTAATTCACTTTCCAACCATCTATTTACCATTGCATACCTTGCATGCACCATAGGAAAAAAACTAAGGCAATTTCTAGCTTGCGTATACCTTATTGTCAAACTTTGTTTTGGAAACTTATCAGACTTGAGACTAGTCCATAGTGACCAAATCAGAATTTGTCTTGACTTCAACCTTTCAGTCCTTTTTAGTCCTTGTCATCTAGGTTGGCCCTCAACTCACAAGGCTAGTTTGAGACCATCTTCGTCAAACCTTGTCATTTAGTCACCATCATTGAAGTCTTGACATACCAGATTTGCAACCTTGGCTATCTTAGTTTGGTTAGGCAACTTTTCTTTGGCTTTTCCATAAGGTATTTAGTAGTCATACCTCTAGCTCATATTGCCATTTTCACCTACCATTCCTTTTACAACTGCACTTCATTTAGCATACCTTAAGATTCCATTCTTAAGCATCATCCTTAGACATTTATATCCCAAAAATCTATAAAAATAAATATACACATTGCATAGACATTGCCATAGCTTGGATCTCATTGTGACACTATCTTATTGACATCTTGATACCTTGTCACTTTGAATTCATACCTTGCTATATCCTTCATCTTGCATAACCTTGGTCATCCTTAGGCATCCACCACATCATCCTCACATATCCTTTCCCTTTTGCAAGTCTTATATGGTTGAAACTAGGTCGCAAAGGAAAAGAAAAGACACAACTTTCCCACAAGACAACAAATTTGTTAACCCATTTGCAAATTCCTCACAAGGGGCACTTAGACAATACAAATCCTTATTGGAGAAATTTGTCACTAGAGACCAAAAGGGAAACATTGTTGTGGAAGAATTAGAGGTTGCTGCCCAAGATCCTGAATTTGCCTCTTTTGTGGATGAGTTCTTGGCACATGACCCTCAACGCTACCTAGCTAAATTATTAACAGAAGATGCCACATTACTTCCTGGTTTTGATGTCAATACATTATGAGGATCATCCACATCCATCAACCAAACTCAAGGAAACAACACAATTGTCTCTAGTGGCTCTATCCCGCAAGTGAATACATCTATGCCATTAGGAGGAACTACAAAAGATGCAACAACAATCCACACCTCCTTATTTGGCACACAAGGCAATACACAAGTAATGACCTTTGGCACCATACAACCCATGACATTTAACATAGGGGCATCAACCTCAAGTCCATTTGACACAAGCAAAAAGCCTAAAGTCACCATCAACACAACAAATGCCATATCAAACATAGGGGCTTCTCAACACACCATCACGTCGCAATCATGACACATTCCTCAAGGACATATCCAAAGTTCCATTCTGCAAAACACACAAATTGGCAACCAAGTCCCCATCATGCAATATGGAAACCAAGGACCTTGTCCCCAACATGGCAACTAAAATTCACTCGGTCAAACTTTTACAAGCTCATGGAATATACCATCCAATTTACTTCAAAATACTCATATCCCGACACCAAACCAAAACATACCAAATCAAAATCCGTCATACGCATACATATCCCAAACACAAAACCAAAATCTGTCACTAACACATATACCACATCAAAAATCATCCCACAACATTGGACTTCAAAATACCAACATGAGCTTGCAAAATACACGAGACCCATCGTTGGCACAAGTGGATGTCTTACAAACTCAAATGTTGGCCTTGCAACAACAGTTGGAAAGTATGCAAATGTCCAACAAAAAGATTTATGTCCTTTTCCTTTCGACAAAAGTTTATACATGCCGCCCTTCCCACACGGCTATGTCGTACCAAACTTACCTAAGTACAAAGGGAGGAGCAATCCACTTGAACACATAAGAGAATTTTTCACGACATGTACAAACATTGCATACGATCCTACATCCTAATGAGGATTTTCCCAAGAAGTCTTACGGGCATAGCACTTGAGTGGTTCTCACAATTACTGATTGACATAAAAACATGGGGGGAACTAGCAAACAAGTTTGTGGAACACTTCACATTTAACATTGACAATGAAATCACCATTGCCACCCTATGCCATACCGCACAAGAAGAGGGTGAAAATTTCATACTTTTCCAACGGTGGAGAAGTATGGCTAGTTGATGTCCTGTTGAGATACCCGAGAAACATAAGGTTGTCATGTTCATTGAAAACTTGAACTCAAAATTAAGACATGATTTGTAGGTGCAATGTAGCACTTCCTTTGCCGATTTAGTGGAAAAAGGAATCATCCTTGAAAAGGCTTTAATTAACAAAGGAGAAATCAAGGTGCCCAACAAAAATGCAGACACCCAAAACACCTCAAACGACAAGAACAAATATTGGTCCCGAAACAAGAATGTGACTAGTGATGGAGTTGTCGATGCTAAGACCATTCGTATAGGACCTATTCTTACACTACAAGGGCCTCTCACATCAAACAATGCACCAAGAACTATTGATCAAACTGCCAATGCTATTGAAAATACACAACAAACACAAACCCAAAGAAAGTTCCCAAAACGTCAATACACTCCTTTAGGGGAGCCAATTGAGTCTGTTCTCAAACAACTCCTGCAACATAATGTCATAAAACTTCCAAACCCAAAGCAATATGACCTTGGGCAGTTTAAACCATCTTGGTGGGATGATAACACTTTTTGTGACTACCACCAAGGTAAGGGACATTCCACTTCACAATGCAGACAACTAAAGAATATCATACAAGACATTGTGGAAAATGGCACCATTGAACTCAACGGACAACAACAAAAATCGTCAAATAGTGACCATAAAGTGTTATCCGATCCTCTACATGATCATGGACAAGGAAAGGCCTCCAGTTTGGGAAATAATACCAATAATAATTCAGCCAATTATGCTAATGTCAAGTATGACTATAACCACACTACCATCATAAACCACATTCGAGCTACCGATGAACATGCCAATGCCATCACCATTAAGAAACCTCCCGAATATGTTGTTAACACTCGCCGAACTAAGGTAAGCATTCAAGGTCCTCCACCACAGTAGTAACAACAGTCCTCAAAGCCTCAATACAATTTACTTGACCAATTGGGAAAGACCCCAACGCAAATTTCTATCTTAGAATTGTTGAGTATATCGCATGATCACTGAGCGATCCTTGATAAAGCTTTGTAGAACACAACCGTCCCTGCCAACCTTGACATCAATCATTTCCAGGAGATGGTAGGCTATTTGACAAACTCCCATCATGCAACTTTTTTGAACAAGACTATTCAACTAAGAAGACAAACCATAATGATCCTTTACACCTTGAAGTCCTTATCCATACAACCAAAGTCAGACGAGTCTTGGTAGACGGTGGAGCAAGGTTGAACATTTGTACCTTAAAATTGGTTAAGATGTTGGGTTTCTCAGAAGCATGTGTAAACACCACCAAGAGCATTGTCATCAAGGCATATGGCAATGAAGAACGATCATCTAAAGGAGTCATAACATTACCTATTAGAGTTGGTCCCGCAGTCATGGATACCACTTTTCAAGTCTTGGACCTTGACCTCCCGTACAACCTTCTCCTAGGCCGACCATGGATTCATGCCATGAAGGCTATCCCATCCACATATCACCAATGTCTTAAATTCTCATACAACATAATTGAAATCACAATAGCTGGTGATTCTGACCCCTTTCAATATTGCAATAATCTAAGAGGGACCACACAATTCCAAGTGCCTGTCAATAATGAAGCTTCATCTTCTACTTCGTCACATTACGTTGATCCATCTTCATTGACCAAAGCATCCACTTCATCTACCATACCATCAAACCTCAAGGTCCAAGTACATGACATGGGATGTGGTGAATATCGTATGGACATGCTGCAAATAAACAACAATGCTAATGTTGTTGCGAAGGTTTCCACTTCGAACAATGATGTCAAGACAGTTTCAGAAGATACTCAAATAGATGACCATGCATGGATTGACACCTCTTGGGATCCTGATGGTATATCTTCCTTTTCCATATTCGCTTCCACTCAAACTTTTCATATCCATAACAACCCCATGTTTGACCAAGATATATATGATAATCCAATCTTTGATCTTGACCTCGTTGAGGATATCCATACATCATCCTTCCACACCACCTGTCTTGGGTTAGGGTATGTCCCCCTTATTGTCGCCTCCACTAAGTCATCTTGCCAAGTCGTTAAGGATGTACAAGCCTTCGTTGACTGGAATAGTACCGAAAAGAATAGTTCCAAAGGTACCATTGATGACATCACCATTCATGACCATTCGCCAAACATTCATGTCACTCCATCCACTTCATTTATCCCACTCACGTCCATTCACATCATAGACATGGATCAACAAGTCATATCTAAAGAAAATGACAAAGGAAAAACTCAGGAATAAAAAATCAAGATGCCTTTAAAAGGAGACCAAGTATCGAAAGACATGATGAAAAGAAGAGAAAATAAAGAAAAGTCCTCTACCCAACATAAAAAGCTATTGGACCAATCAAAAATCCAAGTCAAGAATGAGCAAGAATGTCAAGACGCATCCTCTAGCCACCATAAAAAGCTATTGGATGAATCAAAAGTAAAGAGAAAAAGTGAAAATCAAAAAGCTTTGGTGTTTCATTTTGCCCTTTTAACCTCCTTTTTTTCCCAAATGATATTCCTACACTTCGCCATACTTCCAATGAGTTTTTCAAAAAAGAGATTAATCATTATAGTATGATTGTTTGTTGGGTTGTTGACATCCCTACTTTTGAGGAGAGGAGTCATGATACTAGTTGTCAAATTTGATGAGAAGCTCTCATTAAACATTCTTTTGATGTGTGGTGCAGGAGCTTCTAAACCCCAGTTTAAGAATTCAACCTATAGCCCATGTATATCCCGAGCTTTGCCCATTACTAAATTTTTTGTTCCTTCCTTTCTGTCATTTGTGGTGAAGACATTCACCTTAGAGTTAATTACTAGGGGTAATCTTTATTTTGGTCTATTTCATACAAATATTTTTGCATAATCTAGCCATTAAACATCTATAAGGAAGAGGGATTACATAATCTAGCCATTTTGGTCTCTTTCATACAACTTTTTTATAACCTTTATATTATGGCACATGTAGCCCTCATGCTCATGTGTTTGTTTCAACAAGAATAATGATGTTTTTTCCCTCTTCTATGGACCTTAAACTAGGAGCCCTCCTCCAAGGGTAACCTCTACAATGTCATCTTACTATTGTAAGATGATCATGGGGGCCCTCATCTTCCTATTTATTAAGAGTTGTGTTGTCATTGATTTGTGCTTTCCCCCTATGTAGCCACACCTCGTTGCACACATTTCTTGCTGCTATAATTTTCCCCTTTCTTTCTTTCTTTCTTCTATTGTGTTGGAGTTAGGTATTCGTCTATATAAAATAGTGTGCCTTTGAAAAACCTTTTGTTTCTTAGTATTTTATTCTTATCTTCTATATTTTTCAATGTTTTTGATAAGGTAAGCATCATTTATAGGGTGCTGTACCCTTAACACATAGAGCCACAAGGGCCAAAAAGTTCAAGTCCAAAAAACATAGAAACTAAGCCAAAAAAACCATAGACTGCGGATCAACAACAAATATTCAAAACACATACAAAACAACAACTAACTGGCATTATCCCAATTCTTTGATAGGAAATCAACATCATCATCCCCAACCCATTCCTGGTCATCATCAACATTCTTCCCGTCCAATTCACAATGGACCAACTTAACAGTAAAATGGGTCAAGCCACATAATCTCTTGTCCAACTTATCCATTCTATCCTACAACACACGACGCTCCTCCCCATCATCAACAACCTTCATAGTACCAACACGCTCCACGTCCAGCGGGTGTGAGGACTAAGAAGCTGAGTTCTCTTTCTGCACTTTACTATTATCAGGAATGGTGTGGGGCCTTCTAGCATACTCCTCCTCATCCCCAAACACCTCTTCACCCTTGTAATCTTTGCTGTCAGACCGCTCCTCCGCCGAGTCCAAATCCACCTATCTTTTTTTGTTGTTCTTAGCCAATCTACCAGACCTTCTGATGATGGTCTCTCCACCAGTCACCACCGTCGTCTCAACCACCATGTCAACCTTAGAATCCTTACCCACCACTTTACCTTTGCTGTCCTTCGTCGAAGGCTCCATCAAACCCTTCGCATCATCTTTGCCTTTCTTCTTTGGGGTGGGTTTGCTAGCAGTCTTGGCAGGGGTCGACTTGAGGTCACAGAGACTAGCCACAACATTAGTCTAGACATTTCCTGCATTCCCCTTGAAATTTTTAGCAGCAGGCTTAGGCTTGTGAGTATCAACAACAACTAGATGGGTTTTTCGAATGAGACCTTTTGAATCGGCCGAGGAAATATTTGTCACAACAAGAGGTTCGATTTCCTCCACACAGATAGCAAATATGGGTTTGGGTGGGCATAACGCTAGATGGAAATGGCAGTCTCATAATGAGACCTTGGTGCAGCGGAAGGGGAGGGGTTATCATTAGGGTTAAGGCCAACGAATTCAATGCATTTTTCCATAGAGCTCTCTAAATCCTTAAGCAGGAAGAAAGGAAAGCTTAACAAAACTTTATGCCTAAGGTGATTTAAAAGAGGGAAATGGTAGAAGAAGAAGGTTTTGTATCTACCTTCAAGAGTCACATACTTCATAAGGGATAGAAAAACTTGGTCCCATGGCTGCGGAAGGGCCTCTCTCTTGAAACCCAACTGGTTACGGACCGACTTCTCATTCCCCACAAAGAAAGTGTTCATGCTATCATTATCCTGGGTCTTGGTATGCTTCAGATACTTCTTACCATTACTCTGCAGCCCCGTCGCCTATGCGATCACATCTTCATTCACTTCAAAAGAAATCCTGCCCAAAGTCACTTTTTGGTCCTTCCAAGAGTTAGAAAATTGCACAGATAAATTAGGGTTGTGATCCACCAAACTCTCCATTAGGGGAGCCAAACCTCCTTCAACACATATATGCCACACCAACGGATTTTTGCGGAATTCACCATAGTTGTCGGTTTGCGTTCACACACAATCACCACCCATAATGCCTCTCTGCACAAGAAAAAACCAATGAACTTGTGAGAGTAAAAAGTTAGATAAAATGGTTAGGAGAAGGGTCACCCGCACACAAAGGATTTTTAGCCAAACAAAGCAATGTTGGTTAATCAAAGCAATGTGCAAGACACACGCGTGAGGAGGTAAATCTCTTAACGCAATCTTGGCGATATCATTAATGGGAATCTTCAAGCGATTGCGGCTAGGTAAGTAGGACATGATGGGAAAGCAAGGTTTGCCAGCCACGTTGTCCTTACACAAAAAGCTAGGCAGGATGGCCGCGGGGCCAAATTTAGTAATAACAAGGAGCCTAGGTTTTAGAAGAGGAGATAAAATAGCGAAAAGGATAAAGCCAAAAATGAGCTTTTCCACATAATGAGTAGTCACATCATTATTTAAATCAAAGGACTTAATGAAAATATGATAGCTTAGCGCAATCCCCAGAAGGAGATAATGTAAGGTATGACTTTGCCAGGCTTTGATCACAAAGTACCCGCCATACTTCCTCATGATGCTCTTATTTTCAAAAATAGAATTAACCTCATTTTTCAAATTTTGCCACTTGTAAGCCACCTCAACATTAACATCTGTCCACATGGCCCAAAAGACAAGCATGTGGACCCCCCATAAGACGCCAAAAATCTCATGTTTAGTTATCATCATATTAAGGGCTTTGTTTTTTCAAGACTAGACCTTGAATACCTGGCAGTAAGTTCCCCAAATTGCGCCAACACTTAGAGCAATTCCAAAGAGTGCAAAAGTTGGCTAAGGCATCAACCACTTGATTGCCCTCTCGATAAATGTGGGTAATATTCTTTAATTTTAACTTAGAAACAAAAAACCTTGTCCAATAGGATATCCTTAGTGCTCCACCCCAGTAATCTGCCAAAGTTAACAACATCAATAATGGACTTAGAGTCACCTTCGATGTGAAGGTTCTCAATCCCCATAGAAACAACAATTTGTAAGCCCTTGAGCAGTGCACAGGCTTCCGCAATCATAGAAGATTTGAAACCTATTCCCCCAGCGTAACCAGCCACAAAATTTCCTATGGAATTTCTGATAACACCTCCTATACTAGCTCTACCCAGGTTGCCTTTGGCAACCCCATCAAAATTGAGTTTAAACCAACCCTTATCTAGAGGCTTCCAAATAGTGTTACTCCTAGCCAGGGATTTGGAGTTGTCATAGGAGCTTGCATCCAATTTTTGATGCCAAGCCTTGGCCATTAAAATTTCTCTCTTAGTTGGTCCCTTATTCATAGTTCTCCCTTTGAAGAGAGAAATGTTTTCCTCAATGAGCCGAGAACTTATACCAAAGACCTCCAACAGACACCTCTCAGTATTCCTGAAGATCCTATTGTTTCTCTCTTTCCATAAGCACCAACATATAATGGGAGGAACTTGGTTCCAAATTTCCACAGGCAAGGGGTGAATGTACAGTCCAATCCAACTCAATATAAAGGATTTAATATCCTTACACATGGTCCATTGTATGCCCAATCTTTCAATAGCCATTCCCCACACATCAACAACAAATGGGCAGTGTAACAACAAGTGGTCAACATATTCTTCATTGCATTTACATAAGAAACATCTGTTGGGGATTTGGAATCCCTTTTTTCTCAAGTTGTCCTGGGTAAGAATCCTGTTGTGACAGGGGGTCCACCAAAAGAAGTTAACTTTCGGGATCATGTGCCGGTTCCAAACCCTCTTCCAAAGGTCAATGATAGCACCCTAATCCGTCAACAGATTGTAAGCCGATTTGACTGACAAATCACCCTGCTTATCATGGGTCCAAAAGAATTCATCCCCCAAAGAGGTTGAGGGAATTCTAGTAAGTGAGTAAATCTTGCAGAGACTTAGCTAGGAGGCATAGTTCAGGGGATAAAGGGCAGCACAAAGCCAAAACATTCCACTTCCTAGCACCAAGTGGCCCAATGATATAGTCACTAATATGGACACCAAAGAAATGTTGAGCCAACCTCTTAAGATTTCTAAATTCTGAATTTTCAAGTGGTGTGTCAAGTAACCAGGAATCTTCCCATAATCTGATATTATTACCATTACCAATCTTCCATTTCATCCCACTCCTGAGGAGACCTTGTAGGCTGCAAATGCTCCTCCAGGCCAAGGAACCCAGAGGATGAACCTCTGATAGGCAGTTAACTAAAAGTCTGTTTTGAAGATATTTAGCATTCATAATTTTACACCAATCCTTAGCATTCCTCAGTTGATCCCAGCCAACTTTGGCCATCAAGGCCTTATTAGTGTAAGAGAATCTTGATCCCAAGACCACCACAATGCTTAGGCTGACAAAATTTTTCCCATTTAACTAGAGCAAATTTCTTCTTGTCCTCGGTCTCGGACCAGAGGAAATTTCTTTGAATTTTCTCAAATTTCTCAACTATATATCTGAGAATCTTGAATATAGAAAGGAAGTAGATTGAGATACTTTGAAGAGCAACAAAAAGGAGTTGAAGTTTACCAGCATGGCTAAGGATGGACCCTTTCCACCCAACCAGTTTTCTTTGGATCCTTTCAAGAACCAAATTCCAAAAGTTAGGAGTGACCTCCTTGACAGTGAGGGGGAGACCAAGGTAAACTGAAGGAAAAGAGCCACTCATACAACCCAACACAACAGTCACCCTAGCTTGCAGGTTAGGAGTATTGTTAAAGAAGTAAATCATACTTTTATTGTAGTTAATGCATTGACTAGAGCAAGCAACATAGTTGTTAAGACAAGTTTTTCATTTCCTAGCTTCAATCACAAAGGCTTTCCCAAATAGGAAAGTATCATCCACAAATTGTTGAATCACAACCGAATCTAAAGAAGAGGCAGCTGTGATTCCATTTATAGACCCATCCAACATACTAGCAAAGTTCTTGCTCAACACATCCACAATCATGATAAATAAATAGGGTGAAAGGGGATCACCCTGTCTAATACCTCTCCCAACAGAGAAGAACCCAAAAGGAGCCCCATTAACCAGAACAAAGTACTTGACCGTTGTAACACATTCCATTATGAGTTTACCACAGATTGATCAAAACCAAACTTGATTAAAACTTTAGGGATGAAGTCCCAAATTGCCTTATCATAGGCTTTTGATATATCTAATTTAAGGGCCATACCAGCATAGTTGCATCTGTCCATAGAATGGAGTAGTTCAAGGGTGGTTATGGTTGCATCAAGGATATGATGACTAGGCACAAAACTTTTTTGAGTGGGACTAATGAGTTTGTCAAGGAGAGGTTTGATGTGGTTCACCAAAATTTTACAGAGGATTTTGTAAAAGGTATTGCAGAGGCTAATGGGCCGAAAATCAGTCATTGATTGGGGATCAACAATCTTAGGGATTAAGGCTAGGAAAGTGTGGTTCAGTTGTTTGAGAATCTTACTAGATTTTAAAAAATCACGAGCAATTAAGACGATGTCCTCACCAACAATCCCCCAAAAGATCTGAAAGAAGGCTGGTGGAAAACCATTAGGGCCAGGTGCTTTGAAAGCCCCCATACTGAAAGTAGCCAACCGAACCTCCTCAGGAGTGACAACACTGAGGATCCCAAGGTTATCATTTTGGGTAATGATGGTCGAGAGAGGGTTTAACAACAGACTATCTAGAGCCAGATTAGGCACCTTAGCAGGAGCTGAATAAGCCTTCTAAAAATAATTAGCAGCCAAGAGGCCGATCTGGGTGGGCATAGAGATCATCTCCCCCTACTCATTTATCAATTTAGAAATTTGATTCCTTTTCTTATGTTTAATAGCTGAAACATGAAAAAAAGAGGTATTCTTGTCGCCCTCTTTCAGCCATTGGACCCCAAATTTTTGTTTCCAGAAAATTTCCTCTTTCCTTAGAATTTGTTCCCACTCCCTCTAACTCTCTTTTTCCTGGTTGTAAGTAGGCAGACTAACATCCCCCTCCATTTTCTTTTGTATAGTTTTCAACTTTTCCCCGATAACTCTTTTCTTCTGGAAAACATCTCCAAAGACACGCTTATTCTAGCCTTTCAGCATACATTTAATATGTTTAAGTTTAAAAAAGATCCTGAACATGGGAGAGTCACGAACATGAATGTTCCACCATTCAACAATTTTGTTCTTAAAGTCAGGGTGGGAATTCCACATTATCTTGAACCGGAAAGGGAAAAGTCCTATAATAGATAGGTCATTTGAGATTAGCAACAGAGGATTGTGGTCTGACACCATTCTGGGTAGAGCCCTAAGGTTAGCACTGAGTACGCCAATCCAATTACTAGAACAGAGGAATCTATCCAATCTCACTTGTATTAAGTCCTCCAAGACGCCTGTTGGTCCAAGTAAAGGCTTGGCCGGATAAGTCGATGTCAATTAGGCCAGTAGAACTCAGGAAGTTAGCCAGATTAGTCATGCTGTCAGAGTAATCCACCAGACCACCACTTTTCCTCGAAGGATATAAAGGGGAGTTGAAATCCCCAGCCACCATCCAACGAGAGCCATTATTTTTTTTAACCCAACCAAAAAGAACCTACCACAAGACATTCCTAACATTTCTCTGGTTAGGAACATAGACATTGATAAGAGGCCAAGATCCACCCAGGTTGGAAAAATAAACTCCCACACTACTTCTGCAACAAAATAGATCAGATCCATTTAACTTAGAAGGGTTCCAAAGCACAACAAGACCACCCGACGCCCTTTCAACATCACTATAGGAGTAAGAGGCTCCCGACCATAAAAACTTTGCAATATTATCAAAATTTTCTTTCTTCATCTTGGTTTCTTGTAAAAGCCACACATCGATCTTATGTTCTAAAACATAGTTCTTCAAAGCAAGCTGCTTGTGGGAGCTGTTTAGCTCACGCACATTCCATGACATAACCTTCATTTTTGACCTTTCTTGGAGGACACATCCAATGTCCTCTGTTTACCCAAGGCAATCTCATTTGTAGTCTCTCTCAGCCTAGTATGTCTCTGGCTGGGTCTACCAGGTTTGGAGTCACCTCCCACATCCGCCTTTTTTTTCCTCCCTCTTTTCTTTGGAGTTATCCAGTTCTCTTCTTCAACAACTTTCTCCAGCATCAAACCCTCTGTATTATCTATGGTTTCATCAATAACTCCAGTGCTCTCATCCTCCCATTTTTCACCTTCTTCACCCATAGTCTCACTTGTCCCAGCAGAACCCACCTCCAATAGGGGGCCTCCAACTACCTCATCCCCCCCAAAAGCGAGGCCAAAGGATAGAGCATCGACATCCAGAGATTTATCAGCAACCTCATTCAAAGTTAGGGTGGCAAGGCTCGAAGTCGGATCTTCCCTGGGAATCACTAACCCATTGAGAGGATCCTCAGAGGAAGGTGAAATAGCCAAACCTAGCGAGATAAACTTGGCCGGAGAAACACCTTCCTTCAACAACTCATTTTCCATAGGAGGCCGAGAACTTACAGTAGAAACTCCCGGGTTCAACTCCTGATTAAACGAGGATTTACAGTCAGAGACAAGGTGGCCAACTTTAGCACACTTCTGACAATAAACAATAACATTTTCATAGCACATTGGTTGGACCCAGTTGCCAAACTTAGAACACAACTTCACAGAGTTAGGAAGTGTCATGTTCACACTACTATTCACACAAAAGTGGGCAAAGACTAACTTGTATTTCAATCTGGTGATGGAATCAGAAGTAATAAATTTCCCCAAGGAGTCTCCAATGCTCTTGAAGATGGATTCATCCCAGTATTCTAAGGGCAACCCACGTAGACGAACCCAATCCGGTGCCGATTTGTTTAGGTCCACAATAGGGTCAAATCTCGACTTCCAACGACATAATGCCAAACTGTGCTTTCCATATACCCAAGGCCCAAAAGAGAGGACTGCCACCAAGTCATCCGAAGTCGTAAACTTGAACAGGAAGAGACCACTCGACATTGCACAAATCTCCACACTTCCTTTGAGGCGCCATTTAGTAGCAACCCACTTTCAGACCATGTCCATAGACGGACAAAAGGAGAGAAACCGACCCACAACTGCGTTCTCCATGGAGGAGAGAATCCTATCACTGACAGTATCGGAAATAGAGAAATCCGTCCTAGAAGCTTTGAATTCCTCTTCAAGAGGAGGTAAAGGGTTTGAACTCTGTTTGCTATTGGTCAACACATCATTCCACCCTAAGGTTTCCGAAAGAATCTCACCGCTGACACTCTCACCAGATAAGACCAAAATCATGGGTGACTCCGAAAGACCCGAAATCAAAGGCGCAGACCTTCTAAGAGTGGCTCCCGAGGGACACAAGTCTGCATGTGACAAGACGAGACTCGGGTCAGGAGGGGGACCGTGGGGTACCCCCAGGGAAAAATCCACCATGTGCACAGGCTGTTCAAACACGGACAAAGGAGAGGTTGTTCAATGTTACACTTATGTTTCTATTCCTTTCTACCCTTCCCGTTTCCCCATTCTATTTTCTTGGAGGATGTGCCTTGCCCATTGAAATTTATCTAATAAGAAGTATCTTACTAGCCAAGTAGTATTTTCTTCTTCACTATGTTCTTTCATCCTTCTAATTATTATACTTGCTAGTCTTTTTCCTCCAACATTTGTAATCGGATTTGTTTCTTTATGAGCTCTTTTTTGTCTATGTTGGTCCTTTTACCACTTGCATCCATGACTTGACCTCTTATAATTTCTCCATTAATTTCGTTTCTTTGACCTCCATGTTTACTATTATTGATTGAATCTCTTTAAAATGTGAAATACCTCTTTCTTCTCCTACTTGGGTACAATCCCACCCTTGGCTTGGTTTAGATCATGCTTCAATTCCAAAATCTCCTATCGTCCTATTTCAATGTTGTTTTGCAATTTGTTTAGTTGACCTTTAAGTATCTTATTTTCCTATGTTAACTTCATGTTGACTTCTATGATCTCTTGCATCTTGATGTCTTTCATCTCTATGCTATTCATTCTCCCTTCAACCCATTAACTCCTTGATATACAACTCTAAGGACCACGTTAGAGGTGTTGATATGGGGCTGTATAGGTCCTAGTTGCTCTGATTCTCAACCTTCCCCTCTATGTTGGCTTCAAATTGATCCTTGACCTATGTTATTGTTTGAGTATTGTAGGTTGATTATGCTACAATGAGTACAACTTTTTTGCCTCTGACTTGTTCTAATTTACTTGTTATCTTGATGTACACGTGTTATAAGATCCTCTTAAATTGTTTGGTATTCACATAACTTAGGTTTGCAACTTGGTTTGCATGTTTTCTTGCTTCTAAGATTGCGACAAAATAGCTTCTAAAGCCCCTAATGTGAAGTGAATAACCAAGTGCATTGAAGTATTTTATATTGGGAGTCATTTATTTTTCACATATGATCCCTTCACCACTTTCAATCTTTATTCCTCTATTGATTCATTAGCTATGTCTTACTTTTCTAAGAATTTGTAATTCTACCTATTTTGGGAGGTGTTCTTTACTATGAGACCTAAGGTTTCAATTAGTCAATTCAGAAAAGTAAGGTTTTGACACATGAGGGAAATGTTTTAACATTGATTGTTTGGTAGTTGATGTTAACTTGAAAAGCTAGATTTTGTAGAGCAAATAGAAAAAACACTATTTTAAATATAAAATTCTTCTACACATTGACTTGTGAACTTTCAAGGTCCCACCTCTAAGCCCCTTGCTTGATTTCGTGAGACCCACTTATTTGCTTGGAAGGAGCTCAACTTTTCGAGCATATGCCCATTGTCTGAACCCAAAGTCACGACTACCAAAAACTTTGGGCCCTAAGTGTTGCTTTTTCCCTCCTTTAGGATATATGGAGGGCATGCAAGGTGTGCATAAGGGAGGTGCACCCTGCACACAACCCATGAAGCTTCAAAAGAAGTTCACACCGTGTGCTTTCAAGCATGCCTTTTTATTATATTTTTTAAAACCTTTTTCTCTTTTAAAACTATTGTCACTACCTAACCTTTCTCATTTTTTATTTTTCACTTTTCAATAAGTTTTGAAAAATATCAGTTATTAATAATTAATATTATTCAAACAATTATTTTCTGATTTTTATTTTATAATTTTAGATAATAATAATATTAAAAATTATAATAATAGAAGAGAAATGATTGGAATAGGAATGTTGATGCGAGGAGCAAAGGGTAGTTTGCAGAGCGAAGGGTGGGGAGGATAGAGAAGGTAGGAGTGAAGGCAAGGGTGATGAAGCGAAGAAAGACTTGAAGAGGCAACAATTCAAAGGAACATGAGAAGGGCTTTAATCCTCTTGCAGCCTTTGAATCTGTGAATGGACACTTACAATGCAAGAGTGTACTCCTTCAAATGTGCTCCTCTAGTGTTGTCTCTTCTTCTCATCGAGCCACAAAAATAACTATTTGTTTGTATTACCATACTAAATTAATTTAATTTCCTTCCATAAAACAAATTTTTGAAAGGAATAAAAAAAAAAGGGAATCGATTATGGTAAAACTCCTTTTGACTCTTAAGGTCCCGACTTGGCAATTTAATTCTAATCTAATAATGTATAATCAGCTCTTAACTTAGAAATAACAAAACTAGCAATTGTACTTAATGTAATGGGCACATTAATAAGTATCTTTCTTTAGTGTAGTGTTATAAGTAATCATGAAAAAAAATGAATAGATGTAGATCTTTTGTTTCTTTATGAGTGGAAAATATTTATGATAAACACAAACTAAGGAGTTGGAGTAATATGTTCTACAAATTCAGTATATATGTGTGCTTTTGAAGAATATTTTTAAAAATTATGTATTATCAAATGTTCGATAAATTTACTGAGTTATTACCACAGTCCTGAGTTTTTAAAATTTTCATGTCTGCTGAGTTATTGCCGAGTCCGAGTTTTTCAACTATGACATAAACAATAAAATGTTTGTGCATTTTCTCTCTTATTGGCCTAATGTGATTGTAGAGTTAATTGTTAAGTATGGCTGGTAATTTCATCAATATTGTTATATACATATCTTGAATGATCAAGCACTTAAAAAATATTAAAAAATAAATTCCACTGAGATATTTTTTTTATAAATTTTGTGATTTTACTCTGCCTTTACCTCCATCTATTTATCTGTTATCTGTTTCCATTCTTTTAATTTCTGCTGCATTTCATGCACCTGAGCTGTTACTTTAGTGAGTGGGCTAAGGCTTATCTCATAAGCCATGTCCAGTTGAATTTGAAAAAATAAAATGGGAAAGAAAAAACCTATGTCTGACCTAAATTTCGTTGTAAAAATTTTGAATTTTCATCTTTTGTTTGAAAGAAAATATTTTGACTTTCTTTACCTTAGTTCACTCGCACTCTGAGTAGCATTTAAAACTGTTAGTGCCACCTGGAAGACTTTTATCGGGCAAGATATCAAAAGTTTAATATTGATCAGCCAGCTAGCACATGAATATTCATGATGCATCTAGATACTGTTTGCTTGGGATGAGCTTGGACCATCATCTTGCTGACTGTTCTATGATTATCAATATCAATTAACTGAACTGCTATCAATTTGCATGTTGTCCAAAATACCAAGAAACTTTTTCCAATACTGCATTAGTTGCCAGAAAATCTCTTCTCAATCTTGAGCCATAATCATGCATGTTCTGTCCCCATACAAAAGCATGTGAGAAACTAAGAAAGCATGAATTTTTTTTTCTATCTAGTTATGAAACTTAGGAAGATAGACACATGCAAGCAGTGATGAACATAATCCACCACTCCTGATAGAAGAATTGCCAATAGAAAAGAATGTTACCTGCAAATATTCATTGGCAGTGCGAAGATAAGCATGTCTTTCACATTCATCATTAAGTTGGCTGACAAAATCTGGAGGCTCTGCAACATGTTTAACATAACATCAATTGTCATGAAGTTAGCAATATAGGCGCATGTCTCCATACTTATTTGTTACATGCCATGATTTATGGCCTTGCCAATATTATATTAACAAAAAAGTTCTTATACATAAATACAATTTCTAGTTAACAGTTCGCTCAGAAAATGACCCAGATCAATTGTCAGGAAGGCCCCCAAAATAGAACACCAAAGAAAACAAATAATAAATAAACATTGAAATGCAAATAAATAAATAACAAAATATATATTAAAAATATGAATATAAAAAAATTTATATATTAAAACTAATATATATACAAATAAATATTAAATAAGAAAACATATATTAATATTAAACATAAAACAAAACAGATTAAAGGCCGACCTTTATGAAATTGTCAAAGGATACAAGTCAATATTAATTAATTAATTAATGAACAGCCATTAATAATGAATACATTTCAAAAGGCAGGAAAGTGGCAAAGGCTGCGATCATATCCCTTCATATGGCCACTCCACTTGAGGATTTTACAAGGTATACATATAAGGAAAAGTTGGAGTCAAAAGGATGGGGAATTCCAAGGAATATTTTCTGAATTATCACTCAGAGAAAGAGCATAAAAAAACGAGATAGGAGGTAGGATATGGAAATAATCAGAAAAAGTAATATCTTCAGATACAAAAAAAAACAAGAAGTATCATCAGGATCGTGAACAGGAAAGAGGAAATAAACAAGGAGAGATAGAGCAGAGATATAATATGCAGATATAAGATAAAATATGCAGATTTAAGGAGATATATACAGATCTAAAAGAGGCAGATGCAGATTTAAAGAGATTTAAAGAGATATAAGAGGAAGGATTTGTTTCTGATAAAAAGAGCAGATACCAAGAAGAAGTATATGTGAATAAGAAGAGGTCTCAATGAGAGATATATATATGAAGAAAAAGATAAATCCATAAGGAAAGTATAAAGTAAGTTTAATATGATTATATATATATAAATATAAATATATAAGTTCATATAATGTGATGATTGAAAGATTGAAATCAATTAGAAATAAATATATATATATATATACACACAATAATGATGCTTGCAGCAATTATTAGTCTTTATTAATAATTATTCAATTAAACTAATCTGTTTGTTTCTCTTTAAGCAATATCTTCTGAATATTGGGAACAGATCCATCGAAGAAGAAGAATATTCAGACCAGCAATCATCTACAGAGAAAATCAATAAACAAATTAGAGGTCTGCCATCCTCCCAATTGGAAATGATTGATAAGTTGGCATATGCACAGCAAACTGATTTCTTCAATCAGTGGTATGAAATCTGGTTTGGCAATAATTGGTCATAAAGGGATAAGGCAGGGCTGCATTAGGGAGAACTGCTAAGAGGGCACCCTGTTATAGGGAGAACTGCTAGAAGGGCACCCTATTGTGCAGCCTCCCAACTATCCTTGAGTGAGTCAATTGTTGAAGAAAATGAAGAGGGTCTTCAATCATAAGGGGAGGGTACTTGGGGCTCCTCACCATGTTCTCCTCATTATGGTTGAGCCAACATAGTCCTTGGGACTTGTTATATTGTTATATATAATCTTTTTTCGACTTAGAATTAAATGTATTTCATATCATATTCATCTAACATGGTTGCAGGTTTCCATGACCAGACTTACATTATTTCAATTTTGTGAAGGAAATTGTATCTTTACTATAATATGTTATTGGTTTCATTTGGAATTGTGATTTCAAAGCAAAATAGAGGGGATTCCCAAAAAGGGGACATTACATGCCATGATTTATGGTCTTGCTGATATTATATTAACAAAAAAGTTCTTATACATAAATATAATTCCTAGTTAACAGTTCACTCAGAAAATGACCCAGAACCAGGTTTGGTGCATGCCCAGTCCAGGTCTCCTATGGATATCAACAGCATCCTGCAAATCGGACTTGGGTTTGTCCAGGTATACTACATCTGTTACCCGTTTTCTCAGAATATGACTTGGAACCAGGTTTAGTACATACTTGGTGTGTGTCCTCTATGGATATAAACAAGGTCTTGGAAATCAGACCCAGGTTCATCTGGGTATGCTGGTCCCCGATGGATATCAACAGGGTCTTGCAACTCAGACCTAGGTTTGTCTAGGTATGTTGCAGAGTGTAGATGGGTGAACGTAGGTCTAATTTGCAGGACCCAGGGAAAACCTGAGCAGAACCTAGCACATCCAAAATGTCTCTTAATTTTTTTTTTTTCTCTTCTTTTTTGTCATACTCCGAAATAGAATACCAAAGTATACACATAACTAAGCGTTGAAATGCAAACAAATAAATGAAATAAATAACAAAATACATACTAAAAAAAATAATATATATAAATACAAATATTAACAATTTAATATTATAATTATAGTAAGTATAATATAATATTATAATTATAATAAAATATAAATAAAAACTAATATATAAAATAAATATTAAATATATTAAAATAAGAAAATATATATTGCAGCAGCGATTATTAAAGAAAAGAATGGTATGAGATATATAAGGAAGATCAATTCATTTGGTGAGGCATGCATGGAAAAAGCTGAAAAAAGAACAGAAGATTGGAAACAAGGAATAAAGAGAAATATATCTGCAATCAGAAAATGAAATGAATAAGTTTGATATGGAGAGATCAGCAAATGTAATTAAAACTGCATTCAAAGCAGCAACAGTAATATATATATATATATATATATATATATATATATATATAAGGTTGTCAGGAGATTGGTACTGGTATTGGTATGGCTTTGTTTTTGAAAATAGGGAGACACCATCTTTTTTTTAATATAAATAAAAAATAAAAAATTAATAAATTAATAATTTATAGAAAATATCATGACATTGAACTTTCAAAACAAGAGCAGTAGTAAAGTTTAACAATGAACATTAACTTTAAATACACAAATGTCATTGTGTCAAAGAGTCAAAGAGTTCATAATTCATAATCATAGTTCACATTTGAAATTACATATTTGATATTTAATATTCGATTACATATTGAAATTCATAAATATTGATAGTTTGATAGGCTGATATGTACAAAAATAAAATAAAATCAGAAATCTATCATCTACACCACATCATGATCATCCATATCAAGGTCCTTAGCTATGATGCTCTCCAAGTACTCATCACTCTAAAACTCAGATTCCTTTGCTAGTAGTATAATTGGGGGTAAACCATTAAGGCCATCTACTTCAACCACTTCATCCACCATGGCTGCAACTTCTCCATCAAGTTAAATTTGGTCCCATTTTGCTGAAGGACCCTCCTTGTACCCAGGATCTCCACGAGAGAGAAGAAGTGAGCTATGAATGTACACCGAGTTCTTTGTTTTCTTTGACCCTAATCGGTTCCTCTTTAGTGAATGAATAATACCATAAGTACTCCAATTTCTCTCACAAGATGAAGAGTTGCTACTTGTGAGAGTAATCTTATTGCAAATGATTGCAATTTAGGGGTTTTGCCTCCATGGTTCCACAACCACTCTATAGAGTCTTTCTTTGCTTGCATATCATATAAAGCTTCTATGGAAGAAAAATCATCATGCCCACATGAAAACTTATTCCATTGACTCCTCATAATTGAAGCTTCCTCACCTCGGCCATAAATCATTTTTATTGCAACCCAAAATCCCTTCATTACCTCTCTATCCTCATATGAAGCCCTCTTATTGGTCACTTGTATATTATGCCATTTAGGATTTAAGGCATAGGCAGCACAATGAAGGGGTGTGTTAAGTTTGTTCCATCTTCCATGTAACTTTTCATCTATTAAAGGATATAGATGTTAGTTTTAGGATCAGAAATAAATAAGCAGAAAATGCAACACAGTGAGCAAAAAACACAAAATTTATTTTGGGAAAACCCTCCTACTCGAGGGAGAAAAAAACCTAGCAACAATATATCTCTCATATATCGGAAAGTGCAGAATAAGAGCAGAAATCTGCTTTACAGTCAAACCCTTCTCAAGGGTGAATTAATACAAAGAATAATAGCATCACTCCTTGATGCAAAGATACAAAAGAATATGATCCTCCTTGAGTAGTTCGATCTGCTGCTAAGGTGCAAACTTGAAGTTGTTGAATTTATTTTTCAAATGGATGAACATCTCCTTCTATATATACAATGCAAGGAGACTCTTCACAAGCAAGGCGACTCTTCACCTAGGTTGGCCCTTTTGATAAATAACAAATATAAAATATGATTTGTGATTAAGGCCGACTTGCCTTATAAATTATTTATTTAACTTAGGAGAAAATATCTCCCTAAGCTACAAACACTAACACTCCCTCTTAGCTAGGGAGGTAATTTCCAGATATCTTCGTCATGGAGTCTCTCAACATGACACCCACAATGGCTACACCCATTTGTTGAAAGCTCAAAGGTTCATCACGAAGTCTCTCAACGTGATGTTGTCATGGAGTCTCTCAACATGACGTCCACCATGGCTACTCCCATGTGTGAAAAAAACACACATGTACAAGTGTCCATCACGGAGTCTCTCAACGTGATGTCGTCATGGAGTCTCTCAACATGACGTCCACAATGGCTACTCCCATGTGTGGAAAAACACAAGTACAAAGAGTCCATCACAGAGTCTCTCAACGTGATGTCGTCATGGAGTCTCTCAACATGACGTCTTGTAATGTCCCCGATTTAGCCCTACGCTCTTCAATTGGTTTTAGCCTATTTTCAGAAACTCGTAGGCTAAGCAGAATTGGAAATTAGGGTTTCCTATTTTTTAGGAGGTTTCAGATGCAGTTTTGAGGGCTTGCATGAAAGACTTTTTGATGCATGTCTGGTGGAGCTTTCTGGGTTTTTGGAGAGCTTTAGAATGGTGTAACATGCATCTTCATCTAACAACCTTTTTAGGCACTTACTATTTATAGTAAGTTATGTTGGCTTCTCGGTTTGTGTTCAGAAGGCATTTGGAAACACTTACTATTTATAGTAAGTCATGATACTGCTTAGTTGGTGTTCAGAGGAAGTTTTGCAAACTTACTATTTATAGCAGTTTGCTATTTTTGGTAAGTCTATCTTTTAGCAGTATCATTCTAGCAGCAACTCAATCATTTGCAGTTCAATGTGGTTGATCAGTTTGGCTTTCTGATGGTTTTGAAGTTAACTTAATAATTTTGGCATTCGCTATTTTTAGCAAGTCCATTTATGGCAGTGGCATCATCATCAACTTGGTTCAGCTTGGCAAACGTTAGTTTGCTAATTTTAGTAGTTTGTCAGATGCAGCTTGGGCATTGCTCTTGGCTACCTCTTTGGACTAAGTTCTATACTTAGTCAATTTTATGTTCTGAAGTTGTACCCCATGCCTAGGCTTGATGACTTCAAGTCATTTTTAAAAAGGGGACATAAAGGGGTTGATTTGAGCATTTAATATTTATTGTGCAACTTAAAGGTGGATGCCTAGAGGATGATAAGTAATGTTTTATTAATTCTAATAAAGTAAATGCTTGAGAGGTGGCGTCCCTTGGAGGAAATTGAAGAGTTTATTGGGGGAGTTTCAAGTTGATTCATTTTCCAACTGAAGAGTCTATTTATTGACGCATTGCTCATTCATTCTCATCTTCGAAAAATATTGTAAAGTTATGTTGCTGGTTTGAAATCCAAAATCCAGCTAAGGGAAAGCTTAGCAATTTGACTCCATTCTTCGGGCCTGAAACGATGGTTCCCTAGATGGTGGATTGAAAGTGTGCTTCATTCAGAAGTGCACATTGAGCTTCATTGTTGGAGAATTTGATGTATTTCTCAGATTTTGATGTTGTTGGTTCACTCATGGCTGAAACTCGAATTTGCATACAGCTCTTTGGGTGATTTTTGTTTGCTTGTGGGTATTGTTTCTATTCATTTATATGCTAGAGGCGCCCCTTTTGGTTTAAGGACAAAATTTAATATGAAGTGGTTGATTTTATAAGTGAGGTCGACCCTCTCCTAGGGCCGTACCACTCATTCATTGCATTGGAATGTGTGCTGGTTGTCTTTGCTGAGTTTGAGGTTGAAAAGTGATGGTTTCTTGGTCGCCTAGCCATAGAAGAGACACTTTCAGTTTGGTTCAAGTCCGTGGTGTGTGGTAAGAGATTTGACATTTTTTTGTGAGTTGATGTTTGCTGGTACAAACTTTCAGTTCGCTGATTTTATATCAGTTTCATTTCAGTCTTTGATTTCAGTTCATTACTTCAATAAATGAGAGATTCTAGAGAGAGAGAGATCTTCTATTTCTTGTGCTTCAATTCTAATTGTAATCACTTGTAAATTGCAGTAGTTCTTTGCATTGTAAGTCTGAAAACAGTAGTACTGTTTCAGTCACTCTTTACTGCTTACTTGTGTTTAATTTCTCATATTTGTAACCCCTGGATGGTTTACCACCAGTGTGGAAAAACAACTTAATAATCTCTCATTTATACCCACTGAAAAGTGGTGAATTCCCACTCACAAGTGGATGCCTGCCGTAGCGAATGAATTAGTTTGCTTTGTTACTTTCTTCCCCCCACTGAATAAGTGGAAGTGTGGAAATTGTTCATGGCTGGTTTACCGCCTCATTACTTTCACCTGTAACTTACTTTTAGTTATTGAGCATTTACCTCCACCATATGCTAGCCCCTCACCCACATCGGGTTTTAGGCACATTCTTGGTGTTGAGAGTTTTCAATTTGCTTATGGTTTTGGAGAGCTAACATTAATAAGTTGGTTTAATGCTGGTTGTGTTGTGAAAATTCCAAGAAAAAAATGTCTAGCTCATTTCAGTGGTATCAGAGCCGTTTTTTTGCCATCCTGTGAGTTTCAGCACTTCGGTTATTAGATAAGAGTCAGAGAAGACCGATACTACATCCAAAAGTAGAACAGAGTTTAGTTTCAGCTTCAAAAGTTTTTGAAGTTGACACTTTTTTGCAGAGGTTTGAGAAACCTTGTCTTGTCAGATTAAGGTATGGCTAATGAAGAAGAGATGGAGTTGGCAGAGACACTTTATATGGCTAGAAAGAGTCTTGACAAAGAATTTCAATCAAGGGAGAATGAGGAGAACATTCTTCATTTGTTAGAACAGTGTTTGAGGCAAGTGAAGCAATCACTTCGAAGGAAATGCGGTTGGCATTAGCTCTTGAACTAACTTTTTTGAATCAGCCCTATTGGCTAAGGCATCCTGATGAAGAAGTAAATTTGTTGGTTACTTCATGCCTTAGTGAAGTGATGAGAATTTTGGCACCCTTGGTGCCCTATGATGATAAAACTATGAAGAGAGTTCTTCATATGTTCGTGGAAAGTTTTCATGATCTTGATGAAACTGATAGCAATCGGTACTCTAGAAGAGCTATTATACTGAAGATCTTTTCAGAACTCAAAACAAGTGTGTTGCTGATAGATTTGGGTATGCAAGATCAAATATATTATTTGATCCATTACCTCTTCAATTCAACTTGGAGTGAACAAGAGGAGGATGTAGTTGCAACAATGAGAGACATTTTAGTTTTGATTATCAATGAGATGGATGACATTCCAAAATCCGTCCTATCTTTCCTGTTTAACATTCATAAACAAGAAGGAAAGAATTCTTCTACTGCTGGCATGATAATCAGAGATTTGTTCAAACAGTGTGAGGGAAAATTGAGGCATCACTTGAAGAAGACAGAGCAAATAAATGAGGTGGTCAATAATGCAGAAGACGGAAATAAAATGTTGTTTCTCAATGATTCTAAGGCAGTTTTTCAAGAAGTACCTATTAATATGCAGTTGTCGGCACATGCTAAGGATGAGTGCAATGAGGCAACATCCGTTTTGAATACACATGAAGAGTTTATGACAAGTAATCAAGAAGACTCCCTTGGTATGCTTGTGACAAATAATGGAGATTTAGGTGGTCTTGAGTTCATTCATCAAACTAGGCTCTTGGAGAAAGATTCTTATGAAGATATCAGTTTTGTTGAGTTGGGAGGTGTCTCATTCAAAGAGTCACCATTCCAAATGAAGTATGAAGGGCAATTTCCTTTTGATCAAAATAATCACCCCTTCAGCATTTGGGATCCGGGTGTGAAGGCACCTAATTTTGTTAAGGAACTTGTATGGGATAAATTTCCCTTTGATCCCAATAAAGAACAAAATTTTGATTTCATTGCAAACTTTGAGATGGCCCTTGGAGGAGAAAATGTCTTTGACAAAGAAGCTTGCATGGATAAGCCCCATAATGAACCCCTTAAGATGGTTGCAGCCACTAAGGAAGAATTTGTAGCTGCTAAAACTTTTAGGACTGCGATCAATAATGACTCATTGATCATGTTGGGGGCTTTTTCAGTATATAATCAAGGAGACAGTGAAGGAGAAATGGAGCTTGAAGACGACATGGCCCTTGATGATGAAGATTTTAAAGAGGTTATCAAATTCAAATCAGATTTACCACATCATGAAGCTGATTATAAACAAAGGCCTAGAGAATTGGTAGGATATGATTCTCTTCATGACCTTGAGCATTTTCAGTTAATGAGTGGTGAAAGACAAGAGTCTTGGAGCAGCTATGGGGGCAGCAAAGACAAGAAATAGAGTTCTGATTTTGAAATATAGTTGATCAGCAGTTCACCATCCTTGCACTTTTGTGAGTGGAAAGGTCAATTCATGTTTTCCATTGAGGATGAGGTGCATGCCTTATTCAGATTTGACCGTTCAGATAGTTCGATTGAAGAGAGACAAGAAGGAGTTTGGGATGGAGTCACTCTCTTTAATCTGCAATTTATTAAAGACTCCTTAGTGATTATGAAATCAGAGTATCTATGCTGGATTAAAGATCAAGATTACGCCTACGAATTCACAAAGAAGATCATTGGTGTTTTTCAAGGAAGTGAAAGAAAGGTTGATAAGCCTACCCTTGAGCTTGAATCAACGAAGTGCATGTTAGAGAATCCTCAATTGGGTGTAATGGAGGTTGGAGACTAGCTAGCTGATTTCAAACATCTCAGAGAATGTGAGGACGAGTTCTACTCTGTGATTGATAATCCTCCAAGCTTGCTTGTAAGTGAATGCATAAGAGGTTTAGAGAATTCAATCTCCATATGGGAAGTGTTGATTCATGACGACTTCCCCATTTTTGACACCAAGGTGTTGTCAAAACATGTTTTGGTAAAACATGTTTACATGCCTGACAGTTTATCCTTTGGATTGAGTAATGCTCACACTAACCTGTCTTGGGAGATGGATTTGAAGACAATGTTTGTTTCAGGCTCACTTGTTTTTGAAGCTTTCTTGGATAGACTTCAATGGTTCACCAAAGAAGTCAATAATTTTCTGAGTGTGCATTTGGAATTGATTGGCACTCAAAAATGTGTTGTGAATTTCTTCAGGGTTGTAATGATCATTCTTGGTCAGGTATCTTTGTTTGGCACCCTCGATGTGGAATGAAAAATCTTTTGGGTTATGGTAGGAAGGTTCCTTGGAGGGATAAGGATCAAAATTTCAGAATTAATGGTGATGTTCCCTTGCTTACCGGCCACTTGATGATCCCATTTGTTGATAAACAAATGGATTGGAAAGAAATTTTGAGCAAAGAATGGTTCTTTGCTGTGATGGAACTGTTTGAATGGGTGTTCCCAGCTTCGAATCTAAGCAAATTGGTTAGATTGAATGAGAATTTTTAGTATGGCAGCAGCTGTTCTTTTCTTAGCATGTTGATTTCTCTTAGATTAGATGTTGAGTCATTCAATTTTGACTTGGTGGGCAGCTGGTATGCTCATATTTACACTTCACAATCTCTTTTCAGAGATGATTTTTGGCCTCAAGTAGGAAAGATGGTGATTCAAATTGATCAAAACTAGTTTTTGGAAAGAGTTTGAGTTCTTTTCAGTGAGTACCTGCACACATTCTTTGGTATCTATTTTTGGGGCAGCAAGCTAGTAACTGATTTGGTTCACTAGTTGGAGACTCATGAGGTGAAATTTGTAAGATTTTCTTGGAGTCTTTTCAGTTATATCAGTTTACTTCAAAGAAGGCATTATACATCTTCATGGAATTTTGAGGATGTGATGGGGGACTTTTGCAAGGAGTTGCTCTTCTCTTTGCAAGATGTGTTGGAAGAGTCACATATGCTGTTGTGACTCTATTTGATGTTATGAGGAGTTATGTTGAGGAGCATGTTTATGAGTTGAGTAGTATTTTCTTCTTAATGCTCAGGATTGTGTTTGACATTGGCTTTGCAGATTTTAACTCCTCAAATTTTTCAGGACATGAGATGCTGCAAGATTTTGATTTCAGTTCTTCTAGGCCTATCAGTTTGGATCTCAGCTATGGTGACTCTTCGAGGTTACAAGAAAGATTAGAGCAGTCTTGGAATATTGGATATGTTTATGTAATCAGTGTGGTGTAGCGTCAGCATGGTGGGTCTTTACAGAGATGGATTTGGGACACTGGGATCCTACTTGGCATAGTAAGGATCAAACTTTTTTCTCGGAGTGGTGGCATTGCTTGAGGACAAGCAATTTTGGGACAGACGGACTGTAATGTCCCCGATTTAACCCTATGCTCTTCAATTGGTTTTAGCCTATTTTCAAAAACTCGTAGGCTAAGCAAAATTGGAAATTAGGGTTTCCTATATTTTAGGAGGTTTCAAACGCAGTTTTGAGGGCTTGCATGCGAGAGTTTTTGATGCATGTTTGGTGGAGCTTTCTGGTTTTTGGAGAGCTTTAGAATGGTGTAACATGCATCTCCATCTGACAACCTTTTCAGGCACTTACTATTTATAGTAAGTTATGTTGGCTTCCCAGTTGTGTTCAGAAGGTGTTTGGAAACACTTACTATTTATAGTAAGTCATGATACTGCTTAGTTGGTGTTCAGAGGAGGTTTTGCAAACTTACTATTTATAGTAGTTTGCTATTTTTGGTAAGTCTATCTTTTAGCAGTATCATTCTAGCATCAACTCGATCATTTGTAGTTCAATGTGGTTGATCAATTTGGCTTTCTGATGGTTTTGAAGTTAACTTACTAATTTTGTTCGCTATTTTTAGTAAGTCCATTTTAGCAATGGCATCATCATCAGCTTGGTTCAACTTGGCAAATGCCAGTTTCCTAATTTTAGCAGTTTGTCAGTTGCAGCTTGGGCGTTGCTCTTGGCTACCTCTTTGGACTAAGTTCTATACTTAGTCAATTTTATGTTTTGAAGTTGTACCCCATGCCTAGGCTTGATGACTTCAAGTCATTTTTAAAAAGGGGACATAAAGGGGTTGATTTGAGCATTTAATATTTATTGTGCAACTTATCCCATGCCTAGAAGATGATAAGTAATGTTATATTAATTCTAATAAAGTAAATGCTTGAGAGGTGGCATCCCTTGGAGGAAATTGAAGAGTTTATTGGGGGAGTTTCAAGTTGATTCATTTTCCAGCTGAAGAATCTATTTATTGATGCATTGCTCATTCATTCTCATCTTTGGAAAATATTGTAAAGTTATGTTGCTGGTTTGAAATCCAGAATCCGGCTAAGGGAAAGCTTAGCAATTTGACTCCATTCTTCGGGCCTGAAACAATGGTTCCCTAGATGGTGGATTGAGAGTGTGCTTCATTCAGAAGTGCACATTGAGCGTCATTGTTGGAGAATTTGATGTATTTCTCAGATTTTGATGTTGCTGGTTCACTCATGTCTGAAAGTCGAATTTGCATATAGCTCTTTGGGTGATTTTTGTTTGCTTGTGGGTATTGTTTCTATTCATTTATATGCTAGAGGCGCCCCTTTTGGTGCAGGGACATAATTTAATATGAAGTGGTTGATTTTATAAGTGAGGTCGACCCTCTCCTAGGGCCGTACCACTCATTCGTTGCATTGGAATGTGTGTTGGTTGTCTTTGCTAAGTTTGAGGGTTGAAAAGTGATGGTTTCTTGGTCACCTAGCCATAGAAGAGAGACACTTTCAGTTTGGTTCAAGTTTGTGGTGTGTGGTAAGAGATTTGACATTTTTTTGTGAGTTGATGTTTGTTGGTTCAAACTTTCAGTTCGCTGATTTTATATCAGTTTCATTTCAGTCTTTGATTTCAGTTCATTACTTCAATAATTGAGAGATTCTAGAGAGAGAGATCTTCTATTTCTTGTGCTTCAATTCTAATTGTAATCATTTGTAAATTGCAGTAGTTCTTTGCATTGTAAGTCTAAAAACAGTAGTACTGTTTCAGTCACTCTTTACTGCTTACTTGTGCTTAATTTCTCATATTTGTAACCCCTGGATGGTTTACCACTAGTGTGGAAAAATAACTTAATAATCTCTCATTTATACCCACTGAAAAGTGGTGAATTCCCACTCACAAGTGGATGCCTGCCGCAGCGGATGAATTAGTTTGCTTTGTTTCTTTCTTGCCCCCACTGAATAAGTGGAAGTGTGGAAATTGTTCATGGCTGGTTCACCGCCTCATTACTTTCAGCTATAACTTACTTTCAGTTATTGAGCATTTACCTCCACCATATGCTAGCCCCTCACCCACATAGGGGTTTAGAGCACATTCTTGGTGTTGAGAGTTTTCAATTTGCTTATGATTTGGAGAGCTAACGCTAATAAGTTGGTTTAGTGCTAGTTGTGTTGTGAAAATTCCAAGAAAAAATTGTCTAGCTCAGTTCACGTCTCATCCCACTCTTAGAGATGAACAAGGGCTCTAACTTCATATTTCTCCGTCTCAGAGAAATATACACTACAAGGGCTTTCACCTCATACTTCTCCGTCACAGAGAAATATACATTACAACAGATCTTCACGATGATATGGCTCCCTCTGAAGCTCTAAGTACTTGCATCAACTTCCTGACCTCCTCGTCCAAGCATTGTCAGACTCCCTCTGAATGTTATTTCCTCCTCTTCGAAGAAATTGGTCGCAATGACAATTTGTAAGGGTTCTTCCTCTTCGAGAGATGACTCCAATCACCAACTCAATCCTATGGCTGCAAGCTATGTCTCCATTCTTCAGCCTGTGCGACTTCCTCGTAGGATGCATCAAGCTCTTCCTCCCTTGAATGCAATCTCTCATCATCCTTATGCTCCTCGGTTCGTCTTGAAAGCATTTTAGAGAGTTTAATAATAGTTTATAGAACTATTATATCCCGAAGAGAAATACCAATGCTAGAAGCATGCATGATTCACTATCTCAATGTTATAGCATGAATTAACAACTACATAAAAATTCATGAACATTATTCAACTATGAAATACTTATCTCGTTGGAATCAAAATCTCCTTAAGTGCTGCACTTAAACGCTTTTCAGGTCTGCACTTATCTTTCTGGACATAGCAAACCCTCACCAGAGATGAATTGGAATGCTCGATATAGTATGAGCCAAGTCCCCGATTATGGTGAATGTGAGTTGACTCTTGTAATCGCGTAATTACTATCACTTCCCTTTGTCCACGGTTCCTCTTAAGATCAAATCTCCAGATACACCCAGATTTGTTCTTCACCGTTGTCTGGTAGATGCAAGTGACTTTTATCCACTCCAAAGATGTCATGGCTCTGTCCCTAGATTCAATTCAATCTCCAATATTATTAGCAGCGTCCAGAGCTTTAAACCTGTTTGTCTTTATACGGGCTATCCCCAATTCTCAAGAATAACACCTTGTCCTGTCGGTTTCATGTCTAATTCCAGCGTTGGATCTCAATACATGCCCCGTATGTGAACAATATTATATGCTCGATGCAAAGAGCTTTAAATCCGCTTTATGCCTTGCATTAGCAACAATAAGCCGCCCATCAATAACATTGAATATGCTGTTAAAAACCCATTAATAAGGAAGGTTTATCGACTGAGGAGTTAGAATTTTATTGGCAATGTAGCACAACAAAGTCAAGATGCTATTGGAAGCCCGTCCCCAATAAGAGTGCCAAACTCGCTTCCAATAAATTGCTCATTTAAGGCCCTTGCTTCTGTTCAGATTCATCAGGCAACATACAAGATAAATGCGTGCTATTGATCTCGATCATATCCAATAATCCCGATAGGGGATTGACCGATAGCTTAGTGTCTCATCATAAACGACTCTGACTCTGATAGACCACGTCCTCACCAATCGCCCATGATCTTCCTTACAATGATGCGGTGCCAATAATAGTTACGGGAAAGACCCGATAATAGTTTGTGGACAAATTATTAATAGCCACCTAAGTTACCGGAATCGGCCCTTTACCTTGCCGATTCCGGGTACGGGGCGTATCCATACTGGTACATGTTGGAAACCCTGTGGATTCGCCAGGGTTCGGAACTTTTCATCTTCAAGTTTGGCTTCACGAATCCGGCCGTTTTTCCAGTTGACGTGGCGTTTTTGCAATGTGTTCGAGGCGTTTGGCACGGGGATCGAAAACGTTTTGTTCTTTTTCGTATGAAAAGAAACCCTATTTCGTTATCTTTTTTGACTTCGTTTTTCTTAACAAAAAACGCGGGCTATTTGAGCAACCATAGACGAGTTGAGCGACCACAAACGAGCTGTTTGTGCGACCACAGACGAGTGACGAAATCGCGGGAGGCGTTGCAGGCATCGTGTGAGGCAGGAGGCAGGAGACGTTGCAGGCATCGCGTGAGGCAGGAGGCAGGAGACGTTGCAAGCATCGCGTGAGGACGTTGCAGTCTTCACCGAAATCTCCAGGTAGGTTAATCTGTCTTGGAGAGTGTAGAACATAGATATTGAGCCATAATCTAAAAATATTCTTCCCGTAGTAACAAAAATTCTTCTCGGGAATAAATTAGCACATCAAAAAATATAAAAAATTCAAAAAATCGAGTAAGGGTAAGGTTTTTTGGGAAAAAAAATTGCATTTAGTGTAAGATTACCAGAAAAAACCAAGAAGTCGCCAAATTTTTTGACAAACTCACTCAAAATATTGATGAAACCACAATTTAAAATGAAATGTTTAAAATTTAATATTTATAAATGATAATTTTTAATTTTTAATTTATAATAGTTATTAATATATTATATTATTATGTATGTTAATTATTATTTAATATTTATTGTTTTAAAATTTAAAGTTTGTAATTGTAATATTATATTTTATATTTTAAAATTTAAAATTCAAATATAATATTAAAATATTTTATTATTTACAATTTTACTGTTTTAAATTTGTAATATTGTATATTTTAAAGTTTAAATATATACTATTAAAATATTTTGTTATTTACTATTTTAAATTTATATTATTGTATATTTTAAGTTTAAATATATAAATAATAATATTAAAATATTTTATTTACTGTTTAAATTTTTTAAATTTTTGATATTGTGTATTTTAAATTAAACTTCAATTTTACAGTTTTACTAAAGTGAAAATGGTATATCAATTTAATTTAAATGTTTAATATTTATTGTTTAATAATTGATTAATTGTTTTTGTCATTTTGAACTTGTAGTAGCATAATGGCAACCAGTTCTACTTCTACTGCTCGACCTGTCTTTAAAACTGATCTGAATTCACCTCTATGGAAATATGTACAAATGATACAACAAGTTAAAGGGGGAGGAACATTTGTTTGGATATGCAAACATTGTAAAGTTCAGTATACTAGCTCATACAGTCGTGTGAAATTCCATTTATGTCGCATTCCTAGACAAGGAATCGCAGTATGTGTAGGAGAAAATGGTAAAGAGTTAGATCCTTGCAAAGTAGCAGCATATATTAAAGAGCAAGAGGAAGCAGATGCAAGAGTTGATCGTACCACAAACCATCCTTTTTTGAGAGGAAGAGGAAGTGGAAGGGGATCAAAGAGGCCTCCTCCTTCTCCAACACATAGTGACTTTCCTGATGTTGTAGTAGAGAGCCACCCATTTTTGAATAGAAGCGAAGAAGATCTTGTTGGTGTGAAGAGAAGCAAGGGGCCATTAGAAAGAGCATTTAAGCTTGAAGTTAGAGAGCTTGCAGATCAAGCCGTTGCAAGATGTCTATATGCAAACGGTTTGGCATTTAATGTTGTAAGATCACCATATTGGCAGGATATGTTGAGAAAGGCAAGTGACTGTCCACCAGGGTACACAGGGCCAGGTTATGAGAAGGTGCGTACCACCTTACTAGCAAAGGAGGTAAAAGGCATAAACAATGCATTGGCTCCCATTAGAAATTCATGGAAAAAAACAGGGGTGTCAATTGTTTCAGATGGATGGAAGGATGCCAAAAACCGGCCATTAATCAATGTGATTGCAGTGAGCCCTAAAGGGGCAATGTTTTTGAAAGCCGTGGATTGTGAAGGACAAGTGAAGGATGCACAATTTATTGCTGAAATCCTTATACAGTGCATTCAGGATGTGGGTCCTGAAAATGTTGTCCAAGTAATAACAGACAATGCAAAGAATTGTAGAGCAGCAGGTATGTTGATTGAGACACGGTTCGAGCACATATTTTGGACACCTTGTGCTGTTCACTCTCTCAACCTCATGCTACAAAAGTTGGGTGCAAAAATAAATTGGATCAAACAAATGTATGCTAAAGCTGAAGAGATCCAAATGTTCATCACTAACCATCAAATGTCACAGGCCATTTTTAGATCATTTTCAGCATTGGAGTTGTTGAAGGTAATTGAAACACTTCAACTTTTAAATTTTACATTTCACTTTAGTAATTACTAATTTATTTTTTAAACTCAATCATGTCTTCTTTATATTTTTATTTTAATTTTAAATTTTTGAATAGGTTGCTGAAACCAGATTTGCATCGAACACGATTGTCTTGAGATGACTTGTGAAGGTGCGGGAGGCACTTTCTAGCATGGTTATCAGTCAAAGTTGGTCCCTGTGGAGGCAATCCAATACCGAAAGGGCAACAAATGTAAAACGGATGATCCTAGATGACACTTGGTGGGAACGAGCAGAATATCTTCTTAGATTCACAGAGCCCATCATGAGTATGATCCGTTTTACCGACATGGATAAGCCATGTTTGGGAGAGGTATATGATGGCATTGATTCAATGATTGAGCAAATGAAAATCGTCATCAACAAAAAAGAGCAAGATCCTGATGAAACTTTCTTCAAAGAGGTGCAAACAATTTGTGTTGACCGGTGGAACAAAATGACCACCCCACTACATCTTCTTTCATTTGCATTAACTCCCAAATTTTATAGTGATGAGATTCTTGCTTTGCCATCAAGAGTGCAACCATATTCAGATCAAGAAGTTGGTGTGGGGTGTTTGAAAGCACTTGGTAGACTCTTCCCCGATCAAGAAATGGAGTATTTAGTTAGAGCTGAGTTTGCTGATTTTGTAGCCGGCGAAAATCAAAGTAGTGCTGCTTCACGTGACAAGTATAGGATGGATGCTCATTCTTGGTGGTATATCAATGGTTTTACAACACCACATCTCCAAACTCTTGCGATCAAAGTTTTATCGCAAGTAAGTTAACTTAGTTTTTATTGCACTCTCTAAATTTATATTGTTTACTATTTTAAAAATAATAAAGTGGTTAACTTCAAATTTAAAGTTTGATTTACAATTTTATAATTATAAGTTCCTCTCACTTTTTTTCAATAGGTTGCTAGTTCCTCTTCAGCTGAGCGAAATTGGAGTACATACTCCTTTATCCACTCAGTGAAACGCAACCGATTGGCAGCAAGTAAGGCGGAAGAGCTTGTTTATGTGCATTCCAACTTGCGCCTTCTTACTCATAAAAAGAATGAGTATAAGGAAGGAGGCACGAGGTTATGGGATGTAGATCCAGAGCGAACTGATTTGGATTTTTCAGCTGCCACACAATCTATACTTTCTGTGGAGTCGGATGCCCAGCATGCTTCCAGTGGAAGTGCTAGTGGGGCTGCATGTGGTTCTACTAATCTACCTACATCATCTAATGTCAATGATGATGTTGATCTTAATCTTCCTGATGATCCATATGATGTCTACTATTAATTGTATTATTTTGTTTTAAATGTTGAACCAATGAACAATGAATTCAATATAATTATATTCCTATCGTAACATTGAAGTTTTGAAAATTTGATATCAAATTAATTTAGTATAATTGTATTTCATATTTGTTATATTTATGGTAGTTCTAAGTTCTGTTTAGCATATGCATGATATGTGGTATTCTAAATTTAATTCTTGTTTTTACTTTTTAGGCTGCAAATATGTCTATATCTATGATTTTTATATGTTTTATGTACGGACGTACCCAAACGTACCCACAAAAAAAAAAAAAAATGCCGTACCGTTCCCGTACCCGTACCCGTACTCGATTCGGCAACTTAGATAGCCACGATCATTACTAGCTATGCTTTGACTCCAGCGATAGCTTACAGGGACGGTAGCTGTAATGATCACCTTAATCCTATTTTGAATGTGGTCTTATGACCATTCAAAATTTATTCGATGCACTTCATTTTGTAATCACTCGTCACTGGCGATAGCAATTAAAGGAATATAATTAGAAACTGCCCTTGAAGTCGAGTGTTAAGGGATACTTCATTCCCCTGAAAAGTCATGACTCATACTTTTAATTATGCGAAGGAATTGGGCAGCCACAGGTGTAACCACGATTTCATTCACAATTTTTTATTTGAAATGGCCAATCATCAAACTTTCCTGACCATTCTCATGTAAACTTTGGTATGAAATAGCATCGACTTCTCAGAATACACAAATTCAAGCTATTGAAATATGGTAGCTTCGGTCAGATATAGAAATGATGATTGATTTGATAATATGTGTGTGTATATATATGTCAGTATGTACTGACATATGTATACACACATATATATTTAATTGTATATATATTCATGTCATCATTTGCAATAAATTCTAGAAATCGATGATCACTTATATAACTGATCGAAATCTACTATATTCCAAGTATATTATCAATTTGCATTTAGAGGTTATACTTACAGATTATTGGCTTTCCATGTTTCATATAGGATCCCGATCGAGCATCATTATTGGTGATCATTTCCAGATTGGATATTATGTATTTGTGCAAGATAAATACAGATCGAACTTGGTAAGCATTTATGTTTATTAAGTAACAAACCCTGATTAGAGATCGGGTGTTTAGTTAAGATGAAAAGGAACAATTCATGAGACATCTCATGAACGGACATGCCTCCACTTTGTGGAGACATGTCCGCTCATGGGATGTGTCTTTTCCTTGTATATTTAATACAAATCCGATCCACAATTGGAGATATCGAAATCAATAAATATTCTGCACTTGTAGATCGAATACTATTAAGGAAAAATTCAGACTTGTGAATTCATGATCAATATTTTTTCAATATTGATTTGGCATCAACTTCATATTTATCAAGTTCAATATTCTGATTATAATCTGCAAGAAAGTACAGTGATAGTAAGAATCATATTCTGAAAATAGAAAAGCCATAGATAGATCAAATCTGAAAGAAATTTAATCATTTTTAACACAAGCCCACATGATTTCCAGAGCAATATTTAGTTATATTCAATCACCCGAGCAATGAATCGTCTTCTTTAAATCCATGGACACAACTCCTTCCACTTCTTTCCCAATCCCACATCACCTATCCCTGAAGACTGCAACCTTGAGAGTATCGGCTATCAATTCTTATGTCGCTCCCGTTATGATATCGAGTTATTGCAAGGCCTAATGGTACACTACAATACAGGAATCAATTTGAAAGTTTCTGCCAATTATCACAATGAAAGGATGTAAGCCCAACTAGCATAAAGAACAGGGCGTCTCTCCCTCTATTCTTAATAAATATGCAAGTGCCAATAATTATCACCAAATATAAGAAACTCGTCGAACATCTGATTCCTCACGCACACAATAAGAAAAACTCTTGTGATGATGAGTACAACCACACCCGTTACCGACCATAAATCTCCAGCATTGTTGACATCGTGCCGAATTGAAGTTTGCTCGCCTGATTTAGAAGACACGAAGACACATAGATAAATGATGTTGTCGGAAATGCTTTCGCACGAATGATTCCTGTGATGTGCTCCAGTATTCTCTAGCATGATGTAAGCAGTGAATAAGATTGTCGGATAGAGAATGGTCACACTTTGGCATTAGAATATCAACCACGATATATGAGACCAACACCGACAATAATACAATCTGCAGGATGCGAATAGATGCAACGTGAAGGTTCCAATCAGAAGCACAATCCCGATACTCCGCCAAGTGATAAATATGAACACAATGGAGTATATGCTTGGTATCGACAATGACGACTATCTGTGTGGAAGAGATAGGCAGTAACAACCTCCTCAATGCCAATCAATATGTGAAATTGAAACGCCAACCAATGTCACTTCCCGCTTCCTTGCCAGATTAATGCCCTTATACTGCTTAGCTAAATCTGATCAGATCTTTTCTAGACCCGCTCTGATACCATGTTAGTTTTAGCCTTTTAGGATCAGAAATGAATAAGCAAAAAATGCAACACAGTGAGCAAAGAACACAAAATTTATCCTGGGAAAACCCAGCAACAATATATCTCTCATATATCAAAAAGTGCAAAATAAGAGCAGAAATCTGCTTTACAATCAGACCCTTCTCAAGGGTGAATTAATACAAAGAATAATAGCATCACTCCTTGATGCAAAGATACAAAAGAATATGATCCTCCTTGAGTAGTTCGATTTGCTGCTAAGGTGAAAACTTGAAGTTGTTGAATTTATTTTTCAAATGGATGAACACCTCCTTCTATATATACAATGCAAGGAGACTCTTCACAAGCAAGGCAACTCTTCACCTAGGTCGGCCCTTCTGATAAATAGCAAATATAAAATATGATTTGTGATTAAGGCTGACTTGCCTTATAAATTATTTATTTAAATTAGGAGAAAATATCTCCCTAAGCTACAAACACTAACAATAGAGAAAGATATTATGCATCTATTATTTTCTTGATTCTTTCACACATGGAATCTATTTCTTCATAATTTTCTCCCAAACATGGCTTGTTTGAATCCACAAATTTTGATCACCGTACATATGGGCTTAATAAAGTCCACAACAAATTTAACATCAGCCCAAAAATGGTCATCAAGGACCATACCTCTCACCTCAACTGCATCATCTAATGTAGATTATCTCCAAGCTACCCATGCATCACTAACTACTGTGGAACACAAAGCTCCTTTCACTTCACAAAGACAGTCAAGAAGGATAAAATAAGAAGCAAACCGTGTATCAGCTGGTTTGAGAAGTTCCACCTTGGCAAGTTTTTGATAAATGGCTGGTGTGTGGTGATGGTTACATATGAACTTCTGTATTTTTCTGCCCTTTTCTATGAGAGCTGAAATCCACTGAAACTTGCCAATATCTTTGAATGCATTATTCAACGCATGCACACAACATGGTGTCCAAAATATATGCTGGTACTTTTTTTGAACTGACATGCTTGTTGCTTTACAAACAGGGGCAGCATCTGTAACAATTTGGACTAATGCCCCCACCTCATCAATGTCGTCACACAGCTGGTTAAAAAGAAACTCTGCATTTTTTTCTTGCTCTGAACAATCAATTACCTTCAAAAAATAAGGCCCTTTGTTGCATGTTACCATGATATTAAGTAGTAGACGATTTCTAGTATTTGTCCACCCATCCATCACAATACTGCATCCTTTTGTAGCCCACACTCTTTTCATTGGTGCAGTTTGTTGCTCTAATTGAATTTTTTCTTTATCAATTAGAGTAGTGTGAAACTTTTCATACATAGGTGGTTTATACCTAGCTAGTGCATTGGTGATAGCTTGGACCATATCTCCATAGAGAGGTGAGCAAGCAACATTAAATGGTATTCCATTTGCATAAAAGAAGCATGCAATCGCTGCATCAACCGCTTCTTGACCTTGCACATCAAATAATCTTCCAATGGGGTTTGAGCTACCAATGTGTGGTCTCTTGTGAGAATTTGTTGCTAGTACATCTCTAGAAGACACATCCCCTTCTGCCTCTCTATTTTGATTATGAATTGCAACAGTTGTCCTTGTCGTTGAAGCGTGAGAGCTCAAATTAGAAACTTTCCCATCGGCCCTTTCTTGATCCCTCACAGCCTCATATCGTTGTGCCTCATTTGGACAAGGTTCAACACCTTTTCCAGGTATGTGAAAGAAATGAGCTCTCACCCTCGTGTAAGTACCTTGCCATGACATTTCATATAACTTACATGTGATCGTGGTTGTTCCACTTGAACCCTTCAAACTTGGAACTCGATCACAATGCTTCCACGATGGGTACAAGCCTTGTTCTCTCCCACTTGACATTCTACACAAAAAAATAAAAAATTGTTAGCATCATAACTATATAACTGTATACTTGATAAGTGAACTCATAACATCATTGATCGCAAATATAACTAAATAACTCTCATGGGCAGCTGGGTTGTATAGGAAATTCAAAGCAGCAGAATTTTCAATCTGAGCAAAAGGTGAAAGATAGAAACTAAGAAAATCAAAACAACAGAAACTTATTTGATGAGTGACCATTGACCAACTCATCTTTAAGACTAAAACCACTCCTACAATAAACTTATTGGAAGACTTACTGTACACATATATGGTTTATTTTTCAAGGACAATTTCAAATTTCCGATCATGTCTGGTTATAATATCCAGACAGAAGGAGACTTGTGCAAACTCTTTTCTTTATTTTTCAGATATCTAAGGAAATCTATTTCTCAAAACAAACTGATATTTTAGATTGCTGTATTGCTATTGGAAATTTGTTTAAAGTGCCCAAACAAACGCATCCTACCAGCAACTAAGCATTCAATTTTCACTCATTTTGTATGAAGCTTGGAACACACTTAACAAATGCATCAATCAATACTTTAGAACTAGGGTTTTAAATTTTTTTGTTTTACTTTTCACAAATAAATATTAAATAGAGATTCAGATAACAAATAATGAAATAAATAATATTAATAACAATGTAATAAAAAGTAAAATCTTTAATACCTCAGAATCAGAACTGTTAAAATACCTAGCAATGGCGGCAACAATTGGAAATCTCAAATCTATCTTTGACCTGCACTCTCGTCGACCTTCAAAATTGTGACTCAAATTTGGCACAACCTTCACTCTTGTCCGTCCAAGAAGAGAAGCCCTCTAAATCACGTTTTTTCCTTATGTTTTGGCATTTTATGCTTTTCACAAAGTTTTTTTTTCGACTTTTGCCTAGGAGACGTCAAAATTTCCGTCGGGAGATGACAAGTGAAGAACCGTGGCTCTAGGAGGTGTTTCATGGGGTGTCTCAAGTACCCGAGTCAAGTACCAGTACCAAAGACATGTCTCACAAGGCAAGAGACACGTCTCTCGGCAACACTGTATATATATGAATATATACATGGATAAGTATATATATATATATATATATATATATAATATGTATATGCAAGGGTGATTATTGTAAGTTTAGAAAGTAATTAGTAATATTATAATATTACTAATTACTTTCTAAACTTACAATAATCACCCTTGCATATACATATTATATATATATATATATATATATATATATATATATTATCCATGTATATTCATATATACAGTTGAGAGACGTTCTTGCCTTGTGAGACATGTCTTTGGTACTGGTACTTGACTCGGGTACTTGAGACACCTCACGAAACACATTTTTCCCTTATATTTTGGCGTTTTATTTGTTTTATGCTTTTCATAGGTTTTTTTTTCGACTTTTGCTTGGGAGACGTCGAAATTTCCGTCGGGAGATGGCAAGTGAAGAATCGTGGCTTTGGGAGGCGTTTCGTGGGATGTCTCAAGTACCTGAGACAAGTACCAGTACCAAAGACATGTCTCACAAGGCAAGAGACACGTCTCTTGACAACACTGTATATATATGAATATATACATGGATAGGTATATATATATGTATTATATTCGATTGTGTAGTAATGATGCTTGCAACAATTATTGAGTCTTATAAGTAATTATGATTCTTTAATATAAATGTGGATAATAGATTTTGATTCGTTTGATTTACACTAAGCAATCATATGGAGGGGAAGAGGAAATGCAAGGGGAGTAGATACAAGATCACCATCTAAGTAGACCACCACATGCTGGATGTCCAATGTGCCCGCCACTTGTGGCCAAGAGGGTGAGTGTCCGCTCTTGGGCTTAGATAGGGGAATTTTCGAGCACCCTATTGCGATTTCCTTTCCAACCTCTACGATGGTTGATTGTGGAGAAATCACAAATCATATGAAGGATGAATAAGGCAACATGGATAGGGAATGCAGATACAAGTTTACCCACTAAGTAGACCACCCCATGTTGGATGTCCAACGTGCCTGCCACTTGGGGCCAAGAGGGTGAGTGTCCGCTCTTGGGCTTAGTGGGGATAGCTTCGAGCGGACTTATCATGTTTCCCATCCAATTCCTTTTATGATTGATTAAACTCCCATTATGCATTTGAAAGGGTTCAGTATTTACATGGTTCATATAGATGAGACATTTATGTTGATCATATGAATTATATTCCAATAATAGCTAACATGATTGCAGGACCTACACCAAGATTTATCTTCTTAAAGCATTTCATTTGGTAAGTTGTAACCCTAACTAGATTAAACTTGTGATGCTAGAGCAAGATTTAGGGCAATCCCAAAAGGCGACATTACATTTTTTGACTTCAAAGGTTGACTATTCAACCTAAAAATTTCAACCCTAACCTAAAATTGACCTCTAAACACATTGAAATACAAAAAAAAATCATTTTACTTCAAACAGCACAAACCAAATACACTTGCTGAACTTTTATTCTTGCTTGTCATTGCACAAATACAACAGAATATTGATCATTGAAAGTTCCAAAATGGTTGGATTTCTATTCCTGCATGTGTGCAAGAGCCCATTCACTGCCAAAGAGATTGTGGAGAAAGATTATAAGATTAGAGGTAAGTTTTTTTTCTTTTATTTCAACCGTTTTTTTCTACAAAAAAATCGTTTGTTTTAGTTTTTTGTTCTGTTTTTCATTCCTCTGCATTTAAATAAGTTAAGATATATATATATATATATAGCCAATTCTAGCTCCATGGGCCAATCCCACTTCAAAACAGACCCAAATTCACCATTGTGAAAGCATGTTGACATGATACAATAAGTCCTAGGTGATAGGGGATGCATTTGGGTTTGTAGTAGGTTTGGTGTCAAATATACAAGGTGTGGTATTTCTTGGTATGGGCATCAAATCTTGCCCAAACAAAAAGGATAGACTTGTGCCAACTTTTAGAGTGTTGGAATATATTATTAGTAGATGGTTGGAATATATTATTAGTAGATGAAGCAATTGCCCTTAGAACAATTATTTGTCACCGAAAGGATAAAAAGGCCCCTTGTTTTCTCATTTCTTTATATTCCTAAAGTTAGGGTAGAAAGCCACCCATTTTTGGCCATGTATTAAGAAGAGATTACTACAAATAAGAGAATGAAGGGGCCATTGGAAAAAGGTATTCCAAAATGAATCTGCAAGATTGCCATAGTATATTGCAAGATGTGTCTATGCACTTAGTTTGGCCTTCAATATTGTTCAATCATCATATTGGCAAGAGACAGTAAATTAAATTAACGAGACTCTAAATGATTAAAATTCCTTGGGCTTTAAAAAGGTGTGCAACATTTTATTGGCTAAGAAGGTGAAAAATGTAGAACCATTGTAGCCCATTAGAGATTTGTGGAAAGAGACAAGTCTCCATTATTTTTGATGAATAGAAAGATTCCAAAAATCGGCCCATGATAAATGTGATTATAGCGTCCCCTAATGGGGGAATGTTCTTGAAAGTCATGGATTGTGAGGGGCAAGTGAAGAATACAAAATTTATTGCTAACATCCTCATACAAGATTTTAAGGAATCTGGGCCTAACAATGTTTTAAAGTCATAATAGACAATGAAAAAATTGCACAACGACTAGTTTGGTGGTTGAGACACACTATTCACACATCTTTTGGACACTTTGTGTTGTCCACTCACTCAACTTTAATCTACAAAAGATTGGCCACAAAATTGATTAGATCAAACAAGCGCACCTTGAGGAAAAATAGATCCAAGTGTTCATCCCCAATCACCGCATGTTGTAGACCATATTCAGATCATTCTTGAACTTAAAGTTGTTAAAGGTAAGTGAAGAAATACAATTTTATTTTTCATAATAGTAATTTATATTTTAAAAATAATGTATGTTTTCTTTGTTTTTAATAGGTAAAATAGGTTGTTGAGACCTAATTTTCCTTCAACATAGTTGTCTTGAGATTGCTTGTGAAGGTGTGGGAGGCACTTTCTAGGATGGTCATCAACCAACTTCAATTGCTTTGGAAACAATCCAACATTGAAGAAGCAGCAAATATTAAACAAATGATCCTAGATGACATTTGGTGGGATCGCATGGAAGATCTTCTTAGTCATACTAAGCCCATCATTAGTATGATCTATTATACTAACATACATAACCCATGTTTGGGAGAGGTATATTATGGCATCGGTTAAATGATTGAGAAAACGAAAACCATAATAATTGAGAACAAGCAAGACCTTGAATAAACATTCTTCAAACAGATTTACACATTTCTTTTTGAGTGGTGGAACAAAACAACCACCCCATTGCATCTTCTCGCCTTTGCATTGACTCCAAAATGCTACAACATCAAAATCCTTTCTTTGTTAAGAAGGTTTGCACCATACAAAGATGTGAAAGTCGGTGAAGGGTACAAGTACCGTTTGCTAGAATGTTCTCCAATCTTGATACAAGGGGATGTAGTTACACATAAACTTGCTGATTTTGTACACTCAAAATGGTCAACATATTTCCCCTTTTTGTTACAAGCATAAAAGGATGCTAACAATTGGTTGTACCTCCATGGCCAAACATTCCAACCCTTACAATCTCTTGTGATCAAAGTTTTATCAAAAGTAAGTTTTTTTAATTTTTAATTTGAAACTCTCTAAATTTGAATGTCTTTTCATTTTTCAAATCATTTTTTTTTCAAGTTTTAAGTATCATTTAAAATTTTATCACTCTTAATTCTCTCAATTTGTCTCACTAAATTGTTAGTTCGTTTTCATCTAAATAGATTGGAATAGATACTCTTTCATCCACTTGGTAAAGTGCAACTGATTGGCATTAAAAGAAATCAGTGTTAGTTTATGTACATTCCAACTTGTGTATTCTTTTGCACAAACAAAATGACGAAGAAATAAACAACAGAATGTGGGATGTAGAGCTAAAGAGCTAAAGCAAGCTAGCTTAATTCTTCTGCTGCCCAACAATCTTCACTTTAGTGTGAGTGGCACTTCTTGTAGTTATTCTAAGTCTAATCTACCTACATCATCCAATGTTATTATTGATGATGATCTTTATGAAGACCAATATGATGCTAATTGCTGATTTTATTATTTTAATATTGAACAATGAATGTCCATCATTACATTCGAGTTTAACAAATTGATATTGAAATAATAATTTTAATTTTTATGATGGGTTCGTTTATTATATGCATATGATATTATTAACTTAATTCTTAGTTTTAAACTCCAAATATGTACATATTTTTAAATAAATAAAAAATTAGTATAAACATACCCCCCAAAAAATCCCTCCCAATAATTTTTTTTTGGTCATACCAACATACCCAAACTGGAACTGGTAACTCAGATATAATTACATTTGCTAAAGTAATGCATCTGCAAACAATAGTGCTAAATACAATCAAATAAACATTTGAGATCAACTGCCTGTTAAAAGCCTAAAACACAAACAAATGATTTCTGAATGCCTCTACAGATGAGTTACCTTTTTGGGAGAGCAGAATAATTAATTTACGAAGATAAACTTTAAATTTGCAGCATCTCGTGCAGCTGGACTATAGTAAAATGTAAAAACAATACATAGATTTATTTAGCACCTGAAAGGAAGTGTTAAAAATTTAAATTGACCTAAAGCTACATAGACGAAACTAAAAGAAAAGTAAAAGTAGCCCCACAATTTGTCAATTGTGCAATTCATTTTTGACATTTAATGCTCTTATTTCTCCCAGCAGAAGACGTGTTTAGTATCCAAGTGATGAAAGAAGGGTTTGTGGCTGAGAGAAGGGTTTCGATGTTCAAATATTTGAAAAGATTCAAGAATGATGATATTCCAAGTTCCTAGCTTCAACTGTGTAGCCCTCGTCATTTGAACTGGTCAGATTCTCTAGCTTCACTGTTAATTCTTTGAAGACTGAAGATTTGGTCAAACTAGTAAGGACTTGGTGCTGGAGGAAAGTTGAAAATATAGTGATAAAATTATGAAAGACGGTGTGTGCATGCGCTATTAAGGTCTGTGTGGTCTCGAATGCTTCGTGTCATCCCCAAATCATATAATGTCCCCAATTTTTATTAAGTCAGCATTGTAATTAAATAGTTAATTTTAAGTTGTCGAAAAAGATTAAATTAAAAGGACAACTTAAATTAATTTTTTTAATGGTGTGCAAAAGTAGCTTAAGTTCTAGAAAAGTTAAAGTAAATTAATTTACTTTTAGGTGAATTCTTAAAAAGAATAAAATTGAAATGGCAAATGGGAGAATTCAAGAAGGTGGCGAGGAGTTGCAAAGTGCAGAGAAATCAAAGGCTTTCAGGAGTCTTTTGGTAGGTATGTTGGTTTTGGTTTTGGAGATCAAGTTATTACTGGTTGAACGGAGTTCACCACAGCCTTTTGGAGGATGGAAACCCTCTAAAAGAAGATCGATCAGCTCTGGGAGTGAGATTATCCCACACTGGCTGGTTATAGGAGAAATCATTCAGGTTTCTCGCTTGGATTTAAACAATTGGAGTTTTCTGAGAAAATTTGTGAAGTCTTCCAAGAAGACAAATTTTAGAGATTGGGTAAGAAATTCAGAGTTGGAGGTTTCCAAGGTTCTAGACTTGAAGTTTAAGTTGCTGAGATAATACGACATAATTCCAGTTTTCATAGTACAAAGCACCTCCAGCTATTGTCGTACCTCAGAGCTTATACAAAATAATCATAGAATTGGTGTGTAATGAGATATAGTAGAAAAAAAACATTTTTAATATTATGTATATATTAATCTCTTACAATTAATACCCTGCCACATTTTCATAGTATACAGGCTGGATTTAATAACAAAGCAACTGATTGGTATTTTTTTAGTATTAGAGGTCAGAAGGGAATATAATATTTAACAAGTCGGCTACCATTGTTTCTGACACCAGTCCATTTATCTTACATTTGGAATTCAAACAGCTTGGATATACAAGATAATAAGAGGTTAAATGAGTCTTAAAGACCATTGTTTCGAAAACTGTAAGATACCAGCATAAACTGTATTCTTAGTATAGCGGTGTCTTTTCTTAGTCAGCTTAGTGATATTGTTATGGATTTAGTTTATGAAGCTAAAAGCCAGTTAATGTGGCTAGCCACTTGATCATGTCGTCATCCTTAATAAGCAACCGATATTGGTGGTTGTTAAATCGGTGGGAAATCGCAATATAGAGAGGATGATAAATCATGGGAGCTTTGTGCAAGGGAAGTCGACGTGGAAATTAAATCAGAAAAGACTTTGAAAAGACCTTCGTTTCATTTAGGATGAGGTGTGAAGGTGTGAATGTTGACGTGGGAAGATTAGATGCTAAGGAAAGTGGGCATGTGAAGAGAGAAGAATGCGACGGTAGAAATTAAGGAAGTCGACAAAACTCTGCAAAGGAGTCGCTCCGATTCCAAAGGACTATTATTTAACAACTGCCATATGTCAGATAAAAAGAACCGCTGATTATTAAAAACAACCGCAGTCAATGAAGAATTTGGGATTGTTAAGAGTATTGATAGCCGCCATTTTGGATGGTGCGGGCTTGCAGAGTTATTCATTTGGAAGGCCGTTGATATTCCAGATGAGCATATTATTCAAAGTAACCACGACCTTTAACAAGACCTAGGTTAAAAGGGAAAAGAGCAATGAATCGAATTGAAGGAATGAATATTGCCATATGATGACTAGAGGAACGTCAATTCAAGTCAAACCAATGTATCGACTCTTTCCTTGTATGTGGTAACTATTACTAGCTGCCATTCTGTTTTCATAAGAGCTTGTGCCAGATCATTGGGTTAAAAGGAGTGATTCTCACTCTTGTGACTTCATTATTGTTAATACTATCGCCACAAAGGTCTTCATGAGTTGCACATAAGGGATGAAGAACTTAGAAAACAGTGGATATTATTGGAGGAGTCAGGCTGTAGAGAAGAGTCGCAGCATTGAGTTAAGCTGCGTGGGAATTTATGTGGAGGAAAAGACAAGGGAAAGGAAGAGATGGAGCCAGTCTGGAGTCTTCGTGGACTAAAAGCGTGGGGAAATAAGGTGCTGACCAGCAGAAATAAAGTATCGCTGGGCACCTGCTGCAATTTATACCAATAAGTGAGAGTCTGAAGCTGCTAAAAGAGGTTTTGGGGACACAAGGGAAATCTCTGTATTCTGTAACAGGTCAGGAAAAATTCTTAATTGTTATGGCTGTGTATGAACTTTCAGAATAATATTATTGGATAGTGAAATTCTGAGTTATCCATTGTTAGGAAAGTATGTTTATAATTGGAAAGAATTCATCTGTATGCATGTATCAAGTACTTTAATTCTGGAAGAGTATATTGGAAACCATACTCAGCACAGTCCCTGGATAACTATTTGACAAAATGTCTGTCACACAGACCTGAAATTAGAAAAAGAAATTGTATGATATTTTAGACTGGGATATTATAAATCCAAGTCCTTTAGTCTCCTCGTTTGAGACTTCATGGAACTACATAATTTATTGATTTGAGGGACATGTAAACTTTGGATTATGACAATTTGACCATTAGAATAGACTTATGTGTTCTCTAAATACATTACTTTCTATTTTTTTGTGTAATTATTATTTTTTTTTGCTGAGTTCCAAATCAGAATCAAAATTTTGGGCTGCCAAATTCATGCTAAGTCTAAGTTTTCCAACTTTAATATAAATTATAAATTTAAAAATACATAAAATATTTTTCTATAAATAATTGTTTATATTAACCAGTGTTCCAAGACTCAGACTCGCCTCAGACTCGGCAAATTGAAAACCCAAGAAATTTAGAGATTTTTAAGGATTTTAAATTTGTTTCATGCACCCTTTAATAAATAAACCTTAAAGACACAATAACTTCATTAAATAGAAACTACTTTGATCCCATACACAAACATACATTGATCACATAAGTATAAACACAGATTTTAGCTGAAGGAAATAACACATTTAGATATATAAATATTGCCCAATGTATACAAAACTCATGGAATATGAAATCCATGGCATCAAAACAAATATCAAAACTAAAAATATAAGTCTATGGCTCAAAGGAGCTTGCATTACTCATCCCAACATCACCACAAGTCATGCACTAGTGTCTAAGATAGGTCCTAGATGATATTTTCTTGTGTCTCAATGATTGGTATTTATTCCAGGGAGAAATTTATTATTAAAGTTTTCTTGAAGCCTTCAAGACTGCATGTTTTGTTGTCAAGCTCATTGACAAACAAAAATGGTTAAGTAAAAAGGTAAATGGTTATGTTCTAGTTTGACCTTAGCTAGCATACCAATAGATGAGATTGTTCCATGAGTTGCCAATGTAGAGCATGATTGATACATTTTTGCATTATGAAAATGGCATTTCTTGCCAACTATGAATTAACGTGTATTCAACAGTACAATGATTGTAGCTTGCCAACTTTGCCTATGGCCGTCCTTGTATACTAAACAAGTTTGTCCAATGTATGAAACGAGATAATCCTTGATTGTGGCTTTGATTGTGAAGATGTAGAGATTTGCAACAGGGGATATGTATTTTGTAGGGTTTATGATCATGATTCATCATTGGCCTATTGCATGCTTAGACTTATAGTTTGATGGGGGTTTGGGGAAAACACCCCAACGGGGTTGAGGGGTAGCACCCCTCGTGGAGGTTTGGGGGCAGCACCCCTCGCGGGGTTTGGGGGCAGCGCCCCTGGTGCGCTCCCTATCGCGATACAGGGCAAGGTCGAGGAGCTGAGCCCCTACCACCAAACCCAAATGAAGACCTTCAAAACCACACACACCATTTTCATATTTTTTTGTAAATCTTAGATGGGCATGTCATAAACCCAACAAGCATTGAAAGATTGTAATTTTTTTAAAAAAAGTTACTTAAAATGGCTGAGTCTCAGGCTCTAGACTCGCCCAGACTTGGTGAGTCTAGCAAGTCTCCTAGACTCGGTGAGTCCAGCGAGGACTTGGAGGTCGAGTCTCCTAGACTCGTTGAGCTTGGCTCGGCAAGTGACTCGACGAGTTTGGGCAATTCTTGGAACTATATTATTAACTCTATTTACCATTAATATCATAAAAAATAATAAAATCATATTACTATATTTAATATATGGAAAATTATAATGTTTAACACTATATATATTCTTTTAGTCTTCACATGATTTGTACAACATTGATATTTGTATATGTCCATGAATTAATTTTTTTGATAAATTTTACTTGTACATTGTTCAACATTCGAGGTAATTTAGATAATATTCTTTTGACAAATTTCAGAAATAGAAATGAGTCGTAATATTGAGCTCAAAAAAATTTAATGACAAAAGAGAAATTTCTGTTAATAATAACATATTAGCTTTTAGGCAGGGGGATATCTTTTACCTCCCACCATCTCTACTACTTGTTGATAAGTATATGCTGAATTTTCAAGTGATACACAATTTTGTTGTTTTAAAACATAGATATCTTGATTCTAAGGAATGCTACTACAATCAACATAGGCTTATATGTTCTCTAAATTCATTCTTTGGGTTACTCATGCATTAATTTCTGTTTTTTTTTTGTGTAATTATGTTTTGTTTTGTTTTTAACCAAATTTTGTGAAGTCAGTCTGAATCAAATTTTGTGCTGCTGGGTCTCAGTTTTCCTACTATGGGGACAATACCCCAAAGAAACCTGGAGAAGAGTCTAAGAATGAGCTTCTACCCATGCGTTGTTGAACATTGCATTCACTTATGATGAAAGAATAATCCATTTTATATAAGCAACTTAGGATAATCCTCTTGGTAAAGAATTTCAACTTTTTATTTGGAATCACGGGTGTAAAAGCAAAGCTTGCGATGAAAATTTGGCAGGGACAAATCAATCAGTTACAATGCAGTTGATATTTACTGAAGCAATCATCAAGTTGGTCTCATTCTAAAAACACTTTTTGCTGCTCTGTTTGATCTATTTGATTGTGGCAGTAAAAGTAAAAAGGAATTAAAATCAGGTCTTCTGTAATATAGTGTCTACTATATGTGTTAATCTTATTGCAGTATAAGATTTAGCTCTCTATTACAAAACAACAAATAGCATAACTAATGCTTTTTAAATTTACTACTAATTAGCACGAATTATGAAGGACTCTAATTTTACATTGTGTCTGCAAAATGAAAATGCCAAAAAGATGTTCATGGTGAAGTTGGGGTGTTAAAATCAAACAAAGAGAATATTAAATGCCTTTTTCTTATAACTGTAAAATAAACTGCTTATTCCTTGACTTCTCTTTATCAAAATTTTGCAACTAAATTTACCTGGAACACAAGGCAAAGCCTCTGGTTCACGTATCCAGATAGGTTTCCTATATTGTCGGAAGAGATAGTAGCTGCAAGCATCTTTGTTCTCACAATAACTTGGTGTTCCTGATGTTCCTGATGTTGGATTTGATTCAACTAAGTCCTACACCATGAAAGAGTAAAATAAATAGACCAGAAACATATTGGTTGCTACATTGCTCAAAGTAAATATTAAGTTAAAGCATCTATTCAAATTGGTAAACTTAATCCTAAATCATTTCATCATAAAGAGTCATGTACAATATGAAGTGCAACATTTTACTGTACCCATACAAAAAGATTCATATTGAGTCATGTTTTAAGCCAAAAAATATTGTTGTTTCTCGTTTGTAAGCCATACTATCCTTGTAAACAGTGGCTACCAATGTTGTCATCATCAATTTTAGATAACACATTTCCAGGGCCAACGAAAGGAGCTTTTCAGTGCATAACGCAAGGTGAAGATGAAAGTTTGTACAATGAAGGAAAAACAAAGATGTTATTAAGGCAGGAAAATGGTCATCAAGGCTTCCAAAATGCATCTAGGCAAAGGAGATGCACTTTTTTGATGTTGATAAAGGATGCTTAAGTTGTCCAAGTGCATTCTCATGAGGAAAAATGTTACTTTTGAATCAGTTTCAAGTGGAATAGACACTTAATAGATTAAAATGAACACTTAGACTGTCCTACTAGATTAAAAGGTGCACTTTTGGTCACTTAAATGAAAAGTAGAATGGCTCTAGCAAGTCAAGTTCAAATTAGAAGAAAAAGTGAATTTTAAGTGACAAGTGCAATCTCAATGACAAATTAGAACATAAATCACTTGCGTGATTCCATAATGCACTTATTCAGTTAAAAGACAAAACTCAACATCAAAATAGATCAAAAAGTGTTCCAACCTTCTTGGGCGCACATGGAGAGAGAAAACTACTAAAATCAAGTGAAAATAGAACAAAAGTGCAATATACCTTCTTGAGGTGTCCAAACTCACTCAAGTGACATGTCAACTGAATAAAGAACGAAAATGTGCATTATGACACCTAGGGTCATGTAAAATCCCCTATTGGATTGAGCAATAGTTTTTATGATTTTCCCAGTTTGACACATGTAGACATTTTGTCGAATGGTTGTCATGCACATACATTGGTAACCAATTTCAAGCGGAGGTCACAATGCAAGTATATCCACCATTTAATATCCACAATTTAATACCAAATAATAATACCACACAAGTATAACTATTGATAGAACTACAATGGAGCAAATACATTAACATGGAATTCAATGAAAGATGATTACAGCATACTAATCTGCTTAAAATTATCAGACCTGGAATCACCTCATCAACCTTACACATTCAACGTGGAATATTAAATATATTATGTAGATGATTTTGAGATTATGACAGCACCTATCACTAACGCCTCTCCTTATGGCAGACCCGTGGCAAATAAAAACATAGCTATAGAATCCGAAAGTCCACAACCACCTGAAGCTACGTTTGGTATTCACAAAGTGGCGGCTGCAATATTTGTCTTTCGCGCTAGGTTTGGAAGTTGGCAGGAGAGGTGCTTGCTTGCCTATCAACTCCTCCTTGAGTTTGACCATTCAAAGACTCAAAGCCTCCTTTTGTCTTATTCTCACGTTTGTCTTCCTTATGCAATTCGTCCCCTACTTGCTGCAACCACATTCAATCTGAAACGGCAGCATTCATCTTATGCGGCTCCCACAATACAAGCGGCTATAGAAGAGAGCCCGATAACTCCAAATAGGCCGCTGATACTCCTTTTTGACTAATGCAAACTCTTCCTTGCGAAACCAGCACCTGATTGGATAGAGGTGACAGGGTGGCGGGCTGTTAATAAAGCCTGAAGGATATATCTAATGTTGCCTGATCCTTCCAAACAACCCGTCCAACTCACAAGGCCGATATAATAATAGAAAATATTAATTCCTTCAACGGTATGAAATTTGTAGCTACAACTACGATTTAGAAATAGCCCAACACTTTAGAAATGATTTATTCCTGGTAGATAAATCGATCAACATGAATATATAACCCTTCCTTAATCTGCCCCATACATTTGGATGATAGATGACAAACAATACACATATACCAATAACAATCGACCCTTATAAATAGTTAAGTTATGCATGCATTAACATGTCACGACACCTAGAATCTGGCGTAGGCCTCTAGAGAATGATTATGACGGGGAAAAGTATCATGCATGCCTAAGTAAGCTTCACAACACCTCCTTTACATATTGAAATGCCATCAATATCACCTTAAAATAATGTTTGGAAGTTCTGCGATGGAAAAGCAGGCTTTGGCATATATATAAATGATCATCAACAATGAATTTATCTATTTTCCTGAATGCATAACTGGAAAATCCCAGAAATTGGTCATAAACCCTTATTTTGAAAATTCTCCAAACCTTGATATCAATCAAATCCTAAATATTTGGAATTTTGTCTTCGAAGAAGACTCACAAAATTCTTACAATCAATCTTTGAAGCCCAAACGCGAAACCTGTGTGATTCTACCAAAGAGAGGATCCAAGTTTTCATCCAAATTTGTAGACTTGAGGGTTTCCGTCCTCAAGCACCAAAAAGTTGAGCTCTATTGAAAACTAGATAAATAATAATAATCTTCACATAATGAGAAATGAGCTCTCGCATCCTTTTAATAATACCATTTTAATTTTCTAGCCAAAACACCTTTTTATAAAGTGACATTAAAATACTTTATAATATCTCCCCAACGCCACTTTATAATAATACTTTTAATTTAATTATTTCATATTACCCTTTTTAATAAAATTTTGCCAATCAATATAAAATAATTAGATTAATCAATTAATTTAGCTTTCGTGATGGCAGATCGAAAAACAAGGACATTACAGTCCTCCCTTCCCAAAGAAAGCTTGTCCCCAAGCAATCCACACCTGCATATCATGGCCAAATACCAGGATCCTCAATGAACCTGTAGAATGCCCTATCACAATCCTACTGCGTGAACATGGTGCCACTGTACACAGCAACTCTGTCAATCCTTGTAATTAAATGAAGCAGACTACTAGTCATAAAAATTCTTGGATCCCATAACCAAATTGGAAGTCCACCATACCAAACACCCGTTGACTTCTGTTGTGCCACTCTGGTAACCATTGGAATCCAAATAAGCCAAGTCTCTAATTCTTGATTTTGTATGCAACCGCCAGGTAGAAACAAGTCAAGGAACCCACAAAATTTGGATTCATCTGTTGACAATGTGTTGTACCCAAAATTAATTTTCTTGCTTCATTAAGGCATTTTGTAAAAATGGTTAAAATCTTGTAAAATGGTCGTCAAAAGTCAAAAAGGTCCCTATTTTTGAAAGCACGAGTGTAGGGGAAAACATTAGATTTTTGAAAATCTAACAATCTAGGTCTCTTTAGAACGAAATTGCCTACAAAACCCATATCTTAGTTTTTCAACCCTACTTTTTAGGAAAATGTCTAAAAATAGAATCTTTGCAAAAAGGGCTCAAATTGATTTTGATTGGTTAAAAATATGTCACGAACACGCAAGTCCAATCAAAATCGTCAAAAAGTCAGTTTTTCTCTGGTGGGTCTATTTCACTTTTTCAAAAGACAAATCAAGACCTCTGAGGTCATCAATGGAGGATGGCCAATTGCCAAGTGTCAAAATCAAAGCCTCAAGCACTACACAGATCGATCCACGGTAAAAGATGCTCGAAAAACAATGAACGAAGGAGGGGAATCTAAAAAATTTGAAAATCACGAAAAACAATTATGTCTGGAAAATAAAGGCGCCTTATTTCAAGGGAGGCATGCTTGGCAGTCAATGCCTTAGCCATTTTTTTTCAGTTTTTGTAGATCATGCACATGCAACGGTGAACACAATCAATGCGTCAATGGCGACGGTTAGCACAGTTGACGAAGGTGGTGCACGACAAATGAAAAAAGTTGAAAATCTTCAAAAAATGGTAAGTATGGAGAAGTTGGGCGCCTTATTTCAAGGAAGGCACCCATGAGCTCATGCCTTAGAATTTGTTTTGCGTTTTTCGGAAAATGTGAAATCTCCTCCATCAGCCTAGTTTAGATTTAGTCAAATGCAATCAAAGGTAGTTTTAGGGTTTGGAAAGTTGGAAGTCATCATCAGATATGTTCAGGCTCTTCAACGAATTCATCATATAGCTCACAGGACTTGCCGATCAATGGGAATTGCAGATCGAATGGAGGCGTTTCACACAAAATGGTGCAGAGCAAAGAAAAAATTGAAAATCCTAAAAAATAAACCAACTCTAGAGAAGATGGGTGCCTTATTTCAAGGAGGGCGCCCAAGTCCTCAACACTTTGTTTATTTTTCTTATTTTTTGGAAAACATTAAAATCTTTTTGTCAGCCTGATTTAGGATCTTGGCATATTAGTCGAACGCAGTAATGGAAGCTGGTATGGGGTACCATTCAACTCAGTTATGATCAAGCTTGCCAAATTGATTGACTTTCAGACTCAGCTGTTCACAAATTGGCGAAAAGTGATGCCCGAATAGGGGGTACCGGATTTCAGAGACACGCAAACCAAAAAAATTGAAAAATCACGAATTTTTTTTAAGTCTAGAAGACTTAGGGGCCTTATTTCAAGGATGGTGCCTTTTTTCCTGATACTTAGAATATTTTTCACTTCATTCGTGTTTTTTTCCATTTCGGTCTTTGTCAGCAGCTTTGAAGGTTTGCAAACAGGATCAGATGACGTCGGATGCTAAAATGAAGCTGGGGATCACTTCAGCAGTGGTCAAAGATCAAATTGCCATGGTCAAACAAAGATTATCAGTCAACAATGCCAATTTGATGGATCGTCAAAGTCAGATGCAGGCTTCAACGGAAGTAGAGGCGAGCAAAATTTGAAAATTTCGAAAAATAAACTCTCTGGTGAAGTTGGGCACCTTATTTCAAGGAAGGCACCCAAGTCAACTTGACTTAGTAAATTTTTGAAAAATGTCTTCTTCATTCATGATTTTGACGCCCTACTTTTTAGTTCTCCGAGGTGATGCAAATGAAGTCAGATATTTTCGCACATGGACTCCAAAATAAAATGGTTTTGCATGAAAACGCCTTTTATCTCCAAATTCTATTTAAGAGAGCTTTGAGCATTCATTTTTCATAAATTTGCAGGTTGGCTCTCAGAGGAAGAAACATAATTTTTTCTTCTCATCAAATATTTGGAGGCTCAAATGAAATGATTTTTTAGCGTTCTTCATGGATTCGAGAATGGGAAGCATTGAAGCTCACTTTTTTAGGGTAGGGCATCACTTTAAAAAAACAGTTGGTCCAAATTTTCAACTTTCATTGATTTGGGTCTACTTGTTCTTCACTCTTGAAGATTGGAAAATTTTATAATTTTCAAGAGAATCGACTTTTTCATGCATGTCCAAGAAATCCTCAAAGTTTTGAAAATCTGACGATCTGGGTCTCTTCACAATGAGATTGTCTACAAAACCCAGACCTCAGCTTTTTCGAAAAATTTGCATGCCAGACCCTACTTTTTAGATCTTTCTTTTTTGAATAAAACTCAGTTTTTTGAGAATCTGACAATCTAGGTCTCTTTGCAACAAGATAGTTTACGAAACCCAAACCTTAATTTTTCGGCACTACTATTTAGGGAATCTTGCATGTTCTTGAAAAGTCAGCTTTTTCAAAATCTGACAAACTAGGTCTCTTCGTAACGAGATTATCTACAAAACCTAGATCTCAAATGTTTTCCGAAAAATCTACCTTTATCTAAAGAAAAATCAGCAATCTATTTTTAGCTCTTGTGCAAAACTTGTTCGAACATAGGCGTGTTCACAGTCAAACTTCAAGTTTTCAGACATGCAGTACTCTCCAACAGAAATCAAGACCAAATTAGTGTTGCTCCATGATTTCTTGAGAACCTTCGAGACCGACTTGCATCATGTACATCCAGTGTTTGATTTGCCTGCTTTAGAAGGCGCAGGAAATACTGTAGTCAAAAATCTTGATCATTCTGGTTTGCTTATAGCAGCTTCTATCCCTATCTCGATGTAGAGCCTTGAATTCATAATTGCTTGTGTCAAGCATTACAATCCAACTTCACGAGAAATCATATCAACGGATGGGCGTGTTATTTGCAGCCTCAGGCCGGAAGACATTGAGAAGTATTTTGCAATACCACCATACACGGAAAACCTCATCATATCTATTGAAGAATGTGAAAGAGTGTAGTATGTGCAAAAAGACAAATAATGGAGAAGAATGGCTTAGAAGTGGCTGAAAGAGACACTGAATACTTTGCCGAGGAATGTCAGGCACAGTGAGTTCAAAGATGAAATTGCAGTAATGATTACTTTGCCCAACCGAGTCATAGGTCAAGCAGAGGCCAATAAATTTCAGCCTTGGATGTTTTACATCATCTCCCACATTGTTGACAAAACAAAACACTATGACTGGCCAACATTGATCAATGATTGTTTCCATCGTCAGATGACAGAGTTCTTCAAGGCCCAGAAATTCCACATGATATCATACCTCGTATATCTAATGGCCTTTCAAGGCAAGTTTAAAGATTTGATTGTCATTGGAACCTTGAGTGTTCAGCATGTATATGATCATTACCCATAGCTAGAGTTTTCAGAATCTGAGTGACATTACCAAGCGGGTGCATGATCTATTCTTGATGCATACGGTGCAAGATCTTGATCATGAGTTGCATATACGGATTTCAGCAGATGCCAAGTTGGCAATGGCGGAGTGGGCTGCTTGGTTTATCCAATTGCCTATGTTCTACTACATAAGAGTATAGGGCTTCTCGGGTGATCCAGTCATGTTACCTAGATATCCAATAGATGAGGTTGTGTTCATGGAGTTTCTAAGGCAAGTACACAAGGTGCACACATTTTTGCGTAACAGATGCAAGCCTGCATTGAGTTTCCCGTTTGAGATGAGCATATATAGATGCAACTCAGCAGCTGATGCTAAGTTGATGAGTGATGAAATGTCAAGGTTTGGTCTCAAAATTTTCAAGGAAAGACGGTCATATGATCCTCATTGTGTCTTTGTAGCCCATCTTGGTCAGAATCAAGCACATATGCCCACAATTAAAGATTTTTGGGCTAACTGTGAAGATGAGTTCGAAGTGCGCAAGTGCAACTACTCCAGACTTACTCTTCGACAAATGGCTGATTTCTTATCAGAAGATGTGGAAGGACTTTCAGATGATGATGGGGAAGTTTTACTTCCCATGTATGCTCGTGATTTGGTCAATCAGTGGCCACTTCCACAAGTTGATTGGTTCACCAAAGAGGGTACCTCCATCGAGGAAAGAACAAGCCAAGTTGTCAAGAACAACAAAATATTCCTGAGCAGTAAAAGGACATGGAAGGTAGTTGCAGAGCTGCCAATAGTTCATACATCTCTACCTTCTTCTAGACCAAAGCTTAGAATGAAAGCAATGAGTTTTCCTCCAGAAGGTTCAAAGAACAGTAGAATGTGAGGGAATTTGAAGGAAAAGATGAAGTTTCCCGTTGGGAATCAGCAAGAATAGTCATCAGATGCACCAGAAGTACCAGTTGAGTCAGCACCACAAATTGAAGTCATACCTTCATCTCTTGTTCTTCCACCATCGCCGAGGCCTTCTCCTATTCATATAGATTTAGAAGGTGATTCACCAGTTCGCAACATATCAACACTGATTGATCCATTAGGAGTTGTTGGAGCTGGAATTGATCCTACTAGGGAAGTTAGTAGAGACTCCTCGTCTTGGCTTGAGAACTTGTTGGGTAGGAAGAAGAGGAAGCCTTCTTATCAGTTGAACTTTGCAGAGTTTGATAGCGTCTACCAAGACACAAAAGAGAAGAAACTTAAGAAGCAAGTTCATATGGAGAAGAATTCTGATGGCGAGATTGTACTTGAGTTTCCCACACCTCCAGAGGACAAGAACATTATTGAGGTTGAAATTGATGACTTCAAAGTTGTCAAGGCCAATCTCGGAAGAAGCACCTGACATACTGATGTAAATCTCTTTGAGGTTGTAGCAAATAATCTGAAGGAACGTGTGCTCAAGGATGGAGAAGAAAGGCAGCCCTTAAGGCTGAGGTTTGGTAGCTGCGATAGTATGTCTCCAATTTCCTTCATGGTACCTCACGTGCCACCTTGTTGCTTTTGCAAATTCTGGAGTCACCTATAGATCAACACCAACTAAGTCAGTTGGTCATATACGGAAAGCATCTGAGAGATTGGATAGAAAAATTCATCACCGGGGGTAGATTTATACTTGCAGAGAAGTACCAATTGAGGTACAATGCCCATGATCTTCGCTTAGGAATTTAGGAGTTCGAGCAAAATATAGCGGAAAGGAAGCCAAGAGACGAGATCGTCATTTTCGACTTGAGGGCAGCTTATGATTCAATCACTACAAAAGAACACAAGAAGAAGCTTTTTGCTTGGAGAGAACAACACCTTTTCAAAGTAAAAACCTACGAAGGAATATCTATAGAGTTGGTTGGATATAGTGTCATGTCCCCAAAATAGCAATACCATAAGACCAAGTGTTAAAATACAAATAAATTAATAAATAAAATAAATAGCAATATTAATATTAAATATAAAATAATTACCATATCAATATATAAATATATAAATATGAAATAACAAATATAATAATAATATATAGGCAAATTATTGTTATTACATTCTAGTATTAAATAACTTAATATCAAAAATAATAATAATAAATAAATATTATAATCATTACCCATCAAAGATTGTTATACATTAGAATAAAATAATAATAAGATATTAGCAAATTGGTTTTATTATTATACTTTAATGTTAAAATATGTTCAATAAAACATCAAAATAAAATAATAAAATAATTATATAATCTGAAATATCATAATTATTAATAATAATATATTATTTTCAAAAACAGATATTATTGTGATAATAAGCCTTTAAAGGCAGCAATTAAATCTAACAAAGGATATATTTTATGAAAAGTCACCTCTTTCACCAAACAATACATTTCCCCCATGAGTCACCTACCTTGAATGGTATAAATAGGAGGAAGGAAAATAAGGAAGAGGGAAAAACATTGAGAAATATGATCTGCAATTTAGAACAGCAGCAACAATGATTATTATGCATTGGAATATAGAGTCATTTAATATATATTTTTATATATATATATATACACGATTATGCAATCATGATACTTATAAGTAATGATGACTCTTTAATATAAACATAAGTAGATTATGTATATTTATGAATTGTCCTCATCCTATGATCAATTCAGTATAAGGTTGAAGGAGGCGAGTAAGGAAACATGGAGAGATATAGCAACTCAGGTGATGTACTCACTTAGCAATAATATTTAGCATATTTTGAATATAAGAAACAAATATTGCTAGTCTGATTATTGGCGTAATGCTTTCTTTAGTATTATCATGATGATAATGATGTTGATATTGACTTAGAGAATTGGTAATAAAAACAAATGTATTTGATTGCTAAAAGATTGTCTTCCTTGTGTTTGCAAGCTTATTGGGAGGAAGGGTGTGAGGGAAGTGGTGCCTAAAAACCCCACTTAAGTCCGCCCCCAGAACCCAAGGCAGGGATGGGCCCTGGAGGGGTGGAAATTCCACTCATAGTTCACCCAATCACAAGGCATGGGTGGGCCATGGAGGGTTGGCGGTTCCACTCATAGTCCATTGTGGCCATGGAGGGGTGGTAGGCTCGGGCCACTTATCCGTTCCCTCGACTATCCCCAATAAGTCAAGTGTCTTCCGAGGTGCTGACATGGGTAGAGAAAGCAGGTACAAGTGTTTCCTCTAAGCACACCACTTTGAAACGTTCATGTCTCTCGGGGCCAAGGGATGGGTTTTCCTGATAGGATGCTTGTGCTCTTGGGCTTAGATGGATAGCTTTGGGTGGCTCTACCCATGCCACTCCTCATATGTCTTTATTATTGATTTGTGATTATATTTATATTTGGATATCTAGATATTAATGCTAACAGATATATGTACATGTGGAAATATTAAATGCAGACTTCAATCCAAGATTATTTAGTCAAAGAGAACATTCATTTGAAAAAGAAGAAACCCTAAACCTGACCAACAAGCGAATTCTAGGGCAAAGTCAAGTAAGGGACATTACATATAGATAGAAGGTTGCTAACACTCTCAAGTTCGTAAATACATTTGTGTCACAAATCCCTTGTCAATATCGACATGAGGATGACACTTACTTTGATCTCGATGAAGTATAGATAGAGTTTTAGAACCTTGTCCATGACAGTTTTAATGGAGATCTTGTTGCCTGCAAGATGAAGCATGTTGCCACAATGTCAACAAAATTTGATGAAGCAGCTGAAAAGAGGAAATAATTGCTAAGTTTGATTGCAGATGGTGAGGAGATGCTAGAGAAACAGTATGTCATTCTGGACAGTATCAGTGTTCCTGATGAAGTGGCAGTTAACAGCTTCCTAGAGGATATGATTTCTCAAGTTATCAATGAGTGAACTGCCAGTTGAAGCATGCGAGGATTTCCCGGAATAGAACTCAAGTAAAGGCAGCAATTGACTTGATGCCTTTTCCAAGTTAAACTGTTTCTTCTCTTTTCATGCATATCTATTCCTTGGAAATATCTAATGTATAGTTGGAGCTTTTAGTTAACCGATGGTTAGTTATCAATTATCTTTTGTTAAGTCTTAGAAATAAATCATGCATGTTGGCAAGACTAATTGTTAAAAACAAGGAGATTTTAGGGTTCCCTACTCCTATGTTTGTGTATAAATAAGGGCAGCCTTGCCCATTTATTTTTAACCGTTGTTGTGATAACAAATTTGCTAAGCCTACTTTGCCTACAACTTTGCTATTTAGTGTTTGTTCACTTTTGTTTCAAGTGTAATCTGGTTGATCGCATATTGTATGCCTATTTTGCTACAATTTGCTGTCCCAAAAGTTTATTTGCTGTTACAAAATTGAGGAAGGAAATCTCATGCCTACCTTGCTCTGATCTACTATCTCAATCTATTTCAGCACTTTTTTTTATGTTTTGTTTTAGTAATCTTTATTTCAGTTTACATCTAAAAGTACAATGAGTCTTCAGGTGTCATCTGGAATGAAGTTTATTTAAGTTTTGTGTTATCAATCATTCCTTGTTTACTTCTAACTCTCAAGCTCTGAATTTACTTGAGTTATTAGAAGCGTCATTAGTTTAAGCCTAGTTGTAGTTGAAAGTTTACAAAACCAGAGAAAACCTCAGCTATGATGCAAAGAGTTTTATAACCTTGTGCTCTTAGTTGAGATAAAAAGATTGGCAATTAGTTTAGTATTTCTTTTTAAGCATAATCTGCAAAGAGGGAGCTTCCTCTCCTAATTTGAAGAGCAGTCTAACTGTGCATAGATGTCCGTTTCCAATCTGCATTCCAAAGGTACGAATTGAAACACCAACAATTTTCTGGTACCCATTGTGGGGCATGAGGCATTAAATATCAAGAAAGCTTACGCTTTATGGCACGAGAATGACCATCTGGCATCCTACTGCTCCTATTCAACAACTAGATCTTATTGCTCCTATTATCCAGCTGAATCTTTGTGAGTTGAAGGCGAGCAAACAAACATCATTATTAGCCTGAGGAGTTTCGTGTTTGAGAACAAGGAAACACCTGCTTAGTGGAGAAACACGGCTACTATTTTGGACGAAGAAGAACGAAAAGTTGATCTTGCCACCAGAAGACCAATCTTACCACTTTCTTCCTGGGAATAGATAATCCTGGCTTACAGGGTTTATACAAGGAGAGGTGTTGTCGCACATCTTGAGATCCAAGAAGAACCTGTGATCCAGCCAAAAGCAATGGGTGACAACAATGATAATGTTGTCCATAACCATGCTAACAATAATCACAAACGTCCACCCCCATTACCTTGGGGTAACAACATTGGACCGTTAGCTTTACAAGGACATCATGAGTTACCTAAAGGGTCAAGGAAGCACTTTCCTCGATTTCATAGCGACAAGATTCAACACCTAGATGAACATATCTCAACATTCACATCGGCTTGCACCGTCTTGCATGTACCACATGAAGATATTATCGTACATCTCTTCGTAGAGACTCTTGAGGCAAATGGTACTGATTGGTTTCATCATTTGGAGCCAAGCATTATTTCAAACTGGGCAACCATAAGCGAGAAATTTTTGGCAAGGTTCAAGCCTGTTGAAGATAGTCATCGGTTGTTTGCTCAACTTTCAAACAAAAAGATGGAGCTAAATTAACCTATGAGGGAATTTGTGGCAAGGTTTAACCGCCTGGTCACACGTCTTTCTCATACACTCAATCCATCACCAAAAATTCTGTTGAGTAGTTTCATAAACACTTCCATCTGAAATAGCCTTTTTCTTAAGATTGGCTAATGAAACAGAATTGACAATTGCACAAGAAAATGCCATCAAGATTGAAGATAACATGATCACATCCGGGAAGATGAAGGCAGATTCTATCAGGCCTCTTGTTCAAGGTTCTACAGATCCACTGTTACAGAAGGTAGCTAATGAGGTGACTATCCTCAAAAGGCAGTCGCCTGCTCAAGGGCAGCCTGCATTGTGTAACGCCCCGCCACGCAACCCTAGAGGAAGTTGCAATTAACTACTTAAACGGACTAATTTTTTTTTGTTTAAGTACAATTAACATGCAAGTTCACTACCCATTGCAAACATCCCCTAAGGTTACGAGACTGAGATTACTTATTAACCCACAACAACATAAATGGATCCATAACATTTATCCACTTAAGAAATAAGAACGCATACATTACATACAAGATAAACTACATCATCACAATAAGGAATACCATATGATATCAATATCAATAACTTAATAAGGAGATTACATCACTCATTCCCCAAATGAGGTAAATCCGAAAGCATGATTACATATTACAACTTTCCACCTCGATTACAAAGAGGGGTAATAAATTACAAGATTCAACTGAAATGTATAAAGCATAAAAAAGTAACTGGATCACACGAGCTCTCCAACTAGAAATCTCGTCCACACGAACAAGAAGAAAGCCCAACGGATTAAGGTGCACGCCACCCAACCAAGTGGAACCCAAAGGCCCACCCCCCATGTTAGGAGATAGTAACAAGAAATCCTAGCCAAGGCCATCTACCTCTAGACATAGACTAACACATCATTGAACCAAACTGACACCACCAATCACATGTACCACACAAGTACAATTCAAGTACAACTCTAACATGGTCACATTGCCTCCAGATATAAAGCAAATCAAGTATGTTAAGAGAACCATACACAATAATCGAATACCAACTATGGTCACATCAGGTATCTTAAGGAAACCATACCCATAAAATCAAGTACCAATTGTTGTCCTAGACAAAGTGTCATCACATAGCTCGTCATGAGTTACCCATGCGGATCTTCCTAGGCTTCGGCTAACTTGGTGGCCTCAACCGATCCCCGGCCCTCATACTTACTAATACGGGGTCGAAAACCTTTCGTACAGACAAGATAGATGACCTTGCCATTCCAGGCCTTCCCACTCATCCCAAGTCTAAACGAGCCCTTGCGTCTATGAGTGAGGCAATATTATCTTGATTAGTGAGAAGTACCACCTAATCTTGTAAGTATTGATTTAGTTTTACTTGATTAAACTACTTCCGAAGGTTACCCAATCTTACCTCTTATGGGCTCTGGCCTCTACGGAAGCCACGCTTCTACTTGACAACACACATACCATCCAAACACCAAGGGTAACAAAGTGCAACAAACAAGATATCATGACCACTCCTTTCTCAGGAGGCGACATAAAATGAAACTCACTCCAAACACTGGAGGCAACAAATCACTTAACAAAGCCACTCCTTACACGGAGACACAGATCCCATAATCCACTCCTTTCACGGGAGGCACAAAACATCCCCGTTCGTGGAAACCGATTAAACACTGACTAGACACCATGCACTACCCAAGGAATTCATAACAGGTTGACAACACAATACGACAACCTACATAACTGAAAACCCCATCTGGAAGGCTTATTAAACTCTATAACTCAATTTCCCCCAAACGAAGACGAAAACCGTTCACAATCACGACGAGCAAGAAGATGAGACTTAAATTCTACTTTGGATTTACTAAATCCATTTCTCATTAACATTCAATAATTCATCACATTAATAAAACTGAATTAAATAACGTCCTTTTTTTGACAAAGATGAAATTTAAATCAAATATCACATTCTCTAATTGTTTTTCAATAATTATAAAATAACCATTCATTTCAACCATTCAGAAAATAACTTAGAATAAACAACTGATTCCTCTTTATAAACTAAACCACTAAAACAAAACAATCAATTAATTTTGCTATTAAACACATTGCTTACAAATCCAATATTTGTCTTCTTAAATATATATTATTTTAAGAATAAACTCAATAATTTGTTTAAGAACACAATATTTTAATTTCTTCAATTAACCTTAAATCATGCCTTCAATAAATCATATTTTAAAATATATATATATATATATATATATATAATATTATAATATTAAATATTAATATAATATATATATTAATTTATATATAAATTTTATTTTTTCATTTTTAAAACAAAAGGACGAAAGGCGTCCTCGGGCCGCGCGCCAAGCCCTAACGTCGGCTGGCTGACTTTCCTTGGCCGCGTGCTCGCGTAAGGGTTGGGGGCGGCGGCCGAACACTGGGCGGCCAACTTACTAGCCGACCTCCGTCGGCGGCAACTGTTCTATGCACAACTGTCCACCCTTGCGGGTGGCGTGGCCGTTGCTTACATAGCCGACCACCGCCCACACGCCAAGCCCTAACGTTGGCTGGCTGACTTTCCTTGGCCGCGTGCTCGCGTAAGGGTTGGGGGTGGCAGTTTTTTTTTTGGGCAGCGGCCGAACACTGGACGGCCGGCTTACCAGCCGACCTCCGTCAGCGGCGACTGTTCTATGCACAACCGTCCACCCCTGCGGGTGGCGCGGCTGTGCTTAGCACAACCGACCACCGCTTGCAGTGGCAGCTGTGTAAGCAACGGCCGCGAGAGGTTGCGGGGGTCGCACTGGGCGCGGCTCCCCCCCACACACCTCCCATGGGGGCGCGGTGGGGGTGAGCCCCTAGCCCCCCCCTCCCCCCCACAATTTTTTATTTTTTATTTTTAGCAAAATCCCTGCGGATTTCAAAAAATCCGCATTTTGACAAAGGGTATTTTTTTTGTTTTAATAAAAGACTTTACCAGCATAACCCCCAATTATTTACATTTAGAAAATATATATATACATCTATTTCAATGAATATATACATATACATATATTTAAATACCCACATAACCATTCTTTTGTTTCAAAACTAAATGAACAAACAGAATTGAAATAACAATTTCCAGCCAAGAACACCAATAATTTTATGAAAGAACTCAAATAAAACAGAGGTTTATAATTTGCTACAAATTTTAACATGAAGTTTTCAACATAGATCAGGTTATTGATTTTTTTCAACATGATTTCCAACAACAAAACATATGCAAACAATACTTTCAAAAACAACCAAATTTAAAGATAGGAACCTGGTTTCCTTGAGTTTGTGAGGAGACCCAGATGGTGCTCAGCTTCCAACTTCAGCTCCACAAAATTTCACAGCTTCAATCCAAAACCCACAAAAATGCAACAATTCCTCCTCTCTTCTATTTTTAATTCCTCCAACTTTTTTAAAAACTTATTCCAAAAACCAAATAACAAGGAAAATTCCCAAAATATCCATGCACCAACCCTCATAAATTTCTGAAAACAGAATAGCAAATATCTCAATTTTTTCAATTTTTGAATTCAAATTTTCTAAAAAGAAATTTAAATCCCTTTTCTTATTTTTCAATTTCAAACAATATATTCATAACTAACTTAACTTATTTCAACATCATAAATTTGATTAATTAATAAAATATATTTAATCCATGATTAAATTATTTATTAATTAAATTAAATTAATAATAAAATAAATCACATTACTAACATAATCCCAAATTAAATTAATCAACAACTTAAATGCATAAAGCCATTTAATTACCCTTTTCAACTTGCGATTATATAATCGAAGAGAGGGAACAATATTCAAAGCAACACAACCCGACTAAGACTCGACGACACACTATGACTAGGGTGATGACTTGGCACGGAAAACCTAGCTACTATCTCCCAATCGTATGTCGTTGGGCAATGGACATGCTCAAACCTATAAAACCAAGTGGAGTCGATGTCTTGTACCTGTCAACCTGCGAACAAAAAGTATATCCACATGCATATATATGTCATAATTAAAACACACTGTGAAGAGGATATCACGGAATCGCAAGGCACTTGCAAGCGAGTGATGCGATACCATCCTCTTCACCAATACAGTGTAACTAATTGACAAATTAACATCATTAATGCAAATGTTCACAATGCTAATCTAAAACATGCCATAATGATAACATTAGAATACAATACCAACACATCAAAATATAACATTCACTTCGCTTTATAGATAGCGATCAAATAGTAACCGACTACCATAGTCAAGGTACTAACAGAAAACAAGACATAACCAAACAGAACACTGTTCAATCAAAAGAGCAAAATGGAGGGGTATTACACATTGCCCACACCACCACCACAAATGAACAACAATATCAACCTTAGCAACAATACCAGCCAAAGAGAAATATTTTTCAGCCTTTCAATAATTACAGGTCGTGGTTGCCAACAACTCCACCAAGACAAACAGTTGAGGCTGAAAAGTCTACGGTATTTTGTTATTTCCATGAGATCAACAAACATACCGGTTCCACATGTCCTGAAAATTTAAGAATGAATCAAATCATGGGATACATTGAGGTTGCACCTAGTTCAAGTTTTGTACCTACACCAAGTTCGAATGTTGTCTTACTACAAACGGACAACTTCAATGGCGACTCTGCTACAAGATACTTTGTTAGTGAACCTGCTAATAAAGAACAAGAAGATTTCCATCAATACTCTCTCGCGGTAAATCATGATAATATTTCTATAACATAGAAAATGTATACTTGATATTTTCGCTCATTTAGGCCTTTCTTGTGGTTTTTGACCTAGTTTTGCTTAGATTTAATATTGTAATGTGGCCAACACATTCACATTAGGTCTTGGACCCTTGCGAATCTTTAAGAATTCTATGGTGTCTTGTAAAAGTGTTGTGAAGTGTTGTAACTCACTTCCACACTTTTCTAGGACCCTTTCATTATAATTCACTCAAATAACCTCTTTTTATCACTTACCAAGCCTTATTTCAAAGTGTTGTAAGGAGTTGTAACAAACTCTCACACTTTCCTAGACTTTTCATCAATAAATTGACCCTTTCTTATGTTAAAATGACCCCTTAATACACTTATAGGCCCTACTTAAGTGTGTTTCGGAGGACAATCCCGTTAAGCATCATTAATTACACTTTAATTCCCGACAAATAGTAAATTTGCCCTGGTGGGACCAAATCGCCACCTTGGGTGACTTAGTCCCATTTGGCATAAAAATCAAATTTAATCCAAATTTCTAGCAAGATATTGTCCTCTAAATCCTAAGGTCGGCTTGTGATGAGGTATTTTCAGGAAATTAGAGTACATGTATAAATAAAGGGTTTTCCCCTCATTTTAACCCCTAACTCTCTCCCCCATTCTATTCGATTGTATTCATTCACTCAATCTTCTCAATCATTCATCTTTCATTCTTCTCAAGCAAGCTAGGGTTTTAGCATTCTAAGTCATCAAGCAAGCATTCAAGGGCTGAATCTTCAACCATTGTTGCAACAATTCAAGATCAATCTCCATGGCAAGTTTCTAACTCCATTATTTCATGCTTCATTATCTTATTTCATCATTTTGGTTTAATTACCTAAATGGGGTTTGACCAAGGCAAACCCCCATGCCCTAACATCCAACATATCTTTCTCTCTTTGTGTGATTTGCAAGTCTTGTTTGCAGATTTGTCAAGAAGGAGGATTGGAAGTGTTGTCATCAATTTATCAAAGCCCTTCAAGGTTGCCAAAACCCTAAGAGAAGCTTGGAGAACACCTAGAGGCCGAATTTTGCAGTTTCGGATCTGGAAAATTACCAGGAGCAGAAGTGCAAACCGAGAGCTACAGATTCCTCGTTCGAATCTTCAGAAAAGTCAAAGTGGACACTTCCCCCAGTTGTGGCGACTTAGTCCCACTACGCAAGTTTTTTAGAGATTTTTGCGGATCCGGATACCCATTTAGCTGAAACAGGCTCTGGTGCAATTTTCCAAAATTTTCCCAAAACTGGACTAAGTCGCCCAATTTGGCACAAGTGTCCCGCCAAGCTTAAAAATCAGATTTTCCAAAACTTGTGAGACATTTGCAGTCTTCATTCCAGCCTCTATCAGTTTCCAACTGCACTCTTTTTGCTTATCCCTTTTATCTTGTTCTATATTATATTTTAATCTATTCTTCCGCATATCACATTGGATTTGTCTTTTCCAAGTTTACACTTAGTGGTGAACCCTTTCTATCCCTTTTTCACCCTCAAGAACTCTCCCTTTGATAGATTTCAATCCCCTTTGCATTAAAGTCTCCAAGGGTTTGTTCTTGAATGTAGTGATAGATCTTTGTCCCTTATCCTCTAGGTGCAAAACCCTAAAGGCACAACGAAGGTGACAAAATCTCTGTTACAATTTTAAAACCCGTGTTTACACGTGCTTAGCATTTTAAGGCACAAAAAGAAGAAGAAGAAGAGAGACTAAGATCAAAGGAAAAGGGTAAAGAAGTGGCTTCCACTTCAAATCCTAAGCCTTTACATGAGAATGCTAAAGTGGTTGCTCAAGACCGTCTTAGCAAATTTTGACATTGTAGATTCCATGATGAAGACAAAGGTGCAAATTTCTCAGCTGGAGTATCTTCAAGACCATTCGGAACAGCTAGATCAAATTCTCAAGTTCATAAAGGAGGCTATCATTCAGCGTACATTGCTCAAATCATCTGCGCTAGTGAAAGAAAAACCTAAACCCTTTTATATATCTTTGTATATAGGGGGATTTAAATTGAGAAATTGCATCATAGATTCAGGAGCCCCAGACAACAGCATGCCTCTACAAGCAATGAATGCATCGGGACTTCGTGCACTAAGACATAAGACAAGTGTTATTCGCTTGAGTCCAAGTTGGTGTCGTTGGTCGGTCAATTGAAGTACGCTCAAGTAAGGTTGGCAGCTTGTCCTGAGAAGACGATAATGATGACCATCCTAGTAGTTGACATTCCAACTAGCTATGAGATGTTGCTAAGTAGAAGCTTCTGCAAAGATCTTGGAGGAGAAATTCATTTGGATTAGTCATTCACAACCATTCCATTGAAGAAAGGTAGTTTCAATTTGGAGCCAGAGGCTAAATCTTGATTTATGGTGGTGAAACCTGAAATATGCCGGCCAATTTTTTCATTTTATTACATAGCTAAATTCACCCATTAGCATTAGTGCAAATATAAACTAGCTGAATGTAACCCTCTCCTCTGATCAACCTAGATCCCAATGCGGGCAAGGTTGAGAGCATACACGAAAGGGGGTCGTTAGAATAATCAAAACTTGCTGAAAGTAACGGAAAGGAGGTGCAATCACTCAACCACTTATTCAGCAAGAGGACGTACAATGCAGAAAGTAAAATGCAACTCGACCACTTCTTCAACGGGAGCAGGTTGACGGCTCAGCCAATCAGCAAGATGAGATAAAGCAATTACACAAAGTAACAGGTGACAAGCCAGCCTCTTCCACTTTTCAGCGAGTGATATAAGGAATTGAAACTAACTAAGACTGAAACATGCCAGTCTCATCCACAGTCGTGGGAATTACAAGAATTAGATCAGAATAAGAGAAGTGCTGACAGTACTACTATGCAACTTACAATATGATAGAGAACCTGCCAAGCACACGTGATTAGAAACCAATTAACGCTGCCATAATAACAATGACTCTCCTATACTCAAGCCCGTCCAAGAGATGACTTCTCATAACCTGATATGACTGTAACAGTGACTGAAATTGTGCAGACCAGCAACATGTATCCTCACTAAATTGCTCATAACTTGCTCAAAACTCATCCAAAAGGCATGAGACAAAATGCATAATACTCTAATACTAATGGCGACCAAGACTAGACATCAAAACCCACCCAAACAGCCTGCATTAATTTGCACGGAATCCAAGACACTTTCAGCAAAGTGCGCCCCTCTAGAAAGGGCGATTTTACCTTTTAAAAATCCACACTTAATATTAAATTCTGAAACTTAGCAAGTAGGGTCGCCCCTAGCAAAGAAAACATTAGGCAAAGCACCTAGAACCATACTATTTTTATTTTGCAAGATATGAGTGAAAACTACAATCAGCTGAAGAGATTCAGCAACACTGAAAAGTTGGTAAAATGCAAAACACATCAACTACAAAATGCTCAAGCTCAATTCAAGAACATAGACAAACCTATCTTAACTAGTTGCTATCTTTCAAGCAAGAAGTCAAGCCTAGCTAGAGGGTATGCCTTCCCCGAAGCACTCAGTCACCATTCCGGCAGCATAACTTTGCAATAAACTCAAGATGCTGAAAGAGAGAGCAAAGCCTCTTATTTATAACTTTCTCCAACCTCAAATTCAAATTCCTTTTCCCTCCAATTAGGTCGCCCCCATGAGATTCACATTCAAATTCACTTTGACATTTGCCTTTCATTTCAAACTTCATTCCCCATAACTTGGCGTCCAAACATAAGGAGGATGAAACTTTATTTAAAATGTCAATAAAAGGAATGTTAGGCGCCCCACTTAATAAAGTGAAATGCTTTTCAAATATTTCTCCAAGTATGGCGTCCAAAATACTTAAATGAGAAACCTTATAAAATTTGCTCTTTTTAATAAACCAACTTATCTCTCCATTTGGGCATCCACCAAGCCTTAGTAAAAATATTTCACTTAAAATAATATTTTCATCAAATATCGAACTTGCCAAAATAATCACCTCAAATGCTAGAGACTAGCTGAATATACTGCCCTGCCCGAAATAGCCATAATACCAAGTTGTTGACATACTGCCAAGGTTAGCACCAAAGGTGTTGGAGACCAAACTGCCCAAATTGACCTGCCAGATATAGCCATTGAATTGAACTGCAGAAATCCTGCTAAAAATAGAACTTACTAAAAATAGCATACTGGTAAAAATAGTAAGTTGTCCCAAACTCATTTTAACCACAATCTGAGCAGCCGTCGTACTTACTAAAAATAGTAAGTCCAGAAAAGTTCTTTGATTCAGTTGCATGTCACGCTGTCGCGAAGCTCTCTGAAAACCCAGAAGGAATCCAGAATCCAAACTGTAAAACTCCGACATGCAGCCGTCGTAACCTACTAAAAATAGTAAGTCCAGAAAAGTTCTCTGATTCAGTTGCATGTCATACCACTGCGAAGCTCTCTGAAAACCTAGAAAGAATCTCGCAACCAAACTGCAAAACTCCAACATGCAAACCCCTGAATCTTCAAAGAAAACCTCCAAGCAGCTGGGAACCCTAATTCTACCTCTGACTAGCCTACGAGCATCAAGGAATAGGCTAACAGTCACTGGAAAGTGTAGTGCTAAAAATGGGGACATTACAAAACCCCAAGATCCTCAAGCACAAGTGCTATATCAAGAAATGGGTCCTGGCACTTATGTTATGCTATAAAAAATAATTGAAGAAAGGTAGGACGTTGTGTGTTCTACTGACAAATCAATAACAAAAGACCCAAAGATGTTGATTATGTAGTTTGATGGGAGTTGTTCAATTGTAGGTTTAGGAGCAAGAGTTATGATAATCTCTCCCAAAGGTCGTTTTTATCCATTTGTGTACCGCTTGCAATTTGAATGCACAAATAATACGGCAAAATATGAGGCGCTTTTACTAGGTCTCAAGAATGCAAGAGATATGGGTATCAAACTACTCAGAGTTGAAGGTGATGCAAAGTTGATCGTGAAACAGATTAGGGATCAATTTCAAGTAAGGAAAGATTGCCTTCGGCATTATAGACAAAGGGTGTGGAATGCAATTGACAGGTTCAAAGCATTTGAAATCAAGTTCATTCCTCATGTAGACAATAGCAGAGCAGATGCCCTTGCAGTATCAACTGCTCTTTTCATGCCACATTCTGATTTTCGTCAGAGTGCATTTGCTATTGAGCTCATATACAGGCCAGTTGTCCCTGACAACTGCGAAAATTGGCAAGTCTTTGAGGACGATGATCATATTGAAGATTTTCTTGGCATGGAAGATAATTTTAAAGGACTATTCTTTGAAGGCAATTCTTCTCCCTCCAGAGAATCAATAGCAGAAGATTCTGAAGTGATGGAATCAGGTATTATCTAGTTGAAAGGCAATTAGATTCCCAAGGGTCTAGTGTCCTTGGAGAATATATTTGACAAGCATGACAGATACGTCAGAGATCAGAGGAACTCAGTTGATAAGACCTCTACTAAACATTATCAAGTAAACATTGGTATTGAAGACAAGCCTCGACTTGTTAATTTGGGCAAGTGTTGTACTATAGAAGAAAGTGAGAGGTTCATCTCTTTGTTCAAGCAATATCGAGATGTTTTTGCCTATTCATACGAAGATTTGAAGATCTTCACACCCAGAGAATTGTCTCATACAATTCCCCTGAAACTTGATGCCAAGCCCTTTAGACAGAAGCAACGACACTATAATCTGCGAATTCAAGATACAATCTATGCAGAAATTCAAAAGATGGTGGATGCAAAGATCATTTTTCCGATGCATCATTCTGCTTGGGTGTCAAACATAGTTCCTATGCATAAGAAGAATGGAGAGATCCAAATTTGTGTAGATTTCAGGAACTTAAACCAATCATGGAACATACCTTGCAGACGGTCACAAGTTCAGAAATGTTGTCGTTACTTGACGGTTTTTCTGGATACAATCAAATTGTAGTGGCAGAAGAAGATCAGATCAAGGCGACATTCACTACCCCGTGGGTTACATTTGCCTATGAAAGGATGCCCTTTGGCCTTATCAACGCCAATGCTACATTCTAGAGAGCCATGGATTTGGCATTTGGGGACTTGAAGAACAAATTAATTGTCGTCTACCTTGACGACCTCACCGCTTTCTCAAAGAAGTGGGGAGATCATTTTTCACACTTAGTGAAAGTGTTTGAAAGATGTAGGTATCATAAGATTTCCTTCAATCCCAATAAGTCCATCTTTGCGGTGACAAAGGGTAAGTTGCTTGGCCATATCGTCTCCAAGGAAGGAACTCGAATTGACCAATAGGGTTGATTCCATCAGGAAACTTGTCTCTTCCAACAAGAAAAACTAGGGTACACTCCTTCTTTGGTAAAGTGAATTTCATACGAAGGTTTGTACCAGACTTCTTAGAGCTGACAAAAGATATATCTGCTATGATGAAGAAAACATCCACCTTCAAATGGATAGAAGAAGGTAAGAAGGCATTCGTCAAAATAAAAGAAGCCATCAGCCATGCACTAGTACTGGTATGTCCTGAATTTGATAAGGAGTTTATCCTTTATTGTTATGCATCGAAACACACTATGTCTGCCATATTGATGCAAAAATTGAATGAAGAAACTGAGTCTCCAATTGCTTTCACGTGCAGCAATTTCGAGTACAGTGAGTCTCAGTATTCTCAGATTGAGAAGAACGCATATGCATTTGTTAGAGTTGTGAAGAATTTCAGATTTTATATCTTGAACTCCCACACAACAGTATATGTCGTCAATCCAACAGTCAATAGTGTGTTAACTCAACAAGAGATGGGCACAAAGAGAGGTAATTGGATCGCAAAGGGTCAAGAATATGACTTGGAGATCAAGCCGACCAAACTCGTTCACGGGAGAGGTCTTTGTCAGTTAATAGCAGAAGATGGTGATCAAAAGCACTAGGCCAAAGATGAAATCGAAACTGAGATTAAAGAGGATATTCCCATGGTCCTACTTGTTGATTCTACAGATAAATGGTATGCTAAAATATGGTACTTTTTAAATTATGGTGAATGTCCAAATCACATGGACAAATAGCGAAAGAGAACATTGAGTTGAAAGCACAGAATTATGTGCTTATGAATAACGTTTATACAAGCGTGGGCTTGATGTAACATTTTTGTTGTGCGTCAAAAAGGACCAACAACGACATTTGTTGGAAGAATTTCATAGTGAAGCATGCGGTGGCCACTTTTCATCAACGGTTACAACATTTAAAATCTTGCAAGCATAGTTTTTCTAGCTGACTATGTTTCGCGACGCATATGATTGGGTGCACAAATGTCAGATGTGTCAGCAATTTGTTGGCAAACTTAAGTTGGCAGCCATTCCACTCAGGTCAGTTATCATTGATGCTCCATTTCAGAAATGGGGTTTAGACTTTGTAGGTCCTATCAACCCACATTCCAATAAAGGGCATGCATATGTCCTTACAACTACAAATTATTTCACGAAGTGGGTTGAGGCTATTCCTACCAAGCAGGCTACCTTGGAACAGTCAGCAGATGCACCAGAAGTTCTAGTTGAGTCAGCACCACAAATTGAAGTCATACCTTCATCTCCTGTTCTTCCACCATCGCCAAGGCCTTCTCCTATTCATATAGATTTAGAAGGTGATTCACCAATTCGCAACGTCTCAACACCGATTGATCCATCAGGAGTTGTTGGAGCTGGAACCGATCCTACCAGAGAAGTTAGTAGAGACTCCTCGTCTTGGCTTGAGGACTTGCTAGGTAGGAAGAGGAGGAAGCCTTCTTATCAGATGAACTTTGCAGAGCTTGATAGCATCTACCAAAACACAACATAGAAGAAACTTAAGAAGCAAGTTCATATGGAGAAGAATTCTAATGGTGAGATTGTACTTGAGTTTGCCACACCTCCAGAGGACAAGAACATTGATGAGGTTGAAATTGATGACTTCAAAGTTGTCAAGGCCAATCTCGGAAGAAGCACCCGCCATACTGATGTAAACCTCTTCGAGGTTGCAGCAGATAATATGAAGGAACGTGTGCTCAAATATGGAGAAGAAAGGCAGCCCTCAAGGTTGAGTTTTGGCAACTGCAACAGTATGTCTCCAATCTCCTTAATGGTACTTCATGCACCACCTTGTTGCTTCCACAAATTTTGGAGTCGCCTACAAATCAACACCAGCTAAGTCAGTTGGTCATATTCAAAAAGCATCTGAGAGATTGGATAGAAGAATTCATCACCAAGGGCAGATTTATACTTGCAGAGATGTACCAATTGAGGTACAATGCTCATGAAATTCGCTCAAGAATTCAGGGGTTCGAGCAAAATATAGCGGAAAGGAAACCAAGAGACGAGATCATCATTTCCGACTTGAGGATGGCTTATGATTCAGTTGCTACAGAAGAACACAAGAAGAAGCTTTTTGCTTGGAGAGAACAACACCTCTTCAAAGTAAAAACCTACAAAGGAATATTTATAGAGTTGGTTGGATATAGACAGAAGGTTGCTAACACTCTCAAGTTTGTAAATAAGTTTGTCACAGATCCCTTGTCAATATCAACATGAGGATGGCACTTACTTTGATCTGGGTGAAGTAGAGACAGAGTTTCAGAACCTTGTCCGTGACAGTTTTAATGGAGATCATGTTGCTTGCAAGATGAAGCATGTTGCTACAATGTCAGCAAAATTTGATGAAGCAGCTGAAAAGAGGAAAGAATCGCGATGTTTGATCGTAAATGGTGAGGAGATGCTAGAGAAACAGTATGTCATTCTGGATAGTATCGGTGTTCCTGATGAAGAGGCAGCTAACAACTTCCTAAAGGATATTATTTCCCAAGTTACCAATGAGTGAACTGCCAGTTGAAGCATATGAGGATTTCTCGAAATAGAACTCAAGTAAAGGCAGCAGCTGACTTGATGCCTTTTCCAAGTTAAACTGTTTGTTCTCTTTTCATGCATATCTATTCCTTGGAAATATCTAATGTATAGTTGGATCTTTTAGTTAACTAATGGTTAGTTATCGGTTATCTTTTGTTTAGTCTTAGAAATAAAGCTTGCATGTTGGCAAGACTAATTGTTAAAAACAAGGAGATTATAGGGTTCCCTACTCCTTTGTTTGTGTATAAATAAGGGGAGCCTTGCCCATTTATTTTTAACCGTTGTTGTGATAACAAATTTGTTGAGCCTACTTTGCCTGCAACTTTGCTATTCAGTGTCTGTTCACTTTTGTTTCAAATGTAATCTAGTTGATCGCATATCGTATACCTATTTTGCTACAATTTGATGTTCCAAAAGTTTATTTCCTGTTATAAAATTGAGGAAGGAAATCTCATGCCTACCTTGCTCTGATCTATTGTCTCAATCTATTTCAGCACCTTGTTTTATGTTTTTCTTTAGTAATCTTTATTTCAGTTTACATCTAAAAGTACAATGAGTCTTCAGGTGTCATTTAGAAGGAATTTTATTTAAAGTTTGTGTTATCAATCATTCCTTGTTTACTTCTAACTCTCAAGCTTTGAATTTACTTGAGTTATTAGAAGCGTCATTAGTTTAAGCCTAGTTGTAGTTGGAAGTATACGAAACCAGAGAAAACCTCAGCTACGACGCAAAGAGTTTTATAACCTTGTGCTCTTAGCTGAGATAAAAAGATTGGCAATTAGTTTAGTATTTCTTTTTAAGCATAATCAACAAAGAGGGATCTTCCCCTCCTAATTTGAAGAGTAGTCTAACTGTGCATAACTGTTCGTTTTCAATCTGCATTCCAGAGGTGCGAATTGAAATGCCAACACAATGGAAGCTCATCATACCAAAGTGAATTGTGCAATCTTTTATCCAACCTGTATTTATATGTCATCAGATCATTTATAAACGGGCTGAAGGAAAATGGTGAGCACACCTCACCATGCAATCAAGGTGAAATTCATATGCTTGCATCAATGGAATGCCAATACAATCACATGGATTCCATACTTCATTGCCACCACTAGAAGATGACTCGCAACTTAGATCATGATGGAAAAATCTTGCAACAACTCTATAAACCTTCTCTGCAACCCTAATGGCAAGGTCTTTGTCTGAAAGCAAATGGAGGTAATCTGATTTTATTACCTTTAAAGCATGCTTGATAGTCTACAAGCTTGGGATAGAAGCTCCAACCGATACCCCTTTTTGCCTTTCCTCAAATTCAGCTAACCAAAGGAGGTATTCGACAAACTTGTGCGTGCTATAAAAAGCGAGTTAAGGTCTGAACAACCTTTTCTTCAGTAACCCTCAGCTGATCCTTCTATTCATGCGACTCATTAGGTCGATGATCACAATCAGTTGCATAAAGTGAATTTTTTTATTTTCTTTCAAGAGGGGGAAGCATATCATCATGAATACCATTTTCCCCACTAGATGATGCCTTGCAATCCTCTTGTAGAGAAAATGCAACAGAGTTGTGATCTAAACACAACTCTCAGAAGAATCCACCTCTTCATCACAAAACCTATCAATAGAAATCTCTACATCACCAATGTAGAGACTTGGGCATATTTCATTTGTAGATGATTTCTCTTCAAGGACACCTGCTGCAACATATTGTTCCCTTTTAAACTCATCCAATGCACTCATCCCATTGGTGTCATCTTCACTTGTAATCGAAATTGATGTCTCCACATCTTCAATATGCACATTCCCACAATTAGTGGATGTATGCTCATCATTGATGGCTGCCATAGATGCCATTGATTCCTCTTCTTTCCCCTTAAGCGCATCATAATAAATCCCATCAAGGATGAGAAAATGATCTCTATCTACAAGTAGGTGAACGTAATTAGATTTCATTACCCCAAAAGCTTCTCTAAATGCCTGAAAAATTTGCAAGGGAAAGTTCTCCATCCAGGTCCTTATGTGTTACCGGGGCCCTCCAACAGCGCATTGCCATCAACTTTTGTGTATCATCAAAATGTTTTAAGGCTGCAATAATCATATCCTCATTTTGCCAAGTGATGGAACCCCTGAGACATATCATCACCACACAAATTTTCTGGTTTATTATCAGCCACCTGCTTCCCAACATCAACTTCCTTTATGTTAGGTGCTAACACACCCAGATCATCATGAGCATCAACACTAAGATAAGATATTGAATTATTATCATCGGCTGATTGGAAAACCTTATCATGCATGCTATCACTATACCTGTCATGTGCACTGGTGTTATCCACCTCATCCTTCTTTCTAGCTGCTAAATGAGGCTCCAACAACTCCGAGTGCTTTAACAAAGTTGCTAAATTCTTCTGATACCCTTGGAAGACTTGCAAAAACTTTGCCACGAGTTCTTGATTTGTCTTCATTTTCCAAGCCAACAATCAACTGCAACCGAAATGGCTAAGTGCTAGTGACCACTATTACCCTAAGGCTGGCAGGATGCATAGCTTTTATACCATTGTAAAATCCCCTATTGGATTGAGCGATAATTTTTACGGTTTTCCCAGTTTGACACAAGTAGACATTTTGTCAAATGGTTGTCATGCACATAGATCGGTAACCAATTTCAAGCCAAGGACACAATGCAAGTATATCCACCATTTAATATCCACAGTTCAATACCAAATAAGAATACCACACAAGTATAACTATTGATAGAACTACAATGGAGCAAATACATTACATGGAATTCAATGAAAGATGATTACAACATACGAATCTGCTTAAAATTATCAGACCTGGAATCATCTCAGCAACCTTACACATTCAATGTGAAATATTATGTAAGAACCCTTTTCCCGGATAGAGAGTTTCCTTCGATTTATAATGATTGGCTTGACAATGCAAGCATGTTGTCAATCAATATCAACTCATTCAGCCAATATTTTTAAATTCCAGACTTCAGGTGAAATGATTACACAAATACCATATATGCTTTCTCAGTCCAAAAATTATTGTAAATATTGTAGCATTTCATTGAACACATACGATGCACTGGACTTACAGTCCAAGAAAATAATAATGCAGATATTTTTGGACCTTAAATGTACTGTTTGCTGGAACTCATATCAGAAATATTACATTTAAGAGATTTCACCAGTTGTAATCAGTTTGACAAAATATGTGATAATCGCATGACAATAATACAAGTCTGAACATCATTACATATGACAGTAATTTTATCTGGTTCACTCACAGATTTGCATTCTATTAATATATTTCTGATAGTTACAAAGGTACCTAGCATATAATCGCTCCATGTGAAAATGATTGGCATTAGCAATCAGAAAAACCTCAAAACAGATATCTGCAAATAATCGCCCAAACAAATATAATCGGCCCAGCAATATATTTGAATAATCTGCCGTATACACATTTGTCTGTAAATTTCGTTGTAACCCCACTAAAGAATCTGAGTAATTCTAACAAGACTATCTAGGGCAGATGGTTTCACTGCCGAAAATGGTTTTCGCAGGCATCCATCCCGAGACAAATTTGAGAAACTCTCAAATTAATGTTGAGAAGAAAATAATAATCATCCACACCATAGTTTACATACTCTCCGAGTAGCCGAGTAATCTCCAAAAAATTTGCATGCCGAGTAATTTCTGCTTTTACTCGCAGGCAGTATGCAGATGGATTTTCTCCCATCAAATTATCGAGTAATCGCTAGTAGCTCGCAAAAAACCCACAAACTTGGCATGTTTGTGTGTGTATAAATATGTCTGTGTGTGTATATGCATGCAAACTTGGCATCCTATGTATGTCTATAGATATGTATGTGTGCACAGTGCAATCCTAAGTATACACATACATAAATATCCACACACATTTGCCGAGTTTTTCCCGAGTCAAAATTTTTGGGCTTGCTGAGTACTCTCTGATTCCAAGTATGTAAACTATGATCCACACCATTCCCGAGAACCAAAGCTCTTTTTATAATATTATTTGACAGTTTTGAGCGGTTACCACATTGACTTTAATTAATATTGATTTCCTAAAGTCACTTTTATCAATTATTTAATTATTACCTTTTAATTATTTTTAGGTAATAATAATAATTATTTAATTCTCTCACTGTCAAAAATGAGACATTACATATTAAATATATTTATTATATTATCTAGATGATTCTGAGATTATGACAACACCTATCACTGACGCCTCTCCTCATGGCAGATCTATGACAAATAAAAACATAGCTATATAGAATCTGAAAGTCCATGACCACTTGAAGCTACGTTTGGTATTCACAAAGTGGTGGCTGCAATATTTGTCTTTAGTGCAGGATGAGTGGTGATATAAGATGGGTCCGCACATGATTACATGAAACTACATGCAAGAAGCACTAATGCTCATGGATGAAGTGAATTCAATTCAATTATTACCTTCATTCAGCATCTGTCGATTGAAATGGCACTAGATGGAATAATTTTATCCAATAGAAATATGCCTTTGGACCATACATCAAAATGAATTAAGCCATATTATATCCTAACAGCTGGCATAACAGCACCATGACACCCAATTATACAATAAATTCCATTAATGGCAGATTTATAGATAACTTTCCATTAGTTCACGTTACAGTCTTCTTCATTTGAATAATTTAGGAAGGACAAAGCATATATGAAAGAAAAGTTCATAGAGGCTTTTATTTAATTCTAATGGTGAACTGACTACTATAGAAAATTCCTTCATGAGTTTATTTGTAATTCTTATGATGTTTTGACCGGAGGAGAAACACTTAAATCAAGCTTTGCTTGGTTTTTGCATAAAAATAGAGCATTCTTAATCAGCCAGACATCCAGCAAAATACACACCTAAAACAATATATGCACTTTGACTCTAGAATAACAAGCACTACATTTCACAAGGAAGAACCAATCATTGATGTTAACAGACAATAAGGAACTCAATGAAATAGTTCCACTTGGAACTCAACCAATTAAGTTTGTATATAGGTGTAGAGTCTTACCCACCTCATTTCTAGAGTAGTTAGATTTGCTTCCCTTGAAACATGTGCTCAAAACAGTGCTAATTTTCTGTTTGAAAACAAGGCATTTTCTGCTTGAAACATCCTTGTACTCTTTGCTAGATTGTGCAAAACGCCTTAGATAATTTAGTTTACTTGCATGGATTCTCGGAATCTTGTATTTTCCTGCATTTGAACGTCTGGCATACTTCACAAATAATCGCACCTGCAATGAGTTAACAACAAATTAATGACCGGCTTTTATTAAGCACACCAATAAAACTGACATTGTATGTTCATCCTACTAGGAAGAAGATCAAGGTAAGAATTGTAACTTGTTCACTTGAGATAGTAATCTGATACAGAAAGTAAACACATAAGTTTTGAAGGGCTCAAAGATCCTTAAGAATGCATTCAAAACTTTAATCCAAGTGTAACATTGTTAAAGTAATTATTATTTAGTAATGGTCAATTAGCTATAAGTCATAGGATTTAAAAAGGTTGTTCCAATTTTAGGATATACTTTATGTTTTATTTCATTTTTAGTATGTTATTTTATTTATCCCACATTGACAATTTGGTTTGTAGTCCACTGTAATCCTATAAAATAAATCTTTTGCTTCTTATTTAATCAATGAATATCTTGGTAATCTTTATGTGCTTGATTTCTATAATATAGTATCAAAGCTCAAATAGAGCCATGAAGACGATAAAAATGTGAAGACCTAGAGATTGTAAGAGCATGAAGACGTAGGGACTGCTACTAGTAGAGATGCATTGAGGAATCGCCAATGTAGCACAATAAAGAGCCAAAATGATTCGTACAAAATTGAAGATCGTGCCATTTTCAGAGGTCACATGGGCACATAATTTTTAAAATCGCAACTAAGGTTTTATGAAAATCAGGAATATTTCTTGTGTGAAATTTGCATTAGGGTTTCTACAATTTTTTGAGCCTCCCAATAACAAATTTCATGCCTTTTCCAAACAAAATCGCAGCCACTTTTTGCACAAAATCATGGCCCTTTTCTGCATGAAATAGTGGATTTTTTTGCTGTAAATTGCATATTGTTTAACCAAAAATTCATGTGGCGATTTTTTCATCCAAAATCACACCCAGTTCCACATGAAAATCACTAGTTTTTTGCAAGAATCTATGTGATTGTGATTAGAGAACAGAAAATCACAATTTTACATCCAAATTTTGTCTTTTGTTGGGTACAAAAATATTTTGCAGTTGTGTCACGAGGCATTTATTTTTGTCCTACTTCGAGACTAAAGGTTGAGGGAGGTGAAGAACAATATAAATTGCCTCATTACTTGTGTTACATAGAGACATGCCCTCACTTTAGGGGATGACATGAACCAGTTAGGGATGCTTGGCCAACCCTAGGTTGGACAAGGATATCTTAATCATCCCTTGACCATCTTGAGAATGACCAAGTGTCCGTACAACGAAGCAATTTTTTATAATGTTTTAAAAAAAAACATTCATAACATGTAATATCCACCCCGAATTTTTTCCAAAACTTCACCGTTAGTCTTAGCCAAATAATAATGATAAACAACTATGTAAAGCAACCTTCCACTTTCTCATCACCCAGATCCCGATGTGGGCAAGGTGAGAGCATACGGTGGTAAGGTGGACATTTTATTAACTAAAAATCATCCACTTATTCAGTGGGGTGAGTGATAATCAAAACCAACTAAAGAAAATACCTTCCACTTTTTGATCACCCAGATCCCGATGTGGGCAAGGTGAGAGCATACTGTGGTAAGGCTTACATTATTGAGCTTCTAAGTAAACCACTTCTTTAGTGGGCTACGTATGTAAATCTAAGCGCATGGAATGAAACCATCCGCCTATTCAGCAGGAATTGCAACAAAGCAAGAAAGCACTTGGCAGCAAGCCAACCAAGCCAAAGCAAGATCCTTCACTTATTCAGCAGGTAAAACTTGAAAAGTAAAGGAGAGTCATCCGCTTATTCAGCGTGCATTACAAGAAAGTAAAGAAATCTCAACCGTTTATTCAGCGAGAGCACCACTTATTCAGTGGGGTAAGTGGAAAATAAGTATAAGAGCAAAATCACCAATGTACTACCAAAGGTGTTACAAAAAAGCTCAATATAAAATGTTTCCAAAATATCATAAGCAGCTGTTACACTATGAAAATGATGATAACTAGAAGCACAACTCCCCAAAATGATACCCTAACATGAATACAAGTACTCCCCAACAAAATATAACAATTATACCTCAAAGAAAGACCCCTAAAGGACTGTAGGAGGTCTGATATGCTGCTGCTACAGGTTTGATATGGATTTCTCAGGTCTGATATGGAATGAACAGCAGTCTGGAATGCCAACCAGCAACTCCCCAAAGATCACAACTTCATCCAATCGCCATGTAACTCTTCCACAATGCTTGCAATGCAAAGGTCAAGTCTAGGCACCTCCCAAACAACCCAAACAGAAGGGTCAAAGGGCAGATTTCAGTCACCAAAGCCAAAGAACTAAGCCCTCAAAGAGGTACGGCCAGGGGCAATTTGCTCCTAAAAATTGGTGTCCATCAAAAATTCGGCATTCTTGCACAAGGGAACACCTCAATCTTCCAATCCAGAATCAACAATACCCATAAAAAGATCTCCAAACCATCAATCAACATGTGCAAGGTATATGGTACGACCTAGGGTAGGAAAGAGCCACCAACAAACAAAGAACACCAAGAAAATCACTCCAAATGCTCCAAAAACGCTGCAATCAACACTTCACACCAAAATACATATCTAGAAAACATCATAGCAATCCAAACCTGAAAATGAAATGAAAGCCATCACCAAATGAGCTCAATGGAGACTCTTGCAATGGAGCCACACCAACGTCAAGCTAGGGAGTGTCTTGCAATTCCGAAACTCGAGTCAACCTTGAGAGTTTTCGTCCTCAAAGCCCAAGGATTCTCACACCAATTCTGAAACACTTCGTTATCATAAAATTGCATGTCCAAATGAGAGCATAGAGGGGGGTATAAATAGGAATTAGGGCTCCAAATTTCAAATTGCTTTTCCCTCCAAATGGGACACTCACCCTAGAGGAAAAAAATATATTTTAATTTTCAATAAAGCTTCCAACTTGGGCGTCCAACTTCATGGCCCCCTTTTTGAAACAACTTAAGTTACCAATGCTAAGCATGGGGTCCAAAAGTGACTTTATAACTTAAGTTATTATTTGTTGTTGTTTGGTTGTCATTGATGTCAAAAGTTCTATAAAGTGTGTTGCAGTTTGGCTATCTGGTTGCCAGTCTCTGAGAAATGCTTCGTATTTCTCCGTTGATGATGTTTTGCTCTTGTGGTTTGGAGGATAGCCTTATGATGTGTCAAGGCATGTGTGATCCAAGTTTCAAATCATTCGGTTACCAAAAAGGTGTTTTTGAGAGTGACAGATTGAAAACTATGTTGATTCTATGGGGTTGTTCTCAGAGGTGTAAAGGTTGTCTCTGCATATCTCCACATTTCAAGATATGGTTGTGCAGTCCAAAAGTTAAGTTCTTTGAGATGTGAAGGTGTTATATCCAAAGTTTCATGTCAAGAATTCTTCCATAAAGAAAGTTGGAAGTGGCAATGTATCAGATTGCATTGTTTGGAGATTTGTTTCATGTCCATTGGCTTGCGCTAGCTTGTTGTTGCACGAAGTTGTGAAAGGGATGTATGCGAATGTTCCTGAATATCATGTGACGCTTCTTGTTGTTCCGCAAAGTGTTTTTTGGCTTCTCCGGTATTCAAAATGAATGTGTTGTTGGTTTATGTTCTTGATGTGGCCGACTAATGTTTGTTGATAGTGTGCGCCACAAGTTCATGATTGAGCGGAGCTTGAGTAGTGTTTGAAGATATTGTATGGGTCATGCCGACTCATCTGGGAGAAACACAAATAATGATTTATCATTTTTATGTACTGCCAATGGTTGTGAAGGCCGACATGCTACAAGTTACATGTTTTCTAGTTGTGGCCGACTTATTTTGTATTTGTGAAGCATGCAAATGATGTCTATAGAAGATCAAAGGTGTGAAGACCACTTGGGATCAGGTTAAGCGTATGTAGGAATCCGCAAAGCATGTTCCTCTTCTTGGTGTTGCGTGTTGTCTTTTGGGTCTTGCCCTCTACACATTTCATTTTGATTGTTTTATCTTTGGCCAACTTGGAGATGTAATCAATGTAATATCCTGTATAAATTGTAAACCTAGTTGATGTAGGGTAAGGTGAAGTGTAATACATTATGGTAATTGTGTGAGTGACCGAGAGAGAAAGAGCAGTTGTGGCAGATCCTATCCGGTTTCATTTTGATCATATCTCTATGAAAAAAGGCAAGTGAAGAAGTGTGCTTAATTGTTTGTTAGAGGCAATGAGCCAAAGGCAAAACTTCTTGATTGCTGAAAGCAATGAGCTAGTAGGTAGTTGAGAAAACATTTGAAAAAGTGATAAAACAAAGTTTCAATCATCAAAAGAGAAGTGGCAAAGCAGAATTGCAATCATCAAAAGAGATTGAGCTTAATTATCAGTTTCAGACAGTGGAAGGATTGTCATTCTATAATCATTCCTGAGTGTTGGCTCAATTCAAGGAGTTGTAGCTTCCTTAGGCTGTAGCCCTAAAACAAAGTTGTATAACCAAGGAGTAGCTTCCTTGGGAGTGACCCTAAAGCTGTAATCAGGGAGTTGTACATTCCTTGGGTTGTAGCCCTAAAACAAAGTTGTAAATATTGTTCATCTTGTGAGGTTGGATTAGGAGAGTAGCTCCTAGTAGCTTTTCTCATCATGGTTTTTCCCTTTTGGGGTTTTCCACTTATACCTGGTGTGTTGTTGTAATCTCCCCATTTTAGCCATACGCTCTTCGGTGACTGATAGTGTATTTCCGGAAGCTCGTAGGCTCGTCAAAGATAAAATTAGGGTTTCCTATTTTTATAGGGGTTTTGAAGCATTTTTGAAGGTTTGCATGTAAGAGTTTTTGATGCATGTCTGGTGGAGTTTTCTAGGTTTTTGGAGAGCTTTGGAATGGTGTAACATGCATCTCCATCTAACAACCTTTTCCGAAACTTGCTATTTTTAGCCTGTGCGTTGGAGTTTCGAGATTTGGACTACGGATTCTTTTTAAGTTTTCAGAGAGCTTCGTAGTGATATGACATGCAAAGGCTTTGGGCAAATTTTTAGAATTTACTATTTTTAGTAAGTTCTATTTCTGGCAATACCATCTTGGGCAGTAGCATCAGCAGTCAATTCAGTTTCCATTTTGGGCAGTGTAGTTGGAGCACAATAGGCTTTTAGCATTTTGAGACTCATTTTGGTAAAATAATTTATTTAAGTCATTTAATTATTATAATGTGAATTTGCCCCCTTGGCCTAATATGATGACTTAAGTTGTTTTAAAGAGGGGCCCTTGAGGGTGGATGCCTCATCAGGAGGTAAATTAAATATTTCAAAAGTAAAAATTCCTCTTGGAGTCTTGGATGCCTAGAAAAGGTGAATTAAATGTTTTAAAAATTAAAATATTTCAAAAAGTGATATGGGCATCCCTTTTGGAGGGAAAAGGTGGAAGCTGAAGAGTCATTTCAAGTTCTTTATAAGCAGGTCTTTGTTCATTCATTCATCATCTATTGTTTATCATATTGAAATGCTACTGGATTGATTTCAGAACCTAGCTAAGGGGGAGCTTCGTATTTACACCATTCTTTGGGCCTGAAACTATGGTTCCCTAGATGGTTAATTAGGAGTGTGCTTCATCCAAAAGTGCATACTGGGCTTCATTGTCGAAGATTTTGGTGATGATTTCCAGATTTGAGCTTGCTGGTTTTGTATTGTTGAAGATGCTTTTTTAATTGCAGCTCATAGAAAGAATTTAATTTCATTATGGGTATTAATGCTAGTTGTTTCTATGCTAAGGTCAACTCAAATTGCAAAGAATCAGAATCTATTATGATGTCCTTGATTTTCTAGAGAGGTCGTACCTTCTTTAGGGCCGTACTTCTTGCAGCTTCTTTGGAATTCGTGCTCCAATTAGTGGTTGTTTGGGGTGAAATTCAGGCTTCAAGTTGGTCGCCATGTCTTTGGGGTTTTGTAAGTACAATTTTGGAGTGTTTCTTTAAAGTTTGATGGAGAAATATGCATTTTGGTGTGTCTTGGATTGCTGGCTCAGTATTTTAAGTTTGTTGTTTACTATATCAGACTTCAATAATTCTGATTTTGGTTGGTAATTCTGAAGATTGAGAAGATTGGAATTTTTGGAGAATCATCTTTCATCACTTGTTTGATTGTACATATTTAGCACTTGTAATTTGCAGATAAATTGAATTGTAAGGCTGTGAATAGTAGTACTATCTCAGTCATTTTTATTTCTGCATTTACTTTGTGTTTAATTTCAAACATTGTAACCCCTGGATGGTTTACCGTCAGTGTGGAGAAATTAATAATTGAATCTCTCATATCTCACCCACTGATTTAAGTGGCGAATCCCCACTACTTAGTGAATGCCTGCTAAAAAGCGGATGAATTAATTCTTTATTGTAATTTATTTTCCCCCACTGAACAAGTGGTCGTGTGGATTCTTCATGGTCGGTTCTCCGCTTGCTTCATTTCAGCATTGTTCTTCATTTCAGTTTGGTTGCTAACGACCCCTTCCCATATGCTATCACCTCGCCTTCAATAGAATCTTGGTGAACATTCTTGGTGAAAGTTACTTTCAACTGATTTGAATTCTGGCTAATCCTTAACGGGTGCCTGTTGTTGGTGAAATTTCAAAGAAAAAATTAAGGGGCAAATTTTAGTTGTGTTGTGCATTGTCTTCTTTCTTGGTCTTGATTATGTGGTAGAGTTTAAAGTACCTATTTGTTATGGAAGGTTTGAGATCTCCTAGAATACTGATTCACCCCCCCTCTCAGTGTTTTGGTATGTTCAACATTATTTGCCTTTTCCAAACTCCAAAGATGGTGGATGCACATATTGCCAAAAATATCAAGACTCCAACAACTGAAACAACCATTACTACCAAAAATAGAAACCTTGCACTGAACTGCTATCGAGACCACTACCAAAAATAACACTTAATAAAAATAACATATTGCTAAAAATAGTGTGTTCAAACACCAAATTAGCCCAAACTGAGATGCAACTATGACTTACTAAAAATAGACATTGCTAAAAATAGCAATACTGCCCACCAAGGATCTTAGAAAACCCAGAAAACACTCTGGCAAACCTCTGCAATTACCCTCTGAAATGTTGACAAGAATCCTCCAAGAATCTTGGAATCCTTGGAAATGCCTCTGAATAGCCTATGGGACTTCGGAAACAGGCTAACGATCACAAAAAAGCTTAGGACTGAGAAGGGGACATTACAGTCCTCCCTCCCCAAGATTGCTTGTCCCTAAGCAATTGCAAGTATGGATGCTGCAAAGTCTACTCATCCTCCCAAATAGCATCCTCAATTGGCAAATTCTTCCACTTCACCAGATATTCTTGGATGGACCTCCTCCTCAAGGAATGCTCTTTGAAATCAATGACTACCTCTGGAACCAAAACCGTCCCTCCTCATCCAATGGAGGTAACTCAGTAGAAGCAGAAATATTGTGCCCAAGCACCTTTTTGAGGCGTGACACATGGAATACATTGTGAACTTTGCTACTCTCTGGTAGCTCCAACTCGTAAGCCACCTCTCCAACTCTCTTGGAGATCCTGAAAGGCCCATAGAAACATGCCTTTATTATGTTTTCTTAATATGGTTGTATTTGACAATGTGTTAATTGCAAGGTTGCCAGGAGACCAATACTGGTATTGGTATAGGAGACTAGTATTGGTACTTGTACGTCATTTTTTGAAAAATAGGAGATGGGGTATTTGGAGACGCCAGTTTTTAATATAATTTAATAATTTATAAATTTGGTAAATTAAAACTAAAAATATCATGACATTGAACTTTCAAAACAAGAACACTAGTAAAGTTTAACATTAACTTTAAAGTTTAAAGTTTAAACACACAAATGTCATTGTGTGAAAGAGTCAAAGAGTTTATACTACATATTTGATATAAGTTATTACATGCTGAAATTCAGAAATGTCGATAGCCTAATAGGCTGATACGCAAACAAAAAACAAAAATCAGAAATCAGAAATCTATCATCTACACTTCTATGTCATCCATATCTAGGTCCTCGGCTATGATGTTCTCCAAAAGCTCATCTCTCTCAAGCTCAGATTCCTCTATTGGTAGTAGAGTTGGGGGTAAATCACTGAGGCCGTCTAATTCAACCGCTTCATCCACCATGGCTGCAACATCTCCATCAGGTGAAATTTGGTCCCATTTTGCTTAAGGACTATCCTTGTACCCAAGATTTACATGAGAGAGAAGGTCAAGTGTGTTATCAATGTACACATGGTTCTTTTCTTTCTTTAACACTAATTGGTTTCTCTTTAGTGAATGAATAAAACTAAAAATACTCTAGTTTCTCTAACAAGATGAAGAGATGGCTACTTGTGAGAGCAATCTTATTGCAAATGATTGCACGGGTTTCACCTCCATGGTTCCACCACCACTCTATAGGGTCTTTCTTTGCATGCAAATCACATAAAGCTTCCACGGAAGAAAAATCACCATGCCCACGTGAAAACTTAATCCATTGAGTCCTCATATTGAATCATCCTCACCTTGGCCATAAATCCTTTTTATTGCAGCCCAAAATCCCTTCATTACCTCTCTATTCTCATAATGGAACACTTTTATTGGTCACTTATATATCATACCATTTAGGATTTAAGGCATAGACAGCACAATGAAGGGGTGTTTAAGTTTTTTCCATCTTCCATGTATCTTTTCTTCTATCAAAGGATATAGAGAAGATCTTTTTCATCCGTCATTTTTTTAACTCTTTCACATATGGAATCTATTTCTTCATAAATTTCTCCCAAATATGGCTTGTCTAAATTTGCAAATTTGATCACCTCACATATGGGCTTAATAAAGTCCACAACAAATTTAACATCAGCCCAAAAATGGTCATCAAGGACCATACCTCTCACCTCAATTGCAGTATCTGATGTAGATTGTCTCCAAGTTGCCCATGCATCACTAACTATTGTGGAACACAAAGCTCTTTTGACTTCACAAAGACACTCAAGAAGAATAAAATAAGAAGCAAACCATGTATTTGCAGGTTTGAGAAATTCCACCTTGGCAAATTTTTGATAAATGGCCTATGTGGTGATGGTTACATATGAGCATTTGTATTTTTCTGCCTTTTTCAATCAAAACTGAAATCCACTGGAGCTTGCCACTATCTTTGAGTGCATTACTCAACTAATTCACACAACATGGTGTCAAAAATATATGCTTCTACGTTTTTTGAACCGACATGCTTGATGCTTTACAAACAAAGGGTAGCATCTATAACAACTTGGACTACATGTGATGCCCCCACCTCCTCAATGCCATCACATAGCTGGTTATAAAAAAATTCTACATTTTTCTCTTGCCTTGACCAATCTATTGCCTTCAAAAAATAAGGCCCTTTGCTGCATGTTACCATGATATTAAGTAGAGGACGGTTTCTAGCATTTGTCCACCCATCCATCACAATAATGCATCCTTTTGTAGACCACTCTTTTCATGATGAAACACACTTACATTGAGAGGGGGGGTGACTCAGTATAGATCGAACTTTTCTTTTTCTCAACTTAATCAAACACAACAATATTACCACAAACCTTAATTATCCATAGCAATACCATATATGCAAGATCTAGCAATTAAGAACACACATAAGAGACACGATTTTACATGGAAACCCTTATGGGAGAAAAACACAAAAAATTATCGCTTGTATAAAACTTCTTACAAATTTCATAGGCACCAACCCACTCGAGACTCCAAACCCCACCACTGAGCACCAACCCAGCAAGAGACGCCAATCTCTTCTAATAAGAGGCATCGACCTCTTGATCTCCTCAATTAGGAGGCTCCAACCTCCAAGTGAATAATATGATAATTTGTTTACAACTTCCTCTTCGATCTACCCTTAACAACTGTTGAAGATAGATAGCTTCAGTCAGATATAAATGATGATTGCATTTATGCATCATCATCATTTATATCAGATCGCTTCATCAAAGCATAGTTCGAAATATATTTTTTGAGGATATAATTCATATATATAAAACAGATCGAACTTAATATGATCGCCATTGCTAATTGATTAAGTTCGGTTGACTAAATGTTAAGGGACACTAACTTAGACACGTCTCATGAGAGACACATCTCAAGGAAGATGCGTCTCTTATAAATGTTAAGGGACACTAACTTAGACACGTCCCATGAGAGACACATCTCATGAGACGCGTCTTCCTTGAGACGTGTCTCTCATGAGACGCGTCTTCCTAAAAGACATGTCTCTCTTAACTTGGGACGTGACTCCCCCTCCCTATATTTAATAGAGTTTGAATCCTCAAAGCAAAATATCGAAATCAATAAATGTTTTGCAATTGAGCATTTACAGGAAGAGAAAAATTACAGACGTAGTTTTCCTAATACAGAAAATTAAGACATAGTTTTCACATCTACTTAACAATAACAGTTCATCATCCTGAATTTGATCTGACTGATTTGATTAATTTAACATGGTATCAGAGCCACGTTGAGAAAATCCGAATCAAATCCAAATATCAAATTATTTAGAAAATCGTATTTTTCTCTAGAAATCAAATACACATTACATTCTTCATAATGTCAAGTGTAATCAGATTTGAGGATTATCTTGAAGGTGCAAACAACATTACTTCATGGAAGTTCAGAATCATGATGATTCTGAAAGAAAATAAGTTAGGCTCATTTCTGAAAGAAAACAAAATAGAACCAGAGAATGATCCAGAGAAATCTCAATGGATTGAGAACGATGAGAAAACTATGAAAATTATAGTAGATGCAGTTAGGGACCATATAGTACCTATCCTATCTAAACATGAGACTGCATATCAAATGTTTAAATCCCTTGAAGAAACCTTTAAAATAAACAACACCAGTAGGACCCTTTCCCTAAAGAGGCAACTCAATCATGTTCAAATAAACAAGGGAGAATCCATTAATGCTTATTTCATGAGAATCAATGAATTAAGAAATCAACTATCAACAGTTGGACATCAAATTGATAGCAAGGAGTTAACTCTAATAGTTCTAGGTGGCCTACCAAACTCATGGGAGTCATTTGTTCAAGGAATAAGTGCAAGATCAAAACTCCCTAAATTTGATAGACTAAGAACAGATTGCTTACAAGAAGAAACAAGACTAATGACAAAAGAAAACAAATAGAAAACCATAGATGAGGATATTCAGATGCTAAATACAAATTCTCATAATAAAGGTAAAAAGAAAAACTTCAAAAGAAAGAAGAATTCTTATGCAAAGGGACCCTTCAAGAAAAGGAAAGACATCTCCCAAATTCAATGTTTCAGATGTGATCAATATGGACACTATGCAATGAAGTGCCTTGATAGAACAAAACAACAAGCATCCTTTGCTAAAGTTAGAAAGACAAATACAAAATATGACTCTGAGAAATTTGTCTTCTACTCAGCACTATCAAGTCAAGTATCAAACAAAGTCAACAACTGGGTAATTGATAGTGGTTCATCTAGGCACATCACAGGGTGTAGAGAACACCTAGATACTATGAAAGAAGAAACTAATGAATAAGTGACTATTGGGGATGATTCTGCACATCCAGTAAAAGGGGTTGGAACTTGCACCCTAAATTTGAAATCTGGCCTCTCTCTACAACTTACTAGAGTATTGTTTGTACCAAGAATAAAAAGGAACCTAATATCCATTTCTGCTCTTGAAGACAACGGATACAGGGTTACCTTTATGGATGGAAAAGTTTTGGCATGGCCAAAGAACTCCACTATAAAGAAAGCTCAAACTATAGGTGTAAGACAAGGATATCTCTACAAACTGTGCACGGATTCTAAACAAGCCCTCATTCATGAGACCTCTGACTCAAATGAAATTTGGCAACGAAGATTAGGACTTCTTCATTTCCACGCCCTACCTTCTATATAAAAATTAGTAACAGGATTGCCCAAACTAAAACAAATTCATGAAGGAGCATGCAGAGGGTGTGCCCTAGGAAAGAATACAAAGGGGACCTTTCAAAACAGTTTGAGTAAAACCAAAAATGTATTAGATCTAGTACACTCTGACTTATGTGGACCCATGTTTGTACCCTCCATGGCGGGATTCTTATATTATGTAATATTTGTAGATGACTTCTCTAGGAAGACCTGGATATATTTTCTTAAGTGTAAAGAGTCAATAGAAATCCTTAAAAGATTTAAGGAGTTCAAAGCACTTACATAAAACTTCTTCGGGAAGAGAATCAAAATCCTAAGAACAGATAATGGGAAGGAATACACCTCAAAAATCTTTAAAGAATTTTGTGTAAATGTTGGGATTAAGAGGGAGTTTACTGTAGCCTACAACCCCCAACAAAATGGTGTTGCTGAGAGAAAAAATAGAACTATTGTAGAAGCTACTTGAGCAATGTTGTTTGACCAAAACATTGAAACCTCATTTTGGGCAGAAGCCTATAGGACATTGTCTACATCCAAAATAGATGTCCCCACTCACATCTAGATAACAAGACTCCTGAAGAAGCATTTACCGGTATAAAACCTGACATAAGCCACCTAAGGATCTTTGGTTGTCCTATCTAAATTCATGTACCTAAAGAAAAGAGATCCAAACTAGAACCTTCTGGAAAGAAAGGGGTATTTGTGGGATATAGTGAAACCTCAAAAGCCTACAGAATATACATATCCGGGTAGAAACAAGTTGAACTGAGTAGAGATGTCATATTTGAGGAAGACATTGCCTTCAAAAGGGCAAAGAGTTCAAGTGAAATAGAAATACAAGATTCCCCTAAAGTCTTATAAGAGGAACCTGCTCCTGAGATTCAGAGGGAGTATCCTGAAGAAATCATATGTGAAAATCAAACTAGTCCAGAAGAGAATCTCAATGACAACAACAAGAAGAGACCACTTTGGGCTAGGAAGATGATTAAAGAAGTTGAGAATCATTCAACACCCAAAGGAACCTTTAGAGAAAGTAAGAGATCCAAAAAGATTCTCAAGCTATGTTGCCTTAATGAATGAGATCATTAGTTCAGAAACTACTAGTGTTACGTAAGCTTTCAAACATCAAGTGTGGAAGGATGCAATGACGGAAGAGTATCAGTCCATTTTGAAAAATGATGTATGGGATATAGTACCTAGACCAAAAGAGAAATTTGTTGTCTCTTCCAAATGGCTTTTCAAAATCAAACATGCTGCTGATGGTAGTATAGAAAAACACAAGGCATGTTTTGTGGCCAGAGGTTTCTCACAAAAGGAAGGTATTGATTATGATGAAACATTTGCACCTGTTGCTCGGTACAGCTCTGTGAGAGCAGTAATAGCTATTGCAGCAGCTAAGGGCTGGAAGATCCATCAAATGGATGTGAAAATTGCCTTCCTGAATGGGACCATTGAAGAAGAAGTCTATCTAAAGCAACCTGAAGGTTTTGTGATACATAAAACTGACTCACATGTATGCAGATTGAAGAAAGCTCTATATGGACTTAAATAGGCTCCCAGAGCCTGGTATGAAAGAATTGACAACTATCTCTTGGGACAAGGATTTTCCAAGAATGATGCAGATCCAAATCTCTATTTTAAGGTAATTAAAGGTGATATGCTAATAATAATTTTATATGTTGATGACCTGCTGATAACAGGAGAAGATCACCTTATTGCTCAAGGTAAAATCGACCCGACTTCAAAATTTGACATGAAAGACTTGGGCATTTTACATTACTTCCTGGGGTTAGAAGTCTGGCAGAAATCAGATGGCATCATCCTAAATCAAGGAAAGTATACAATTAATATTCTGAAAAGATTTGGGATGTTAGACTGTAGACCCATGTCTACACCTATTGAAACCAATTTACACAAATTGAAAGAAGCAACAACAGAATCAAAATTTGTAGATCCTACTCTCTATAGACAGATAATTGGATCATTAATGTACTTGGTTAACACCAGACCTAATATCTGCTATGAAGCAAATGCCCTAAGCCAGTTCATGTGTGAGCCAAAGGAAATTCACCTTGTTGTTGTGAAACACATATTGAGATACCTTCAAGGTAGTATTGGATATGGTCTTAAATACAAAAATGTCTAAACTAGATTTACATGGATACTCTGATTCAGATTGGGCTGGAAGTGTAACCGATCGGAAAAGTACATCAGGATGTTGCTTCAGTTTAGGATCGGCTATGATCTCTTGGATTAGCAGAAAACAGTCTTCAGTGGTGTTGTGACCTTTTTCACACATCACCCCATCCAAGACGGGGACCCCCTAATTTTTGCTCCATTCTGGTCTTTTGGCTTTACGTCTCTCTCTCTCTGGTCCTTCCGGGGATGTCCTGTCGTTTGACCCAGGTTGAAGTATCGATTAAGTCTGTGTAATTAGGGTTTTCATCTTTCAGGCTTATTTAAGGTCAAACTGAGTTATAAAATTGAAATCCGGGCTTGGTACAGCAGTCAGAAGGCTTCCAGCGGGGTCCCATTAAATTCTCACTGTATTCCGGCAACTTGCTATTTTTAGTAAGTATTCAGTTTGGGGCTATTTTATCGAGATTTTGGAATCCTATCAGTTCCACCACATTCAGGTAACATCAAGCTGCTTGCACGTCAATTTTGAGCCAGATCAAACAACTTGCTATTTTTAGCAGTTCAGGCTTCTGGAGCCATTTTCAGGGGTCAAACGTATGATTCCTCATTGCATGTCCGGAGATTACTTCTGGGTTCCTCGAAACCTTCGCAACGTTTAACATGCAAACCGAGACGATCACTTTCAGAGTTCAGCCTTCGGAGGCTATTTTTAGGGTTTGCATGCAGAGTTCTTCAACGCATGTCCGGATGTTCCTTCTGGATTTTTCGAGAGCTACGCAACAGTGTGACATGCAAGCGGAGAAAATCAAGTTTCGAGGACTTACTATTTTTAGCCGGTACATGCATGCAAACCAGTTTTCTGGGTTTTTCTAGGTTTCTTGAGATCCCACAGGCAATATGACATGCAAAATCATCTGGCGGTGGATGAGTCACTTTTCAGGCAGTTTCTATTTTTAGCAGGTGCATTCTGGCAACCGCCTAACACTCCAGTTCAGCAAGTAGAACGACATGTGGAAGGAACGAAGTCAAACGGAGACCGTTCGGGATACATGCAAGTCAAATTAGGGTTTCCACTTTTATAGGGGGTGAAGTCCAAAAATAGTCAAGACGGAGTACCCCACCCATGTCAGCACACTTCAAGGCACTTGCTGGCAAAATTTGAGCAGAATCGGAGAACTTACTATTTTTAGTAAGTTAGGGCATGGCTATAAATAGCAGGTCTGCACCCGGGGTTGGCATCAGAACGACACTCACGTTATCAAGATCAGGCGTTGCAATTTTCAGGCCAAACGGAGCTACTGAAGTCAGAAAGTCAAGAACTTACTATAAATAGCAGGTGGCTATAAATAGCAGGTCAGGGCAGAGGACTGGCAAAACAGGTTCACGGGGCAAAGAAGATCAGATGGTGAAATTTTCAGGCCAAACGGAGCTACTAAAGTCAGAAGGTCAGGAACTTACTATAAATAGCAGGTGGCTATAAATAGCAGGCTGACATGTGGGACTGGCGAAACGGGTTCACAAGGCGAAGAAGATCAGATGGTGAAATTTTCAGGCAAAACGAAGCTATATGGGTCGAAAATCAAGGGACTTTCTAAAAATAGCCTGACTTACCCAAAATAGACGGTGAAGATGAAGGCAGGCAGAGGTATGAAAAAGTTTCTAAGTGTTCAAATGGAAGTTGCCCCTGGAAAATGCGCCCTCAAGTGTGTGAAAAAGCGGCTAAGGCAAGGAAATGAAAGTATAAGGTGTAAAATGCGCCCAAGCTCCTCCCTCAAATGCGCCCTTGTGCTAGGAATAGTTGGGCCGAATTTTTTCTAAGTATAAAAATGAAAGTAGCCATGTGTATTTGCGCCCCCAACTTGAAAGTTCAACATGCCAAATGCGCCCTCACCTTGGAAGAATATTGAAAGTGTTGGAAAATATTCTAAGGCAACAAAATGGAAACATGCTAGTGAAAATGCGCCCATGATAAATTGAAGCTTCCCATGTCAAATGCGCCCAAGGTTACTGGAGCCTAAAAAACGCCTAAGTATGAAATCGAAAGCTCCCCCCATGAAGGCGCCCTCAAATGAAAGTGAGCTAGTCAAAATGCGCCCAAGAAGGATGTGGTGACTTCAAAATTGTCTAAGGCATTTAAAATAAAAGCATGGCATGTTAAATGCGCCCTCACATGAAACCTCACTATGTTAAATGCGCCCACCTTGATGAGTTGCTGAAAAAGTCTAAGGCGTGGAGAATATGCTAAGGCATAGAATGAAAGCACATCACCTCATTTGCACCCACCTTGTGATGATGCCTTGAAAAGGTTCTAAGGCATGTAAAATGAAAGTTCACCCTATGAAATGCGCCCTCAAGTGAAAGCTTGGCCTAGTAAATGCGCCCAAGGGGTTAAGTAAAAAGAAAACGCCTAAGGCATTGAAATGAAAGTGGAGGGGTAGAAATGTGCCCTCACATGAAAGCACATCACCTCATTTGCGCCCACCTTCAAGATATTGAAAATGTTAAAAAAAAAGTTCTAAGGCACAAAATGAAAGTTGACCCCTCCAAGTGCGCCCTCAAGTTGAAAGCTCATGTATCAAAATGCGCCCTCAAGGAGTGATGAAGTTAAAATTCTCTAAGTATTAAAAAACGAAAGCCCATGGGTTAATTTGCGCCCACATTAAGGGTGATGACTCCAAAATATTCTAAGTATCAAAATGGAAGTCACACCTCTAAAATGCGCCCACTTTAAAATAAAAGTTGAAGCTGCAAAATGCGCCCATCTCTAGCAAGGAAATGCGCCCAAGTCAAGGGGTCAAGAGGGTGGAAAAACGCCTAAGGCAAAAACAAAAGCTTCAAGGTCAAAATGCGCCCCCAGTCAAAAGGAGGAATAGAAGTCTAGAAATATTCTAAGGCACGAAAATAAAAGTTGCCTAGTGGAAATGCGCCCTCAAGGTAAGTGGTGATGGAAAGTACTTCCTAAGGCGTGGAAATTTAAAGCTTGCCTAGTTAAAATACGCCCAAGGGAGGAGGAGAATGTTAATAAAATTTCTAAGGCATGGAAATTTTTAATTAAATAAAATAAAATGCCAAGGGGAAATATACACCTAAGGGGAGGTGAAGATTTAAATTTTCTATCAAATGTGTGAAGTGGAGAAATTCCTAAGGCATGAGAATTTGAAAATTTGAATAAACGGAAAGAGTGGGTGAACATGAAAATTTTCCAGACATTTAAACGGGGTTGACGACTTGATAAAATATTTCCTAAGTGAAAATCAAATAAACCCGTTTAAAATGCACCCATGAGTTAACAGAGTTTGAATTTAATTTCCTAAGGGAAATTTTAAATATTTTTCGGAGGAATTTCGTTTTGCCTAGATTATTTTCCTGACGGAAGTTAAATCTCAGAGGATGAGATATTTCGAGCAGGCAAGTGATTTTAAATCATCCGGAGTTAAATATTTCAAAGAGAAAATTTAAAATGTCTAAGGCAAATTTTATGAAATCGTGGATTTAAATGACAGACATTTTAAAAGTTGGAAATAAATTTACAACTCCCACGAATTTTTCGAGTTGGATTCAATTAAACACTGCGAGATTCTTAAATGAAAATTTCAAACCAAATCAAGTGATTCTTAACTAGCAGACCAAGAGGAAAAATTCGAATTTTTTTTTTACAAGGAAGGAATCATTGTTAATGGCAACTGCCATAACGACTGGCTGACAACTAGCCCACTACTGCACTTGAATTAGAAGATTCCGAAAGAAGAGAGTGGAGAATTGATGAAGGTGCTAAAAATAGCCCCAGCCTTACTTAGCAGGATTCTTCGAGAAGAATTATTTAAACAGTCTCCTCTCTCATTTCAACTCACATTTTTCAAAGTTGAAGTTGCTAAAGAAGTTCTTGAGAGATTGAAATATTTTTGAAGTTGTTGAGGAGAGAAATTCTTTGGGAGTTTATTTTATTTCAGAGTGTTGAGTTGCTGAAAGGGCGAAGTGCTGGAGAATTTTTTTATCTGCCAAGACTCTTTCTTTCGAAAAGCTGAGAGTGCGTTGCTGCAATTTCGAAGTTGAAGGTTGAAGTTGATTTCCGGAGTTGCTGGAAGATTTATCTTCTGAAGTTGCTGCAGAGCATTGAGTTGCAGAAGTTTATTGTGTGCTGAGGATTTACTTCGAAGTTGCTGAATATTGAAGTTGCACGAAAGTTGAAGCTTGCTGCAGATTTTATTTATTCGAGCTGCTGAAAGTTGAAAGTTGCTGAAGTTGACGGAAGTTGGGGCGAAAGACTAAATTTATTCTATGCTGAGAAAATAGCCACATTGCTGAAAATTGTTGGTTGGCTGTAATTTTCTCCGCCAGTCAGAGTGCAGTTGCTGGAAGCCCCTTTATAAGCTCGAAAGTTTTTACACAGTACGAGGTTTGGAGTTAGATAATTATGCTGAAGAATTCTATTTCCAAAAGCTAACTCCACGTCCGCAGTCGCCTCGAAGGCTATTTATTTTATTATAAATCTGCAAGCTAACTTATTGTTATTCTATTCTATTTTGCAGATGGCTGGAGCAAAGGATGTTGCTGGAACAAGCAGAGCCGCAGGCAGAGCTGCAAACACCGAAACGGCCAAGGCTAGCTCATCCCGGCAGGTAATGATTAAGAGGCTCGCCAAGTCAGTTCTTCCAAAGTCGGCAATTGTCTCCAAGCTGGCAGGGTTAAGTGACACCAACCTCGGGTCATTTAATCTAAATGCACTCAAGTCTAGGATGTACGGACTGGGAGGCCATCAACCATCAATCACGGCACATAACATCATGAAGAGTGGTATCTATGCAGCCGCTGGTTTTCCACCAGCAATTCAGTGCCCGGAGCTAATTATGGAGTGTGCAAACCACTACAAGCCGGAGCGTAGAACCATTGTCTCGCCGGATGGCAAATTACTTGCCAACTTCACGCCAGATGCCATCGGAGAGGCATTTGGGATTCCTACTGCCGAAAAGATGCTGTACAGATCAAAGGAGAGGGCGGATAAAATGTACTCCACCTCCTTCGAGAGGGTTGCTGCGGTCATCAACAGAGTTTGGATGCAAAAGCCAAAGCCACCTCGCACTAGACTCCCAAAGCAGATAATTGCCGAAGATGTAAAACAGGAATACTGCGACTTGATGATGATGCTGAGCCGAATAAATGGGAGTGCACAAGCCTACTTCTTCGAGCCATGGATGTTCTACTTCATCGAGATCATATTGGAGGGAAAGGAATGTGTTGACTGGGCAAGAATGATCAGTGATAACATAGATGAGTAGTTCAGGAGCCTGAGGGGGACGAAAACCTTTTACATGAGCTCGTATGTGATATATATGCTGGCAAGAATGACCAAGTATCGAGGGATTACATACAAGGAGCCAATAGGCTGTGCACCTGATCAGTTCAAAATCCATGAGGCCTGCACACAGTTGCATCTAGCTAACCCTGCCAGTTACAAACGGGCTAATGATGCATTCACAATGCACATCACGAGGACCCTTCAGCGGAGAACGCAGCAAAGAGTATCCAAAGAGGCACAAGCATTGATCGAGGAATACGGATATTGGCTCATCCAATTTCCGAAATTCACTTACATTAGGCTGCAGGGGTTCACTTCGTATCCATACCGGCTACCGAGGTACCCCACCGATCACATTATAATGCTGGAAATATCTAGGCAGTTGATCGCCTATGATAAGATTCAGAAAAAGAAGAAGGGTGGACTTGACTTTCCTATTGCCATGGGAAATTCCACTGAGGTGTGTCCCTCCTTGCAAGCAGCTCGAGAGGCAGAGGATGAGCTGCAATTCTATCATCTATCTTATCACACAGGCAAACAGGATTTTGATCCGTACAGAAACATCCGAATGATACAGAACATCGAGTACCGACACAAGGCCCACATTGAAGACTTTTGGGCAAATGCTGTTGATGAGGTTGAAATAAGGAAAAGGATGTTTTCCAGGCTTCCCCTCAGATTGATCAGGGAATGTGAGATCATTCCAGTTCCCGACCAGGTGGAAGAGGATGTCAACGTTATGCAACCCGACTATGGTTCAGTTAGGGATACTCCTGTCCCACCACCTGATTGGTCCGAGCCAGAAATCATGGACTTGGACACGCTCTCGATTCCGGTGTTGACTTTCACAAGGGCTTGGGTCGATAGACATGTATGCAGACTTAAGAGCAGATCGATCGCCCTTACTTATAGCTTGATGTGTGACCCAAGGCCGCTATCGGTGAAAAGGGGAAAGCAGGTTGCTCAAACACCGGAAGCACAAGTAGAAGTACCAACCCAGCCGATACCGTTGAGGATGGAACAAGCATCACCTATGCACTCACAAACTCGGTCTTCGAGTTTGAGAGTGATTTCATTGTTTGCTGATCAGAGGGCAGGATTGGGTGAAGAGCGGGAGCTTGAGGAGGTGGATCAACCCAACATCCGAGAATCAGATAGTATAAGCGTCAGTGTATCCAGGGCTGGCCAACAAGAAGAAGAAGATGAAACAGTGGCTGACACTCGTTTCCAACAGATGTTGGACATGACGTTGGAGGAAGAGGAAAACATAGAACAGGGGACCCAAGGGTCAGGAGATACACAGCTCGTGGAAGATGATGAGCCCGAGCAGAGCAGTGCGAGAAGAGAGGAAGTGCATGAGGTGGAGGCAACGGAGGAACAACCCCTAGTCGTTTGCAATCCGCAGCAGACGGTGCCGGATTGGCTTTCAGACAGAATGAGAAGAGAACCCGAGGATGATACGGATCCGGCCGTCGAGATGGAGGAGTTCCTCAGGAGGATCAGTGCGCCACCAGAAAAGAAGAGGGCCAGGAAGTTTTCAAAGATCTCGACTGATGAGTCAGGCTCTCGCACGCTTCAGGTGGCTGTTCCGAGAGAGGATTGTGATCGAACCGAGGAGAGGCCCGAGAACTATGTGATCACCACCGTGGAGTTGGGTCGTCCTAGGGGAGCCCAAATTGTCGAGGAGTTCGATAACTCCTATCAGGCGCTGAAGGATCAGTTGCTCCGCACGGAAGGGAAGTATAAGAAATTGAAGGAGCACAAAACCTTGATAGGATATGTGCAGAGTCTAGCACGTCCAGGTGAATCGGCAAACCCAACGGTAGAACGTCCACCAGAGCTTCCGAGGGAGTCAGTTGTTGGCTTAGAAGATTTAAAGAAGATGGAAACGGAAGTAGACAAGTGGGTTAGCCATGTTCGTGCTGAGACAGGGAAATTCATGGAGGACCTCGCCAATGCTTATCGGCAGGCCTCAAGTATTTTGGCACGGATTGACATGGTGGATCAGGCCTGGGGCGATACCCGCATCTATCAGACGAAGATTGTACTTCGTTTGGGGGCTTTGATGCATATACCTCTGCAAACTTTGGTGGATGGAGGTGTGATTCAGGATGGTGATAGGTATGATTTCACCAGTTGGTACTCCTTGGTGGTCACAGGCCGTGGATTTCACGATGCAGCCAAGGCAGATTCGGCCAGAGTGAGGAAAGCAATGGGTAACATCTTGGAGGGAGTCCTTAATACATTAGAAGCCATATTTGCTAGAAAGTTGACCCCAGAGGAAATAACTGCTGATGGCTTGAAAGATAATCTGGCTCCGTTTTTCTCAGCTGCGAGGTCGCTTGTCCTGGATGACTTTGAGAATGTCTCCACTTTCTCCAGTATAATTCAGCATACCCAGGACGCCTTAGCGGCATGGACGAAGTCTTGCATCCGGCACGGACAGACGGTAGCGGTATTGGAGTTCTAGCTCAACCACATTCCACCGATTTCTGCCCAGGAGGTTGAAGCGGTATTGGCCCGGTTGATCGAGTTTGCTATTCGGGAGAAGGCCAGTGGGAACGCGCTGCTTGATGAGGATCTTCTTGATGATGGTAGTGGGCATTAATTGCTCATTGTGATTTCTGCAGGGGAGTGGAGAATATTCTGTGCATTCATTGCCCACTCCTCTCTGTGGCGGTTTTTAGGGCAGAAACCCTAATCAGGGCATAGATGGCTCAATCTGAGCCCTTTATTGTAATCGGATCTCAACCGTCCACTGAATTGGACCTATTATAAAAGGGGCATCCCCCCTCATTTGTAATCTATTAGAATTAGAATCAGATATAGATCAGAGCTAGAGAGTATTGGAGATAGAAGTTAGAGAGTAGAGCTTAGAAGTTAGCTTAGATTGAGGAGGAAAGGAAGTTTTCCCATTGAGGACTTTGTAAGAAGTTGTTGTGAACACTCTCATAATATAAAGATTTATCATTGTTTGGTGGTTCTATCTTCTATTGTGAGTAGCTAGCAAGGCTTGTTCGTCTTTCCAATTCAAGTGGATAGAGTAGAGTAGACTTTGTTTATGCAAGTAGTTGTTAATTGTGGAGTGTGGCGTTGTGATTTGAGCACATCTTCTTTCATCCATACCACTAGCGGGCTTACTGATGGTACGTTCGCCTTGCGTGGTCAACTGGAGTATTAGCACTTAACTTCGATTGTGACTCATATGCTTGTATGCGTCGTAGTGATGGTATGAACATGTTGTGTCATAGTTTGAACACCTTTCTCATCCTTTGAAGATTGCACCAACTTTGTCGGAGTTGTTCGAAAGGAGACAAAGCAAAGTTTGGTTTGAAGATTGTTTAAGTCGATCCTCGTCCTCCATCCTTTAGAAGTAGATTTGTAGAATCCCTATCCCTATCCCTTTTTTAATTCAGCATTTTCCGGGTCAGTCGAGATACCAGAACAGTATTGTCAAACCTTTCATGTCCTAATTGCTTCACCAAATCGAACAACTACGTAAGTCCCCTTGGAATAATCCAGCAAAACACATCAACCAACTGAGTCTATTTGCAATAAAAGGAACCTTGGAGTCGAACACATGAACTTTCAAGCAATCTTAGCATGTGGGACACTTTGATCAAGAGAGAATAGAGTGACCATTGGACAACTTTATTCTGCGTTGATGTCGTCATAAAAAACACGTCAACAAGTGGCACAAAGCTCGACAAAAGCTAAATATATTGCAGCTTCTATGGGGGCAAGAGAAGCAGTATGGCTCCGGAAATTGCTTGTGAGATTATTTGGTGAGCCCCTGAATCCTACTATTATCCATTGTGATAATCAGAGTTGCATCAAACTTTTAGTAAATCCAGTATTCCATGATAGATCTAAGCATATAGAGATCCCTTGCCATTATGTGAGAGACATGGTAGAAAGGAATGTGATCCAGTTGGAGTACATTAGTACAAATGATCAAACAACAGACATTCTCACCAAACCTCTCTCCAGAGTTAAAGTTGAACACTTCAGAAAGAAACTTGGTATGGTTGAAATGTAATTTGTTATTGAGATTGAAATTCAAATTGTTTATGTTGTACTAATGTATATAAAAGATGTTTAATGTGTAAACTCTTTTGTCATGTGTGTGACTCCATGACTTTATGGGCCCTCTCTCCCCCTATGTACATTATTGAAAGGTGACGATCTTTCTAATAATGAACACTTGTATTTGACATTGTAAAGTGATGACTCTACAATGATTAGTTGAACTATCATGATAGATATCATGTGACTTGATATCTGTGGATATGTCATGATAGTATCTCGTGGACATTTTGATAGATATCATGAGACTTGATATCAGTTGAAGATCATTATGATCCTTATGAGATAATCATGGTGGATAAATATATCCACGGATATGCCATGAATTATTATTGTAGACATCATGAGACTTGATGTCAGTGCACATTACATAATGAAGATGTGTTATGAAGAATGTCATGTGACTTGACACTTTAAGAAGCATTTCCATATCTTTCGATATCACGAGTAAAGGTGATATCACTATATACTTGGTTAAAGTTATCTTCCCTAGCTAATAGGGAGTGTTGAAGATAGATAGCTTCGGTCAAATATAAATGATGATTGCATTTATGCATCATCATCATTTATATCAGATCGCTTCATCCAAGCATAGTTCGAAATATATGTTTTTGAGGATATAATTCATATATATAAAACAGATTGAACTTAATATGATCGCCATTGCTAATTGATTAAGTTCGGTTGACTAAATGTTAAGGGACACTAACTTAGACATGTCCCATGAGACGTGTCTTCCTTGAGACGTGTCTCTCATGAGACGCGTCTTCCTAAAAGACGTGTCTCTCTTAACTTGGGACGTGACTCCCCCTCTCTATATTTAATAGAGTTCAAATCCTCAAAGTAGAATATCAAAATCAATAAATGTTCTGCAATTGAGCATTCACAGGAAAAGAAGAATTTCAGACGTAGTTTTCCTAATACAAAAAATTAAGACATAGTTTTCACATCTACTTAACAATCACAGTTCATCATCCTGAATCTGATCTGACTGATTTGATTAATTTAACAACTACTCACAAATCTGCAATACACTCACTCATAAATCTGTACTATAGTCTTCAATATTTCTGCTCATAAAAATGCCATGATCTTGCTTTTATTTCTCTCACAAATTGATGCTAAATACCTCTCATGAATCTGCTCAAGTATCTTTTTGTTTCTTTTCTTCATATGAATAATATTCCTTAAATTGATTGACAGTCCCTCTCTCTTCAAACTTCTATTTATACCTTCAAGATGCCCCTTCACCCAAGGGAGGTGACTCCTCCAAGAGGGGTCGGTCAAGACAGCAAGAATAAATTTCATTTATTTTAATTTTATTGCCCAAGGTTGGGCACACCACTCTAGGGGATCGGCCCAATAAAATTAAATTATTTTTAATTTGATTTTCCCAACATGGGGCGGCACCATAAAGAGGGTTGGCCTTATGAATTATAAAACATTTTATTTTATTTTCATTTATTTATCTTCAATACTCCAAAGGGGGGCGACCAATATAAGAGCAAGATAGTTTTATTTGGGGCCACCAATATCACCAAAATGCATTTGACATCAATGACAATATTTTTCCAACAATCTCCCCCTTTGTCATTGATGGCAACCCTACAAAGAAATAATCTTCAAATGCAACAGGACCATACTTCTCCCCTGGACTGACATGCTTCCCCTTTTCGTTACTTCTCCCCCTTTGATGTCAATGGCAAAGGCATCTCGAGGCTGAAAGATAAGACAATGAATAGCTCCCCCTGAACACATGCTTCTTCCAAATAATTTAGTGACTGGACGAGTGATATCACTCCCAATTTCTCTCTTAGATACTCAAAAGTCTCTTTTGGTAGTGGCTTCATAAAAATGTCCGCAATATTTTCCTTTGTAGCAACATACTTCAACTTTACCTTTTGATCAACCACATTCTCTCTAAGGAAATGATATTTGATTGGGTTCTTCGATATGTTAATTGCACTTGTATTATCACAAAAGATGGAAATGGGATGCTCATACTCGACCTTAATATCCTTCAAAGTTTTCTTCATCCAAAGGACTTGAGTGCAACAAGAAGTTGTTGCAATATATTTTGTTTCTATTGTGGACAAGGAAATTAATGCTTGATTCTTGCTTAGCCATGATACAAGACTATTACTGAGAAAGAATGCACCTCCACTTGTGCTTTTTCTATCATCAATATTGCCAGCCCAATCCGCATCTGCATATGCTGTGAGGGTGAAATCTTCACCTCTTGGATACCAGAACCCAAAGTCCATAGTGCCCTTTACCGCTTGCACATGAGTTTCCTTTGCTGCTACCTGAAACTATGCCACCAAACCAACTGCTTGCATAATATCAAGCCTTGTAGCTATCACGTACAATAAGCTTCCAATCATGGACCTGTATAGAGATTGATTAGCATCAGGAGATTCATCATCTTTACTTAATTTGCATCCAATAACCAAGGAAGTGCTCACTGGATTGCAATCCTCCATCCTGAATTTCTTCAACATCTCCTTAATGTACTTGGTTTGTGAGATGAATATCCTCTTATTTGATTGGGAAATTTGCAACCCAAGGAAGAAAGACAACTCATCAAACAACATTGACATCTCGAACTCCTGTATATTCATGGAAAATTCTTGGCACATCTTGTCACTGCTACCTCCAAAAATGATATCATCCACATAGACCACAACAATCAACAGGTCATCCCCTTCGTTCCTGATATAGAGATTATTATCCACAATACCCCTTTTGAAACCTTGTTGTTGTGAGTACTTGTCTAGTCTTGAGTACCAAGCCCTAGGGACTTGTTTCAACCTATAAAGCACCTTCTTTAGCTTACAAACATACTCCTGATTCTCTGATAGAATGAACCCATCGAGCTATTCAATATACACCTCTTCCTTCAAGTTTCCATTTAGAAATGTTGACTTCACATCCATCTAGTAGACTTTGAAATCCTTTAAATTTGCCAGGGCTAATAACATCCTTATAGCCTCAAGATGAGAAACAGGGGCAAATGGCTCTTTGAAATCAATCCCCTCAACTTCAGCATACCCCTTGCATACAAGCCTTGCTTTGTTCCTAACGACTTGGCCATCATTTAACTTGTTTCTGAAAGCCCATTTAGTGCCAATGACATTCTTGTCCTTAGGTCTTGGGAAAAGTACCCAAGTCACATTTTTCTCTATTTGATCCAACTCTTCTTCCATAGCTTTTACCCATTATTTGTCTTCTTGGGCTACTCTCCTCATCTGAATTTTTGTATCTCTGTCACCAATGATTATATTTTCTAGATGATTCTTTTGAACAAATCTAGATGGTGTCTTGGGTGGTGCTCTTGATGGTGTCTTTGGATTTCTTTGTTCAACTTCTCTATTTTCCACTTCTTCCTCTACTTCTTCTTCTTTGACACTATCTTCCTTTTGATAGTCAACTTCTTGTGCTATTTCCTTTTGATGCCTTTCTTCATCAATTCTCACACTTGCACTTTTAGCAATTTTGTGCAATCTTTTGTTATAGTATCGATAGGCCTTGCTTCTTGTAGACTATCCAAGGAAGATACCCTCATCACACCTAGAATCAAATTTTCCCAAGTCTTCATCATCTCGCCCGATATAACATTTTCTCTCGAATACCTTAAAGTACTTCACTGATGTAGGCCTTCCCTTCCAAAGTTCGTATGGAGTTTCACTATTGTTCACCCTGATTTGTGCTCGATTTAAAACATAGATTGTCGTATGCACCACTTATTTCTAGAATGTGTTAGTAAGCTTAGACTCATTTAACATGGATCTTTCCATTAATTGAATTGTTCTATTTTTCCTCTCAACAACCCCATTTTGCTATAGAGTTCTCATGGCTGAATATTGTCCTCTTATTCCATGTTGTTCACAGAATTCTTCAAACTCATTTGATGTGAATTCTCCTCTATCAGATCTTAGGAATTTGATACTTAATCCAATTTCATTCTCTACCAAAGCTTTAAATGTCTTAAACTTCTCAAGAGCTTCCGATTTTTCTTTCAGAAAGGCAATCTAAGTCATCCTAGAATAATCATCAATTAATAACATGAAATAGCTCTCACCTTGTAAGCTTTTTGTCCTTGTTGGCCCACACAAATCAATATGTATAAGTTCCAAAGGCTTTGATGTAGAGTACTTTGATTTGAAACTCGACCTTGTTTGCTTTCCAAGCTAGCACTGTTTGTAGATAATATTAAGGGGCTTTGCTCTCTTCGGCATGTCCCTTACGGCTTGCTTATTGTAATGTCCCCTTTCAATATATAGTGGTAATGTAATGTTTTAATTTAATGCTAATGTTTTAAGTTAAAATTATTATTTAACATAGTGTTAATTAAAATATTATTAAAAGGGAGTTATAAGGGGTTTTATTTAAAAAAAGAATTAAATTAATCTTTTAAGGGTGTGAATTAAAGTGACATCCTCTTTCTTTTTAAAAGATTATTTTTTTAAAAGTGATTTCAAGAAAGAGCTTGGAGTTATGTTTGGAGAGGCTAGAAAAGCAATTGTGGGAAGTTCTTTTGTTTAGGCTGGAAATTTTTACTGGAGGAGTTGTTTTTGCAGCTTTGACAACAGAACTTTGTGGGGACGATAACCTCCATGAAGAATAGCACCTTCGAGGCTGAAAGACATTTCTTGGGTGTTGATTAAAGTTTTTTTGAAGAATTTCAGTTTTTCCATTGCTGGCTGTACATGTTGAAGAAATGCCAAAATTCTCTCATTTCCGTTGACTGATGTTGACATAATTCAAATACAGTTATGGGTATCATCTCATTTTATTTAAACAATCCTAAGGAGTAGTTTAGGCTTCACCTTTGCCTGGCTACAGGTGAACGTCTTTCAAGTTTCCTAACCACAGGAAAATATCTTTAAGTTGTTAAAATAGAATGTTAATGAAATCCAAAATGGCAATGCAAACTTCAGCTGCTTGAATACCCAACAATAGGCCCTTGGCCCAAATTCATAGATTCTCCATCCCAAATTGTGGCTATGTAGCTTGTTAGCCTTCTGTAAGGAACTGTATTCCAGTAAAAATACTTTAAGTTGTACGAGTAAAGATAAGTTGTAACAATTTCCTAAATGAATAGTTAAACAGTAAAGATTATAAATAAAACACACCTATAAGTACACTAGACACAAGCATGGGTCATACAAACCAAAGCCATTTACCATGAAATTTGATAAAATAGATTGAAAGTAACGAATCAAATCAAATTATTTCCTATGTATCCAATCAATAACTAAATCTGTCCACATGCAAACAATCAGTAATTGTATTTCCATGGAACGGAGATATACAAATAAAAACTACCTCAAGTATGGAAAGTAAATCAAAATAATAAAATATGCAATTATTGTAAATAATATATGTCATGAGCACAAGCATCCCTTTCAACAATATTGTCATTGTTTGTCACACTACCTTTGCCCAATGAGCTCTTGCACGCTCCTTTGCTACAAGCCTATTTAAACACTTCTCTCGAATAAGCAACTTAGGAAAATTCCTTTCAATCTGCAAATAGAACAAATGAGGTTGATTAGTATCAGCAATCATATTATAATCAGAAAATCATAATATGTGAAACCAAAGAGAAATGAAATCCCAATCTATTAGACTATTTTATGTAGCTCATGCATAGATGTCCATCTCAACTCATCAAAAAACCAATACTTCAAATGTAGAAAAAATCCAAACAATGAATCAAGAAAACTATGTATTTTAAGAAAGAAGAATCTAAGATTCAAATTGAAAACACTAAGATAAATATATTCTACTCAATGCATAAATTCAAAATTAAATGTGTTTCACCTAAGCACAATAGTAGCATTATGTAAACCGAAAAAACATTTTTTTTTGGCTTGATATCCCATCTATTGAGTAATTAGCAAACAAAATTTTAAATTAAGAAAATTAAAAACAAACATAAGGCTTGATAATATTTTAAAAAGGTCAAATTAAAAACACTAAGACAAATATATTTTACTTTTTTAAGAAGACAATGCATAAATGAAAATTAATTTTACAGAAATGTTTCACCAAAGTATATTAGAAGCAATATATAGAGCAAAAAACCTTATTATTTGGGCTTGATAGCCCATGTATTAAACCAAATGAATGATAGGAAAACAAAAATTTGACTATTCAACAACTGCTTCCATCCCAGACCCTCGACAAAATACACACACCAATGCAAAAGGGTATATCATTGAGATTTTGTAATAAGTTAGTATTGGGCATATATGAAAGGCTATTGTCCTGAGTGTTGATACCTACATTCACATGTGATGGAAGACAAAGGCCAACCATATCCATAATAATTCAGCAAAAGGTATTCATCAAATGTGTGTACAAAATATTGCCAATATTGAGCCATCAATAAACAAGTGTCTTTTGATAATCGTTGCTGTCCATGTGGCAGAAATAGGGCTCACTAATGTGATTCTCTACTCATCATATATGACCGCTTTGTTTAATAGACAAGAAATGTCATGATGTGAGGATGGTCTACACATTATGTGTTTATGATCTGTAAACAAGGAAGATATTCTTCATGCACTGTTCATCAACAACAAATTTATATCTTACTTCTTTAAGAGAGCATACATGACTGAAACTATTAAGGATATTCTTCATGCATTGCACATTATATGCTCACCAGCAACAAATTTATATCTTGGATCTTTTAGAGAGAATAAATAACTGAAACTGTTAAGCATCTAATGTGCAAGGAGATGAAATAAAAGAGAGCAAAATGCCATATAAGAAAACACATATACCCCTGGAGGAATCCACTTCAAGTAAAAACTTCAGCTAAAAAGTGAGCAAACACTCACATACTTCAAATTGGCAATCCAAGAGGTGGCAACCCTTAGGCCTACAAAACAAAGGTTCTACACAACTGAAATTAACTCCTACAACCTCACAAACTCTCCCAATTCACTTCCCCTGTCATGTCCCCTTCTTGAGTGTAAGTTCTCTAATGACCCTCAACCTATTTTTTGCAATTTTTACATAATGAGGTGGCGGGAAATGGTAAAATAATTAAATAAAGTTGTTGAATGTAATTTGAGTTATAATTAAATGATTGCTTATATTAATTATTAATAAAGTGCTCTAAGTGATTAAATAAAGTGTTGCTAGACCCAAGGTGCAAGAACATGATTAGAAAGAACACTTCATTATATTTTTATGACTTTGAGGGAATAGTTGTCAAAAATGAAATAAAATTATTTTATTTACTCAAAAAAGTTCTTAAAGGGAGGAATGTTTTTGAAAAGGATCTTCTTGCTCATTTGAACAATTTTATTTCTTAAGAATGAATGTGCATTCTTCTTCTTTTCCCAAGGAAAAAGGCCCTCTAGATTTGTTGACTTTGAAGACAAAAACCCTCCTGGTTTTCAGTGTAGTTCGATACAAGGATTGACAGTGTGTTTCAACTAACAAGTTTTGGTATCCAGATTTTGAGTGTGGGTTTGATAATTTCTAGATTTTGATGTGAGGTTTTTAGTGATTTTCTTTATTTTGTGTTGATCTCAATTATTGGTTTCAATGTTGGTTACAAGACTTACTAGGTACTTGGTAGTGTTGGGCCTAGAGTTTGTAGATACAAATTGGGTTCATAAATTGTACTACGCATCATTCCAAATTCTCAACCATCACTTAAGAGCATGAGTTGGACTAAAAACAAGCATCAACTAGCATAGAGTGCAATTGAAACTTTTTGGTTCTATTGTTCCATTCCATTTCACACAAGTAAATCCTTCTTATTTTTTCTTTACAATATGTCTTGTTAATTTCTTTATGTCTTTTTAAGTTTTAAAGTTAGGGTTGTTTTCAAGTTTAAATTTTAAACTTTAGAATACTTTTTTTTCTTTTCTTTTATTAATTTTTTATTGGCGAAACTTAGTAGATGCCATTGCTCTTGTTGGAGTAAAAAATAAATCCCCTAGTGATGACAACGTAAAAACCCCATTTTGAGTGAAAAGATGGTAGATGGCACTATTGATGAGCAATGTGAGATATGGAAAAAGAAAGGTTGCACCATCATGTCTAATGATTGAGCAAATAATAGAAACATGACATTTGTGTTGGAATTATTGTCGTTTTTGTCAAAGCAATTGTTGGCAAGCATAAAGTCAAGGGAGATTGTTAGATCCCGTCATTGATGTCAAAGGATAGTGTTGATGGGTGTTTTTGCACTTCTCAAGAGAAACAACACACAAGTGTGATGTCTCTCTTGAAAGGTGAAAATCTACAACTAAGTTTCAGAAAATCAACCCAAGGTCTCTCGGATGTTAGGTCATGACTTTGCAAAAACAACTCAGTTGTTTGATGTGATTTGTTGGTAATCACAAGGGGCCTTTATGGTTTTCAAAGCATGGAGTTTTCTTGGCTCTGTGATGAAGTTTCAGGAGTTCTGGAAATGAATGAACAGTGATAGCAATGTTAGGACAACAATCTGAAACTCACTTCTGTCATCTGATTTAACTTTATAGTGATGCTGGAATTGCATATTTGACTCATATTTTAAAAGAAACAGCAAAAAAAAAAGGTTTAGAAGTTTTCCTAAGTCTGAAACTAAGATGAACAAGTAACAATGGAGGATGCTACAGTAGACAGACTTCCAAACTGAGTTTTGCTTAACCAGGGACGTGTTGTGACCTATTTCACACATTGCCCCATTGCAAATGAGGACCCCCAAGTTTTGGTTTCACCCTCTGCGTTGCTAGTTTAGAGTTCAAAATTTGAGTAAGTTTTCGAAGTCAGTCCGACCAAGTTAAGAGTTTGAACCCATTTGAGTGCCTAAACATCATGGAAAGGCTTGGAAGGTCCAGAAGACGAGGATCGCCTGTGCTTTTGGTCATTTCTGACACTTCCTATTTTTTAGGGATTCTACTTTTTGCTTTTTGTTTTTTTTTTGGCATTTTTAGGCCATTTTGGAGTTCCTATTTTTTAGGGATGCTTTTTGCTTTTTCTATTTTTGGAAAGTTTCTATTTTGGGATCCCACAGAGCATGAAGTCAATACGCCTCCAGAAGTCATCATGAAAATCAAGGTGAACGGTGAAAAGTTTGCAAAAATGGCTAAGTCTGGCAAAGTGCGCCCATGAGAAGAAATGGCAGGCCAAGCATGAAGTCCACCCTTGCCTTTGGCATGCCAAAGACAAGCAATGGCGAGCTAAGGCTGAAGTCCGCCATGGCACAAGAGACCTCCAAGTCCGCCCATGGCTTGAGGAAGCATGAAGTCCGCCCTGGAAGAAAGTGGCAAGACCAAGGGTCAAGTCCGCCCTAGGAAGGAAAAAGCCAATGGAAGCAAGCCTCCAAAGTCTGCCCAAGCCAAGTGAGTGGCAAGACAAAGGGTGAAGTCTATCCTAGGAAGATGAAGAGGTAAAGTGCGCCCATGGCAAGGAAGAAGCCCAAGTCCACCATAGAGAGAAGTGTAAGTGGAATGAACTAGTGCCGAGTCCGCCCTTGGACAAGGCAAGGATAAAATGCGCCATTGACAAAGAAGTGTGGAGAAATTCGCCCAACCTAAGAAAACAAAAATTTTCTAAGGCATGAAAAATGGAGAAATGCCTAGAGAGAGAAGAGGTTAAGCGAGCACGAAAATCACTCTGTGGCATAACGGAATGAAATTCTTTGGCAAGGAAGGGAGAGTGTAAGGCAAGGCAAACACGAAGACCATCCCTCTCAGCTTGAGTAAATTCCTAAGACATGATAAAAAATGGCAAAATGGCAGAGAAATCTCCAAGTCCGTGCAACCCAGAAGGAGAGAGAAAGTGAATCGTTTGGCTAAGTATGAACGTCCAGAGAGGCCAGAAGTCCGCCCGGAGAGTTGAAAATTGGCAGACGAGTTATTAAGCACATTTTGGCTAGGCAGACAATTGGAAAATAAAATATTCGGCCACGGACAAACGAATTTAGCCATGTATCAACTTTAAACGGGTTGGAATTTTAATATTTTAATATTTTTAATTTTTCCCAACACTTAGGGAATTTTAATTAAAAAATTCGAAATTTGGAGATTACTTGGAAGATTAAATTATTTCACCTTAGGTAAAATTAAATTTGCCATGATTCAAGGATTAAACATGTTGGGAAATTAATTTTGATAATTAATTTAATATCTTTTGATATTTCTCCAACACTTAAGCAAATTTTTAAAGAAAGCTTAAGATTTTAGACAGAGGTGGCGCCATGGGAAAATTAGAAACTTGCCTCAACGACTGCGAGAAAAATTAGAAACTTGCTAATCGGAGAAGAGAAAACGTTTCTAAAATTAAAAGAAACTCGGGAAAAAGAAAGCAATTCCTTGAGAAAATCGCATTTCTCAGCCATAAAATGAGTTTCAGCAACTCATTTTTCACAATTTCGATTGAGAAGAAGTTATCTCTCACAAATCTGCAAGGAATAATTTTTGAAGGAAGGGATAGTGAGAATAACATTGCTTCGTGAGTGAAAGAAGTAATTTCGTGTCGGAATACATGATTTTTGGAAAGAAATAAATTATTTCTTTGCTGAAAGTCACACTTCTCAGCAGATTGGCGCACTTTCTCTATGAAATTTTCAGAAATTTTAATTCATTTGCAGCCAGAGGACGATCTCAGAGGTTTGGAAGTTCATTGGCAACACTTTCCTACTATTTTCTATCTTCTACATTCATTCCGGCACGAGTTTTATTCAATGCTTTGCGAATTTATTTACTTTCAGCTTGCTTTTTCACAGAAATTTTACTTTAAACAAGCTGAAAGTGCGATTTTATCAAGTAAACACCCCGAAATAACTAAAGTCTTTAAAGGTCTCGTATTAGTGTTAAGTATTTTATACTTGTAGGTGGATGACCAACCAAGGAGAGCCGTCCAGACAAGCGCTCATGAAGTTCGCTAGCAAAGGGTCGCAGCCGGAGTCCAAGATAAAGTCAAAATAGAAAAATATTGCGGACACCAACCTTGGGCATATCAACCTCAAAGAATTCAAGCAAAGGATGTACGGGCACGACGGATTCCTGCCAACACGTATTGCCCGAAGAATGATGAGGAACGAGATTGTCCAAGCTGTCGGATTCCCGCCTGCAATTGAGTGTGCTGAGCTGATGGTAGAATACACCCTCCACTATGACGTTGAAGAAAGGCAGATTGTTGCACCTGATGGAAGAATACTGGCTCATCTGGGAGAGTTGGCCATACAGGAGGCTTTTGGTATTCCCACATATTCCAAGACCGTCTACAAAACCAAGGAGGACACGAAGAGACTGTATGATGACAAGTTGGACCTCTGTGCCGCCAACATCAATAAGTCATGGCTGGACAAGCCAAGAGCGTTAGCCAAAAAGATGCCGAAGAAGCTGTTGCGCACAGACTTCAAGGAAGATTACGGGGATATTATTATCCTACTAAACCGAATGGTTGGCAACCCTTTGGGAGCACCCTTCGAGACTTGGATGTATTATTTTATTGAGGATATCACAGAAGGGGTCAAAATGTTCAACTGGTCGCGCATGATAAGCAACAGCCTCTATGAGCAGTTGGTTAACTTGGAGAAGACCAAGACTTTTTATATGAGTTCCTATGTCATCTACATGTTGGCAAGGACGTACAGGTATGCAAGCTTGATCTACAAAGGCACAGTTGGCAACGATGAGAATGAACTAAAGTCTTACGACTGCTACCCACAGCTGTAGTTGAGCAAGAAGTCCCACTTCAGGCGAGCTCACGATGCCTTCCTCATGTACATTACGAGGATACTTTAGGGAGGGACACACCAACGGCTGACTCATGAAGCCAAAAGTTTGATAGGCAAATACGGATCATGGTTCATCTAGTATCTGAGGTACACATATATCAAGATCCAGAGATTCATTGGGAATCCGTACCGACTGCCTATCTTTCCCACAAACAAGATGGTCTTGCTTGAAGTGCTGCGACAGTTGGAGGAATACCAGAACTTCCAAAGGACGAAGCAGAAGGCGGCAGTCACCTTTCCCTTCTTTATAGGGAACATGCTAGAGACATGCTCGTCGGCACAGGCAGCTGAGAGCGCCAGGCTTGAGATACAGCATTACCCCTTTGCTACTTATCCGTCTAGGGATCACTTCGACCCACATCATCACATCAAGACTGTAGATGGGAGAAGATATAAGCATCAGGTCGAATTAGAAGACTTCTGGGCAGACGCTGCAAATGAGTTCGAAGTCAGACGGAGGATGTGGTCTAGGTTGCCTGTTAGCTTGATCAGGACGACCGAGCTTTGTCGAGTGCCTGATCAATTGGAGGAGGATGGAAGGCAGTTGCAACCATGCTTCGATGAGAGTTTGCCCTTACCTGCGGTTAGGTGGTCAAAACCTGAACATGCTGACTTGAACACGCTGATGAGACCGGTCGTCAAATACATGCAATGGTGGGTTGACCAGCAGATCCAAGAACTCAGGCGGATGAAGGTGACGCTGACTCATGATATGCTGAGCGAGATGGAATCATACTCTTCTAATGCGGAGGTATCTCAAGGTGTTGACATGATAGAGGCCACTACTTCTAGGAAAAGGAAGGAGATAGCTGCAAGCAAGGAGCTGGCTCAGAAGCAGACAAGGGTAGAGTCTTCACGCTCTACCACATCTAGAAACATCGGGGAGATCCTGGCTACTGTTGACGCCTCATTGGCCGACATTAGGGATCCTTCTCCGATTCCAGAAGACAATATGGAGCCTCAACCGGACGATGATGAACCACCATCTCCCACGGGCACAGAAATACTGGGGTATGATGATGATATAGGTGCCCAAAATAATGACTTTCAGGAGGGGATGATTTCAGCCCTTCGAGGAATTTTGGACACTTCGAACGGAGAAGGTATGCCGGAGGAAGATGGCGTGGAATAGCACACAATACCGAACTGGCTGAAGGAAAGGATGAAGATACAGGTGCCAGTGGAAGAGCCGGAGGAGGATGATACTGCGGACTTCTTGGCCAGACTTACACAAACTTCAATCAGGAAGCCGACCAAGAAGTTCTGGACCATACAAAGGGATGAGGATGGCAACTGAACCATGCAAATTGCGGTACCAACAGTGGACAAGCCATAGGAAGACATAGCCCCACATGAGTACGCTGTCACCACCATTGACTTGGGTCCAACCACGAAGGGCCAGGAAATTGAAGATTTGGACAATTCTGTGTCCACTATCAAGTGAAGGTTGGCGAAAGAGGTGGCGAAGAGGAAGGAGTGCCAATAGGAGATTGAGCGCTTGAAAGAGTATATCCAGCATCTGATCAAGCCACTTGATCAGGATAACACGACAACTCCCCTTCTCCCAAACTCTTCACAGGAGGCAGCAAAGGATATGGAAGAAGATAGGATCACGGCTAGGGAGGCTAAAGAGTGGATAGCAGTCAAGGGCACAGAAGCCGATACATTCATGGAGAAATTGACCTTGGTTTATGGTCAGACCACTTCTTTACTCTCTAGACTAGCAGCCTTGGCAGAAATGTGGGATGGCCTTCCGGACGTACAGGAAAGGACAATTCCTTGCCTTAGGATTCTGAAAGGGATTCCAAAGCAAGAATTGATAGATGGAGGTGTCATTGTAGCAAGAGCAGCTTACGATTTCCACACCTAGTATTGGGCCTTGACAGCACGAGGGGAGGTCCTGGAAAGAGTAAAGACTGATGGGCTTAAGGTAGAAGAGCAGACTAGAGCAGTCCATACCAAGATCCTCAATATGGTAGCCGACATCCTGGACAAGGAGGTCATACGAGAGAACGACTTGCAACTGGAGGCTTTGAAGAAGAGGGTGCGAGAAGAATTCTTTTCCATCACTGGGCCTATCTTGAAGCAGAATTGGGCTAAAATGGTGAACTTCCTTGACATCCGGGAATCTTTGTGAAGACCGAGCCAGAATGGGAAGACGTCTTTGTCAGATGCGCCGAGAGTATGGACGGATTGGAGTTCAAGATTGGAATGCTTCCGCAGGTCACCATGGAAGAAGTTGCCTTAATCGTGTCTAGATTCATCGAACACATGGCAATGCGGGAGGATAGGGATGGAATTCCTTGAAAATAGCTCCAGGCGCCAACTCACCTTGTCAACTCTGAGTTCACTCATGTTATTTTGGGAAACCCTAATTAGGGTTTATTTGTTTCAATCTTGGCCGTCGGCTCATTTTTAATCTGAGCCATTTATTCAATTTTTGGAACTCTATATAAACTTGCATGCTCTCATTTTCAATTTGTGAAGTGAGTTGTATGAGATTGTTGCGACAAAACTATTTCCGTTTATAAAAGCTCTAATACATGATTTGTTTAGAACCACTTTTGTTTTCAAATAGTGTGCAAGGTCTACATCTTCTCCTTCAACATTTAGACTAGAGTTAAACTAGTATTTCATTTATATGTTTGTTAGTGAATGATAGATTTGATAGCAGTGGTGGATGAAATTAAGCTCATACTTTTGTTGAATGGATGATTTGTATTCAATGTGTAAAGTTAGCCTGAGCTATTAAGTTGTGGATGCTTAACTTCCATTTGGATAATTGCTAATTCAAACATGAAAATCATTATCACCTCCGTTGAAGATTGCACCCACTTTGCGTAAGTTGTCCTAAAGGAGGCGAAACAAAGTGCGGTTATTCCAATTTTATCTAGTCACTGCCGTCTCTTGAGTTCTTAGGCATAGCTTAGATCTCTAAACCCTTATCTTTTTGCCCTTTTTTTTGGAAAATCTAAAATACCCATCAGAAAGAGCCTTCAATGATAAAACTGTCTAAGTCCTCAATTTGCAAACAAATTCAACGTAAGTCCCCTTGTGATTACTAGCAAATCTCAACGCCCACTGGCCTTATCCACATGTCATGACCTGACTAAAAGAAACATCGGAGTTATTGCATCATCTTCTTAAGTATTTGCAATCACTTTTCAAGAGAGGATAGAGTGTCCTTGGGCATTTTATTCTGTGTTCGGTGGGTATTCAAAACACACAACAACAGGACGGCCCACAGTATCACAGAACTAGTGCAATCTTCTAAGGCTTACTTATGATTTTCAAACTGCAACATGAATACTTAAAGCATGCACATACACAGTTGAAGTTAAGTGTTGTAAATGAATTAGCTCAGACTAACTTTACACAACAATTTGTCATCAACAAATGGCTAAAAGTAAGAGCTAAAAGTGCATCAAATACCATAGCATACATCCACCATTAAAGCTGATTTAGGGCTACTAACAGAAAATAAACTTGAACTGAAATTAATGATGCTGAAATGAACTTTTGGAGATAGAATCATACACACATAAAGAGCAATACACAAGAAACCATCAACTTAATGCTTTTCTTATATATATTGTAGCAGCATGTCTTTACACAACAACTCATCTCTCTCTTTGAAAATGAGAGGATGCCCCTATTTATAGTTTTCAAAAAGTAGAATGAATCGACAAGATTCATTTGTAATGAATGGCTCAGATTTATTCTAATCTAGGGTTTCACCTAACCCCATATGAGTACAAAAGTTTACAATATAAAAAATAGACTATTTTGTCTTGTAGTCTATTTTGTCCTCTAGCTACTTATTCAAAAATTCATCATCTATTATGGGATTTCCAGCTTCCTTCTGCAGAGTAGCATAATGAACAAACTTTCCAATAACAACCTGGAGTTCATCCCATTCTACGAAGTCTGATTTGGTGATGCGGAAGGCGATCCTCTTGAAATCATTTGCCATTTCCTCATGGTGCTTTACACATGTATCTCCCGCCTTAACCATTTGTTCCGACTCTGAGAAAGCCTGTGCAGCAAAATCCATAAAATCCGATGACAAAGTATCGCTGGCTCCCTGTTCCACCTTCTTGTGTAACTCCCGCTTCACTACCTCTGGATCTAGTTCCTAGGCTGGTATTTTGTAACTTGTCACTAATTCTAAGAGGTCATTTGCCTCAGCCAAGTGAGTAACAACGCTGGCATGGACATCGTCTAGTTCTATCAATGACCTCCCCAGAATTACCTTTCTGAATTCAAGATTATGCACCCAATGGTCGAGTAGGCCATGATCTTCTATTGGTAAGGTCAACTCTTTCTCCCAAACCTCTGTAGACAACTTCAGGATGCTCTGCAATTTGGGGTATGTGATCCTGTAGAGCTCGAGGAAATCCTTACATGTGTCCGCCTTTGTCTCAATTGCCTTTTGCAAGACCAAGTAGTGGTTATACATCCTGACTGCATAATGGATGCCCTTATCACCCATGTTGATGACTCGTTTGAACTAGTCGGATGTGGACTTGGTCCAATTTTTCATTCTCTCCATTTTACTAACTTCTTCTTTGGATAGGATGGCGGGTGCAGGCGATTCCACTGGAGCTTCTTCTCCTAATGCGGTCCATTGTTGTATAAAGGCAGTCAATTCCACCACCTGTGCTTTTAGTTCCTCCTTCATCGACTAATCTTTATTCATCTATTGAAGGATGGTGGACACCGACCCTTGGAATTCATCTATCTTTTGAGCACGAGATGCCTGACCCAGATTAATTGTAGTCACCTAATAATCTTTGCCCTGGATGGTGCTTGCATCCTTGTTGGCTGCGGGAGTGGCCACCTGTAGTATCCTAGACCCGAAGGCATCTGTGATGATGTGAGATTTGATCTTTGGTTTCTTCTCCTACCTGGTCTTTACCTATGCACGTGCCAGTATAGCTTCTAAACGAGCCTTGGGTTCGGCAAGCACGGGAGACTCTCTTAAGCTGCTGCTCCAACCATGATGGAACCACTTTTGATGGCCTGGAGATTTATTATTATCCCCTTCCTCCTGTTCTTTTGATGGCTCACTTTCTTCATGCCCAGGAGCATCTTGAGCATTTTCTTCCTCCTCATCTTGCTCCTCTTCTTGCAGCACAGTCTTTCCCTCGTCTGGCTTAGCAGACTCCACATTTTCTTCGGCGATGTTTTCTTTTGGTGCTGCCCCTTTGTTTTCTTCAACTTCCTTTTCGGGCTCAACATCTTTTCCTTCTATGTTTTCTCCTTCTTCTTTGTCTTTCTCTTGCTCTCCTTCCAGAGGTGCTTCTTCATATCTCAGACCCTCATCTTGGCCGGTTTGTGGAGGCTCATCAGTTTTCTCTACATCAATATCTATTTCAATATTTCCTTCCTCGAAGCGATGCTCCTCTGGGTCTACTTCCTTTTTTGTGTGCTCTTTGGGCTATTCTCCCTCAGGTTCTTGGTCAGAGGTCTCAACTTCATAATAATCATCAAACTTACCTGCATCTTCCTCCTCGGGCATTTGTCGTCCTTCTTCATCTGAAGCTACCTCATCCAATTCAAACCTCATTCCTCCCTCAGGATGCTCAAAGTAGTCATCCCGGTTAGAGTCCTCTAGCTCCTTGGCAATATCTTTTGTTGCTTCTTTAGGTTGTTCTGCACTTAGCTTCTCCATCTCTTTAGAAATTTGCATTGTTGCCTCCATTTTAGGTGGCTTGGTGGGAGGTGGAGGAAGAGGCAAGGCAACAGCAAGCTAGGCCATTAATGTTTGGACTTGAGGACTAAGGATTGCCCTAGAGAGCTTGGATGGCACATTTTGCAAATAAGCAGCAAAGGCATGTGGCAAAGTGAGGGGCGCCATAGAGGTCGTTGGTAGAGAAGGCAGCAGTGTAGAGAGGGTTGGTAGTGGAGGCGAGAGCGAGGAGGATGACAGTGCGTAAGTGGTGGAAGAGGAAGAATCTAACACCACAACGGGAGTAGTCAGGGAAGCGAAAGTGAGGTGGATAGAGATGTCCACAGCAGGTGGGGATGAGATGGGTAATGATTGAGGAGTGGAAGGGGATGGTGCAGTGGCAAAAGTCGATGGGAGTGTCGTGGTGGGCGGTGGCAAGCGAGGTCGCTCAACTTCTTCCTCTTCCTTGTGCGGGGAGCCCTCCTCTTGGATAGTTGGCATCTCGAGAACAAAGGTTCTCGTCCTTTTTGCCTTCTTCAGTGGTTGTCCTACTGATTTCCTAGTGTACACTTTGTGCTTGGGCTTCCGCTTAGCTGTATCCTTTCTCTTCCTTGATCTAGTGACAGGCAAAGACTTGGGAGCCTCACCCGATGAGCCTGCAGCGGCGCCACTGTTTGTCTCACTCTCAAGCTCATCTTCGAGCTCTCCATATGTTAGTTATGCGCCCTACTCGTGCAACTGAGTTATTTGCTCATCGATCCACTGCTTGGTCCTTTGCTCTATCGAGTGGGTGATAGTATCCAAATCGGTGACCTCCTCCTCGGCCTAGTCAATCACTGGCAATGAGACATTGATTAGAGCATTATATTTTTCATCCAGAACATTGTTATCTTCAACAATTTGATCTAGGACCGGGTACAAATTGATGGCTTTTACAAACTGGGCAGTCATCCTCATATAGTGTCGCCTTCTAACCTCGTGGTCATCATCACAATTTGCCCATAAATCTTCTATATGCGGCCTGTGGGCGTACTGTCGTCCAACTTGCTTCTTCAATTTGCCAAGGGGATTCGGCCCTCCTCTCTCTGTGTGCAACTCAAAATTATATTTAGCAAGCTCCTTCTCGAAGTACTCTGCGCAAGGAGCAGCAGGGCAAGAGTACATTCCCTGTCCAAATGTGAGGGGATACGGAACCCCAGCACGGTGCTTATTACTCAAGAGAGTGCAGGCAGTCTGCAACAGTCGAGTAAGTTCTAACAATATGATTCTATCGTTTGGGTAATGGGGCAGCCGGTAGGGTCTCCCTGAGAATCCCTTTGCTTTGATGTATGTAAATTTGGGGAATGTGATGAACAAATATCCAAAGCCCTTTATGACCACCTTGGCACTATACGACACCCTTCTATGGTAATCTCCGGCCAGGGTCCGAAAGATATGCCCAATGAAGGCATCATTAACTCTCTTGTAATCCTTTTTGAAATTCCTGTATTGAAGTTGAGGGTAGCAATCATATACCTTGAGTTGCCCCTTCTTCGTTCCCACTACCCCAACACAATCCAATCCTTTATATGGGAACTTAACGGCCAGGAGGTAGACCAAATAAGAGGTCATGTAAAACTGTGAAGTCTTCTTTATCGCCATGAACTGATTGTGCAGGTTTTCGCTTTTCATTTTCGCCCAGTGGAACTTGGCGTTACCTCGGAGAATCTCTTCTACAAAATAGAATATCCACTCCTCAAAGAACAAGGAAGTGGGGAGGCCCATTACTCTACTCAAAAGTGTGACTATGTCATTGGATTCTTCTACAAAATCACTCCTGTACAATGTTTGAGGCACTGCCCCTCTTATCCTTCAGCCATGTTTGATTGATTTTCCTCTTGCAGCCGATGGGATCTTCTTGCCATACTTTCATGGCGAATTCCTTTTCAACCTCCTCCATTTTGTCAAAGGTTGGGATGCCAAATGTTTTCCCAATAGACTAGGTAGACAGGTCTACCAGTACTCTTCCATCCCTGGCGACAATCTTCTTGGTTTGGGCATGATAGTACTCTTGGCAAGCAAAGACCAATTCCGGAGCCACCAGAGTGGGAGGAAAGCCTGTTGCCTTTGCAAGGCCACTCTTCTTGATTCTCAAGGCTTCCTCTGTTGTGGGATTGATCATAACCCTTTGCTTGAATTCATCAATGTTGACATGTCTGAGGTCTGTGTCAATGACTTTGTCCCGATTGGAAGTGATTTTCGAGGTACACTCGACCCCGTGGAATTGATACTTCATTTGTTCTTTCTCCTCTTTTCCTCTGGGAGTCCTGGCTGGTTTCTTTCCTTTGTCAATCTTCTCTACCAGTTTCTCCGATGGTCCCTCAGCAGGTTCCATAAATTCTACACACGAAAGGTGCAGTAAGTGTTTTGACAGATTAGGAGAGCAAATGTTAGTTATACCATGCAAACATATCATTAATTGCATCCACATATTCTTAAAGATCATAACATCCATCACAGTTTATCATTTTAAGCTCATTTGCAAGTTATGCAGGAATGCAAGTTTGGTAGTGCAGGTTTTCGACCTGCGGAAGCCGCTAGGGTGAAGGCCTTAAGGGACAGCATAGGGAAGACGAACTCCTGCAGGTGACCACCCGATAGTGAATTTCTGCAATGCTTGATCGTCGAGTAAATTCCTCATGAAGTCATTAGGCATGTGTGCAAATTAGTGATGAGGGCATTTGGAGTCACTTGGAGTTATGCTCTCTTGTCGAATCAACTTTTAAAGCTTATGCAAGTGTGCAGGATGTAGAAGCCGGGAGGTGAAAGGCTATTGGCGTTTTGTTGTTAAGAAGCGTCCTTTGGTAAGCGGCATTCCACAAGTGGAGTTCCACATGGCGGAACTTGCAAGGTCCTTTCACTTGGTCAATTTTGTATAAAATCCCTTGAGTATGTGAAGGAGGTCACTCTCAGTCGTTTTGCTTTGAAGGCTTTGTCACTTTGTGGAATGCGGAATCTGAGAGTGTGGAAGTCGTGTGGCGGGTCACTGTCAAGTCTTGGTTGTTAAACAACGGCTTCGAATAGGCGTCGTTTCGTAGATGGCGGCCCGCATGGGTGGACCCGCCGAGCCATTCAGCCTTGTGACTTCGCCGATTAAATGTCTTGTTATCAAGAGCGGCATTGAGACATGTAGGGTCCGCGAGGCAAGGTAATGCTTTTGCCATTAGAACAGAGTGGATGGAACAACGGTGGAGGGTCGTCCCTCCCACATTGTCGGCTCGCATCGTTGGACCTGCAATGTCATTTGTCTTTATCATTTTGGAAACAAGTGTGGGGGTTCGTGGAAATGATCGATGCGAGAACTGCGTGGCAAGGAGCAGTGTAAGTTTCATCATCAAGCAACGGCTGGGGTGAGATAGACCCCTGCCGACAGCGACTCGCCACAACATCTATATTTAGCATTTTAAAAGTCTTTTCTTTTGGGGTAATGCCCGCAGAGAAGAGTAATGTGGACAATGTTAGGCGAGAGACCGTAAAGGTTTTGTTGTTGGAAACGGCAACGAGGTGGCAGCAACCTGCCCGAGGCACTCCGCAAGGCAACTCCGGTGTCAACCTAAGACTTAGTCAATTTTTATGGCGCATTTGGTCTAGTTCGTTCATGGTGACGACAAGGGGCGGAATCGACAAGGCGGGGTACCTTGCACGATTTGTCATTGGAAACAAAGGTCCTGGGGGAGATAGCAGCAGCCCGCAAAGGCGGGCCCACATTTGCATCTTGGTTTAGGCTTCCATTGCTTTGTTTGAGTTTGGAAGTGAATGCAGGGTTGGCAGGGTGGGTAGCCCTAAGGGCTTTGTTGTTTGGTAATGACGTCAACGGGATAGAGCTCCGCTAACGAGGGCCCGCACAAACCCTAGTCCATGGCAGTGATTACGTCTAATATTAACAGTCATCTTGGCATGTGAGTGAGGGCGTTGACAACAGTCTTTGCCTTTGCAGACTAAAATGGCACTTCTCGGAGTAGGTTTACCGATTAAAAATCCTCGAAAGCATTTTGAGGGCTCGAAAGTTTAGGGTTCACCACTTTCAATCGAGTAGATTTACCAGTTTTATATGGCTTTAAAGTTTAAACCGAAAACCTATAACAAATTCGACAGCTCTGAAACAACAAGGGATAGGGTTTGGGATACATACCTAGTTCGTACGTATGGGGGTAGTAGCTATAGTCGTAACCTACAAATCTTTAGTGTGCGGGTCTCTTCTCTTCGCCATTCAAATTTGAAAATTGTGAATGAAAATGACAGCAAGGGAGGGCGGTATTTATAGACGAACCGCCATTAATGCTTAGCATTGATTGCAGGTACGACGGAAGTTGGGTAGTTGGCCGTGTGGAAACCCATGCCACAGAGGACGTTGGGTCGAAGGCTACGCGGAAAAGAATGATGCGGGAGCCGCATTGCAGGCGGACATGAGGCGAAGGCCGCTGAATAACGGTGGAGTGAAGAGCTGCTACAAATAACAACAAAGCAAGTGCGGCCATCTACCAAAGGAAACCCGCAACCGTGGGTCCATAGACAATGACAGACGGGATGGCTTTCGATGGACAAAAGCCTGCAATTGAATTTCCGCAAAGGCCAAAAACTTGATGAAACTTGGGTGGGATGACCTTGGTCAAGATGCATTTGGCAATTTTATGGCTCATGACCAATCTTAGGCTCAAAATAGGGGCAAATGGGGCATGTGTGCTATAGGCACAACAAATAGTTTCATATTCCTTTTGTCAAAAAAGACCTTACCTTATCATATATGCAAGACAAGTTTAAGTTTACGATAAGTGTTGATTGCTGGCCAACCACCTTTGCAATGAAGATCATGTTAATGGAAATGTATTATGAAGGCTGACCCTCTATTCTAGCACTCACTTGGAAAGATTAAATTAATATGTATTAATCTTTATAAGACTAACTCATTATAAAGGAGATTAAATTAAAATGAATTTGTTTATTTATGAAGCCGACCTTTTTTGGGAATAGTCACCTCCCATGTGAAAGGACATGTGAGGAGGTATATAAGAAAGATAGAATGGGAGTTAGAAGAATAAGTTTTTCAATGTAATATCACATGAATAAAAGCAGATCTACAAAAGTCTAGAAAAGATTTTGTGTGGTGGAATGAGAGAATATTTGAGCAGACTTCTGTAGAGGATAAGAGAAGATTTTGGAGCAGACCTATGTAGCATATTGTAGTGTCCCCTTTTTTCCGAGATCAGTATCCTTGCACTGGTTAGCCTATTATCTGATTCCCATAGGCTAACGGGATGTTCAAGGGATCCCTTTGAGGGTGTCCAGTGGTTCCTCAGTTGGTTTTCAGAGGTTTATCTCAGTTTTCTCTTGCTCAGTGATTCAGTGATTTGGTGGTGGACCTTCTAGAGGTCGTTTTGGTTTATTTCTCCCACACTTACTATTTATAGTAAGTCACTTGGTCATATTGCCTATACTTACTATGTATAGTAAGTCTTATCTAGATCAATTGTCATCAGGCCTACTTCCGGAAAATATGATTGGATCATTATTTGAGCCAGTGTGGGGTGATTTATTGAGGATTAATGGTTTATTATATTATTAAAGTTATTTGACTTTAATAATATTAATATTTAATGATGACTTATTAAAGTTGATATAAGGGGGTTGAATGGAAATTAATAAAGTGTTATATTAATGATGCTTTATTAATTTATTATTTAAAAAAGGCCAAATGCATCAAAAGCAAATATTTATTTAATTAATTATTTGGCCAAGTTGGGATTTGGAGTATAAAAGAAAAAAACATTTTCTTTTTCATTATCTTTGATCATTGCTAATTTATTAAAACTTGTGCAAATTGGAGAACTAAGCAAGAGTTTGCTGGTTTGAAGATTCAGGCTTTCTTGAGGATGAAATCCCTCAAAGAGAACAATGTCTACAGGTGTGCAAGATCACCCAAGGGCATTTTAAGAGATAATCGTATTCAGAGGTTATCACAGAGCTTCATCAGTTTCTTGGAGATCATCTTCCAAGGTTTTATAGAGCTTTCAAGATCAGAAGTTGTCATCCAGGTATGAATTTTATGTATTTCCTAAAGTATTAATTAATCCTAGATTGTAATTACTTGCAACTGTTGAAAATTGGTTTATTTGCAAATATCTTGTTTTGTTCTTCTTGGTTAAAACCCCAGATCAAAGGGGGTTATTACATTCGGACAGGTAAAATTCAATAAGTAAATATCCTATCAGGGGTGGGATATTTCACATATTGGAGAGAATATTTGAGCAGACTTGTGTAGAGTGAAGTGTTGAAGATAAATCATATACACCAACAGATATATGAGTTTATATGTGCAGATTTATTAGAAGTATATGCAAATTGGCATACAATCTCAGGTGCTTTCAAATGCTCGACTTGCCTACAAACTGCCTACAAGCAAAACGACTTCATTCACAGAGGCTCGAGCTGCCTACAAACTGCTGCAACCTTCTCCAGATTGGCATACAATCTCAGGTGCTTTCAAATGCTGACTTATCTGTGATTGAATCTAGTGTCTCCCAGCTCAAGCGGCCTGTTAACAGGTCTAAATGATCTTGTTTCTTCCAGTAATATTATTAATGAGTCATATCAATATCCATTACAATCTGATATTAGTTGCTGCTCAATTGTGGGCAATATATACAGTGAAAAGTTTGCAAATATAAGCATAGACTGAATCGTTGTGTTTTGGTTTATTGGTGGAGTGTTGTTGTATGCATTTAAACGATCATTCAATGCATGTATAAGTCTGATAAAGATTTCTGAGCATTTAATGGTGTAGTTATAGTTTTCTCTGGGTAATGAAAGTCTTCTTATTCTCTCCATTTAGTCTCTGTACATTACTGTTTGTTGGTTGAATATTTTGTAAACTTAGGAGGTTTAGCAAAATGGTGATTTCAACACAGTGTGTGAGTTAAACTCTCCTATTTAAGAGAAGGCTCCCCCTATCTAAATGACTTAAAACAAATATGGGTGGAACAATAATCTTTTCTCTTGTTTCAGGAGAGATTAAACTCTTTTATCTTCGTAGAAAAGTAACATGAACTTTTCTAAATAAACTATAACAGCAGCTTGCAAATAAAATCAGTAGAAAGGAAATGAAGTTTCCTGAAAGCTCAAAGACTTCCATCACTTCCTTCGGGACGGGAAAACAACCTCAAGCACAAAGTCTTGAAAATCTGCAATCCTATCTACCCTTTTAAAAGATAATTTTAATGATAATATACAGCGTATGACAGCACAAAGTCTGAAAATATGATGTATCTATTTAACTACTATGAATAAGAATCGTCACGAGCACAAAGACTTGCAATTCTTCTTAACTTCTAATTTATGAATTCAATCTTCAATATTGACAGCACAAAGTCTGAAAATATATTAATTGAAGCTCTCCTTAGCAATCTTTCTCAATTTTCAAATGATCACAAAACAATGCCCCAAAATGACATAAGAACACAATGGACACAAAGTGAGAATTCAACACAAAGTCTGAAATCTGTAATTCTTTGATATTATTTGAAAATGAACAACTTGTAATTATAAAGCTCAAAGTCTTTATGAGTACAAAATTCTGCAGAGTTTTTTTGCTTGCCAAAAAGATAAAAAATTACAATGGACCCTCTCAAGTATTTATAGGAGAGAGGTCTAGAGAAAAAAGTGGGAGGATCTCAACAAACTTGAGAAAATCTCTCAACCGGCCAACTACTTGCAATTGACTTATTCCAAATTACAAGTCCTATTGTAATTTGACTTGTAATTTGACTACATATAATGACAATTTACAAAACTGCTAGTGAAAGAAACACTTGCGATTACAAAATTTGTTTTTACATGTAGTTTGTCGAAAACAAAATGCATAATTGAAATTATTTTAAGTGTCCAAGACACGACTCTAACTACATCATCCTTCATCTGCGGTGATCGTCATGCTGCTTCAGGATTTTAGAACTTGAAGTATTTAGGATTGGTGAAGAGATCTCGAACTTGGAACGAGAATTTGCATTCTTAATGATCTTTGTGTCCTTAGCAAACTTCAACCTTATCATAGGCTTGGAGTAGTACCATTTCTTTAGGAAGTTCTTCTCTTCGTTGCGTCCTTTTTCCATGCTTGATTCACTTTGTCCCTAGATGGTTTCATAAGGATTATTGACCTTCGAGCTACTCCATGAATTACTGTTGTATCTCTTCTTCTTTTGTTCACTGATGAAGAATCCATAACACCTTATTCAAGATGAAATTGTTATAAAACAATGCCCATGCCTTGATTTATTGGTTTGATGGATCATGTGTGTAAACAAAACTGACAAGGGAAGGGATAATTTGATGCAAAAATGGGCTCACAAGTGAATTTTGGGTTTTGGAAGGCTGACAGCAAGTAAGGTATAATGTAATCGGGATTTTTGGAAGCCATTGCAAGTAAAAGTGCAAGGTAGGAAAAATAAGAGGTCATTGCAAGTTTATCATTTTAACTTGTAACCTTGGTCAAAATCTCCTACTTGTAATCAGATTATGAAAACCCAATTTTCAGCCAAGGGCATCATTTTTGTAGAAAATGATAATGATGATGAAGAAAAATGGTAATGGCAAATGAATATGAAATGAAGGCAAGTGAATGAAAAACAAAATGGAAAGGTGAATGAAAGAGAGAGAAAAACGTTTTTATGAATGAAGGGCGAATGAAGTATGATGGTGTATGAAAGAGAAATGAATGAAGGGTGTGTGAAGTGGAAAAACGCATTTTCAGCCATACACTTTTTTATAATATGCAATCTCAATCTCCATAGAAAGGCAACCCAAGAACAAAAGATTTAAAGCAACAAAAACAGAAAAATAAAAAAGAAACAAAGAACAAACTCAAATCTGCAAAAATGGGGCAATGGTAGCGCAAAAATGGGGAATTTAATAAAGTTGCAGACCTTGCCAAGTGTTCTTCATGCCAAAATCTTTTCAATCGGGGTACATATGAGCAAGAGCAAGCTACAAAATCCACAAAAACACTTGCAAAACTCATTTCGGGTTTTTTGATGCTCATTGCAATTTCGGACTTTTTGGCAACTTAAGCAATTTCGGGTTTTTTCATGACTTTAGCAATTTTGCTTTTAGGCTTGAAATTCCCTATTTTGCTGAGCTGCTTTAAATACCCGAATTTGACCAAAAAGACAAGAAAAAAGACTCAGAATTTGACAAAAACGGAAAGGGAAGCTGATGAAAGGATACCCAAGGGGATCATCAATTGAAACCTGAAGTTTTTTTACCTCAACACTTCGTAAAACGTGCCCTAACACACAAAAATCCCTATTTGCAAAGGTGATCAAAAATCCCGAAATTGGACAAAACAAGGGGAAAAATATGTCGAAATGTTCCCAAATTTCACACAAGGCAAAATAGGATGGATACCAAAGGCTGCACAATTCAATTGGAGAATTTTGGTGCCTTGAAATGCGTGCCATAGAGATTTATGAAGAAATTTTAGGCAAAATTTCATATGGGTTGTCCAATTTTGAGAATTCAAAAATTGAGGACAACACTGTTCAAGACTCTGTGTGTCATGGATGCAAAGTATGCTATAATCAATAAGAGAAGACTTAGAGATAGACATCAAAAAATTATGCACATGTTTCCAATATCACTGATAGCTTACTGAATGCTTAGTTTTCTTAAGTGGAACATCAATCAAACTAGAAATAATCGCAAAAATTTCACACTCTAGGAAAGGAATATTACAATGGTGTCAAAATGATAAGGAAATCGTAAAAAGGTGTTCAAATAGGGTTAAAGATGGCTACAGATAAATCTGTATTTGAGCTGATGCAAGAATTGTATGAACTAATGAAGGATCCTGAAACTAAACAAGGATTTCTACTGAGGTTTGCAAAATCTAAACAAAGGAATAAGGAAAATGAATTGTTTCAGAGTGATTCGCAACTTCCAGGTGATCACAAAGGATTGGCATAGGTACATTTGGATTTGTTGGAGCCTCATCTATCAATTGGGAAAATAGATGAGGGATGCACAATAGTGATTTTAGGTGACAAGGATGCCATACCTGATGATGGCAGTTTGGCGGAGTTCTAGGATGAACCTTTGTATGTACATGCATCTATTCCGGAAGAGGAAATGTGCAATGAGGATGTCAAATCAGTAGTCTCTAATATTTCATTTGAGCCATCCTATGAGGATAATAACACCAATGCATATGACGAGAATGTGTGCAATGATGATGGCACACATGATGATGTTTTCCAATTAGTTACTAACAGTGATTCAACATCCTATCATAATGTTGATTACAAATCAAAAAAATTGTATAAGGATGACATGTTTCAGGGGTCCCATCAGTTGGCAGGACAACTGAACGTGACTGAAGGCATGATTGCTACAGCCATAGAACACTTTGGTGTTGCTCAGCAGTTGATGGCAAATTGTTGTTGGAGGACTCCAGAAACACACAAGCACTTTGATGGCGAACTTTCCCTTGCAGAATTTCAAGCACTCAGAAAAGAGTTGGAAGTAATGAGAACTAATTAGCTACAGCTACTAGCAAACATAGATCATCTTCTCATGCTTGATGGAATTTATTATAATGCACTCAGAGGGAAAGAGGAATAGGTTGATGAGCTCACTCATGAGCTTGAGGTCACCATGGACTCTTCGAAGAGCACTCAAAAGGCCCTTCAAGAGTCAGAGACTCGGATTGATGAGCTTACAATGGAGTTGAGCTTAGAGCAGTCATCATCACTCGCAACTAACATTCAGCTATCTATGGCAGCCTTAGGTGATGAGCATACATCCACAAATTGTGGGAATGTGCATATTGAGGATGTGGAATGAAATATTCTCTCTCAATTTTTTTGATTTTAAAACCCAACAATTACAATAGACTCATTCACCCGTTAAGGTTAGCATAACCAAAACGTACATTAAAGAACTCTAACCAAGAATGCGCCCTAAAACCACTTAAGGAGGAGGGGCGAGCATATGGTCAAAGGATCCCTAGGATCTACTGAATCAACAAGTACAAGATTCTATTGAAAGAGTAGTATCTTAAACTCGACACCAAGAATGTGCACTCAAGATCCCATTTCGGGCAAGGTGCTAACATATGGTGGAGTACTACTGCTGAAAAGAAATAACAATAATTAAACTTCTTCTGCTACGGCAGGCATCCACTGAAGCGTGGGGATTCTCCACTTGAAGTGGGTATGAAAAGTGTTACAACAGATTTTTCTCACTGGCGGTAAACCATCTAGGGGTGCTAGTGTGAAATTAATTAAATGAAGCAACAATAATAAACTGAAAACAGTACTACTGTTAGCAGCTTGTACAAAGAGAAGGCTGCAATCTTACAATGCCAATTTCACCAGTATTCAAGCACCATGTCATACAATTATCTCTCTATCATAATATAACGAGAAAAGGAGAAGAAAGATAGAAAATAGTGATTGTTTTAAATTCTGATCAGCGAACTGCAATTCTGGAAAAGTATATCAGCAACTACAGAAAATTCGAAATTGTTCATAACTCATTCAAAGTACCTCCGAAATGCGTGAAATCAAAGCATTGATCCTTTGGGAGATAGGTGCCCTTGTTGAAATACTGAAACAGCTCCAAATACCTGCAATTCACTAGTGGCACACTTCCCAATGCAAGGATGAATGGTACGGCCCTTGAGAGGGGCGATTTTCAATATAAAAAAGCACACTTCACAATAAATTCCGAAATTGCTTGGAGATGGTCGCCTAGACCTTAGAAACTTTATTATCAAATGCCCAGAATGATATAAAATTCGTACAATCAAATATGAGCAAAAACAACTTTCAGTTGTATGCAAACAGCAATTGTAAAACTGGAAAAATACATCAATAATTCACCTTGAAGCACAATCTGCTAGTCTGAATGAGAAGCAGCAATGATTCAACTAGGTGTTGTCTTACAAACACGAAATTGAATGAAGAACTAGGAGGTCAGCATTCCTCGAAGTAGAAAATGATAAATCATTTTGACAGCATAACTTTAGCAATATCATGGATGCTCAATATTGAAGCCAAGCCTTACTTTTAAAGGACAAAAGGAAACTGTTCAAGTCCCCCAAGAAGGTACGCCAATAGTCAAGACTCTTCATATTTCCAAAGGAGAAGCCACTCTTCAAAAATACGCCCCACTTGAGAAATGAGGAATTAATTAAAAATAAAACCTTTTGACTTCTTCATGTGGCGCCACCCTCAAAGACCCCTTTTTCAAAACAACTTAAGTTCATTCCTTAGGCCAAGGGGGTCAACTGCAAATTAGAATTAATTGCCCAATTAATGAAGCATTTCATTAATATTAATATTTTAATGGCCAAGGCTTAATGTTGACAACTGCTTACTGCCAGAAGTAGTATTTACTATAAACAGTAAATAATGAGAAAGAACCACAAAACCTCCGAGACTGGAATCCTTTGAAACACCTCAACGAGCCTACAAGATTCTGGAATAGGCTAATGAGCTAAAAACAGGATCAATGCCAAAAGGGGAACATTACATGGAAACATCCATTTCATTTACAAGTGCAAGTGACACCAATGGAATGAGTGCATTGGATGAGCATAATAGGGAGCAGTATGTTGCCATAGGTATTCCTGAAGATGAACACATTTCAAGTGACGTAGAGAATGTCATTGACAAGTCTTGTGATGAAGAGGTGGATTCTGCGGAGAGTTGTGTGATTGATCACAACGCTGTCCCATCTTCTTTACAAGAGGAATGCAGGGTGTTTTCTAGTGGAGGAATTGGTCTCTGTGCTGATATGTTTCCCTCTCCTGGAAGCAAATTAGAAATTTCACTTTATGTAGCTAATTGTAATCAACAACCTAATGAGTCACAGCGATGGAAGGATCAGCTGAAGGTCACGGGAGATAAGGTTGATCAAACCCTATCTCACTTTGATTGCACACATAAGTTTGTCGAATACCTCATTTGGTCAACGAAATTTGAGGAGGTCTCGACTGGAACTTCTATTCAAAGCTTGCGGACTATAAGGCATGCTTTGGAGGAAATAAAATCAGACTACCTCCATTTGCTTTCAGATAGAGACCTTTCCATCAGAGTTGCAGAAAAGGTTTGTAGAGCTGTTGCAAGGTCTATCCATCACAATTTGAATTGTGAGTCATCTTCTAGGGGTGGCAGCAATGTATGGAATCCACATGACTTAGTGGCATTCCATTGACGCAAACATGAGAGTTTCACTTTGATTGTGTGGTAAGGTGTGCTCACCATTTTTCTTTCAGCCCCCACTCACATTTGATTTGACTATGATGCAGAAGACACACAAGTGTGAGTTGGAGGGGTTGTATGAGGTGTTTCCTTCTGGGGATGAAGGGAACAAAACTTACAAGTGTTCGGAGCTGCTTCTACAGGGTAATTATGCTATTGGGATACATGATACATGATACATGAGCATATTTTGAGCATTTTGACATTCCTGGTGTAGTTAGAATGTAACAAGGACCATCAAGAGGTAGGAAGGAAAAATTTCAAATTTTTCCATGGGATCCAGGTGGAGTACACTCGTGGAGAGATATGGTACCAGGAGTTTATTATAGTGTGTTGCTTCACCAACTTCAGCTTGGTGAAGAAATATCAAAGTCGTGCGGCAAAGATTAGTAGGTGGTGAGCATCCGGTTGGGTTGTAGGCTTTGAGCTTTGGCAATATGCTTTCTCCATAGATAGTTTACAAGGCTGCCGAATTTAGTTCTACTTTCCTCTAGTGGTTGTAGTGGAGCTGGGGTAGAGCATTGTATCGATTGGTTTGGGATCCCGACATTCAGGATGGGCCTGGTTGTTCCGATGTGGATTGCTTGGGGACAACCAATCTTGGGGAGGGCGGACTATAATGTTCACTTTTTTTCGGGATCAGTATCCTTGTAGTAGTTAGCCTATTATCTGGTTCCCGTAGGCTAACAGGATGTTCAGGGGACCCCTTTGAGGGTGTTCGATGGTTCCTCGGTTGGTTTTCAGAGGTTTATCTCAGTTTTCTCCTCGTCAATGATTCAATGATTTGGTGGTGGACCTTCTAGAGGTCGTTTTGGTTGATTTCTCCCACACTTACTATTTATAGTAAGTTACTTGGTCATATCGCCTATATTTACTATTTATAGTAAGTCTTATCTGGATCAGTTGTCATCAAGCCTACTTCCAGAAAATATGACCGAAACATTATTTGAGTTGGTGTGGGGTGATTTATTGAGGATTAATGGTTTATTATATTATTAAAGTTATTTGACTTTAATAATATTAATATTTAATGATGACTTATTAAAGGTGATATAAGGGGGTTGAATGGAAATTAATAAAGTGCTATATTAATGATGCTTTATTAATTTATTATTTGAAAAAAGCCAAATGCATCAAAAGCAAATATTTATTTAATTAATTATTTGGCCAAGTTGGGATTTGGAGTATAAAAGAAAAAAAACATTTGCTTTTTCATTATCTTTGATCATTGCTAATTTATTAAAACTTGTGCAAATTGGAGAACTTGAGCAAGGGTTTGCTGGCTTGAAGATTCAGGCTTTCTTGAGGACGAAATCCCTCAAAGAGAACAATGTCTACAGGTGTGGAAGATCACCCAAGGGAATTCTAAGAGATAATCTTATTCAAAGGTTATCACAGAGCTTCATCAGTTTCTTGGAGATCATCCTTCAGGGTTTTACAGAGCCTTCAAGATCAGAAGTTGTCATCCGGGTATGAATCTTATGTATTTCCTGAAGTATTAATTAATCCTAGATTGTAATTACTTGCAACTATTAAAAATTGGTTTATTTGCAAATATCTTGTTTTCTTCTTCCTGGTTAAAACCCTAGATCAGAGGGGGTTATTACATTCAGATAGGTAAAATTCAATAAGTAAATATCCTATCATGTGTGGGATATTTCACATATTGGAGAGAATATTTGAGCAGACTTGTGTAGAGTGAAGTGTTGAAGATAAATCATATACACCAGCAGATATATGAGTTTATATGTGCAGATTTTTTAGAAGTATATGCAGATCTGAAAGGAGTATGAGTGTGCAAATTTGAAAGAGGAAGATGCAGATTTGAAAGGGAGTATATATAGACTTGCAAAGGAAAGTATATGAAGTCATGTGCATCAAGTTTGTGAAGAGTATATCATTTACAAGAAGAATTTGTGAAGGAAAATCAGATGTCCATATCATCCATTGAAGAAGCTATATTCGAGAAGGGGACTTTGTGCAGAAGAAGTTGGTGCCTCCCAAAAGAAGAGATTGGTGTCTCTTGCTGACTTGGTGCTTAGTTGTGGGGATTGGTGTCTCCAGTGGGTTGGTGCTTACAAATCTTGTAAGAGGGGATTGGTGTCTCCAGTGGGTTGGTGCCTACAAATATTGTAAGAGGGGATTGGTGTCTCCAAGTAGGTCGATGCCTATGAAGTTTGTAAAGAGAATTTTGTATTAGCAATAGTGTGCCATGGTTTTCTCCCGAAAGGGTTTCCACGTAAAATCGTGTGTTCTTCTTGTGTTGCATTATTGTTATATCTTGTGTGATTGATACAGCTATGGTTGTTAAGTTTTGAAAAAGTAAAAGATTGACTTATACTATAAGATTTATCCTTCTATCCAATAGGATGAGCAAGAAGGCAATGTCCCCAGCAGAGCCGAGGGGCAGCGCCCCTTACGAGGTCCACACACCTCATTTTCATGATTTTTTAAGAGGCAAAAACAGTGCTGACAAAGCCAAAAAATAGAGGTTCTTCACTATTTAACAAATGTATGATGTCAACCAAGGAATTTGTCGTATGGTGGTTAATGGCCATAGGATATGAATGCTAAGTTTGAGTTGTATAATGCAAGAATGGTGTCGTTTGAAAAAATTTCTCTATTGATTTGTGAAATTCACTATATGTTGGCGAAGGATGACAATTGGTACAGAATGTATTGGCCGTACTTGGAACCACCATACAACGAATGGTTTGGTAGGCCATTCCATGTGATCTGTCTTTGTTGTATGATGTACGGTGAAGTAATTTTTTCCAAAACCGTACACTTTTCTCAACCATACAGTATTTCCTCCTATCACGTCCTACAAGCATAAAATCTCTAACACGCATACAACTTCTGCAGCTCGTACGGTGCTAATTTTGTTTTGTCGTGTTGTCTGGGGAAGTGCTAGCCGTATGTGGTTTTTTTTGGTGTTGTCGTATTCTATCCTTCATGCAAGGTAAAATTCTTCTCTCCACCATACAAGTTGTACATTGTTTCTTTGACTGCTTCCTACTTCATACACTTCCTATCGTACGATCCCCTCCAACTACCGTATGGTCTCCTTTGACTATTTTGGCCATACAATGCCTCGTTTTTCTGTTGCACATACGGTACTTGTTGAGCATATGACCAACCTTGGTCCTTTCATGGGTTGTACAATGTCTTCTTGGTTTGACCATATGGTAAGGATAAATTTTCTCGATGGCCCATTTTGTCGTATGTTGTAGACACTGGCACCTTAACGCCGTACATTTTGTTCTCTCACACACCGTACCATGCAAGTCCATACTCTGGAATATTTTCTTCTCCATCGTACAGTGTACAATGCTTGCCCATGTCATACGTTGTACTTTGTTTTCCCTTTACAAGTCGTACAATGTGTCCTCTCCATCATACAATGTCCCTCCTGCAACGTACGCTGTAACTATAAATTTCTTCAAGAGGTCGTACAAATTTATCTTTATATTATTTAAGTGGCAAAAATTTTAATATTTTTCAATTTTAATTTTTTTTTGCTTCAGTGATTTAATATTTGCCAACTTGAATATTTTAATATTTTCCCCTTTATATTTTTGCATTTTCAATTTGACTTGACCAATACTGTACACTCCGCGTTAAATGTTTAGATTTTCGTACTCTGAGACGTACCATCCATTATTTTGCATTCTTCTACAAAGTTGGATACCTTTGTTGCAACTTTCATCTTTTGCCAACCATGGATTGCATCCCATGCACATAAACTTATCCAACTTTCCAAAATCATTTTTCATTGGTTGCTCTTCACTAAGAGTCTTAGCTTCGAGAAAATTACAAGTTGACAGAAATACCTTATAGTCCTCTATTTGCTAGTGAAATAAGCCAGGAAGAGAATTTGTTTCATCATTTGAACATGACTGTAACTGAAAAATTGCTTCATAGTTTGGTTCCATCGGACCTTGACTCCTCATCCATTCTTCTCTGGAGTCTAAATCTGAGGAGGCTGCTTCCTCACTAACTGCTTGGTTTTTCAAATCAATTATATACTTTTGACCCTTATTCTCAATGGAGATTGTATTCTTTTTCCAGTTGTGATCGGCTTTGGCTGCCACCAACCAACCCCAATCTAACAATGTGGTGTACGCTTTTTTCCTTAATGAAATGACCACAAAGTTCAACAAAAATGTTTGAGTTCCAATAATTACCTTTTGTCCCATTAAAACTCCAAGTACCTTAATACCTTGTTGATTTGCACCCACCAATTGAAAAGTTGGCGGCCAAGTGGTTGGCTTGCTAAGACTTCTCCAAATGTCTTCTGGAAGTACATTCATACCTAACCTACCATCAACAATTATATTGGTGAGATTCCTTCCAAGGATCTCCATATTCACCACCATTGGTTTCTTTGTTGTGTTAACTGTCAATAACATTGGATCAATCACTTGGGCACCTAAGAGTGGAGGTTTGGTTATCGGTTCTTCATTCTCGCCAGATTCTAATTGGGTCGTAGCATGCATCGTCTCATTATCCCCCAATACAATAACATTTTGAAGTTCAAGAATACTTTGTATTTGGCTTTGTCCTCCTCTTTGATTTTGATAACCACCTGGAGATGTATTATGTGACATCGATGGAGTGGACTCCTCTCTCTGCGTAAAGAGTACTTGTGTACTTTCGGTCTTCAAATTGTGTGGGCACTCCTTTATTGAATGACCCATAACCTGGAAAATCTCACAAAACATCTTTTTAGGACAATTACCTTTTGTGTGCCCCTCAATTTTGCACTCAGTATACCATAGTTCGTTAGTTTCTTTGTTATTTTCTTTCTCCACCTTCAATTCTTTCATCATCTGGAGCATGTCCCTCTGGAGTGCTTGTACTGTTCCTAATTCATCATCACTACTGTCATCCGAACTAACATCTTCCTTTGCTTTTCTTTTACTGTGCAAGGACATTTTATTTTGACTATCAATGTCCATCGCCTGATTGTAGGCTTCAGCATAGATGACGGAGCTACTACTTTCATTTTCTTCCTTAGCGAAGAAATCAATCCACTCAACAGTCCTATATTGTCGATCAATCCATTCATTGAGAGAGAGCATAAATACCTTAGAGGCCCTCAAACTCCTACGGTCAATCAAGAGAATACATGAAATAAAGGTTGAGTACTCCTCAAGCCCTCCACTGTTGGGAGAGGATCCTTCTCATCCTTGACCTTAAGGTCAAATGCTCCTCCATTGTTGAGCCCTTTGTAAACAAAAAGTGATTTCCTATAAGAAATATAGTTTTTTGTTCTTTATTTTGGTGGAATCTCAAAAATATTTTCTTAATTCCTCTATAATGCTAATATTTTGGTTTACAGGTTTATGCTGTAGTGATTCTAAATTTTCAATTATTTTTCCATTGTCATAAAGCTGAAATCAGATGTTCAACCATTAACTGAACTAAGTTATAACCATTTAGGAATCCTCTAGTCTCACACTTGAAGTACCAATCTAGTTTTATATGTATTTAGTTCTTTTGGATTTGTTCTTTTTCCCCTTTTTACAAGTTAAAGGTTAAGAATGACAAAATTGGGTTGCAAGCTATTTTACCACAACAAACCATGTAATTGGTTCAATTATCAATACAAATAGATCTCCAAAACCTCAATAACACATCTGGAATATGATCATTTTTTAAAATGAAGGTAAAATTATATATTTATAGAGACCACAATTACAAAATATCAGATCCTAGTAGCAAGGCTAGAGGGCTGAAAAAATTACATAAGAGAAACACACCTGGATCATGATGATGAGAAAGAGAAACCGACAAAGAATATACAAGCCACCAAGGTAGCCTAAGAATTTTACTGCACAATCCAGTTAATGAGTATAAGCAATTTTATTGGACTGAAATTTTAATCACTTGTTCCTTTGAATACTCATAACATGACTATGGTACGACTGAAACATATTTCATTACCAAATAGCATGCCAGGGTACATAATCATAGATTTCTTACCAACACCAAAGTAGCTGTGATGTGTAATTTCCACAAGGTAATCTGAGAGAACATTAACCTGCAGTGCTACCTTTACTCCCTGCTTCTTGGCAAATGCATCTTGCATTTCATTTATGGTGGCCAAATATGACCCCGATGTAAACATATGAAACATGATTTGCATAAGTTTTTTGTCACCTTTACTCCTAAAAATTCGAGGAACAAAATTCAAACTTATAACATTCCATTCAGAGCCCCGTAATGTTACAGCTGAGGAAGATATTCCATTATAGTTTCCAGGAAGAATGGCTTCCAAAGTACTCTGATGTTGTGTAAAGGTTGATGCAGTAGCATGTATTTCAAACCCAATGGCTGAAGCAACTAGGCTTTCATTTAGTTGATCTTGAAAGTCCCAAGCAAATAAGTATCTATCACTATTAAGCATGCAACCCTTGCAAGATATTCTGAAGAGTGGCCCTTTTGAAGTGTCCATGCAAAATGGCTTGCTGAAATCCTCAGCAGTTGCATTCATCATGTATCCATCTTCACTACTCAAAGAAAGTTTGCTTCCTACAATCTGATTGCATTCAAGCTGGCCTACAGTAGTAACATTAACTTCTATATCATTCATGAACATCTGGATGTCCTTTCTTTTTGCAGGTGTCAGGTGTTGAATAGTGACTGTATCGGACGAAATAGCATCATAAGCTAGACTGTTAGACACAAAAAATCAGGTCAAACAAGAAGGAAAGTTGGAAAGATTCATATACATTGACAAGCTAATAGAAAATGATTAAGAAAACTAGTAAAGTTTGAATTTCTGTAATAACCTCTCCTCTCAAAACCCTTGCCTTATGTAATATAGAATTAAACATATCCTATTTGGGCCGACTCCCATCCCTTGCACCCAAGTCAAAATTAATACATTGCTGACCAACCATACATGATTCAAATTAAATAACATTTTCTGGACGACTACCTTGTTATATGATTCAAATTATATATATATATATATATATATCCCTGTGTGTGTGTGTGTTTTAGATCACCCAAGTCTGGAGGAAAAGATAGGATTAGGAAGAGCAGAAATATTATACACAGCAGCGAGTGAAAATTTACAAGGAGGCAATGATTATGACCCAGATTAATATACACAGCAGCGATTAAGATTAATATAAACAGCAAACTTACATTGGACCGACTTGAATGATAAGTTATGAGCCGACTTTACCTTGTCAAAAGCAGCAACCAATTTAAATACAGCGATTCCTAATGGCAGCAATTCCACCAAGCATACAATTAATTAATATGCAGCGATTCACCCAGGGTTTAAGTAATTGTTAATTAAAAGAGTCAAGGCTGTGATTGGGAATATAAGGAAATAAATCAAGTTGAACCAAAAGGCATGCCCTTTGGGAAAGAGATGTCTATCCAAAAGGGTTGCATCATTTCATAAGGATATATAAGGGAGGAATATAAGCTCATATAAAATGATGATGGGAATATATATATATATTTTTGACGATTATGCCATAATGATGCTTTCAGAAATTATTAATCTTATTTGTAATTACTTATTGGATTTAATCCATTGTTTCTCTTTAAGCAATATATTCTGAATATTCTTAACAGCATCAATTCTTAGAAAGATACACATTGAACCTTAGCAAAACATACTTCAGTAAAATATAGGAGACACAAAGGCACAGCAGATCGAATACTAGGAGAATATATTTAGGCGAATAGAAGACGATACAAAGAGCACAACAGCTACAAAAGGGAACTTGTGCAGTTCCAGCACAGCAGGAAATCATAATAGAAATATATATATCATCAAGAAGATATCAGATCTAATTCACATTCAGGTGTATTTCTGCCACTTATTGTCTTACATCTATATAAGTATAGTCTTGCATAAGAAAAGAAGAATAAATGTATTTCTACACACAATCATTGACCTTGCATGCATATTACTTATAGATAATAAGAAGGATCCCTATGATTGAAACAGTATTATGTTAACCATCTAAAACCCACCTTGTGGGAAGGGCCAGGGGTGGAGTGGTAGAGGCCAGAAGCCCACTTGTGACCTCTGCCCAATTTCCTCAAGAAGGAAGGGCTAGGGGTGGAGTGGTAGAGAGCCAAAAAGCCCACTTGTGACCTCCACCCAATCCCACAGGATAGCAAGTGGCTTTAGGGGTTGTGACATTGATGGGGAAAGCAGGAACAAGTCGCCAAGAGGGAGGGCAGTGGTATACACCCTTTTAGGCTTGGCATATGGCTTCGGGCGGACCCATCATGTCCCTTCTCCCAGTTTACTAATATGTTGCATTATGGATGATCTATGAATGTGATACAATTGTTTAATCCTAACCAGCTTATATACATATTTGTGAATGTTGTTCATGTGGTGAATGCAGGGTTCAATACAAAATTACATCATTAAAGAGATATTTATTGATAAGGTGTAAACCCTAACCCTAATTTGTTGTAATTTGTGATCAATAGGCGAATCCTAGGGCAAACTAGGATAAGGGACATTACAATTTCTTTTGTTTCTTTTAATCATAAAAATAGAAAAAGCCACTGAAGCTTTCATTGGTAATGACTCTTAATTGTTACCAACTCTTAATTGTTACCAAGAATATTGTGCTATCTACAACATAGTAGCATTACTCACAAAAGATGTGATTCAATGTGAACCGCCTAATTTTCCATGTCATTTCAAGCTGCTGAATGGCACAACAGTGAAAACTGTGCTTTGAACTGAAACCTCTAAAAATCACAAATAACTCACAAGTTATTTGCCGTTTTTTTAATAAAGTGCTTATTTTTTCACATATATATATATTGGGTTCATATTTACAGTTGGAGGTAGCTAAATATGGAGCATAGACAAACTGAAAAAACTTTGCATATTGAAGATTTAAAGCCACATTCTATCAGAATAACTAGGTCACCTAACCCTTACTTGCACAATGCATCTTCCAATGTTTGCACATTCCTTCTAAATGGAAATGATGCAAAGGAGATAAAATTATATTTGTTTATTTCATTCACAATACACATGTAATTTTTTTAAGTTGAAATCTAAAGGAATTTTTAACAAAACTATATTTCGAAAAAAAAAAGTTATAGTTAGGTTCACAGCATTTTTAATTTTTAGTTATAATTGATTTATTTCGGAAATTAAATTTTGAACCCTATTGCAGATTTATTTTATTTATTTTTAACCAATGCATTTTCAGATTCAGTTAACAGTGCCACCAGAAAAGGATTTTTCATGGGTCTATTACAAAATCTATGGCCAACTCAAACAAGTTAATTTGTATCTTTTTGCAGAAATAAACATTTTCAAGCATACATCACTTCAAATGGTATCGATAAAGCTATCTAGACATGATGCTAACCATAGCCTTAAATGTCCTAACAACATAACCCTCCAAGTATTACTGACTTTTCAGGCCCTTACAGAAAGCTTAGTGAAAAGAGCAAGGATTGCTACTAGCTCATCTATGAGGTCCTCTCATTGCACCAGACCTTTAGAGGATAAGGAAATTCCATATTACACCATCCAGCCTTGTACTGATATGCCTTGTTCCAAAATACTTAATAATTCTGGAGAGGAAATTTAAATGCATTTCCTGTGCCCTATAGCACACCTAGAGCTCAAACAACTTTGTAGAGCACACCATGAAATAAATGTACATACATCGGCTAAAAAGAAAATATAAGTTTTTGATACTTCTTCAGCATCCTTTTCAATGTATAAATCTTCCCTATTGACTAGCAATGGTTGAAAAAACTTTAAAATTACTATTGTGGGTCGTATATTTTAAGTCCCATCATACAAGAGCCTCAAGGTTGATGTGTTAAGAAAAGCAATATTATATATGGTGTATCTAATAAAAATCATGAAAAGTGACCAAAGACAGGTTGTACCATTGTGTCTTATAGGTTGCCAAATGGAAGAAACCCTACCTTGATTAATATCCTTGACATGTCAAACAGGGGCACAATTTTCCACTAATCTATGGATACATCTGATAAAATAAATCAACAAAAACTTTACTCACACTATTTCAAGGGGTTGTCAATGAGGTTGGACCTATATATGCGGTGCAACTTATTACACACAATCTTGTATATTATGTGGTTGCAGAAAGACTTTTGAAAGAAATGTTGCCTAGCATGTTTTGGTGCCCATGCACTGCACATTCCCTTGGTTTAGCCATGGAAGCTATTGCCAAACTTACATGGTTAAATCTGTTGTAGATAAAAGAAAATCTAACACCAAATACATATATAATGACACTAGACATAAAAGGTTTCCCTCGCTAAAGCATGGCTAGATATGCCATTTACTTTCTTGCCTTGTAAAATCTCTGTACACAAAAGATGAATCTAAAGTGAATAATTGTTTCATCTAAGTGGGTAGAATCTAGTTTTGCCAATCACATTTAACTCTTAAACATTTTGTACCTTGTATTTGATGAGTCTTTTTTGATGGTCATGCATGAGATTTTCCATTTCTGAAGCCACTAGTCAAGTTGCTAAGAACGAATGAAAGGAATAAGCACCCCAAGTTACCCTAATGAGGCAATTGATAGGTCAAAGGAAGAAATAAGATCCAACTTACAAAAAGATTTAGAAAAGTACATGCCTATATGGCAGATCATTGATGAAAGGTGAGACCAGCAAAATGTAATGTCCCTTTCCAAAATATTCCTAAACCCCAAATATACATTCAGTGAACTAGATCTGAACAAGGTATGAATTAAATGCTGATAAAATGTCAATATTCTCACCAAACTGTAGCAATCAACCTACAAATTGTGCATTACACAGAAAAATGACCAAATATTGTTTATGTTAACAGCAGTGACCATTTGCAAAGTTGTGATTTATAGTTGGTACCAAGACTGTGCATCAGCAGCAAGGTTGGTACAGCCACTGCAAATTTGTTTGGCTGATGGCACTGGAATTTGTTAAGGTATGACAACCTTTGAAAGTCACAGGACACCCCTTTTAGGCTGCAGGGTGTGTATGGCCAAGAAAGCCTCCAATTCTGATTATGATTTGCTGCACAATAGCAAATATAATATACCAAAATATCCTTCACAAATTATGAAATTCGATTGCAACTTTCAACACCACTAAAAATCTCAATAACCAAACTAAAATTTGGAATTTTCTTCAGTCTTTCAACACAATTGTAATCCTTGGATGGAATCAGCTCAAGTGGACAAGAGGGTTTTCATCCTCCAATCCCAATTGGAAAAAGGTTTTCAGCCTCCAAATTGTCACACACCAAAGGATTTTATCTTTGAATGAAAAGATAAACACAAAGTGCTCAAGCTCCAAAAAGAAAATAGATAGAAATGACAAAAATGAATGTTACATTTGATCAATTTTCCCTCCTTTTACAAATTCCTTTTGGGCCATCAATTTTAATTTCCTTTCCCATCCTAGAATTCCATCCAAAGTGTAAAAAAATACTTTTTTTGAATAAAATAATAATAATATTTGAATTGCCCTTTTTAAAATAAAGTGACTAGGCCCAACTTAAAATATTTATATTAATCATTTCCTTCATTTTACCCTTTAGCCTACAGAAAATGAAGAAATAGGCTACAAGTTCTCCCAATGGTTTTAATTATTAAAAGGGAACATGCTAGTTTGTTCTTGCCAAAATTGGTTGCCCTCAAGCAATTAAAGATTGGGATGCTCAAGTACCTTCACACCTTCCAATGTAGCATCTTCGGTTGGGAGACTCTTCTAACACACCGAATATTCTATTATGCTCATGTTCCTCAATTTCCTTTCAGTGGTGCCCATGATGACTTCTTGTACCAAAATCAACTAGCCTTCATCATCTAGAAAAAGCAACTCTACTTAAGGAATGATATGCTGTCCAAGTTCCCTTTTAAGACATGAAACATGAAATACATTGTGAATTCTCATATGTTCTAGCTGTTATACCCAAAATGAAATTTTTGGCATTCTGCTTAAATTGAGCTAAACAATGTAAAAATGCCATTGAAAGTATGTTTTAGGTCAAAACAAACATGGAATCTTTGTGGGTTTCTGTCCAAGAACCTATGGTTAAAATTCTGAAAAACTGAAAATTAGGGTTTTACACCCCTATTTTTAAGGAAACCCTTAAAAATAGGACCTTCCCGGAAATGATTGAAAATAATTCTGATAGGGTTAATTGCCTTCATGATCACACTAATCAAGTCAGAATTATCAAAATACATGTTTTACTCTAGTGGGTCTATTTCTATTTTTCAGGAACAAAGTTAGGAGCTCTGCAGCCATTAATGGTAGATTGGCCAGTACCAGGTGCTGAAAGCTAAACCTCAAAAGCTTCAACGAAGAAGCTATGGCGGAAAAGGATGAAAAGATGTTGTTTAAACGAAGGAGATTCTCAAAACAAAAAGGCCAAAATCTGGCTAAGTCTGGAAGATGCACGTTTTGTCTACCAAGGCAAAACACAGCCTAAAGGTGAAAAAGGCGCCCCTCTTGAAGAAAGGGGCCCTTGGATCTTAGAGGGCAAATGTAATCATTTGGCATCTTCAACTTAGTCATCCTCTTCATTTCATGCTGGTTCGACAACGAAGCAATCAACAAAATCATCTGATTCAGAGATCATTGACCAACCATCAACAAAGTATGGAGGATCCATCAACGATGAAGATGCCAAAACAAATAGCTTCAAGGTAAAAGTGCCCCTGCTGGCCAGGGGCGCCCCTCAGTTACAAGCACCAGATGAATCCATAAGCTACAGCTCTATACATGATATCTTTCCAGCTTCCTCCCAGTTACGTGATCAGTCTGACAACAAGTCCATAAGACACACCAAACAATCACAAGTTGAGATCAAGCAGGAAAAGCCAAAATTGAAGAACTGGAAAGATAAGCCAGAAAATGGATAAGGCATGGCTAAAAGCGCCCCTCTTGAAGAAAGGCGCCCTTTCTTGAAGGCATCCAGATTCAACCAGAATCTTCACTGCCTCCCAAGATGACCTCCTCAGCTATGACCTGTCTCGTCAGTAGGACTATCAACAATAACTTCTGACAAATCAAACATCTGATGAAGGAGGTCAAAGTCAGGCATTTCACAGCATGAAGAAATTAAATCAAAAGCTAAAAGTGCCCCTGCTGGCCAGGGGCGCCCTTTAGTTTGAAGGACCTAAACCTGCTAGCTTCAATTGAGAAGTCAGTCATCCTAAGAAAGACCAAGCTGGCTACCCGATGCATCGTCAAGTAGAGTCATCTAATTCATCTAACATCGGAAACGTCATATCAAAGCAAAGAGGGTCTGAAAAGATCAAAACAAAGAACAGTCAATGAAAATTGACTAAGGCATTGTCAAAAGCGCCCCTCTCAAGGAAAGGCGCCCTTCTTTCTGAAGGCCTAAACTCAGTTTTCTGAGTTAATCCCTCCCAGGCATATCTCATCGTGTTGATCCCACCTCTACAACAGAACTGCCAGCCACTACCAGAGATCAACTGAGTAACCTGAATCAAAGATCAAACGGGAGCACTTCAGCTTGCAAAATGGACGAAAATGATAAACTTCAAGGATGGACACCTAAAAGAAGTCAAAGCAAAAGTGTTGACTTGAGTTAGCAAATTTGGAGCCAAAAAGAGGCCAAACACTCCACAATCAGTGGAAATCATCTTTTGGAACTCCAGATCAGGCCTGAATCATGAGTTGTCTTCCATACTTGATGGATCTTAACCCTAATTACCTTATATTCATGCTAGGCGTCCCTTTCCTCATTATTCTTTTTGCAGGTTGAAGGATAAAACATCAAAATAGCTCCCAAGAACACATTTTCAAGATCTGACAGAGGTTTTGGACGGATCTTCAATATTTTTGAAGATCAGTGGCAGTAAAAGTATTCTTCCCCAGAGATTGCTTCCAAAGACAGATTATTGCAAAGTGGCAGTTTATAACTTCCAATCCATCTTCTGTCTACTTCCTCTATTTCTCTCTATATTTCTTTGCATGTCACAAGAAACGATAGATAATCACAGATCTGGCCAACTGGGTATGATCAGCACAGCTTTTTCAGCAAAACCCACATGTTAGATTTTTCCAGAAAAAGTAGCCCTGCTGCCCCTATTTTTTAGGGTTTCCGAAAAAAGTCATAATATTGAAAAACAGACAAACTAGGTTTGTTTAGCTTTGAAGCACGAACAAAACCCATGAGTTAGATTTTTCCAAGAAAAAACACTTTCTTGTGCCCCTACTGCCTCTGCCACCAAAGGGCTCTTGCATGTCAAAAAAAAACTCGTTTTTCCGAATTTCTAACGATCTGGGTCTGTTTAGAAAATCATTCTCAACAAATCCCATGTCTCAAAATTTTTCGTAAAAACTACCCTCGGCAAAGCTATTTTTAGCAGTTCTAGAAAAGTTGTCAGAACAGAGTCAAGTACCCAGTCAATATTCAAGGTTTTCAGAATGCAATACTCTCAGGTACAATACAAGACCAAAACGGTCTTATACCATGATTACCTGAAAACGACTAACACAAACTTATGGTAGAAAAATCCAGAGGTCAGTTCTGAAGACTTGGAGGGCATGAACCAAATTACGTTGCAAAACATTGAAGAATCCGGTTTATTCTAAGTTGCATCTATTCCGATCACCTTACAGAGCATTGAGCTTGTAACTGCTTGCACAAAGCATTACAACCCGACTACAAGAGAGATCCTATCAGTAGACGGGAGGGTGATTTGCAGCTTGAAGCCAGTGGACATAGAGACTTGTTTTGCAATTCCACCATGCCCTACCAAGAAGGTCATATCGGTGATAGAATGCGAAAAGGCGTTTGAGGCTTTGAAGAATGAGTGTTCGCTTATAATGGCTGAACATTGGCTGAAAACAAAGAGAACCAGCTTGCCCAGATTGGTTGGTAGAGGAGAATTCAAAGATGAGTACGAAGTGTTAATCACCCTACTCAGCAGAGTCACTGGGCAAGAGCAGGGGAAATCCTTCTAGCTGTGGATGTTCTACATTATTGGCAAAATAATCAACAGGAAAGAACATTACGACTGGGCCTCTCTGATCAGTGACACACTCCACCAACAATTCACCGGATTTCTAGAAGAGCATCGTTTCCACATGTGTTCCTACCTGGTCTACTTGATAGTCTTCCAAGGCGATTTCAGAACACTAAACACTGTGGGAACCCTGGGTGTGCAAAAGGTACAAGAATACTTTCCTCGCCTGGAGTTCACTCTAGCGGAAAGACACTTCAAAAAGATAAATGACCTTTTTACTATGCACACCGTGCACGAACTAGACCATGAGATGCATGTGCGTATTTCACCAACAGTTAAGGCAGCAATGGTGGACTGGGCGGATTGGTTCATCCAATTCCCCACTTTCACTTGCATACGCGTGTATGGCTACAATGGCCAGCCCGCCATGATGCCACGCTACCCCTCGGATAGGGTAGTGTTCATGGAATTCCTGACGCAGTTGGCTGAGGTTCACTCTTACCTTGGCATAAAGAAGAAGTCTGCTGCAAATTTTCCTCTTTAGATGGGATTCTACAAATGCAAGATTGCAGCCGATGCCAGGTTGATAAGCCAGGAAATAGTGAGATTTAATCTCAAGTACCTCACTGATAGGAGGCCATCCTATGACCCCAGAGGCATCTTCACAGCTCACCTTGAGCAAAGATCATCACATGAACCTTTCATGCAGGATTTTTGGGTCAACTACGAGGATGAGTACGAGGTGAGAAGAAGGAACCACAGCAGATTCAAGCTCTCGCAGATTGCAGAATTCATGTCAGAGGACATCGAGGGCTTATCTGAGGACGAAGAAGAAGTCATTCTTTCTTCCTTCTTCACAGGTCTAGTGGATTCACAACCACTCGGCAAAGTAGACTGGTACGCGAAAGAGAGTACGTCTATTGAGGAAAGAACAGGTAGAGCAGTTCAACACAGTCAACTCTACCTTGACAGTAAAAAGACAAGGTAGTACTTCCCCGATCAGAGCCGCCAGCGGTTCAGTTTACACTACCTTCCACGTCTAGGAGGAAACCCGGACAGAAGAAGATGAGCATTCTTCCAGAAGGAATGCGGATGTCAGGGAGCACATGGGGAAGAAGAGGGATTGCCAGCACAAGCCAACAAGAGGTACAGGTGGAGACAGCCACCAATTTACCTGAAACAGTTGAGACCGCTGCAGCTACACCAGAGCCAGTGATTGAAATAATCACTGCAGAGATGGGATCCATTGTAGAAGAAGTTGCAGCAGAAGCGGTGTGTTGACGTGTTTTTTATGACGACATCAACACAGAATAAAAATTCCCAACGGTCATTCTATTCTCTCTTGATCAAAGTATTCCGCATGCTAAGATTGCGTGAAAGTTCATGCGTTCAACTCCAAGGTTCCTTTAACGCGAATAGACTCAGTTGGCTAATGTGAATATGTTGGGTATTCAAGGGGACTTACATAGTTGTTCAATTTTGTGAAGCAATTAGGATATGAATGATTTGACAGTATTGCTCTGATTCCTAAATTAACCGGGAAATATTGAATTTAAAGGGATAGGGATAGGAATTCTACGAATCTACTTCTAAAGGGTGGAGGACGAGAATCGACTTAAACAATCTTTGAACCAGACTTTGCTTCGTCTCCTTTCGGACAACTCCGACAAAGTTGGTGCAATCTTCAAAGGATGAGAAAGGTGTTCAAATTATGACACAACATGTTCATACCATCACTACGATGCATACGGACATATGAGCCACAATTGAAGTTAAGTGCCAATACTCCAGTTGACCACGCAAGGCGAACTTACCATCAGTAAGCCCGCTAGTGGTATGGATGAAAGAAGATGTGCTCAAATCGCAACGCCACACTCCACAATTAACAACTACTTGCATAAAACAAAGTCTACTCTACTCTATCTACTTGAATTGGAAAGACGAACAAGCCTTGCTAGCTACTCACAATAGAAGATAGAACCACCAAACAATGATAAATCTTTATATTATGAGAGTGTTCACAACAACTTCTTACAAAGTCCTCAATGGGAAAACTTCCTTTCCTCCTCAATCTAAGCTAACTTCTATATGCCTTCTACTCTCACTCTGATTCAATTCTTGATCTAATGTCTAATTCTCATTTTTTACAAATGAGGGGGGATGCCCCTTTTATAGTTAGCCCATTTCAATGGACGGTTCGGATTCAATTACAATAAAGGGCTCAGATCGAGCCACCTATGCCCTAATTAGGGTTTCTGCCCTAAAAACCGCTACTGAAGGGAGTGGGGCAATAAATGCACAGAATATTCTCCACTCCCCTGCAGGAACCATAATGAGCAATTAATGCCCACTATCTTCTTCTAGAAGATCTTCATCAAGCAACGCGTTCCCATTGTCCTGCTCTCGGACTACAAACTCGATCAATCGGGCCAATACCGCTTCAACCTCCTAGGCAGAAATCGGTGGAATATGGTTGAGCTGGAACTCCAAGACCGCCACCGTTTGACCGTGCCGAGTGTAAGACTTCTTCCATGCCACCAAGGTGTCCTGGGTATTTTGGATTATACTGGAGAAAGTGGAGACATTCTCAAAGTCATCCAGGCCAAGCGACCTCGCAGCTGAGAAGAATGGAGCCAGTTTGTCTTTCAAGCCATCAGCAGTTATTTCCTCTGGGGCCAACTTTCTAGCAAATATGGCTTCGAATGTATTAAGGACTCCCTCCAAGATGTTACCCATTGCTTTCCTCACTCTGGCTGAATCTGCCCTTGCTGCATCGTGAAATCCACGGCCTGTGACCACCGAGGAGTACCAATTGGTGAAATCATACCTATCACCATCCTGAATCACACCCCCATCCACCAAAGTTTGTAGAGGTATATGCATCAAAGCCCACAAACGAAGTACAGTCTTTGTCTGATAGATGTTGGTATCGCCCCAGGCCTGATCCACCATGTCAATCCGTGCCAAAATACTTGAGGCCTGCCGATAAGCATTGGCGAGGTCCTCCATGAATTTCCTTGTCTCAGTACGAACATGGCTAACCCACTTGTCCGCTTCCGTTTCCATATTCTTTAAATCCTCTAAGCCAACTACTGACTCCCTCGGAAGCTCTGGTGGACGTTCTACTGTTGGGTTTGCTGGTTCACCTGGACATGCTAGACTCTGCACATATCCTATCAAGGTTTTGTGCTCCTTCTTCAATTTCTTATACTTCCCTTCTGTGCGGAGCAACTGATCCTTCAATGCTTGATAGGAGTTATCGAACTCCTCAACAATTTGGGCTCCCGTAGGATGACCCAACTCTACCGTGATGATCACGTAATTTTCAGGCCTCTCCTCGGTTCGATCACAATCCTCTCTCGGAACAGCCACCTGAAGCGTGCGAGAGCCTGACTCATCAGTCGAGATCTTTGAAAACTTCCTGGCCCTCTTCTTTTCTAGTGGCGGACTGATCCTCCTGAGGAACTCCTCCATCTCGATGGCTGGATCCGTATCATTCTCGGGTTCTCTTCTCATTCTGTTCGAAAGCCAATCCGGCACCGTCTGCTGCGGATTGCAAATGACAAGGGGTTGCTCCTCCGTTGCCTCCACCTCGTGCACTTCTTCTCTTCTTGCACTGTTCTGCTCGGGCTCATCATCTTCCACGAGCTGTGTATCTCCTGACCCTTGGGTCCCTTGTTCTGTGTTTTCCTCTTCCTCCAATGTCATGTCCAACATCTGTTGGAAACGAGTGTCAGCCACTGTTTCCTCTTCTTCCTCTTGTCGGCCAGCCCTAGATGCACTGACGCTTATACTATCTGATTCTCGGATGTTGGGTTGATCCACCTCCTCAAGCTCCCGCTCTTCACCCAATCCTGCCCTCTGATCAGCAAATAATGAAATCACTCTCAAACTCGAAGACTGAGTTTGTGAGTGCATAGGTGATGCTTGTTCCATCCTCAACGGTATCGGCTGGGTTGGTACTTCTACTTGTGCTTCCGGTGTTTGAGCAACCTGTTTTCCCCTTCTCACCGATAGCGGCCTTGGGTCACCCATCAAGCTATAAGTAAGGGCGATCGATCTGCTCTTAAGTCTGCATACATGTCTATCGACCCAAGCCCTTGTGAAAGTCAACACCGGAATAGAGAGCGTGTCCAAGTCCATGATTTCTGGCTCGGACCAATCAGGTGGTGGGACGGAGTATCCCTAACTGAACCATAGTCGGGTTGCATAACGTTGACATCCTCTTCCACCTGGTCGGGAACTGGAATGATCTCACATTCCCTGATCAATTTGAGGGGAAGCCTGGAAAACATCCTTTTCCTTATCTCAACCTCATCAACAGCATTTGCCCAAAAGTCTTCAATGTGGGCCTTGTGTCGGTACTCGACGTTCTGTATCATTCGGATGTTTCTGTACGGATCAAAATCCTGTCTGCCTGTGTGATACGATAGATGATAGAATTGCAGCTCATCTTCTGCCTCTCGAGCTGCCTGCAAGAAGGGACACACTTCAGTGGAATTCCCCATGGCAATAGGAAAGTCTAGTCCACCCTTCTTCTTCCTTTTCTGAATCTTATCATAGGCGATCAATTGCCTAGATATTTCCAGCATTATAATGTGATCGGTGGGGTACCTCAGTAGCCGGTATGGATACGAAGTGAACCCCTGCAGCCTAATGTAAGTGAATTTCGGAAATTGGATGAGCCAATATCCGTATTCCTCGATCAATGCTTGTGCCTCTTTGGATATTCTTTGCTGCGTTCTCCGCTGAAGGGTCCTTGTAATGTGCATTGTGAATGCATCATTAGCCCGTTTGTAACTGGCAGGGTTAGCTAGATGCAACTGTGTGCAAGCCTCATGGATTTTGAACTGATCAGGTGCACAGCCTATTGGCTCCTTGTATGTAATCCCTCGGTACTTGGTCATTCTTGCCAGCATATATATCACATACGAGCCCATGTAAAAGGTTTTCATTCCCCTCAGGCTCCTGAACTGCTCATCTATGTTATCACTGATCATTCTTGCCCAGTCAACACACTCCTTTCCCTCCAAGATGATCTCGATAAAGTAGAACATCCAAGGCTCGAAGAAGTAGGCTTGTGCACTCCCATTTATTCGGCTCAGCATCATCATCAAGTCGCAGTATTCCTGTTTCACATCTTCGGCAATTATCTGTTTTGGGAGTCTAGTGCGAGGTGGCTTTGGCTTTTGCATCCAGACTCTGTTGATGACCGTAGCAACCCTCTCGAAGGAGGTGGAGTACATTTTATCCGCCCTCTCCTTTGATCTGTAGAGCATCTTTTCGGCAGTAGGAATCCCAAATGCCTCTCCGATGGCATCTAGCGTGAAGTTGGCAAGCAATTTGCCATCCAGCGAGACAATGGTTCTACGCTCCGGCTTGTAGTAGTTCGCACACTCCATAATCAGCTCTGGGCACTGAATTGCTGGTGGAAAACCAGCGGCTGCGTAGATACCACTCTTCATGATGTTATGTGCCGTGACTGATGGTTGATGGCCTCCCAGTCCGTACATCCTAGACTTGAGTGCATTTAGATTAAACGACCCGAGGTTGGTGTCACTTAATCCTGCCAACTTTGAAACAATTGCCGATTTTGGAAGAAATGACTTGGTGAGCCTTTTGATCATTGCCTGTCGGGATGAGCTAGCCTTGGCCGTTTCACTGTTTGCAGTTCTGCCTGCGGCTCTGCTTGTTGCTGCAACATCGTTTGCTCCAGCCATCTGCAAGAATAAGATAGAATAATAATAAGTTAGTTTGCAGATTTTTAATAAAATAAAATAGCCTCCGAGACGGCTGCAGATGTGGAGTTAGTTTTTGAAAATAAAATTCTTCAGCATAATTTTCTAACTCCAAACCTCAAACTGTATAAAAACTCTGAGCTTATAAAGAAGCTTCCAGCAACTGCACTCTGACTGGCGAAGAAAATTACAGCCAACCAACAACTTTCAGCAATGTGGCTATTTTCTCAGCATAGAATAAATTAAATCTTTCGCCTCAACTTCTGTCAACTTCAGCAATTTTCAACCTCAGCAACTTGAAGAATGAAGAAATGAAGAGAGATTGCTGCAATTTCTTCTCAACTCCAACAGCAACTAGCTTTCAGCAGCTCGAATAAATAAAATCTGCTGCAACTCCAAGAACTCTCGTGCAACTTCGAAAATGATTTCAATAACCCCAACTTTCAGCAGTTTGAAAATATCTCTCCAGCAACTGCAGTATATGATTTCGAAATTTGCAGCAACACCCTCTCAGCTCTTCAAGAATTAAAATCCTTAGCAACTTCGCTCTTAGAAGAATAAAATCCAACCTCACTCTCAGCAACTTCGAAAAAGACTTTGATCTCTCACAAAATTCTTCCTTGCAGCAATCCCAAGCTCTTTGAAACGTGTGAAGAAATGAAAGAAATGAAGTTGTTTAAATAACTCTTTGCGAAGAATCCTGCTGAGTAGTGTTGGGGCTATTTTTAGTACCTTCATCAATTCTCCACTCTCTCCGTTCGGCATCTTCTAATTCAGGCGCAGTAGTGGGCTAGTCGTCAGCCGGTCATTATGGCAGTTGCCATTAATGAAGATTCTTTCTTCTTCAAATTTCGAATTTTCCTTTCTAGTCTGCCAGTTAACTCTTGGTGATTTAAACAACTCGCGAGAAAAATCACTTGGCTTGATTGAAAATTCCATTTTAAAATTCTCGCCATGTTTAAATAAATTTGATTCAAAAAAAAAATCATGGGAGTTGTAGATTCATTTCCAACTTTTAAAATGTCTGCCATTTAAATATAAAATTTGCCTTAGACACTTTAAATTTTCCCTTTAAAATATTCAACTCCGGGTGATTTAAAATCACTTGCCTATTCGAAATAACTCATCCTCTGAGATTTGATTTTCGTTAGGAAAATAATCTAGGCAAAACAAATTTCCTCTGAAAATATTAAAATTTCCGTTAGGAAATCAATTTTTTAACTTTGTCAACCCATGGGTGCCTTTTGAACGGGTTCATTTGATTTTTTCATTTAACCCATGAAAAATATTCATCAATATTAGTTCTCCCCCTTTGAAAAATATATGTCAACCTCATTCACCTGCCTCTGGAAAATTTTAAAATTCATCAAGCTATCTTTCCATGCCAAGGGCGTATCTTCTCTAGTGAAATATTTGCCTTAGAAAATATTTATAACATTTTCTCTACCATAGGCGCATATTTTTTTATGTGGAGTCCACCTTTAGAACATTTTAAATTGCCACGCCTTAATTTATTTTTCCAACCTCTCAACACTTCAAGGGCGGATTCCTTTAGTGAATTTTATTTCATGTGTCTCAGGCGTGTTTTTACCTCCACACTTGACTTGGGCGCACTTCAGGTATTCCACTTTAAGTCTCATGCCTTAGAAAATTTTATACTTTCAGCATCCTCATGAGCTGGGCGCATTTTCATGTGGGAGCTTCTAATTTGTGCCTTAGCATATTTTAGATTTCCAATTGCCTTGGGCGCATTCACCACTTCTAGCTCTCATTTCCTTGCCTTAGAAATATTCAAGGCTTCTAACTTGCTTTCCTTAAAAGCCATTGATCAACTCATCTTGGCTGGGCGCATATTGAAGGAGATACTTTGCTTTGAAGGCGTATTCTGGAGCCTCCACTTTTATCTTTGGCACTTAGAAACTTTTCCAACGTTTCTTTTTCCTCTGTGCTTGGGCGCATTCTAGCTAGGAAGCTTTTACTTTTGCTTAGAATATTTTCACATCACTTCATAAGGTTGGGCGCATTTACATATGCCTGCTTCCACCTCTTGCCTTAGACAATTTTCAAAGGCCTGCATTCTTCTTTGGGCGAATATTAGACTTGCTGGAGATGGGCGCAAATAAGGGGTTGCACTTTCATTTACTATGCCTTAGAAAATTTCAAGACCTCTTCACCTTGAGGGCGCAAATACATAGGCAAGCTTTCATTTTTCACCATGGGCGCATATTGGGTGTCAAGGTTTTGATTTCAATGCCTTAGATTTTTCTTGGAGGTGGGCGCATTTCACACATGAGCTTTCAAGTTGAGGGTGCAAATTGCCATGTCCACTTTCAATTTATACTTAGAAAAATTTCGGCCCAACTACTCCTAGCACAAGGGCGCATTTGATGGGGTCTACTTCTATCTCACGCCTTAGAAATATTTCACACCCTTGCTTCAAATTGGGCGCATTTCTATGTGCTTACTTTCAATTTCATGCCTTAGCATTTTTTTTCTTTTTACGCCTTAGACTTTTTAGAGTCTCCCTCTTGAAGGTGGGGCGCATTTTGACCCTTGTGCTTTTGTTTTTGCCTTGGGAAAATTTTCACACTTAGAATTTTGCTTGAGGGCGCATTTGAGAGGTGAGACCTTGATTCTTTATCATGGGCGCATTTTGGGTAGGAAGCTTTCATTTTTCAACGCCTTAGAGAATTTGAAACTTCGTCACCTTGAGGGCGCATATCATGGGGCTAGCTCTTACTTGAGGGCGCATTTGAGAGCTCATGCTCACATTTTATTTTCCATGCCTTAGGCGTATTGCTAGGCCTCTCCCAACATGGGCGCATTTGTATGTGTCTACTTCCATTTGAGGGCACAAATGAGAGGGGTGGGTTTCTTTTCATGCCTTAGCCGCTTTTTCACTAGGCAACATCCTCCTTGGGCGCATTTAACATGTAGAGTTTCCAAGTGAGGGCGCAAATGAAGGGGTGAGCTTTACTTTACTTGCCTTAGAATATTTTCTAAGTCACTTCACAAGGTTGGGCGCATTTACCATGGGCTACTTCCATTTGAATACTTAGAAACTTTTTGACTTGCTTCCTTTACTTCAAGGTGGGCGCATTTAGGGGTGGCTACTTCTGTTTTTTTTGCCTTAGAATATTTTCTAAGTCTCATCCTTGAGGTGGGTGCATTTAGTGGGTCCAACTTCCATTTCTCCATACTTAGACAAATTTCCATGCCCCTGCCGGATCTTGATCTTACATTCTATTTTTAGTAAGTCTTTGCTTTTCTGACTTCCATGGCTTCGTTTGGCATGAAAATTTCACCATATGACCCTCTTTGCCTTGTGAACCCGTTTTGCTAGTCCCACATGTCAGCCTGCTACTTATAGCCACCTGCTATTTATAGTAAGTTCTTGATTTTTGACTTCAGTAGCTCTGTTTGACCTAAAACTTGCAACGCCTAATCCTGATAACTTGAGTGTCGCTCTGATGCCAACCTCAGGTGCAGACCTGCTATTTATAGCCGTGCCCTGACTTACTAAAAATAGTAAGTCCTTCGATTCTGCTCAAATTTTGCTAACAGGTGCCTTGAAGTATGCTGACATGGGTGGGGTACTCCATTTTGACTGTTTCTGGATTTCACCCCCTATAAAAGTGGAAACCCTAATTTGACTTGCATGTATCACGAACGGTCTCCGTTTGACTTCGTTCCTTCTGCATGTCGTTCTGCTTGCTGAACTGGAGTGCTAGGCGGTTGCCAGAGTGTACCTGCTAAAAATAGAAACTGTCTGAAAAGTGACTCATCCACTACCGGATGGTTTTGCATGTTATATTGTCTGTAGGGTCTCAAGAAACCCAGAAAAACCCAGAAAATTGGTCTACATGCATGCACTGGCTAAAAATAGTAAGTCCTCAAAATTTGATCTTCTCCGCTTGCATGTCACAATGTTGCGTAGCTCTTGAAAAACCCAGAAGGAATATCCGGACATGCGATGAAGAACTCCGCATGCAAACCCTAAAATTAGCCTCTCAAGGCTGAACTCTGGAAGTGGTCATCTCAGTTTGCATGTTATATCGCTGCGAAGGTTTCGAGAAACCCAGAAGTAATCTCTGGACATGCAATGAAGAATCATATGTTTGACCCCTGAAAATGGCTCCTGAAGCCTGAACTGCTAAAAATAGCAAATTGTTTGATCTGGCTCAAAATTTACGTGCAAGCAGCTTGATGTTACCTGAATGTGGTGGAACTGACAGAATTCCCAAAATTTCGATAAAATAGTCCCAAATTGAATACTTACTAAAAATAGTAAGTTGCCGGAATACAGTGAAAATTTAATGGGACCCTGTTGGAAGCCTTGTGATTGCTGTACTAAGCTCAGATTTCAATTTGATAACCTGGTTTGACCCTAAATAAGCCTGAAGGATGAAAACCCTAATTACACAGACTTAACCAATACTTCAACCTGGGTCAAACGATGGAACGTCCTCGGAAGGACCAGGGATAGAGAGAGAGACGCACTAACCAAAGCCAAACGACTAGAATGGAGCAAAAATTAGGGGGTCCCCATCTGAATGGGGTGATGTGTGAAAAAGGTCACAACACGGTGCCTGTGATAGAAACAGAGCCACCAGCTTTACCACCATCACAGAGGTCGCAAAGTCCTATTGATTTGGACTCACCACCACGAGGCATTACCACGGCACAGTCTTGTTCTTCCAGCATTCAAGGAGCCTATGTTCCTCCTCCCAACGATGCTAGCCGAGATTCTATCTGGCTGGAAAGCTCGCTTGGGAGGAAGAGGGAGAGACCTTCTTATCAGCTTGACTTCTTTGAATTCCACCATGTCCCACAAGACATGCCGGCAAAGAAGTTGAAGAAGCAGACACATGTAGAGAAGAATGCAGAGAACGAGGTTATCATAGAGACTGCTGCCCCGCCTGAAGACAAAGATATACATAATGTGAGGGTTGAGGATTTCACGCTTTCAAAGGTGAACCTTGGAAAGACCACTCGACAGGTGGAGGCAGACCTTCTTGGAATCGCCTCAGCAAGTGTCAAAGAAAGGATGGCAAAGGATGGACAAGACAAAGCAGCCTTGAAGGCTGAAATCCGTCAGCTAAAGTTGTACATTTCTAGTTTGATACATGACACTCCAAACTCCTCGGCCTTGCCTCAAGGACTATTGGATCTCCCAGCTAAAAGAAACCATCATCAGTTGATTACATACGGCAAACACTTGAGATGTCAGGTGGATGAGTTTGTCGTCAAAGGACGGTGTGTGTTGGCAGAAGCATATCAGCTGAGAGACAGGGCACATGGACTTAGATCAGAAATCCAACAGTCAGATGTAAAGGCAGCTCAAGAGAGGCCGAGAGAGGAGGCGACATTTGCTGATCTACAATAGGCATATGAATCAATTACAACCACTGAGAACAAACACCATCTCTTTGAGTGGAAAGAACAGGTGGCATATAAGGTGAGAGCCTACGATGCCAATTCAGTGGAGCTGATTGATTATAGACGCTTTGTCGCCAATATTATCAACTTCGCAAGAACGTTGGTAATATCCTTCTCTGAGTTAGAATATCAGTGAGAAGGAGGAGAATATGTTGAGCTTGAAACGGTACAGACACGTTTCCAAGATGTCATCCGATCTTTATTCCTTGAAGATCCCAATGGTTGCAAATTAGCCAAAATTGCAGCCATATCTATCCAGTTAGATAAAGCAGCTGCCCAATGCATAATCTATCAGCAGCAGCTTACGACGGGTGAAGAAATGCTTAGATGCCACATAGTCACCTTGAAAAGCATTAATTGCCCAGGGGCCGAAGAGGTCAATGACTGGATAGAGACTTTGTTGACCAGTGGTGAAGAGGTGTAAAGCACCAAGGAAGGACGTCCTACCCTCCAAATAGCATTAAATATGACTGAAGTCAACTTGATGCCCCTTTCCAAGTTGACTCCAGATCTCCACAGATTATGCATGTCAGATCCCACTAATCTAAGATGTCAAATTGACTCCCACGATTTGTGGATCTCAGATCTCCTCAAAAGGTAGATGTCTATTTGGAGACACATATGTAATTGTAAATTCACTTTTAGTTAGGTGTCAGTCAACTGAGGTAGACTTCCAGTTTGACTTTTGTTTAGTTTCAGTTAACTAAAGTAGATTTCCAGTTAACTGTTTGCTCACCTACTTTTAGACATAGAAATAAATCTTGCTGATTGGCAAGAACTGTTTGATAACTCAAGGAGATTTTAGGGTTGCCTACTCCTTTGAGTTTCTATAAATAAGAGCCTTAGGTTCTTTATTTGTTTTTTAACCTTTATTTGCTAAGCAAAATTGTTGCGCCATTGTTGCCAGAGTTAGCTTGTTTATATCTGTTCACTCTTGGATGAGAGTTCGTTGGTTGATCACAATTGTGCATGATTTTGTGCCTTTGCTGTCCCGACCTTTGTAATTCTTTGGAGAAAGCTTGAAGAAATAAATCAGATGGCGCATGCTTGCTTGATCTGAATACTTGAGTCTATTCATAGTCTTGTTTTCAAATAGTGTATTGTTTCAATCTCCTCCTTGGATAGGTGTCGTCACCTCCTTGGATATTTTGTTATCAATCATTATCGTATGATGTTGTTTAATGATTTGTCTTGCAGCCTAGACTTTGGACAGGTGTCATCACCTCCTCAGGAATCCTGCTAGACAGGCCATCGTTCCTTGTTGTTTCCAGTGAATTGTTTCCAAGCCTACACCTCGGACAGGGGTTCCTCCTCCTTGGCAAGTCTCAGATCCAGTTTACCGTAAGAGAGTGTTTGCTTGTATCGAGCCCTATCTTAGTATATATCCGAAGGTTCAGAGCCTTGGCCATATTCCATTGAGACGGAAGATTCAAGTGGTCCAACCCATCCATTTCACTCCTACGCCCTCATGCTCTGTTTATCTTGGGGAGGTAGGATAGTTTAGAAGCTTAGTTAGTCGTAGTTAAGATCTGCGGAAACCAGAGAAAAGGCTTAGCTACGGCGCATTGGTTTATGCACCCTTGTGTCCTGCCGCTGAGTAAAAAAGATAGGAACCTTAGTACACCCCTTTTTTACAGTAGAAAATCAGCAAAGAGAGATCTTCCTCTCTATAATCCGAAGAGCATGTACTAACACACTTGCAATAACTGTCCGTTTCCAATAAGCACTCCAGAGGTGCTAATTGAAACGCCAACACTAGCAACTCAATTTCATAAGCAACCTCCCCAATCCTCTGCATGACCCTATAAGGCCCATAGAAGTGAGGCTTGAACTTCTCAACTCCACTTCTCTTAAGAGAAGATTGCTTGTAAGGTAGCTACCTCAAGAAAACCATACCTCCAACCTCAAATATCCTCTCAATGTGATGTTGACCTACATTAAATTTTTAATAATTTTGTGCTCGTTGGAGACTTTTCTTAAGTGACTCCAAGATTTCTTTGCTTTACTTGACCAAGTCTCTTGCCCCTAGTACTCTACTGTCTAAGATAACTAATTCCACAAAATTTGGTGCATCATATCCATATAGAGCCTTGAATGGAATCATACCAATGGACATATAATGTGAGGTATTGTAGCAATGCTCCCCAAGATAGAGCTATTTGAATTATGTTGTTTCTACCCTACTATATAATTCCTCAAATACCCCTCAATCTACTTATTCAGAATCTTTGTTTTTCCATCCATTTGAGGGTGATAATAGTGTTAAGTGTCAAGTCAGTCCCTACCAACCGAAAGAGCTCCTGCCAAAATAAACTTAAAAATCAACTATCCCTGTCACTCACTATATTCTTAGGCAACTCGTGAAGTATGAATACCTCTCTAAAGAACAAACTAGCCACTTGTCATGCCTTGAACTCAAACAATATAGAAAAAAAATGAGCATACTTAGTGAATTTGTCAACTACAACAACTATGCAATCGTTACCCTAAACTCTTGGAAAGCCAATGATGAAATCCATTGAGATACTCTCCCATTTTTTATTGGGAATAAATAAGGGCTACAGCAACCTTGCTGGAAACACTTATTCTGTTTTGTTTTGCTAACATTCAATACACTCTCTAATGTGTTTGAAAACATCTCCCTTGAGCCTATTCCAAGAAAACCTCTCCATGATTTGCTTCCAAGTCTCGATAAATCTCGGATGACCTACCAATGGTGTATCATGAATTGCCTTAAAACTTTCTTCTTTATCTTTGATTCTAGAACAAGATATATACTATCTTTGTAAAGGATGAGATCATTTGCTACCTTATACCTATCATCTTATAATCTGCCCTCAAAAACATCAATAGCAAATGCATTCTTTGCATACTCTGCTATTATAGTAATCCTCTAATCAACAAATATATCAAGCATAGAGCATAAAGTTGGTTTTCTAGATGAGACATTAGCTACAACAGTATTCTTACCTTTAACATACTCTATCAAAATCATAAGCCTAAAGTTTACTCACCCATTTCTATTCTCTATCATTCAAATCTCTTTGGTTGAGGAAGAATTTCAAGCTATTGCGGTCAATCTTAACCACAAAGCTATCACAAATTAAATACTGCCTAAGTTTGGCCAAGTCATAAATAATAGCCAACATCTACTTATCATAGATTGAGAATCCCTTTTCTATCCCACTAGGCCTCTAACTCTAAAATGATATGGGATGGCCATTTTCCATCAAAACAGCTACAATGCCTTCTCCTAAAGTATCACACTCAAATGCAAAAGGAAGTGAGAAATCAGGAACTCTTAACATAGGGCATGAACTCATTAACTTCTTGAGCTTGTCAAAAGCTGCTTGTGTTATATCTAACCATGAGAAACCTCCCTTATTTGTCAAATCTGTCAAGGGTATAGATAGCTATAAGAAATCCTTAGTTAACCTCCTATAGTAACTGCAAAGACCAAAGAAACCTCTCAATTGTGTTAAGGTCAGTAGAGGAAACCAATCTAGGATTGCCTATATCTTTTTTTGATCCATCTAGATGCCTTGGGCACTGATTATATGCTCCAAGTACAAAATCTCTATCATCCCAAACTCACATTCAGATCTCTTGGCTAAGAAAAACTGCTGCTCAAGAATAACAAGCACCTCATCAAAATGCCTCAAGTGATCCTCCCAAGTCTTGTTATAGACAAAAATGTCATTAGAGAATAATAACACAAATTTACTCAATTGGTTAATGAATACCTAATTTATATAAGACTAGAAAGTGGCATGTGCATTTATCAAACAGAAAGGCATGACCAAAAACTCATAGTGCCCATAATGACTATCAAAGTTCAAAAAGCAAATTTTACACAAAATAATATGCATCACTATATCTGATTTGTTCAAAACATATTACATAGTTATAGGAGTTTAATATCCTATATTATAGGAGGGTTGTTATGCCTCCTATAACCATTCCTTTAAATATACGAGTTGTTTTAACAACTCATAATAACAAACAAATACTCCACAACCAATTAATAAATAATTATTGTATGACAACTAACAAAGATGGAGGATCAAAGGCCTTTACCAAACCTTTAGGAGTTCAATTAATCCTTCCACAAATAAAATAGTAAGCCTTCCCCCTTACACATTAGGAACCATTATTAATAATCTTTGAAATTCTACAACATAGATGTCCATTATTCCATATTGCTTAACCTTAGCCAACTCCCTGAAGTAAATCTCTGGATCTTTCTTGTACAACCTTTATGTCAATCTTTGACTAAATTCTTCTAATGTGGAAATGGAGTTATGCCCATGGGCGATCATCACATGATACCACCACTCATGTGCTACTCCTTCTAAGTGAAGAGTAGCAAACTTGATCGCCTCTTCTTCATTCATATGATTCAAAGAGAAGTAGGTGTGCAACTTTTGCATTCAAAATCTAGAAAAACATTTGTTGAATTCATCATATGTAAGAGTGGTAATCTCACCCAAACGGTGTTGTATGACTTTGGGAAGCTAATCCTATTGAAATATCCATCCTCTCCTTAATCCACTCTTCATCCTTATATCACAAAAGTCTTTGAACATCATCTCATCACACATTGTCTTCCTTAGTTCTATTACAAAAACAACATGCATAAAGTTAACCAAGATTGCATAATAATCTATTTAAAAATAAAGAGCAAAAGCGTCCTGTTGACGTGTTTTTTGTGACAACACCAACACAGAATAAAATGTCCAACGGTCACTCTATTCCCTCTTGATCAAAGTATTCCGCATGCTAAGATTGCGTGAAAGTTCATGCGTTCAACTCCAAGGTTCCTTTTAACGCGAATAGACTCAGTTGATTGATGTGAATATGCTGGGTATTCCAAAGGGACTTACGTGAGTTGCTCATTCAGAAGAAAGGATTTTCAAATTTCTGGAGATTTGTCAATGAAGCTCGGGTTCTTAAACTAATCGGATAATGCTGAATGTAAAAGGATATAGGGATTAGAGATGCTACCATCTACTCCTAAAGGGTGGAGGATGAGGATCGACTTAAACAATCTTCAAACCAGACTTTGCTTCGTCTCCCTTTGGACAACTCTGACAAAGTTGGTGCAATCTTCAAAGGATGGGTAAGATGTTCAAATTGTGATTCAACATGTGCACTCCGTCACAACGATGCAAGTGAACACACGAATCACAACCGAAGTTAGGTACTGATATTCCAGTTGACCACGCAAGGCGAACTTGCCATTAGCAAACCCGCTAGTGGTATGGATGAAAGAAGATATGCTCAAACTGCAATGCCACACTCCACAATTAACAACTACTTGCATAAAATAAAGTCTACTCTATTCTATCAATCTGAATTGGAAAGACGAAAAGGTCTTGCTAGCTATTCATAACAAAAGATAGAACCACCATGCAATGATAAACCTTTGTATTATGAGAGTTTTCCACAACAACCTCTTACAAAACTTTCAAAGGGAAAGTTTTCTTTCCTTTCCAAACTAAGCTATCTCTCTATCTACTCTAACTTCTATCTTCTATACTCTCTGATCTCTTGATCTAATCTAACATAGATTACAAATGAGGGGAATGCCCCTTTTATAGTTGGCTCAGTCCAACGGACGGCTTAGATTGAATTACAATAAAGGGTTCAGATTAAGCCACACATGCCCTAATTAGGGTTTTTTCCCTAAAAACCGCCACAGAGAGGAGTGGGGCACTGAATGCACAAAATATTCTCCACTCCTCTACAGGACCCATTATCTGCAATTAATGCCCACTATCTTGTTCTAGAAGATTCTCGTCCGGAAACGCGTTCCCACTGTTCTCCTCTGCCAATTTTGTTGTGTTAGGAGGAGATCAAAAGAGTCTCTAAGATCGTCTCCGCAGATAATAAAATTTGAAAGGATTTGTCGTTCAGCCCTCCTGTTGCTTTGACTCCTGGATGCCCTTCTTCTTTGCAACTTTCATATTTATCTAGCCCACTGCCTTGGGCGCATTTATCCTCTTTTGCATCACGTCCTTAACGCCTTAGCCAAATCCTCACTGCCTTTTCGCTTTTCCTTGGGAACTTCTTCACCAACTTTTTTCATCTTCACTTTGTCGCGACACTTAGCCCTTTCTTCCAACATCTTCCTCCTGCAAAGCAAAAAGAAGAGCATCAGAACACTTATGATATAAATTCACTTTACTTACCCAATTCCCATGTTCTGACCGATTGATCTCCGAATGTGGTAGAATTCATCACTTTTCTAGCAAACCTTCATCATGGGCGTATCCATCACCTTGCCTGGAGTTTGTGCCTTAGAAAATATTTCATCTTGAGGATGCATTTGAATGCTTGATGCTCGAGCTTCAGTTCATTTTCAAATTCCTCCATGCCTTAGACAAATTTCTTCCCTGTGAGTGTATTTGACCCCTTGTTGCTTTATTTTCCCTTAGACAATTTTACCTGCTTTATGAATTTCATCCACTGTAATCCAGGCGCTCACTTTGACATCACAAGCCAAAGCACTTTTTTGTAGAAACATTTCTCGTATTTGCCTTAGAGATTTTATTTTTTATTTCACCTAGGAAATCCATTAAACGGGTGCCAGGCAAAAATATCTGTCGAAAAATCTTGAGCGAGGTGAGGAACAATTTTAAATCATCTCCCAGTGGAAAATGTTCAATACCCAGAAGAAATTTCCCCTCAAAAATCATCGTTTCCATGTGTATCCAGACGAAGGGGTAAGTTTAATTTTTATTATTTTTGAAAAATAATAAAAATTACTAAGGTTTACTCCATTTTAATTCTAGGCGTACTTCTTACTTGTAGCCTTCGTTTTTCATGCCTCGGCCTTTTCCCTTTTTCCCTGAAGAATTCCCTCGTTCCCAGGCACATTTGATCTTGTCTCTGGAGCTTTTAACAATACCTCCCTCCTTAGGCGTATTTCTCACTTTGCCTTAGAAATGCCTTTAGAGAATTTTTTTAAATTTTGTCAACTTACCCATGAAGGGCTCATTTTCATGTATCAACTTATATTTTCAATATAATGCCTTAGACGTTTTTGTCCTTTCAACACCTTGGGCACATTTAGCATCTTGCACTTTCATGTCTATGCCTTAGAAATTTTTCAAACATTCACTCAAGGTGGGCGCACTTAGCCCTCTCAACTTCTATTTTCCACATCTTAGACAATTTCCTCAAGGCCTTCACTATCCCTTCACCTCCTTTGGCGCATTTGAGGTAGGCTTCCTTCATTAGAAATATTTTCAAGTCATGTTCCTTGCTTGGGCGCATTTAGCCAGGCAAGCTTTAGTTTCTCACGTCTTAACATCTTTTGCTTGGTATCATTAACTTGGGCGCATTTTGAAGGGGGGACTTCCATTTCTCTTTACTTAGAAATGTCTTTACCTCATTAACCTTGGCTGGGCGCATTTCAGCCTTCTAGCTTCTACTTTCAATGCCTTAGAAGCTTTTACAAGTCCTCATCCCCCTTGGGCGCATTCTATGGGGTGTGCTGCAATTTTCATACTTAGAACTTTTTTAAGCTCCTTCACCTCAAGTCAAGGGCGCCTTTGAGGCCATGTGCTGAAGTTTTCCACGCCTTAGCAAATCTCTTTCAACTCACTTCTCAGCTGGGGCGCATTTTACCCTTGGTGCTTTCATTTTGATACTTAGAAAACATTTTATCATCACTTCTCTTGCTGGGCGCACTTCACCTATGGAGGAGATACTTTCCATGCCTTGAAATTCTCTTGACATGTCTTCCTTGCAGCCTTGTAAGCTAGGCGCATTTAGGGTCCTCTACTTCTATTTTCTAACTTAGAAACTTCACCTCTTAACACTTGCTGGGCGCAAATACTACCTCAAGCTTTTGTTTCCATGCCTTAGACAATTTAAGTCTCCTCCAGTTTAGCTTGGGCGCATTTCCAAGGTGGAGCTTTCACTTTATCCCTTAGAATATTTTTGAAGACATCTCCTAGGCTTGGGCGCAAATAGGCAAGCTTACTTTTATTTGTGTACCTTAGAAACTTTTTGAAGTGGATTTCCTAAGGTGGGTGCATTTGAGGGTAGAAGCTTTCACTTTTGCCTTGTGGGTTTTCAAAAAAACTTTTTCATTCCTCCTTGGGCGCATTTACATGGGGTAGCTTTGATTTCTAACACTTAGAAATTTTATGACCTCCCTCATCTCTTCTTGGGCGCATTTTACCCTTGGAGCTTTTAATTTCATGCCTTGGAAACTTTTTTTGAGGCCTCTCTACCACCTTGGGCGCAAATTAGCCTATGTGCTTTTGTTTGAGGGTGCCTTTTGCATTTGGAGATTTCATTTTTCAAGGTGGGCGCATTTTGATACCCCTACTTCCATTTCTCCAGCCTTAGAAATTTTCCTAGCACCTTTCTTGGGTTGGGCGCATTTTGATGGAGGAGCTTCCATTTTGACTTGAGGGCACCTTCTGATGGTGGAGCTTTTGTTTTATACTTAGAATATTTTGATCTCTTTAGCTTGCCTTCACATTCTATTTTTAGTACGTCTCTGCTATTTTGACCTCCACAGCCCCGTCTGTCATGCAATTTTCACCATGTGACCCCCTTTGCTTGGTGAACTTGTTTTCGCCTGTCCTACATGCCAACTTGCTATTTATAGCCACCTGCTATTTATAGTAAGCCCTTGACTTTCTGACTTCCATTGCTCCGTTTGACTTGAATTTTTCGCCAAGTGGTCCTCATCACTTGATGAACCTGTTCACACCTACCCCTCGTGTTGACCTGCTATTTATAGCCCTGTTCTGGAGACGACTTACTATAAATAGTAAGTGCCCGGATTATGCCCAAATTTTACTAGTAGATTGCCTGAAGGATGCTGATCGCAGTGGGATACCTTCGTTTCAGAAATTCTGGCTTTTTACCCTACTTTTTAGGCACCGAAGTAGGAAACCCTAATCTGACTTGCATGTGCCTCAAATGACCTCCGTTTGACTTGATTTTTGTTGCATGTTGTTCTGCTTGCTGAATCGGAGTGTTGAGGAGCTGTTGGAGTGAACCTGCATAAAAATAGTAAGTGTCTGAAAAATGATTAATTTGATGTCGGATGAGTTTGCATGTCACAGTGTCCGAGGGATCTCAAAAAACCCAGAAAAACCCAGAAAAGTGGTCCACACATGGGCACTGGCTAAAAATAGTAAGTCCCTTAAACTGACTCATTCCGTTTGCATGTCATATCATTGCGAAGCCCTCGCAAAACCCACATGGAATATCCAGACATGCATTGAAAATCACTACATGCAAACCCTAAAAATAGCCTCGGAAGGCGGAACTCTGAAAGTCACCATCTCGGTTTGCATGTTACACCATCGCGAAGGTCTAGAAAAACCCAGATCAATTCTCCCGTCATTCATTGGAGAATTGTATGTTTAAGCCCTGAAAACTACCTCCGAAGCTGGAACTGCTAAAAATAGCAAGTTGTTTGATCTGGCTCAAAATTTACGTGCAAGCAGCTTGATGTTACCTGAATGTGTCGAAGTTGATAGAATTCCAAAATCCTACTGAAACAGTCCCCGATTGAGTACTTACTATAAATAGTAAGTTGTCAGAATTCGATAAAAATTCAGTGAGACTTTGCTAGAAGCCTTCTGACTGCTGTACTGAGCTTGGATTTCAATTTCATAACTCAGTTTGACCTTTAAAAGCCTGGATGGCGGGAAACCTTAATTTCACAGACTTGAACAATATTTCCACTTAGGTCAAATACAGAAACATCCCCAGAAGAACAGAGAAATAAGAGAGAGAGGGAGAGATGCAAAACCAAAGCCAAAAGACCAAAATGGAGCAAAAATAGGGGGGTCCCCATCTGGCATGGGGTGATGTGTGAAAAGGTCACAACACATCCTTATATAGGATTATAAATATCTTATCCATAGAGGATAAGGATGACAACTCATAGGAAAGATATCTAAAGTCAACATGACTTTATTTAAGAAGATTCTTAAAGTCTATCCTAAAAGCTAATTGACCATTACAATATAAAATATTACTTGAATACCCTTAATGGTCATTCTACTAACTACAAGCTTATCCCGAAATTTTACAACTTTGTGAGGACTCAAGGACTTGGTAAGAATGTTTGCAATTTGATCCTCAACTAGACAATACTGCAACATTATTGATCCATCTTCTACAAGTTGCCTAATGAAATGACAATGAAGCTCCACATGTTTGGTATGCTCGTGGAAGACTGGATTCTTGGCAAGCTCAAACACCCCTTGATTGTCACAAAACAAGGGTGAAGGCCCTGCTTGAGACATTTGCATGTCTGAAAGCATCCTCCGAAGCCATACTACCTCATATATGGCTTTGATTGTTCCCTAATACTCTATTGCTATCAAGGAAAGAGCCACCACCTGCTGCTTCTTACTGGTCCATGTGACTACACCCGTACCAAGACTGAAAACACATCCAAAAGTGGACTTCTTGTCATCAACAGAACCTACCCAATCTGAATCTATGAACCCAACCATCATAGGATCTTTGTTTTTTCTATACAGAATGCCAAAGTCAAGTGTCCCTTTCACATATCTCAGTACCCGCTTCATTGCAACCCAATGTTCTACCTTTGGGGCTGTCATAAAATGGGAAATGTAACTCAACATAACTCAAATCAGGTCTAGTGGCTGTAAGATAGATAAGGCTACCCATAAGTTGTTTGAATGTTGACTCATTGATTACTTTTGAGACAGTTTTGGTTGAAAGCTTCAGCCCTTTCTCCATAGGTGTAGACGAGATTTTGCAATTTGTCAATTTGAACTTGTCTAGCAAACTCCACGCATATTTAGATTGAGAAAAAAAATACCACCATCTATCTACCAAATCTCTACACCTAGGCAATAATGTAGGAGGCCTAAGTCTGTCATGTAAAATGCCTCACACAAATTACATTTGATTTCTTCAATTAAAGGTGTCACACTACCTGTAATGATGATATCATCCACATAAATGACTAGAAGGATGATTTCATTTCCTATGCTTTTGACATATAAATTTGGATTTGAAGGACTTCGCTAGAATCTTGTTGATCCAAATACCTATCAATCTTTAAGTAGCATGCCCTAAGTGCCTACTTCGGGCCATAAAGAGCCTTCGTCAATCTACATACCTGATGCTCCTTTCTTGCAACCTAAAAACCCTAAGGCTGAGTCATGTACACTTCTTCCTCTAAGTCAGGAAAGCACTCTTCACGTCCATTTGATGGACTTTCCAGCCAAACTATGTTGCCATGGCTAGAACTAACCGAATGGTGCTCGTCTTTGTTGTAGGAGCAAAGGTCTCCTCATAATCAATACCTTCTTTCTATGAGAACCCTTTAGCCACCAACCATGCTTTGTACTTTTCAAGTGTACCATTAGCTTTGTACTTGAGTTTGTACACCCATTTGCAGCCAATGGTTTTCTTCCCTAGTGGAATATTTGAAAGAACCCAAGTCTTATTTTCATAAGACTTTGATGTTCGATTTCCATGGCATTTTCCCATTCAAGTTCATCTTTTGCCTCAGCAAACACCTTTGGCTCATACACTCCCTAAATATTGGCCATAAGAGAAAAGTTAACTGTGTTTTGTTTGCTCTTTTCTTTGAATGATCGACCCTCAACCATTTCATCATCTCGAACATCACCAATGAGTTTTTCCCACCACTTAGGTCTCTTTGTAGAAACCCCTTCATCCAAATCAATGCGGTTGTCATGACTTGGGCTGCCTTGTACTATATCATCTAGATGTTGATCTAGGTTTTCTTGAAGAAAATCATTTGGTTATGGTACTTCCCTGGGAGATTCCACATGTTCAGAATCATCAAAGTCCCCCCCTTCAAGTGTAGCTAATGGAAGTTGGACACCTAAATCTTTAGCCTTTAGAGGTTGATCTTTAGTACTCTTGATGTTAGAAGAGAGTTGAAAAGGCCCAAGTTCTTAATTAATTACCACATCCCTACTAAATGTCAAGCGGTCAATGTCCACATCAATTAGCCTATAGGCTTTATAATTTTCATTGTACCTTGTAAGCATTAACTTCTGACTCTTGGAGTCCAATTTGGTTCTTTTTGCATCTAGAATCCAGACGTATGCAATAGAAAAAAAAACCTTTAGATGGCTCACCTTTGGTTTCCTCCCAGAGCATGCTTCCTCTAGGGTCTTCTCCTTCACTGTTTGTGTCGGAGACCTGTTGAGAATATAAACTGAAGTGTAAACTGCGTCTACCCAAAACTTCCTAGGAACACTCCTATTCTCCAACATAAACCGGACCATCTCCGTAATAGTATGATTCCTTCTCTCAACCACTCCATTATGTTGTGGAGTATAGGGTGTTGTGAATTGACGTTTGATACCATGTTTAGCACAAAAGTTTGTGAATTCATTTGAATAGAATTCATCTCCATTATCAAACCTAAGAGTGATTATTGAGCAACCAGACTCTTTTTCTACTAATACTTTGAACTTTTGGAATTCCTTAAACACATCTGATTTTGCTTTTAGGAAAAACACCCACATTTTCCTACTGAAATCATCTACAAACAAAAGAAAATACCTCGTACCAATGACTAATGTCATATTCATTGGTCCACATACATCTACATGAACCAACTATAGAAATCTCAATGCTCTCCAGGCCTGTCCATCTGGAAATGAAGTTCTTTGTGCTCCTCACTTGGCTCCAAAAGCGTACTCTCGTTGCAACACCATTGCTATTGCAGGATTGTCAAGCTTCATCTACTCTACGTGGTAGTGTCACTATATCCCTTCCACTATTGGCCTTGAGAGCTCATAGTTGGGAAGGTAACTTTGTATCTCTCTATCTAGTTGCATCATTGTGCTTATTGGATAGCATTTCAGTTGTCTTTTCTTTCTATCTAGTTGTACTACTTCCTTTCTATATTCTTCATCAATATCTATATCTTGTCGCATTTTGGTTGTCCGTGGAGGTGGGAACACCAAAACAGAGGTTTGACTGAGGCAAACCTCAAATACAGCCCAACATTTTTCCCGTTTCTATGTGTGTAGGCACGTTCAAGTGGAGCTAATTGAATAATCAAGTCGTGGGAAGCATCTAATCAAATAATCAAGTCATGGGAAGCATGGTACCTTTTTCCTACTCTTTTTGTCATCCTTGTTTCTAGAATAGTTTCCTTTCAAGTATTTTGTTTTCCGCATTTTCTGTACTTTTTGTCAAATTGCAAAATATAAACAGTCAGATAGTTAGTAGGCTCTTAGTGTTTTTTGTACCTATGTTCCTACAGGACACACCAACACATCCCTGAGACGCTAGCGCATTGTGCTGGAGTCCGAGATCCATGTTGTCGTCCTCAAATAGTGAGCTATCTGGGCATCAAATCGAAACCTCTATAGCCTGCTCTTTTTCCTCTGTAAAAACTTGGCTTTAGTAGAAAGAAAGTAGTGTGTTGCTTGCCCTTCCTTTTCAGCCTCTCCTAGTTTGCTAAACCGTCTGAGATAGTTTAGGCAGTTTGTTCCTTGCGACTCTCCCGTGACCTTGAGTTCTCAGGGTGACGAATCTCGCTACTCTACAAATCTATAAAAGTTTTATCTGTCAAATGCCTCTTGGGTTGAGAAGTACTAACAAATTAACTTATCTAAAATTGAATTATTATGTATCCAAATGCAATAATGAAGAGTTGTAACTATTGAAGTGAAAAGGTGTGACTCCCTCAAACTTAAAAAATAAAAGGGAGAGCATTTCATTTGAGAAAGACATCCATAACATCATTGAAGAATTCAATTGAGAATAGAACGTTATGTGATTTTGCAAGTGAATTAAATTAGGTTCTCAAGAATAGTGATGATGTGAGAAAGGTTGTGACCCTTCAAATATGAAGGGTTGTGACTCTTCAAATGTGAAAAGTTGTGACCCTTAAAATGTGAAAGACTATGACTCCCTCAACAATAAGATATAAAAGGGGAATCATTTCCTTGTGAAGAACCCATTAATAGGAAATAATCTATCAATCATGAAGGATGGTGATTCATTTACTATGAAGGGTGGTGACTCCTTTATAATGAAGGGTGGTGACTGATTTATTGTGAAGGGTGGTGGCTCCTTCAAGAAATGGATATAAAGGATAAATCGATTCATTGACATTCAATAAGCAATCAAATCAAGCAATCATCACTCATCAAGAAATCAAGCAATCAAAATATCAAAAATATTTTCCAAGGAAGGAACAAACAAACATAACAACCCAACATAGTGAATGATAAAATATAACGATATAACTTGACTTTCAATTCTCAAATGGAAATCCACACATTGCCATCACTAGTTGTCACAAAAACTTAAGCATAACTAAAGATACAAAGATGGATTAAGATTGTCTTACTTTCAAACTTCAAGATATAAGTGCACCAAGATATCATCTAGAACTAGGATGGTCAATCTCTTAAAAGCCAAACAATAACATTAGAAATTCACAGAAATATTCCAAAACAATCTACAATGATTTATCCATAACACCCCATCTGAAAGATCATAGAGTGAATTATTATGAGCATGCCTAGCGAGAATTAGAAATAGTAATAAAAAACCTAAATTCAACCAAACTCTGATTTGCCAAAACAACATTTTGAGAGAATGTAATGAAGACAACTCAATTCTTTAGGAACCTACAAGTAACAAATTTTGACTCTTAGAGAGACATACGAGAAATTTTGGAAAGAACCATGGACACTATAAATTGAAGTTTGTGTTTGAGATTTATTAGAGGATATATTCATCAAGCTTTATTGAGGCAGGAACACAATAAAGAATAATTTGTTCTATTCATCTTGAACAAGATCAAATGTACAATCAATTCCATACCACATACGATCTACCTTGTAACCTACAAAATTGAACTAGTGAACTTTGTCTTGTGGAGCAAATTCACTTCTATATGTAAAACCTAGAGTAGATCATTTCATCCTAGGGTTTTCTTCTCCTAAGTCATTTTTCTTGATTAGAGAATAGCTCTTCATTCATGATTAAAGATCAAGGACATTAGTATTAGGTATATAGGTACCTTAAATAAATTTGATACAAACCAAGTTACATAAACCCATTCTAAGTTACATTGTGGGCCCATAACCCACAAATCCTAGGATCATTCTCACCTCTCAAACTTTGGGAAAAATTTGATATTGCTCAAATGAATCAAGGCAAAATAAAATAAATACACAAATAATCTTAGTGTCAAATATGGGGATATTTTAGTCTAAGTTTGGGGCAGCAAGGGGACAACAGCGGGGGAGCGATGCGCTGAAATACATATAGTACTTGAAAAATTAGTTACAAAAAGATGCATAACTATAGAAGGCTAAGGAACAAGTAAAGTTTAAAGTTTAACACATTGCAATGATTTCATTGAACTAGTGAAAATTCAAAGTCAAAATGAAAATATACTTAATAGACATTGGAACGAGCACTAGATGTTTCATAATTTGAATTTCATAATCATGATTCATAATTACAATCAACAATGTTCAAAGTTCAAAATTCAAAAACAAAATACTAAATGGTAAATGCCTAATGTCCTAATGCCTCTAATGATCTAATCATCCCCAAGCTCCATGTCAATCTCCTCATCATTGGAATTGTTGGACCCCAAATGCTCAAGCTCATCTAAACCAATACCAACCAGCCCTATTTGTGTAGCATCATCATCTATTTGTGTTGGCTCTTTTGGCTCTACATCCCATCTAGCTGTTGGACTCTCCTTGTATGTAGTTGTGTTATGTTCAATGAGACGCAAGGCACTATGTACAGCCACAAGCTTCTCTACCCTCCTAGAAGTAAGCCTATTCCTCTTAACGGAGTGGATGAAGCTCTAAGTAGACCAGTTCCTCTCAGCAACAGAAGAACTAGAAACTTGGGATAGCAAACAAATGGCTAGAGTAGTAATCAAAGATCTAGGCCCATGCATAATCCACCACAACTTAGGGTCCTCCTATGACAGTCTCCAAATCTATCTCGGTTGCCTCTAAATATCCCCAAAGAGTGGCAAATTTTGTCCACTCAGTATGATGCAAGTTGGCCTCTATAGGATGATACATTTTGCCAATGGCCTTCATGAACCTTTCCTTCACCTCAACATCCTCTATAGGTGTGATTATGTCGAGCCTTTACACGTACCACTTTGGGTTCAATGCATAGGTAGCCATGTGTAAGGGAGTGTTGAGCTTCTCCCATCTATGCTAAATGATTGGATGAATATGCTCGGTGTAGAATTGCATTGTGGGGTCCTTCTCTCGCACAATAGCCTTCATTTGATCAAGCATGGAATCATTGCACTCATATACCTCTCCAAGGGATGGTGCATTAGAATCCCCAAATCTAATAACTATGAAGATTGGAGCAATGATGGAGACAATATATTTGGTATCAACCCAAAAGACATCATTCTTCACCACGTCCTTAACCCTTACTCCCTGTTGTGTCTTCGACTCAGGCCATTGGTTCCATTCTATTGTCATTACCATTAGTTGCAATGTCTCTTGCAACTCAAGCATCCTATCCAAGAGAATAAAGTATGATGCATACCGAGTCTTTACAGGTTTTAGGAATTCCTTCTTGGAGAAGAACCTGAAAAGTGCATGTGAAGTATGGTGGTTGTAGATAATCATCTGCACATCCCTAGCATCACTGACAATTGATTTGATTTAGCTAAGTTTACCATGTCCTTAAGTGCATTATTCATAGCATGCACACAACAAGGAGTCCACCAAATATGTCTATAGGCTGCCTCAATCAACTTCCCTACAGCTCTGCACACATGGGCCGCATCTATCACTCCCTGAACCACATTTTGTGGCCCAACCTCCTTTATAGCATCCTTGAGGATCTAGAACTAATAATGAGCATCCTTGCTATGCCCTGAATAATCAATAGCCCTAAGGAAATAAGGGCCCATTGTAGATGTAACGATGATATTGATGAGTGGATGATGCCTAATGTCCATCCACCCATCCATGACTATGTTGCATCCACTTGTGACCCAAGTTCTCTTCATCTTCTCCATCAAAATATTAATCTTGGAATAGTTTTGATCCAAGATTGTTGTCCTCAAATTAGTCTCCCCTAGTGGCACATATGATTGTCCTACCCTTATTATCTTTGACACAGCTTCCTTATGATAAGGAGAGCGAGCCACATGGAATGGAATGCCATTGGCAAAGAAGAATTTACCAATGGCATCATCTGCCTCATCCTTTGGCTGCACATTGAATAAATCTGCCAATGGTTGTGAAGATGCCATCTTATGTTTCTCCTTAGGCTCTACTGCACTTGAACTGGATGGATTCAATGGCCTTAGACTCTGCAAAGTAGAACTAGAAACTATTGAAATCTTATCAACCCTACTCCATTATGGCAACGTAGCAGATAAAGGTACTTCATCCTCATTACAACCCCATAATTTTAAAATTTCAGCTCTATACTTCAAGTTACCTTCCACAATTTTGCATACATCTACACCTTTGCCTCGAACAAGAAGAAAGTGAGCATTAGTTCTTGTAATGCTGCCAAACCATGTAAGCTCACACATGTGGCACTTCCATTTACTAGTGCCCCCAGTTGCCCCAGGCTTTGCTGCTATCTTAGATGCAAATTCTTTTAAAAGTGATTTTGGATCAAAAAGGCCCTTGTCCCATTGTTCAAGGAGTCATGAAGGCCAGCTATCATTTTTACTCCCAATAGAACTTGTGTCAGTTTGAGTATTTGAGCCATGTTCACCCTCCCGTCCTCTTTAAAATTCAAGATCATCAAATGATTCATTTTCACTTTGAATTTGTGGTTCAACCTCTTGACCCTCATCGTCACTTCTGTTGTATGAACTCATTGTCAAGAAAAAAAATCAGACCTACAATGTTACCAAAAAAAAAAAAAAATCATTTAAAAATGTAAAACATAGACAATGCACAACAATATCACTATCCCTAAAAGAAATGTGGTCTCATGGATTGCAATATTGCAGAATATGATCAAAATGACAAAAATTAAAATTTAAAATGTAATTTTATGCTTTGATGGATGTACATACCCTATTCCAAAGCACCCATTTTATTACAAGAAGGAGGATGTTGGCAAAGGTTGTGGAATCTGGCTTTACACTGTTAGTTGTAAAGCCAGATTCCACAACCTTTGCCAACATCCTCTCCCTTTGAATTTGTAATGAAACGATTAAAATTTAAAAACTAAAACTAATTTAAAATGATTAATGAAATAGATATTATGGTTGTTCAACCATATCTATTTCATTAATCATTTTAAAAATGTTTTGAGTATGTATTAGACTGAGTCTCAGGGAGGGGTCGAACCCTAAAAAATTGCAAGTACGAGAAAGACACATGAACTGTTAGACTAAATGCCTCAAAGAGATGTCATCTTGTGGGATACAGTGAGTGCGGGATGTAAATTTGTAATGAAACGATTAAAATTTCAAAATTTAAACTAATTTTAGATGATTGATGAAATAGATATTATGGTTGTTCAACGATATCTATTTCATTAATCATTTTAAATTTGTTTTGAGTATGTATCAGATTGAAAAATGCTTTGGTCGATATGTATCATGTATGATAGTATGAGACTGAGTCTCAAGGAGGGGTCACTGTATCCCACGAGATGACATCTCTTTGAGACATTCAGTCTAATAGTTCACATGCCTTGCACATGCTTGCAATTTTTCAAGGTTCGACCCCTCCCTGCCTATGCGGCTGCAAGTGCAACGTGAACAGAAGCTTTAGATGGGTATGGACATCCAACAAAGCATAAAAAGAAATGAAACATAAAAAAAAACCCTGTAACTTCAATCGCCCGAACCCAGACGCCCACACTTAGCCATGTAAACACTTAAACAACAAAATGAAAATAGAGGAAAAAATCAAAGGCATGGTCGATTTAGCCTTTTAGGCTTTTAAGAATACTTTAAAATTTAAAATTTAAAAATTTTACTTTTGTTTTTAAAAAAAAAAATCATTTTTTATTGCATTTTTAAGGGGGATGCCTAGAAGTTTCTTGCACTTTGGGGGATGTCTAGAAGTCTCGAGTACGTCCAGAAGTCCCCTCAAAAGAGAGATGTCTCAGAGGGGACGGAGAAATGAGGGGACGGTGAGGGCGCATTTCCCTAACATCTCTGAGTCTCAGAAACATCAAGATTTTTGGGGGGACGCATCCCCATGGAACATTGCAAAAAACAGGTCTTAAGACCCTATGCGATGTTAAACTGTTAAAAACCCACAAATTTTGTTAAAAAAAAAATCCACCAAAAATTACAAAAAATAGAGGCTCGACCTTTATTGAAAAAAAACGTCAAACACCTGTGCGAATCTGTCTAGCTTTTTTTGGCACGTTCTTATGTGTCTCTTGCGTGCAATTCATCACTACCACAATCCGTAGAATTCACGCACTCACCAATCCCGAGAATTTACAAAACCTGAGCTTTGATACAATATTACAAAAACAGCACACAAAAAGTTCACCAAGATTACATAAAAATCTATTTAGAAATATAGAGCAAAAGTGACCTTATATAGGATTTCAAATATCTTATCCACAAAGGATAAGGATGACAACTCATAGGAAAAATATCTAAAGCCAACATGACTTTATTAAAGAAGATTCCTAAAATCTATCCTAAAAGCTAATTGACCATTACAATATAAAACATTAATTTAATAAGTTCATTATATTCATCATGATATGTCATAAAGTCATCTCTTATTGATGATAGCACTCTTCCTCTTCTATATGTTTCCCCTCTCTTCATAAAGATCTCATTTTAAAAGTCTCGGAAGGGGGTTGATTGAAATCAAGTTATTAGTTGAAGAGCTCCCTTCTCCTTGGTTAGCCTTATTTTGATTCATATTCTACAAGGCTTGTACTAACTCTACCATGGACTCTCTCATTTTCCTTTGGATTATCCTTGTCAATTCCCTTTGACCTTAACTAATGGATTTCATGCAAAGAATTCACTTCATACTCCTTTCTCTATCCCCCATAACTACTATTTCTTCACCTAGATCCTGCAACTTTCTTCGTTTCCTCTGATAAAGGCTGATTTCTCTTTCACTAGGCTGCATTAAAAGTTAAATCTAACTCTTCAGGCTGGCAAAATCAAAGCTCTAATACCACTATAATCTCTCTTTTCAGAATATTCCTACACCCTACAATATTTTTTGTATTTTTCTTATTTACACACAACTTTAGGAAATAAGAAATATAGTACAGCAACCATTGAACTTCATTTATTATCAAATATCATGGTAAAGAAAAGATCTGAAAACTCATAAATGCTGATGCAAGATACTACAGAAAACCCTTTTTATATTATATTTTGCATAAATATGCATTCAACGAACTAGATCTAAACAAGGTATCAATTAAGCATTGATAAATTGTCAATATTTTCACCAAACTGAAACAGTCCACCTAAATAATGCATTAAATAGCAAACTGACCAAATATTATTTATGTTAACAGCAGCGACCACTTACAAAGCTGCGATTTATAGTTAGTACTAGGACTATACAACGGTGACAAGGTTGGTAAAACTTTTGCAGATCTATTTGGCTAATGGCACTAAATTTTGCTAAGGTACAACAGCCTTTGGAAATCACATAACTCTTTTAGACTAAGAGTGTGTACAGCCAACAAAAAAGCTCCAATTTTGATTATGATTTGTTGCACAACAATGCATACAATATAGCATAAAATCCCTCACAAATTTTGAAATTTGATTGCAACCTTCAACACCACTAAAATCTCAAAAACCAAATTGAAAATTGAAATTTCCTTCAATTTTTTAGCACAATTGTGATCCCCAAATGGAATCACCTCAAATGGACAAGAGTTTTCATCCTCCAATCCCAATTGAAAACCAAGAGTTTTTTCCTCCAAATTTCTGCACACTAAGGATTTTTGTCCTAGGATGGGAAGATGAACCCAAGTGCTCAAACTCTAGAAAAAGATTTGATTGTAATGATAACAAAGGATTATGCATTTGATCAATTCACCATCTTTTTATAATTTTCTTTTGGGCCCTCAATTTGAATTTCCTTTTCCATCCTAGAACTCCATCCAAAGTGTTAAAAAATACTTTTTTGAATAAAATAATAAAATATTGAATTGCCCTTTTTAAAATAAAGCGACTGGTCCCAACTTAAAATATTATTATTAATCAGTTCCCTCATTTTACCCCATAGCCTACAAAAAATGAAGGAATAGGATATGGATTCTTCCAATGGATTTAATTTTGAAAAGGGGCATAGCACAAAAGCATTGTTACATCCATGTCACTAGAAATTATTTAAACTCAACAATATTTTACCATGAAAGATTCAAAGATGATCCAAAGAAGATAGATGGTTTATTTAATGCATTACATGATTTTACTCTTATTCAAAGCACTAACAAATAGTTATTGAAGAGTTCCACATTTATTTGTAAGCACAAGTACTTTTTTATATACATATGTGTGATTGAATTGAAGAAGAATTCGAATTCAAGTATTTGTTTAGAAATTTGCAATCTACCACTTTCATTGGTATTTCCTTTAATGAATTCATTTTTTTCAAATGTCATTAAATAATTATAATTTTATAAAATACGGTTTTTCAAACAAACATAAAAATGTTTAGGGAAATGATAGGATCTTGGGACAAGGAAGCTAAAATAGTTTGATGGCTGGCAATGTGAATTTTGAACCAATCCTATACTTCTTCTTCTTTGCGAGCATTTTAGGGGTGTGCTTGAACACACATTCCAAGAAACACAACCACCTAAGCCAAAAGTGAATGAATGATTTGATGTTCATGCACCACAGCCTTAAGCTTCACCTTTAAAAAATTAGTTTAAGATTTAAGAAGTCATAACTTAAGTCATTTTAATTGTTAATGATTTGGTTGTGATTAGTTCGATTTTCTTGTATACAATCTAGTGCCTTGATAATATCAAGTAATGTTGAAGAGGAAGAACCAATTGATGTTGGTGAGGGTGCTACTAAACTAGAATTGTCAAATACTTCTTCTCCCCAATTTAAATACATATATCCATGTATCAAATATTTGATACAAATAAAATACTCTCGACTATGACATGGATACCATATCCAAACATACCCATGATAGAGCCTATATTTGAGACATATCCGATACATTCGGATACGGCACTACATCGTCTACTATTGTATCTAATTTAGGGTTTGTGTAAAGCATTCAAATCTGCAAAATAAAATAAATTGAACACACACACAAATTACTAGAGACACAAACATAATATAACAAAATAAAGATTGTAAACTGAAATATAAGAACAATTTATATGTTAATATAAATAAATATTTTTAAAGTTTGTTGATTGTTCTATGCCCTTAGATGTATAAACAATTGAATATAAGTATATTTCTATGATTGTCATATCTAGCTGTATTTGTATCAAAAGATCTTGAAAATATGTCATATCCATATTAGATACCCTATCCGTTTCCATGCACCTATGTACTGAATAGAATGGATTGCTACCAATCATAAGCTGATATGTAATGCCCTTCCATGATTCACCCTTGTCGGTGTCATCTATTGGTCTTGTTTCGACCGTGCTTCGTGATCAAGTGTTCTTTGGTATTTGGCTTATTTGATTGATAAACGTTGGTTTGGGTTGATTGATACTTTGATTAATTATTATATTAAAAATAAAGTTTATTGAAATTTAAAGGCATTGTGATAATTAAATACAAGCTTTTATACAATTAAAGTATTGATTAAATAAATATTAATAATGTCTTTATTTGATTTTAATAAATTAAATATGACACGAATATTAAAATAAAGTAATAAATAATAAATAAATTTCATGTGGGAGGTTATGAGTAATAAATAGTAGAAATAAGGTGAGAAATGGAGAGGGTTTCTTCAATTACAGATTCTAAAATTAGTATAGGCAGTTTTAAAAACTGTTATTCGCCTTCGTTATGTCATGTATGGTAGGAGATTATCATGGGGGGATATGGATGGTAAGTCACTATTCATTGAGCCGTGGCAACTTCATGAAAGGGAATTGGAAGATATTGCAGTGGAACGAGCTTGAGCTTGTGAAATGCATCAATGGTACCAGGGGCAGTAACCAGCAAAGGGCGTAATCACCCAGTTGCAAACAGGGGTATGCGTGAGAATAAGATTGAAAATAAATATTCTTAGTGTCCAGGGGGGACACGGGAGAATAGTGAGTTAATGGGATTCTAGTAGTGTAGTCAAGAAACCTTAGAGGACTTAGGTTTAGTATTCAAGTTATTGTTAGATCTGCAATCTTGTGTATATTGCATGATGCTTCAAAAAAAATTGTTCCGTTTTTAAGTCTTGTTGTATGTCGTCCTCTAGGGTTTTGTGGCGAGGTGTAACATAATATTTCTAAAAGAGGATTTGGCCACCTTGGATGAGACATTGGATGAACACAACCAAATGTATAAGAACAAAGTTGCAGGAGCTTCAATTTCACATTCTATGTTCCCTTGGCTTCATAGTGTTTTTTTATATATTGTAAATTATAATTGACACATTAGGAGACTAGATTTGACACAATGTTTATAAAATTTTGTGATTCGTGAAAACAAATTTCAGTTTTTATGTATTACATTCTCTTTTTATCTCTACTTAGTATATTAAGTATGAACTAACAAAATCAGGTTTTTTTTAATCTTAGAACATTACATCTCATTCAGTTTTCCAACTTCTTCTAGTTTTAAACCAATGTAATTAAATTTAAATTTACACATTTTCTCTATGGCATGTGAATGGAATGTTGCAAATAGAATAAAATCTAACATTCACATATGAAATAATAATAATAAGTAATATCTTAGAGCCCAATGTTTGCCCACAGAAAAGGAAATTTTACAAAAAAAATTTTAAGGAAGCATCTAACAAGTTCTTATGATTTTTACTTAAATCTGTGATTGCTTGAAAAAAGATACTTGGGCATACATTAGTATTTACACTCTATAGAGACAAAATTCAAAGGATATAACCTGGATGAGCCCCAGAGGAGCCTTGTAGACAGTTATGTGTTATCATTAATAAACGTTTTGTGCCAACATTGTGTTTTATCAATTGTCAGCTTAGGTAGTGTAAAATGGGGTAGTGTGTAATGTCCCCAACTCAAATCAAGATGATTAGCAGCAGATTGGTTGTCCTTTCCTTGGTTTGCCCAAGAGGAAGAGGACGTAGAGCATCATTGGGTAAGAAATGAAGTCCTTGGCTTGTTCTAATTTTAAGTTGAGTGCACGTCTTTTGATGCAACTTAAGTGAACTTACGTTATTTTTAGGAACTTAAGCTATTTTATGTTGGGCAGATCTTTTTAGGCAACTTAAAGTGATGCCTAGCCAAGGGACTTAAGTTGTCCCCTTTTTATGTACTTAAGTGACATCTTTTAACATGTGTTAATTAGCCTAAAGGGGGCATCTAGCTTCTTGGAGCCAATAAGAACATATTTTTAGGGTTTTAATGTGAGCCTTTGGATTAAAGATGTTAAGATGGAAGGTGGAGATTAAATCATATGGTTATGAGTTGTTATATAACACCCTAAAGGCTCATTTTGAGGCATTATGTTATGAAGTTTTTTGCTTATTGTTGTTGCAACTTGGCTTGAGGATTGAAACCCTTAAGTATCCCTGGTTTCGATGAGTGAAAGATTCCCTATGGATATTTGCCACAATTTTTCCAAATGTTCCACAGAAATTGTAACAAACAATTTGCATACAAACTGATTTCTATTTATCCAACAAATTATACTGAAAATCATATAATATCAGACTGAAATAGAGATCTGAAATTAAATATGAATATTGCCTTAAAATCTTCAGTAGAACAACAACAGAAATATCCAATCTTAGCCACAAAACTTACAGTTGGATTGGATAACCAGAAGTATGAATTTGAAGCACAAAGTGAGACACCTGAGTAATATCTCCAACAGACAATGGGTTTTTGTCCTCAAACCTGCTGAAAGCCAAAGCTTCCCAGAATTCTCGAAGAGAAAATAATAATCAAGCATAAACCAAGCATCTTGAAAGTGAGCCCTTGCAACAATTTTTATAAGCTTCTCATAAGAGCTCATTCACACTTTTAACCAATGTGGGATAAAACATAAACTTCCCTTTTTGCCTTTTTGATGTCTCATGTATTTTAAAATAAGGGCCCCTTTTACTATTCATTTTCCCACTTAACTTTAGACTCACATTAATTAAGTTTAATAATTGGATTTAACTTTATACTTTAAACTTTATTAATGGGGAGACGAATTAAACCAATGGAACTAAAATCATCTGACGATAATTACCAACTTTCCATTGAAAAGGCACTATCATTAGAGATCACGACCCACCTGATGAATTACTGTTAATAGCATTAATGACTTACTAAAAATAGTAAGTATACCAAACTGCCTCCAGACGCCCCGGATTGACCTACAACGAAAATTTCCTAGGCCACAAGTCCTCAAGATTCCTTAAAAGCCCTGGGTAGCCTACAGAACCAAGGAAAAATAGCCTAACGACAACATCGTACAATGCGAGCTAGAAAAGGGGACATTATAATGAGACATACGGGCTTTCCCTAGTCAGAAGAGTGTGTTTTGGTGGAAGAACTTCAGTTTGTGAAACCCTAGCACATTGTTTATTGTGGGCTGCAACATTTTATCAAGTTTGGAGGCCAAAATTACAATGTTATCAATGCTGGATATTCAGATCTGAAGGCATTCACTACTGCAAATCATTCATTCCTGAGTTTTCTGAGGACGGTTGTTAAAGGACAACAATTTCAAGCTTAAAGCTAGTCATTTTGAGAGCCCAATGCCATTTTTAGAAGGTCGGCTAGGGTTAGAAAATATTCTGACCTAAATTTGCAATAGTTTGGTATGAAATCTGCTCACTTATTTGATGAAAATATTTGATATGTAATTCTGGAAATTTCTGGGCAGTTTTAAGGTTTGAATTGTCATTTTCTGATCATAGTAATATTCAAAATTTTATATTTTTCAGTTGTAAATCTGATCAGAAATTTTGTGTTTGTTTAGAGCTACTTTAATGCAAATAAATTTCAGATTTATGGCCTAGTTTATGAAAGATTTTGTAATTAGATTTGTGCAAATAAATTTCAGATTTATGCCCTAGTTTGTGAAATATTTTATTATTAGATTTGTGCCCTAGTTGCAGAAGTTATTGTTTTCTTTTAATATCCTATTTGGGGATATTACATGGTGACCTTAGGTAGTGTAAATATGGGGTAGTGATCTGCAGTTAGACCAACAATTGTCTTAACCAAAAACCATTGCTCATACAAATAGCACTTTCACTATCCAGGCAAGGGTGCTGATTAAGGTCTTTAGTGATTTGTAACTCCAATTATCCTTCCATGCTGCAACTTGTAGTTTGGTAGAATAGATTTTACAATAAACATTTATGGCACTTGTTAATGAGACCTTGCATGGTGAGCTAAAGGAACAGACCTGCTTTCGGGTTTAGCTTTCTGAATAAAGTCAACTCACTCAGGCCCATGACAGTAAAGCAGTTGTGTATGAGCAGAAGTTTACTCAATTGATCACCCAGGTGATTGAACTTGAGAAAATAGAATCAAAGATGATCACTTAAAGGGAAAACTCCAGGAGGGTGTGCATATGGTCAAGAGTTCCAGTTATTCTTCTATACTGCAATTCAGAGTTTGGTAGAGTATAGTTTATAGTAAACATTCATAGCACTTGCTAATGATGCCTTGCAGAGTATGTTGGAGAAGCAACAGGCTGTTTTGAGGAGGAGCTTTCTCAACAGCAACAACTTACTCAAGCCCATAATAATATTTTAAGTAGTCCCAGTGACTTCATTTTCAAAAAGGCAATTTAAACATTATTATAGGACTAACGTAATTTTTAAAAAGTGTTTTTTGTAATCTAAAAAAATATTTTAAATACATAGTGGGAAGAAGTAAATTCAAATAGAGGGCCCAACTATAAAAGAAATTTATTCGCTCAAAACAAATCATAGTATTTTTTCATTTCACTAGTGCATTGAATATGGAGTTTGAAGCATTCAAGGATGAAAAGCCTCTTGGTTTTCAGATTTCAACTCAAGGACAAAAATCCACTCATACCTTAGAAGTGATTCCATAAAGGGATCACAATTGTGTTGATTTGTTGAAGATTGATTGAGGATTCGAAATCATTTGCAGTTGCTACAGTGCCGCTACAGTGTTAAAGGGTTAGTTTTGTTGATTTTGAAGGGTTTCAGGTTTGAGATTTCTGATGTGATTCAAATATGCTAGTGTATTTGCCAACACAGTTCACTGTGTGGTGTGTTGCAGATTTGTTTAGTCAATGTGTTCCTTATTCAGATTGTTCCAACTTTCAACAGAAGATTTCCCATTTCAGATATTGTATTTCTAGCATTGTGATTTCTGCGTATTTGAAGACATCAACAAAGAGTCGCTATCTATATAAATTTCTGTACTGTTTCATTGATATTCTTGGTAATGTTTTATGTTCTAATACCCCTTGCACATGATCTAAGCTTTCTATCAATTGCATTATTCATGAAGGTCATACTGTGTACCAGCAGCCATACCTTCTGAAAGAGCAGTCGCTGCTTCTTTGGGAATTAGTCTGCCACCGTCCATACCATCTCAGATTTATAATATTAATCATTTCTGTACCATTGCAAGTAGATTTTCTTTTAATTTTAGTATTAGATGATTGATGGCATTTCCATTATGAGTCCACACAGTACAGATTAGATTGTTGTTTATCTTCATATTTGCAAAATGGAGATAGGATTTGCTAAATCACATTATTTCAGTATTGGTAATGGGCTGTAAGTTTATAATATGACTGTTAGGATTTATCCACTAACTTGTGCAGTGGGTTATCATATTTCATAGCTGTTTCCAATATCTGATGAGAGGCAGATTTGAATGTATTGCTGTTTACCATCATCAATCCAGCAGCATATCGGATTAAGTAATATTGATGCTAGGGTTTCATATTAATCACATTGCTCACAACAGCAGTTTGTATTGATTGATATACTCATTATTATTGTCAGCATTCATTCGTTGGAGTTTGGTAGCCATATCTTATATGCCTCGATTGATTCTCAGTTTGTATAATTAGAAAATTCCATAATATAGTCTATTTCCTAAGGTTACCCAATTGGTGATATTACAGTCTCTTTGTCCCATTCTAGGCAAAGCTATATTGCAGCAAAAAAAGGCCATGCCTAATATAAGTTTTACATTTATGTATCTGTGGAGTAACCTAGTAATGGCAGCACTGTTGCAAGAAAATGCACCCAGAGTATGTAAAAGTCAAGTTTGTACAATACAACCATTTGTTTATGTTCACAAATATGTATGTTTTTCCATGGATATTGGTATAATTTGGAAATGGGATGTCCTAAACCTTCTTATGCTAAATTTGTTTAAGCCCTGTCCTAAAGTTCAAGTTTACCTTTGTATAGTTGAATGTCAAGACTCAAATGAGTGATAGTTTAAAGTTTAAACAACTTCCTTAGTGGTAATCTATCATGCCTCCCTTGAATCACAAGATTTAAATATATATCATCGTTATTAGTTTTGAGAAATAGTTGAGAAGATGGTGTGAAATCAAAATAAAGAAATACATAATAAGCAGAGCTGAATAGAATCTATGGCTTCTTTTCTTTTCTGGTAACCAATATGAAATACCCCACAGAGACAAAGAGTATGCCACAGAGTTACTACATGTCATTCCTTTTCTGTTTAGATAAAACTCTAGTTGTGTACTCTTTAAAATTGCCCATTGCATGTGAGACAGTCATTGATCAATAGGCATTTCCCATTGAGATTTGAAAATCACTAAGGGCAAAATTCATTTTAGGATCAATCTTAGAAATTGAAAGGTTATTGGCAGGGAAAAAATATACTTCTAGGCATTTGAGCTTACATTACAGTTAAAAGTTTAAAACTAATCCTTAGAATTGTGCCCAAGTTCAACTCAGATTCTCAGAAGATTGTTCTAAGTGAACTGCACTTTATGTTGGCACAATACAGATACGTTGAAATTCTGTATCGAAGGTAGAATAAAATTCATTGAATAAATGAAATATACCTTGGATTGCACTTTTGGGTAATATTTTCAGGTTATTCAATATGACATGCCTGCGTTTCAGCTCTGTTCTACTCTCTGAGAATTTATAAATGATATCCTGCATAAGCCTCAGAATTTTATTTGGCACCTGGAAGATAATCATGTACCTTGCACTGCACCATACCTATCTGCATTTGAGAAATTTTCACCTCTTCTTAAGAAACAATAATTAAGAGTTATGCATCTCACCTGGAAGCAAGTCCAGCGAAAAGCATCCAACTAGCTACAGTCATTATTCCACCAAGCTCTGTGCTCCTTCTCACCAAGCATTTCTTATCATCCTGCACCCAGGCCAAAGTATATTTACAAAAATTGAGATATTACATGTGTCGAAATAAAGACAATAAGAGAAACTTCCAAGAATGGTATTCAATGCACTGTAGTATCGCCTTAGTTTGGTTAATAGATTGCCTAAGCAACAGGTTGTCAAAAACACTTTTTCGTATTATTGAATCTTCAGCATTCACATTCAGGATTGGCAATAGATTGAATTATTTTGTGGAAGTCATCTAGTATCTACTGTAGTCTTGTCTCATTAATGTCCTTTGGAAAAGCCCTTGAAAGTTTAAAATTATCAAACTTTTATTAGGGAAGACTTCTTGTACAGTCCATGACCTTTCCCCCATTCATGAACTTGTTCTCAAAGCCAATGGAAAATATATAAGCCATGATTTGCAATGAACTTTCTATAGCTGTCCTCACAAGCATAGGTGGAGCTGGGTTCAGCAGAAATGGGTGGTGAATTTCATGGTTTGGTTCAGGTTTGGGGTACAAGGCCAAGACAGGCCTAGGTTCGCTTAGTTTCTGGCCCAAACCCCAGTTTTATTGTGGGTCCATCTGGGCATAAACATTTTTCCTATTATTGAATCTTATTTTTCACATTCAGGATTGGCAATAGATTGAATTTTTTGGTGGAAGTCATCTAGTACCTACTGTAGTTGTGTCTAACTATTGTCATTTGAAAAAGCCTTTCAAAGTTGAAAGTACCCAGATCTTTATTTCAGAAGACTTCTCATGCAGTCCTTGAACTTTCTGGCATTCGTTAATTTGCTCTCAAAGCCACTGGAAAATGTAGAAACTATGATTTGCAATGAATGATCTATAACTATTCTCATAAGCATATGCACATCTGCCATCCTATCAAGTCAACTTCTGTAGAAACAGCTGGTGAATTGCATATTTTGGGTTCAGGTGTGGGTACAGGGTTGGGATGGGCCTGGGTTTGCTGAAGATCTGGCTCAGGCACCCCAAGTTCCCTACCCCACAGGGAACCCAAGGTACCTAGGCTAAACCCTAAGAAAAACAGTCTGAAGGCACCTGTAATGAAACCACAGGTCAAAGACATTTAGTTAATATTTTTAAACCAAAAAACACATTTTAAATTCCCAATTTGGCATAAAGTTACTTAAACAAAATATTTATTTGATAAATATGAGAGACCACAACACCCACTTTACCTCCAAGCTGTTTTTTTAAAATCCTAAAGCTTGCTGGGTATGCTTTTGAAGGTAAAGGATTCACAAAAGGATTCTACCGTCTTTGTTGAGTATTACAGGAGAGAAATATCTGCACCTATGACATTTACCAATCAAAGGTAAGTTTATTTTCAGATTTGTTCACATTTTCAGGATTTTTTTAGTTTTTCCCAGATTTTTCTACGTTTTTTTTTTAATTTCTTTTTAAAAAAGTCCTAAATGGTTTTTTTACACCTTTTAAACACAACATAGGGTTACTTCTATTGAGGTGGAGTCATATCCTGTTGAGGTGGAGCTTATGGATCTGGTTGAAAGTTGTGATCTTTGTCGTTTGGCACCCCTTCCGGCTTCTCCTATGGAGGTGGAGCTATCTCTTATTGAGGTAGAGATTGTTTTGGCTAGAGGGGGTTGGTGGTGCTACTGTAGGCCTTTGGCTGTCTTATAATCTGCTTTGCTAGCATACTCTTCTATTAAGGTGAAGAGTTTTGGGAAGTTTGAGCGGTTTTGGGTGCCTTTGCTTCTTGGTTCTTTTCCCCTTTACTATCTCCTATTGAGGTGGGGTCAGTGCTTGGTGTTGAGAACTTGGTTTGCTTCAAGTGTTTTGTTGTTTAGATCCTTTTGGCTCTTTTAGTCAAAATGATGTTAGTCTTTCGCTCTTGGTTTTCTGGTGACCAGGAGCTGGTAGTGTTTCTGTTGTGTTACGGTGGTACTTCCACTGGTTGTCTTTATCTTTGGACTGTTGTTAGTTCTAAGTGTTTTGTTTCCTGGTTATTTGGTGACCAGGTGTTGTTGGTGTTCCTTCTGAGTACTGCGATGTTTCCGCTAGTGCTGTTTTTCTGTTGTTGGCAAAGTTTGAGACTTTGTTGTTTGGAAGTGTCCTTTTCTTAGCTCTGTAAAAGGTTCTTGGTCCTTTCAAAACCTTGCTTACCTTATCAAAAACATAACATAGGGTTATTATAACATTGTTTTATTTTTGTTGTAAAGTTGTTTTGTTTTGTTTTGTTATACATACAAAATGACTACTACTTCTAGTTTAGTAGGCCTAGTGGCAAAGAGGCATGTCAAAATTGACCCAACATCACGTCTTTGGCAACATGTGACCATGATTGAGCAGTTTCTTAGTGATCGGGGTTTTCATTGGTGTAATAGTCAATGTTGTAATGAAAAGCTCATATGGTAGAACGAAAGCTCTCCTATGTGATATGACCAGCCAAGGAATTAAAGTTTGTCCAAAGCCAAACAAAAAAGAGTTGCCAAAGGAGCAAATTAAGGCATATATTAGAGAAAAAGAAGATGCTAACAATGTAAGAAAGAACAAAATAAAAGATGAGAAAGAAAGAAAGAGCATGTCCTTTATCCAAGAAAGGATCACACAAGCCTCTTATTGGCACTATAGTATCAGGCATCAATTGACCCACATCCTTTCATTCTGCCACCATCTTTCCAAGAAGATGACACCCCTTCTTTTTCCCATAAAAGAGACACATTGGAAAAGGGCTTCTAGAATGAGACGAGGAAGATTGCAAAACAATACGTTTCTCGTAGCATTTATGCCAATGAGCTTCCTTTCAACCTTGTGAGATCATCAAATCAGCGAGAAATGATGATTGCAATTGGTAATGCAATTGTGAATTATATCATTCCTAAGTGTGTGGAGGTGTGCACCATCTTATTGTCCAAGGAAAAAGCTTATATAGAGACATCACTGCAAACAATCAAGGAAAAATGGTCTGAAAAAAAGAATGTCTATATATTTTTATGAATGGAAGGATTGCAAAACTAGACTATTAATTTATGTCTTGTAGTGTGCCCTATAGAGGTGATGCTTTTGAAGGTAGTTGATCATGAGGGGCAAGTGAAGGTTGCAAACTTCATTGTCGACATCCTCATAGAATCCATTGAAATGGTGGGCTCCAAAAAAAATTGTTCAAGTCATAACAAACAACACTAAAACCTGCAATGCAATAGGTTTATTGGTGGAAACTAGGTATGGTTATAATTTTTGGTCAAGTGTTTGTGACAAATCATTATATGTCACATGCCATTTTTGAGTCCTCCAAGGTGAAGTTGAAAGTAAGTTTATGAAATTTTAATATTTTATTAGTTTATTTTTTTATTTACTGAAAAATATTTTAAATTATATGATATATCTACTTTTTAATTTGTTTTCTTTTTTTACAACATGTTAGATTATTGAGATTTGATTCACATTACACACATTCATCTTAAGATGACTCATTAAGGTGCAAGAGCATTTGAGCACCATGGTCATCAACAATTTTTTAAGTTGATGGAGTAAATCAGATACAAATAGAGCCCAAAAGGTCAAAGCATTGATCTTGGATGATGATTGATGGGCACTAGTGGATTATATTTTGAGTTTCACTGAGCCTACCATGAATATGATTAGGTTTGTTGATATGGATCAACCGTGTTTGGCTGAAAGTAATAATGGCATGGACTTCATCACTGAAAGAATAATGAATAATAGAAACAAAGGAGAATGACTCCACAATACATTTTTAAAAAGAGTGCAAAGAATCGTTATGGAGGACTGGAACAAGATGACCACACCCTTGCATCTCCTAGCACTTGCTTTATCTCCAAAATATTCGAGCACAAAGATACTTTGCTTGCTAGGGAGTGGGGCACCATCTAGAGATCAAGGTGGTGTTGATGGGTAAAAGACTGCATTCAAAAGAATATTCCCAGATCCAAATGTACAAAGTATTGTCTTGGGTGAATTTGACCACTTTATATCTTCAAAGAATCATGATATTTGGGCTATTCAAAACAAGTACAAAAAGGAAGTTCATGAATAGTTGTACATGCATGGCCAAGGCTCTATTTATTTGCAACCTCTTGCAGTAAAAATTCTATCTCAGGTATCCATTTTTCATATTTTAACTTCCTTATGCTTCTTTCCTAGCTCTATTTTTTTGTGTTTTATAATTGCAAATGTTATATTGACTTTCTTTTCAACAAGTTCTAAGTTCTTTTTTATCTAAGTGAAATTGGTACATACTTTTTTATCTATTCAGTTAAGTGCAACCAATAGGATTCACAAAAAGAATAGGAATTGGATTATGTGCATTCCAACTTGTTTCTCTTGTCACATAAGAAAGTCAATTACAAGGAGGGGCGATGAGGAATTGAGGTTTAACCTATGAGTGTGCTGACTTAGATGCTTCTATTGCACAACTTCCCTTGGTCTCTTTAGATGAAGCAAAATCTACACAACATGGTTAGTGGGAGTGGCTCTACAACTACTTGTAGTTCAAATGAACCAAATGTTGATCTTAAGTCTCTCAATGAAGAACAATATAAAGACTATTGATTGTAATTTTTTAATGATTTGAAATTTGACATTGAATCAATGGAGTTTGAGTATATATAATATATGTCCATGTACATATAAACTATGTTCCACAAGAATGCATCCCCAACTTTGAAATCAACATCCCAATTCTCAATGGCGTTTTTGAGATGATGAGACAAGGGACATCCCCTAGCTATCCCAAAAAAAAAATTCAAAATGTCAAAATGTCCTTGAGACATGTACTAAACAAGTAAAACATCAAGGGGACGTTTGGCCATCCCTAAGAAAGTTGGGGACGTTTGGACATCCCTCAACCATCTCAAGGATGTCCAACCATCCCCAATGCACAAAAATTGATCTATTTTAAAAATAATTCAATTTGTTAAAAAATAGTTTTTCTTTTCAGTAGAAGTCAATGGAATTCCAAATGACTATATGGGTTGGGGGTCGCAGACAATTGTTCCAACACACCCAAGCACACGTACTAGTCATCACTCTTGATCTCTTTGTAGTAGTGACATTAACTATTCAAGTAGATGTCTAGCATCAAATCCCAGCAAACGCATTATTCAAACAAGGCTACAATATGATTGACGCCTTAAAATTTTAGCAAGCCCCAAGAAAACTATTCAATTTGGCATTGAATTCAATCCCAACTGCTTTATTTATTCCACTCTTATTGTGAACCTTTAAATTTGTTTAATCCAAGTACCTAAGTTGCATTTAAATCTGATTTCCATTATTATTAAATTAAATATATCAAATTTAGTATATTATTATATGAGTTTAAACCTATATTAATAATCATATAAATACATACATATATTTATAATTCATTGTATATATATGATTGTCATCCCCCACCATCCCATTAAAATAGCTCCCAAATTATCATCCTTGAAACACATCCCTGATAGTTTTGCTCTCCATCCCCAAAACACCATGGAACATAGCATATATATTATATATATGTACATGTATATATATACATATATATGTACATATATATATATATATATATATATTATCTATGTTCCACCAAGTTTCCAAGACACAAACGACAAGGGACAAGGAGATAATTTCTAAGAGAGGTTTTTTGGGAAGCCATTTTTTTAAGAGACAGCTATTAAAAATATAGGGAAAATTTTAAAATATAAGGAAATCTCAAATATTCATATGCTAACATTGGCAAAGACCTATCAATTTGAACTATTTTAGCTCTATTGGTCCTTACCTCTAGTTTGTTGAATGTTGGACTATGAAGATTGGCAAAGGCCAACAACTATATGTGAAGTAAAGTAAACTTCTCATCAGTATAAATTTTCCGAAGGGCCTTCATGAGGAGGCATTGTCATAGGCCTAGCTACATACCATTTGGGATATAGAGCATGGGTTACCATATGAAGTGGGGTGTTCATTGTGTTCTACTGTCATGTCTCAATGGCCTAGTATGCTCCCCATAAAATCCCAAAGTAGGATCTATGCCATGAATGGCTAGTTTCATCTACCAAAGCATGCTATCATGTCTCATAAGTCTCTTCAAGGCTAAGAGTGTCTATATCAACATATCTTATAACTCGTACAACTCATGAGATGAAGGAGCAAACACATCTACAAGTGCAAACAAGTCACAAAAATTAAAAATTCAAAAATATTAAGATTCAAATGACAAAGAGTGAAAGTTATTAGAAAGAATGAAAATAATTTACAATTAAAAAACATTAATAGATTGACTTTTTTTAAATATTAATAGTAAAATCAGCGATTTCTTACCTCACTGTGGTCCACCAATCATCGTCAAGGATCTTTTGTTTCATATTTTTTTCTTCAACAATACTTGAAAATGATATTCATGAGCGGTTGATGTTTAATATCAATCCACCCACCAATGATGACAGAGTAGCCATCCCTTATCCAAGTTTCTCTTATTTCCTCCATCAACACACTCACCTTAGAATATTCTCTATCAAGGAGGGTGGTGTGTAGCTTATGTTTTCTAGGGAGGCAAATGAAGGACAAACAACAATTACATATTTGAGCATTTGTTTGAAATAGGAGAAACCACATGAAATGGTGTGACATGGGAAAAGAAAATTTAGCAATAGAAAACTCAACCACTTGTATTGACTATGCATTGAACAACCCTATGACAATGGTAGTTCTTTTATTTTCCTTGGTAGAACCTTCTCCCCTTTGACTCCCAACATCTATGGTTTGGGTAAGCAATGACACACTAGGTTGCATAATCTATATTAGCATTCCCTTATTTCTTGCCTCCCCCTCCATGAGCAACTTAGCCACCTCAACCTTCTTAACAAAGGTTATTTTTTCACAACCTTTCACCCCTAGTCCAATTATGCACAAAAAATGAGAATAAACCCTTGTGTAGCTACTCCTATAGCTTTTGTTGCACATATTGTTGAACACAAAGAGGGGGGGTGAATCAATATTCTCTTAAACCATTCAAACATTAAACATCCAATCACCAAAGCATATTCAACTGTAATAAAGAAAGAAAGCATGAAACATTAACAACACCACACAACACATGAACACCAGGATTTTTATGTGGAAAACCCAAAATGGAAAACACCACGGTGAGGGTTAGCTCACAATATATTATAGCCGGTTATAGTATATTTATAGAAGTGCTCACTGTAGGTGGACTCACTGTCCAAGTGGACTCACTGCGCACAAAGAAAAAGATAGAAGAGAGAATGTAGCTCACAGCCTATTTTGAACAGTTTCAATTGCATCTATCATATGCATGAAATACAATTCCAATGAAGCTCAATTAACTAACTTTACTCACTTCATCTTATTCAGATCTAACACTCTACTTTCCTCTGCATTTGCATCACTTCAATCTTCTACTCAGCATTCACAACTTAAATTCGCACTGCTCTGATAATATTCACATGTAGAATCTTTGCATCACATCATATATTCATTCTATACATCAAAACACCAAAAAGATCTAACATATATATCCGCATCAATTCTAACATCAATTAGGTCGGCCTAATTAGATGTAGCACCCAATATATAGCTTGTCGGCTTCAAAAATTTCATACAAATCTCGCGCCAAGATTCAAAACTCAAAATAACTTGAAATAGGTCAGCATGGACCTATATTAGATCCCACATAAGACCGCAATACTTATTTAACCTTCGCATGCATTTAAACTTGTTAGGTTGGCACGTCATAAGACCTAATAACAAAATCCTTCAACCGTGTATCCACATATGGACATGTGGACATCAAAACTCAATGCCAACAGGAATTCATACTCTACTGCCATCTAGAAACTTATCCTCAAAAGCGCAAAGCCAAAGACTCATCCGTGGAGGAATGCAGAACCTCCCACACAACTACACCGTACAAAGAATAACTGTAATTTTCCAGGCCGAACTTCTGTTACTTGTAACTTTCAATCCACTTGTCAAAACATGATAAAATCTTGGAATTGGATACATCTAACATCCACCAAAATAATGTTAGAAGCGTAGAGTGAAACCTTTATTTGTAGACTGGTGCAAACCCAAAAACAAACGCTCCGCTACTCTGAATCAGCAGTATTGACACTTAGTCGATTTCCCATTTCAACCAACTTTACCGGACCAAACCTCTTAGCAAAAATGTCTTCTCCGAACATTCCAAAACTTGTTAGAGCCAACTACAGTGATTCACATCATGATCTTCATATCCGAATACAATGTTGACATCAATGACAACACTGTAATGATCATGTTGCCAACAGCATCATCAATGACAAACTTCTCATTCTTTCAACACGTATGACATAGTCATACTCTACTCCCCACTAAAAAAAATTCTTGTCTCTATCTCGAGTTGTTGCAAATTGTAAATGAGATTTCTTTTAATCCAGTGGGCCTTTGCATAGTTTTTGAGGAGTTTAAAAGGCCACTCAAATGGGTTTACTTTAACTCACAATCCTAGCAACACTCCCATCCCAGAAGAACCCCAATAATACTTTTGTGGCTTCTTTGTTTAGTTTCAACCTCTTCACCCTCATTGTTGCTCCTTGTATTTTTTGTTGAGAATTCAAAAACACAACTACAATTGCAAATATAAAACAAAAAACCCTCCCTAAATTTTTAGAAATTTCCAACAAAAAGAATGCAAAAGAATTTAAGAAAATGAACAATGAACAATAAACTTACCTCAAATGACATAAATTTGATGCTCTCTTGTTGCCTTCTCACTACTATTCTCTCTTTGTTTTCTTTTTCACAAATTGGAAAATGGCAAAATAAGTTTTTCTTTTTCTTTTTTGTTGTTATTGGGGTTGTTTTAGGTTTATGGTTGGAGTAAAGAGGTGTGGGGGTCCATGTAGGCCCTCTCATTCCTATTTTTATTTAATTTTGTGTTTCTTTTTTAAAAATGCATAGAAATCTTGTTAGGTCGTAGAACCATTCCTTGCTATTTCCTACCTAAAAACTAGGCATTCCTGAAACGTTTCCTTTGGATGTTTCCTACTTGTCCCCATGTCCCCAAAACATCCCTTATAGAGTATGGGATCAAATTATGTAGGTGACACGTTTGTGGAGAGCACAGTATATCATATGTACATTACTATATATGTACATGTACATATAGATTATATATACATTATCTATAATACATATGTACATGTACATATAAATTTATAATATAGACATATACATATACATGTATATGTATATATTATATGTACATGTACATATAATATATTATGAGTAGATATATATATATATATAAAAACAAAATATTCATAGTTCATCGATTTAATGTCAAATGTCAAATCAATACAAAATTATATGGCTGTACCTAGTTGTACCAAACCTGGGGATAAAAAAACTGCCATATCAAAGAACTTGAATCCCAAACCCATACCCGAACAGGAAACTTATCTGCCATCAAGTTGATTATTCACAAGAAGATCCAAATTTATAACAGATTGTATGATAGGAAGGGTTGGGAATAGATTTGGCAAGCTTTGCATTCAGTAGAGCAAAGCAAAAAATTAAGTTTTTTCTGATAGTCTCATTGGTTGAAGGTTGAAGGCATTTTGGCACAGGTGAGGCAGTTCTAACTCTGATTGTTATGTGTATTGGCCAAGGATGCTAACAGGCATTGCTTGATATATTAAAGCTTGTACCTTGTACAGTACCTCAAAACTAGTGAATGGAGAAGGTGGATAGTATGCTTCTCTTCCTTTTTGACCTAGAGCCTAGGAGAGTATCTTGATTCCTTGGAAGACGGCAATATTAGAACAGGAAGCATCAACGTTTTTCACTTTTTCTTCAGTCAAAGCTGGGTGCATTTTGGATTTCCCAATAATATCATTCCAGTTGGGGATAGTAGATTCTTGAGAGAATTTTGCCTTTGGACTTCAGTTCAGAGGATGATGACTACAAAAATGAGGTACAGCACAATATTTCACCCAGACTGATGGTTAAGGAAAGCAAATCAGAGACTTGCCCATCTACACGGGGATCTAATTTCAGACATTCTAGGACTTTGGTCTAAACTCCACCATATTTGTAGCATTGCTACAATCAAGTTATTTGTAGCCATATAGCAATATCCTTTTAAGACGTATTCAGAAGTTTCTAGCCCAAACTTCTTTTGCTATGATATTCAATGAAATTGATGGAGATAGAAATGTCAAGCAGATCAAGGAACAGAATAAGGTCCCTGTGGAGAAGATACAAAGATTCATACACACATACAATAACGCCTTCAAAAGCTCAAACTAAATACATGGAACATCATTATAAGCATAGAAGTGCTCATCTGTTTCAGGTGAATGACATGGTAACTGAGATTCCAAGATCAGGCAAGAAACCAAGGTCAATCAAATAAATACTGTTAAAAATAGTTCACAGATAGATGAAAACGCTCTCTAGTCAAACTTGCTTGGCTATATGAAAATCTACCAAACTGTCAACGATATTTCTCTAAATTGTCTATCAATGCTGAGATAGGAAGCCAAAGAAGAGCTGATCAGTCTACAGACTAAATAGTTAATTTCAGATTTGCAAGGCGTGTTGCTTGCAAAAAAAATCTCACATAGGAAGCAAGAACCAGATAGAAAAGACCAATTAAATTGTTAGTGGAAAAAGGTTAAGCTTCAATGATCTTTGAGATAGTATACGGATCAAAAGGAGACGGATTTATCCTGTTTTCATTTCAAATTCAAGTTTTTGGGTTTGTTGTGACCAATTTCACACATCGCCCCATTGCAAATGGGGACCCCCTTCTTTTTGCTTTTTGGGTTTTTGCCTTGGTAACGCAACTGCTTATCACCGTTTTATTTACAATGAGGAATTAGAGTTTTTTGGAAATCATTTGAGCCAAGTAGAGAATTCAAGCCCGTATCAGTGCCTAGATGTCATGGAAGTGCTCAGAAGGACCGGTAGACGAGGAACGCCATTGCTTTGAGTCACTTCTGACACTTCCTATTTTTTAGGGATTCTGCTTTTTTGCTTTTTGCTTTTTTGATTTTTGGCATTTTTGGGCCATTCTGGAGTTCCTATTTTTTAGGGATGCTTTTTGTTTTTTTCTATTTTTAGAAAGTTTCTATTTTTGGAAATTTCTATTTTGGGAAAAGTTTCTATTTCGAGGTCCCACTGATCATGAAGTCAACACGCCTCCAAGAAATCATGAAAATCAAGGTAAAATGGCAAAAGTTTGGTGAAAATGGCTAAGTTTGATGAAGGGCGCCCATGAGGAAAGAATGGCAGACAAGACATGAAGTCCGCCCTACCTTTGGCATGCCAAAGGTAGGCGCTGGCAAGCCAAGGCTGAAGTCCGCCATGGCATGAGAGACCTCCAAGTCCGCCCATGGCTTGAGGAAGCATGAAGTCCGCCCAAGGAAGGAAGAAGTGGATGGCGAGGGAAGAGGCCAAGTCCGCCCATGGCACAAGAAGGCTGAAGTCCGCCTTGGCAAGGTGAGGTCAAAGTCTGCCCCAAAAAGTCAATGGCAAGCATGACAAGAAGTCCGCCCAAGCCAAGTAAGTGGCAAGCCAAGGTTGAAGTCCGCCCAAGGCAAAGCAAGACCAAAGTCCGCCCATGGCAAGGAAGAGCCCAAGTCCGCCATAGAGAGGAAGGGAAAGATAAATGGAATGAATATGCGCCAAGTCCGCCCTTGGACAAGGCAAAGCTAAGATGCGCCATGGCAAGGAGAAGGGTGAAGTCCGCCCTAGACAAATGAAGGATAAAATACACCATTGGCTGGGAAAAATAAGAAATTCGCCCAACTTTGGAAGATAAATTTTTCTAAGGCATGGAAAAATAAAAAAATGCCTAGAGAGAGAGGAGGTTAAGCAAGCACGAAAGTCACTCTTCGGAATGACGGAACGAAATTCTTTGACACAAAATGAAGAATGTCTAGCAGAGCAAGTATGAAGTCCGCCCCTCTCAACATGAAATAAATTTCTAAGGCATGGACATAAATGCAAAATGGCAGAGAAACCTCCAAGTCTGCCCAACCCAGAAGGAGAGAGAAAATTTGAAAATTTTGACTAAGTCAGATGTCTAGCACAAGGCAAAGTCCGCCTTCCAACAGGGAAGCATGTCCAAGCATTGGTGAAGTCCGCCATGAAGATGTCCAGCCACAGGATCAAGTGTGCCTAGAGGAAAATGCATCTCGTCCGGCCAGCTTCAAAGTCCGCCCTTGGCATGAAAATCTTGAAGTTCGCCCCCCTTCCCAGCATGGTAAAAGTTTCTAAGGCATGGAAAAGGCGTGACTGGCAAGAAGACTCCAAAGTCTGCCCTTAAGCAAGATGGAAGATATCTAAGGCATGAAGTGCCTAGAGGAGAGATGTGAGATGGCAAAGAAGAGGCCAAGTCCGCCTATGGTCTAGCCAAGGATGAAGTCCGCCAAAGCATGTCTAGCCAACCTTGAAGTCTGCCATGCACTTGTCCAAGACACAGCCAAGTCCGCCAAGGAGAAAGAAAAAGAATTGGCTTGCCAATGAGGAAGTCCGCTCAAGCATAATAGAAAATTGGCATGACATGTGCCAAAGTCCACCAAGGTTAAAAACAAACATGGTAAAATTTGCCAAGAGGAAGCAAAAAAAAAAAATGGCTAAGTGTGGAATTTTCCTACAATAAAAGGATCAAATTTTGACTGAGTGTTGGAAATGAAGAGAAATAAAGAGGAAATGAATAAAATTTTTGCCCAAGGATGGAGTCTGCCCTACTCAGCACAAGCCAAACTCGGAATTGAAGGCAAATCCACAGGTAAAGTTCATTCGAGCATAGAGACGGCCAAAATATTAGCTAAGTGTTGGATGGTCCACATGAAGGAGTTACAGAATGAAATTGAATAGCCAAAGTATGGGAAATACTTCACAAAGAAAGTTCCAATTTCTTCCATTGTGGTGAAGGCACAAGAGAGTTCTTCTCCAAATTCAAGGCACTTGAAGGAATTTCAAAGCAATCAGGAAGGAAAAGTTCAATAACTATTCCAAGGGGAGACTTCCAGACTTCAAATGCAAGTGAGAAGAAGAAATCAAAATCCCGAAGGAAATCCACGATCAAAGCTAGGAAGAAACAAGCACAAAGGACAAAGTCATTGGCGAAGAAGGATATTCTAAGGCAAGTGCATGAAAAAAAGAACAAGGAGACCAAGGAGGACATCCAGCACGCTGAGGTGGCGCCACATCATCTTCCAACCAATCAAATTGTTCCAAGTCAACATGTCTAGGTTCAATGAACCTGACTTATCTATGGAGTTGGTTTATATTTAGCAAGAAGGACAAGTGTCCCAAAATGTAATTTTCTCATTGGTCGAGAGGTAGTTAATTATGACAAGCCCTAATTAGGGTTTTATTTTGTAATATCAGTCGTTGATTCGAAATCAATCTTGGCCATTGAATTGTAATCAGGGAGCCTATAAATTGAGCTCGCCCCTCATTTGTAAGATGTGAAGTGAGTGGTATAAGATTGTTGCGACAAAACTATTTCCGTTTATAAAAGCTCTTGTGCATGATTTGCTAAGAACCACTTTTATTTTCAAGTAGTGTGCAAGGTTTTAATATTTCTCCTTCAACACTTAGAGTAGAATTAAAGTAGTATTTCATTTCTATGTTATTAGTGAATGATAGATTTGATAGCAGTGATAGATAAAATCAAGCTCATACTTTTGTTGGATGGATGATTTGCATTCAATGTGTAAAGTTATTCTGAGCCATTAATTTGTGGATGCTTAACTTCTGTTCGTTTTAATTATCAATTCAAACATGAAAATTATTATCACTTCCGTTGAAGATTGCACCCGCTTTGCGTAGTTGTCCGAAGGAGGCGAAACAAAGTGTGGTTACCCTATTTTATCTAGTTGTTGCCGTCTCTTGAGTTCTTAGGCATAGTTTAGATCTCTAAACCCTTATCCTTTTGCCTTTTTTTTGGGAAAATCTGAAATACCCATCAAAAGAGCCTTCAATGATAAAATTGTCTAAGTCCTAAGCTTGCAAATGAATTATAACGTAAGTCCCCTAGTGATTACCAGCAAATCACAACGCCCACTGGCCTTATCCACATGTTATGACCTGACCAAAAGAAACATTGGAGTTATTGTATTATTTTTTAGGTATTTGCAATCACTTTTCAAGAGAGGATAAACTGTCCCTTGGGCATTTTATTCTGTGTTCGGTGGCGTACTCAAAACACACACCAACAGGGTCCAAAACTCAAGTTTTTGGATTTATCTCTCCAATTGGGGGAGATCTATTTTTTAATCAGATCAGGTTGATAAAAATTAAAATCCATGACTGGATTGGGATGCTGAAAGATTTCAGGTGGGAATCAGAAAGATTTACTGTCCATTGACGTCAACAAAATTTCCACGTTCAAGTTTATGGACCAGTTTCCTGTTATCAACCACCAAGATCCAGCCCAAGCTCAGATCGCCATGTTCAGGGTGGAGCTACAAGGTTGCTGCAATCAAACCAAGCTCCCAACACTGTCAAGATGCCAAAATCATGACATTTTTAGTTAGGTGGAATAGTGGTTAGCAATCAATTAATAATGAGGAGGATATTTCAACTGTTTGTTGAGACATTAAAGCAGATGTCTATTGGCATTCCATATCCCAATTGGTTTATATTTTATTGCAAAATATAAGGGTAGAGGGGGTGCCTGGCTCTTTCAGTCCATTCTTACATAGCTCTAGCCTTTTTGCAATTTTTATTTTCTGGAATTTTGACAGAATCTAGCCTGAAGAATTAGTATATACAATCATTCAATAGGCTCAGTTAATCTAGAAATAGCACAGCAATTTCTGAGTTATACATATAGCTTAGACTCAACCACTGAATTTTGGATCAAAAAATAACAACAAATGAGTTGATACAAATAGTGAGGGCATTAATGTAAACGGTTCTTGTACCAAGTATTGTGTTAATATATGGGGCATCATAGTCACAAAAATGCCAAAGGCAATGAGTCCATTGACTGCATGGTGCTAACCATTTGTGAAGGGACATCAAACAAGGGCGTTTAAGCAGGTCATATGACACAGTCCCTAGGGGCACAAATATCCCTTACAGAATGTATCAAGTCCCCTAGTGCTTGAGTGGGTATGTGTTTATGCTAATCCTTATTTAGCTTCTTGTCGAACTCTGTGTCTCACCCCCCAGTTTAAGAAGGAAGTGATCCATAACAAGAGAGCTGCCCAAAAGAGATTCACTCCACTTCAGTAGATGGATAAGTGAACCCCACATGTTGTTTTTATTATCCAGATTGGCATCTTTATTTTAATTACATAAAAAAAAATTCAGTGAGTTTTGATGGTCTCTTGTAATTTCAATTGGTGGTTAAAAAGGTTTCATCTTCTATTCGTTGTGCTTTCCAGTTAGCTAATGGAAACATCAAGATTATCATAAATATAAAAGAAGATATAAAGCACAAGAGAGAAGTGACTTACTTAATGCAAGACAAATGATTGTGTGTGGATAGTTCATGGAAGACTAGTTCTCATCCAAGTGCGGTGCCTATATTGCCCCCATCCCTCCTCAAGAAAGTCACATCTTATCTTATGTACTGATTACAGAAACTAATTTGAAGATAATGAATTCATATTTTATGTTGTGCAGTCAGATTTCAACTTTTTCTAAGGGTATTTGCTCAAAGTAGCAGTTAGAGTTATAACAGCAAAAGTCTTAGCCAGTAATTTCAGCAGAGAAAGAAGAGTATTACAACAAAGTTCAGATTTTGGAAGCTAGATTTCATAATTTTCCAAATTCAAATGGAATTTTTCTATGTAAAAGCAGATTTCCAGGCAATTTTCAGAATTTGAATGTTATAAGATCCTAAGGATATTACGCGAATTCCACAATGAAATTGCATAATTGGACACTGATTTTCATTGGTTAACTCTGTTCCAAGACAAGTCAGTTTTTGGTTCTGCCTGATTGTGACTAATTCAGGAAGTTTGAAGATCTATGTATGCATACAATTGACTAAGATTAAATTAAATAACATCTTAAACAGCTTCACGCTCTCAATATTTCCACTAAGCCTAGCTTTTAGGCAATTTTGATGACATTTTTTTGTCATGAATGATGGTCGACTTTGAAATAGAACCATATCTAAAGTAATCTGCTAGTAAGAAACCTATTTTTCCAAATCTCATATTATCAAGATATGTTGGGAGCTTTAAAAGAAACAGGCAATGTAAGCACAAAGATGTTGATTTTGTTGACTCGCTGCATGTCACCAAGAAAAACACTGCTAGTCAATGTACTGACATCTAAAATAATAATAAATTAGATTCATAAAGATAAAAAGTAAATTTATACATACAGAATTTTGCGCAGCTCTGTACTATCATAAATTAAATAAGATTGATTGAAACAAGAACGTAATGGCTTCCCACTGTCATAGCCATATGTTTTATTCAAATTGTGTACGGTCATGAATCATGATCTAAGTTGAAACAAAATCAAATTTCAACTATACTGCCAAATTGGCCATAATCCCAAATTATTGGAAGCCCTAAGAAACATGCACTATAAGCACATTTTTTTTTACTTAACTTTTTTATTTTAAAAAACATTCATAATAAATACCGTGATACTGAAGTAAATGAACTAGAATTCACACCAAAAGAGTAAACTGGTAAGATATTTACAAGTTTTTATTTATTGTAGCCTATCATGTGGAGAGGTTTTAAGCTCAGTTAGTTTAAGACACATCATGGGGGGCACCCTAGTAAGGTGGTAAAAATAATGGACAATTACAACTTTTGCACTAGGAAAACCCAGAGCAGGCAATGTAAACATTTAATGAAGAAGAAAAGAGAGAATATTTTTCATGAGCACACGCTTATACTGAGGAGGGGGGGGTGAATCAATATAACAATAATTTTTACTTTTTCAAACTTAATACCATATTTAAAACATGATCAATAACAATAACATTATTTACTCAACATCAATAATCATGCACATAAGAACACAATAACACAATATTTACGTGGAAACCCTTGCGGTTGAAAACCACAGCACAATAATGCTTTTATATGAATTCTTCTTTTTACAAATTTTGTAAGCACCAACCTACGAGAAACACCAATCCCCATAATTTGTAGGCACCAACCTACTGGAGGCACAAACCCTCTCAGCTAAGCACCAACTTAGCAAGTGACACCAATCTCTCCCTAAGGAAGCACCAACTTCCAAAACAAAACTAGGTTCCACCTTCTTGGATTTTGCACCTTCAATGGTTGATGGACAATTCAATCTCCTTTATTCATTCACTTCATGATTCCCTTCTTATTAACCACATAAATATATTTGCATCATTATATAAGTTTGCTTATTCTTCCCATATACATATCCTTCATAAGTCTCTTGCATTCATTCACATGTATTCCATTATTGATGCACTTCACACATCTGCTCAAAAGGTCTTCATAAATCTGCCCATAGAGCCTTCACAAATCTGCTCTATTCTCCTTCTTAAATCCGCATATATCTCTTCTTCTATATCTGCAATGATTACTTCTTACAAATCTGCCTAACAAATCTTCATATATTCTTACTACCAAATCTGCATACATTCTCCTTCCAATTCTTCATATATTCTTGCACATGTTCCCTATATATCTGCGTATATCTTCTTTATATGCACATGTTCCCTATATATCTGCGTATATCTTCTTTATATCTGCATATATATTCTTTATATCTGCTTCTTCTTAATTTCTTAATCTGTTTTGTATATATGATGAACTTATTTTTTTCACACTCGTCTTCCTCCACACTTCTCTCTCTTTTTATATCCTCATATTAATTGGAGGGACATAGCCTTTGGGATTAAATATCTCTTTTTAAAGGAGTCATGTCTTCTCAAAAACTAATCACTGCTCTAATTCATACTTATTTTATTAAAACAATCTTTAATGGAATAGTTGCCTTATGTTATAACTTATTATTAATGGAATGCTTTCACATAAGCGCTGCCTCTGTTATTTTCTCCCTTAATCGCTACCATCATAAAATGATTGCTGCCCTTTCAAAAAGTGATCGCTGCCTTGTCAATATATATATATATATATATCGCTGCTTTTTAATCATTGTCTTATATTAATCATTGTCTTTTGTAGATTTAATTGCTGCCACCTTTCTTGTGAATAAGACAAGGTGAATAATACAAATTTTATTTCATTTGTTTTTTGTCTTATATGCTATTTTTCAAAAGCATTCATTGCCCTTTATAATGCTGCACTTTACAATCTCTAATTTCACTTTTAAATCATTTTATTGTTTGATATTCTTTAATCCACAATTTCATATGCTGCCACCATAATTAAATATAAACTTGACCCTTACCATAAGTTGCTTCATCTTAACAAGGGTAGCTGCTGCTCCTTTATTATAAATTGTTGTCTAGTTACATAATAATTAGATGCTTCTTTTCATAAATATATTTTCTGCCTTATAAAGGAGTCGCTGCACTTATACTATAATCCTTAGTTGCTAAACCTTATGCTCATTAATCACTATCAATCGCTGCTGCTTGATCTCTTGGAGTCACATCAGATCTTGGTCTTTCATTTGAATCAGGCTGAGCCTTACACCAACTAAGACTTCTAGTCTTTCCTCTTTAGAACCAGATTAGCAACATCCATGCTCTTGAACATATGTAATGTCTTTTCCATACTTGTTCATGATCACTTATAACCTGAACAGCTTCTACACAAGACACATAGGTGCAGTTTCAACAAGTAGCTAATATAATTTCTCACCCTTCACATCAAATGGGAGATTCCCAATAAATACAGTCATCCTTGCATCATAGATGAATGATTTCCATCTGTAGTTATATTTTCAGAATAAGCTCGACTTATTTCAAGAATCAGTCTTCACAAGAATACTTCCCATTAACTATAAGTTCTCGCTCCACAATCTTATACACAATCTTGATAACATTGTAGCACCGCATACTTGGATCTCATCTTTGACATCAATGACAAACTTCTTTGTAATGTCCCCGATTTAGCCCTATGCTCTTCTTGAGGTTTTAGCCTATTTCCGGAAACTCATAGGCTAAGCAGAATTGAAAATTAGGGTAACCCATTTTTTAAGAGGTTTCGGATGCAGTTTTGAGGGCTTGCATGCAGGAGTTTGGAAGTGTGCTTTTGGGAGCTTTATGGGTTTTCAGAGAGCTTCAAAATGGTGTAACATGCATCTCCATCTGACAACCTTTCCACGCACTTACTATTTATAGTAAGTCATGTTGGCTTCTCGGTTCGTGCTCAGAAAGTGTTTGGAAACACTTACTATTTATAGTAAGTCATGATTACTGCTCAGTCGATGTTCAAATAATGTTTTGCAAACTTACTATTTATAGCAGTTTGCTATTTTTAGTAAGTCATTTTGTGGCAGTGGCATCATCATCAGCTTGGTTTAGCTTGGCTAATGTCAGTTTGCTATTTTTAGCATAATCAGTTGCAGTTTGAGCATTGCTCTTGATTACCTCCTTGGACTAAGTTCCATACTCAGTCAATTTTATGTTTTGAAGTTGTACCCCACGCCTAAGCTTGATAACTTCAAGTTGTTTTAAAAATGGGGACATGAGATGGACGCCTCATTAATGAATTTTAATATTCATTAATGTTTTAATATCTCTTCAAAATGGAACGACTTGGGAAGAATATTAAGAGTTTCAAATATTTTAAAATGCTTTTGAGGTGGCATCCCTTGGAGGAAATGAACAATTTTTTGTAGAGAGTTACAAATTGTTTCATTTACCAATTGAAGCTTATTTATTGAGGCCTTGCTCATTGTTTATTATCTTGGAAAATTGAAAGTAAAGTTATGTTGCTGGTTTGAAATCCAGAACCTGGCTAAGGGGAAGCTTAGCATTTTCAATCCATCCTTCGGGCCTAAAATTATGGCTTCCTAGGTGGATCATTGTGACTGTACTTCACCTTGGAGTGTAGATGGAGCTTCAAATTGATGATATCAAACAGGTTGCTGATGTAAACCCTGTTTTCTGAGTTGCTGATTTGCCATGGCTGAAGCTATTTTTTGTTCATAGCTTCATCACTGATTTTTGTTTCGTTTTGGGTATTCGTCCATACTGTTTCACTGTGAAGGGCGACCCTTTCTAGAAGTTTTCAGATTTTTTAGTGAAGTTTTTGATTTTTGGGAGAAGGTCGACCCTTCTTGGAGGCCATACCTTTCTTCTTGATTGTCTTGGGAATCGTGCCAATTGTTTCGTTCTGTTTTGGGCTCGTTTTCTCAATGGAGGTTGGACGCCTAGCTCTTAGCTGTTGATTGGCTATGGTTTGAGAGCTTTCCGAGTTGAATTGAAGAAGATACGTCCATTATGGTGAATTATCACCTTGCTGATCTGATTTTCTGTATTTCATGTTTTTGATCAGATTAGTTAGAAATTGTTATAATGTTGTTATGAATTTCTTTCTATATCATTTTGGCATTGTAAATGTTAGAGGAAGTATTCCCACCACTTGTGGATGCCTGCTCAGCAGAAGAAGTGTTCTTTCAATTTTGTAATTAGCACTCCACCATATGTTAGCACCTCGCCTTCTAAAAGATCTTGTGTGCACATTCTTGGTGTTGAGTTTATCTCTCTTTTTCAATTGTAATCAAGTCAATTATTGAATTATTAGATCCTAGGGATCCTCTGACCATATGCCCGCCCCTCTTCCTTAAGTGGTTTTAGGGCGCATTCTTGGTTAGAGTTTATTTCAGCATCGTTTTGGTTTGGAGCTAATCTTAACGGGTGCATGATTGCATTGTATGTGAACTAAAAAATCAAGAAAAAATTAAGGGAACATTTCATTCTTCTTCTCAACTTTGACATTAATGACAAAATTTTCAACAATTTTTATTTCAGATTGCAGATCATTTAACAAATATGTTGGCTCATAAGAGCAACTAACCTGAATACATAGTTCCTTTCGTGTAATACAAGAGCCTAATACGAGCCTTTCAAGCACTAATAATAGAAAACAATTTAGAAATTCACAGTAGCAACTACAATGAAAAATCAAGTCACAGTTTAAAAATCCACCTTAAGTATATTCATATCAAATGTCAATAATGGAAGATCAAAAGTCACAACTTAGAATCCAAGATTAGTTGTACCTTTGGAGATTTGAACTTGGGTTTCCATAATGAAAACCCAAAAACTTTACCAACTAAACTTAACCCCTTAGACAAAAGGGAGAATATTTAGAAGCCCATAATCATGTTTAATATTTTTGACCTAAAGTAACAGTTTTTTTTTTTTTTGAGAATATTAAGAAACCCAGGAAGATATGTGATTTTTTTTGGCAAAATATGAGATTTGAACTTGGGCTCAAGTGGCAAATCAATCAGCCCCAGGGTTCTAATAGCAGAATCTCCTGTTCCAAGTGAAAGCACAGCCCTCAAGTTCTATTTCATGCAAAAGTCCAACAAAAATATTCCCATAAGATATGTATAAGACGTGCATGTAAAATTGATTAATACACCAAAGCCAAACTCTGATCATAGGACAAGATGAAAGTTCTAGGTGAATTCAACAGAATAGATTCCCCCAAGTCATGTTGTCCAACTGTAAGGTTTTCACAAGAGACAAGTAAAATTGAGTAATATACAAAAGACATCTTTAAGTACAAGACGAAATTGAAAGTCCTCAGTGAAATTGATTGTCTAACCCTAATGTTTCCACAAGAGATAAGTAAAATTGAGTAATATACCAAAGCCAACTCTAGGTACAAGACTTGGTGAAAGTCCTACGTGAATTCAACAGTACAGATACCCCTTAGTTGTGCTGTTTGAGCCAAAGGTTTCCACCAGAGACAAGTAAAATTGAATAATATAACAGAAGGCATCTTTAGGTGGAAGTCCCGAGTGAATTTGACAGGGTAGATATTCTTGGTCATGTTGTTTGTGTCTACAGTTCATACAAGAAGCAAATAAAACTAAGTAATATAAAAAACCAACTCTGTTTCTAATATTAGGTAAATTCTTAAGTGAATTTAACAGAATAAATACTTCTCAATTGGATTGCAGTAGTTCAAGATTTCTAATATACCAAAGACAACTTCAAGTACAAGGCTAAAGAAAAGTAATAAGTGAATTTAATGGAATAGAGAGCTGTCAATTCCAAATCTCGGTCTACGATCAAGTGAAAGTCCTAGGTGGATTTAAAAAAGAAAGATACACAAATAAAATTGAATATACCAAAGCTAACTTTAGGTACAGTACTAGAGAAAAGTATTAGGCAAATTTCATGGAATGTATAGCCCTCAATGTTTCCACAAGCTAAAAATAAAATTGAGTAAACTTGCCAACTCTCGGTACAGGATCAAGTGAAATTCCTAGGTGAATTTTAAAATATTAACACTTGTTCGCCTATGATTACTCCACAAGACAAATAAAATCGAGTACTACATCAAAGCCAGCTTTGGTTAAAAGACCAGGTGACAGTCCTGGAAGAAATTTACAGAGTAGGTAACCATAAGTCGTTTCATGTAAGCCTGAGGTTTCACCAAGAGAGTGAACAATTTATAGAAGAGAGAAGAAAAAGAAAATAAGAAGTGACCCCAAAAAAAATTGAAATTCCATTGAGAAAATCAAATCTAGCATTTGTCCGGATAGAATTTTAGTTATCAGAAAAAAGAATACTTACAACCCAATGGCGCAAGGAAAATCGGTTGTCCCAAGTGGTGAGCGATACCCTGACGCGAAACAAGAAGCCTTTACTCGGCTGAAACCACAGCAATGGAAATGTCAACAGCAACCAAAGTCCCACAACGGCCATCGTTGTCCACATAAACGTGGAGGGAGGATTCGATAAGCCCGACAAAACCTGCAGATTTTTTAACAGCCCAACATGCGAATTTTCAGAGGCATTTCCACTAATCTGCGAAAAGCTGACACATTTATCAGCCATGAAGAGAAGCCCTGGCCTGCAGCTGCATATGCTGCCATTGTTACTGTTTTTGAATTCTAACATTCCTCGGCTTTCACATGATGTCTCCATCTTTGTGAAACAATGTGGATGAACAATGAATATGCTTATTTCTTGCAGTGATTGTGATCCAACCGCTTTGCTCTCTCTTTGAACCGGTATTCAACTTTACATTGCGAGTGGCAGAAAGCATTTTTCATTCTGTCTGGAAACTTGGTTTCCAAGTTCCAAATGTGCTCTTTTTGCTGGTCAACCATGTTGCCTTGGCAGCAGACGTGCAACGATTATGTTTTGCGGAGATGCTGCCTACACACGCAAATGGTAGGCCCATGAGAAAGAATACCAGAAAAACTTTCGTGAATATTTATGCTGAAAGGCCCTTTGGTAAAGACGATCCATTACTCTAGTGGGTGGTATCTCTGACTGAAGATCTGTCTGCATGTTTAGTAGGGGAGAGAGGTCAATAGTCGTGCACTCAATTGTGATTATAATATCCAGTCTTACCACATATTTATACTATATATTGTAAATAAATAATCTAAATATAAATTAAAAAATAATCAAATGTTGATCAAAAGTGGACTCATATTTGAACACATGAGAACCTTTAAATGTTATATTAAAAAAACATAAATAAATTCATGAAGAAGTGAAATAAGTATTTTTTTGTTTCAAATAAAATATCACAACTATCCACTATAAATGTGTAATTTAAAAAATAAAATGCTCATTTTAAGACACTCATTTAAACAAGTATTTTTATCATAGTGAAAAAATATTGTTCTAATGTGTACAACTATTGGGGTAGCAATGTACAAGCATTGGAGTATTTTATATTAATAGTTTGTCCTATCACAAATATTAAAGGTGAGTATAATAAATACCATGTATTTTTTCATTAAATGTGAAGGATTTTCAAAAAATTTTAGTGTTCAATTATTGGTCCATTTTTGTTTGGTATAAGTTGTATTTTAAATAATTATGTGTTGTTTTTATAACAACAAATAGTTTTTTTGTGTTCAACTATTGGTCCATATGTGTTGAATATAAAAGCTAGAGATATCAAAGATTTATGGTTACCAATAAGTATTTGGTCCATTTATGTTGCATATTATCATATTTTAAATAAAAATATGATATTTTACAAGCAACAAATGGTATTTTTTTGTTCAACTATTGGGGTTTTCATGATTAAGTTTTAGTCAAATCTTTAAAAAGTCAAATTTTAGACACTTCTCAATAGATGTGTTGATGTGGCGAGTTGCATGATGAGTCACACCTCCAAACCTTAGTTATAGATAGATAAGAGGCTAGTCCACATGTCGAAAAAAAAATGAAGGTTCTACGATATTTCAGTCAATTGATACATGTTGACGAAGTTAGCTCGCACGACTACTGGCCCCTCTCCCCTATTTGCTTTTCCTTACACACTGGTTTTATTGATGGTGTATTTTTTTAAGGGCCTTGTCCATTTTTTTTTATAATTATTTATATAGTAATAATATTATATTTATTTAATAAGAAATTAAAAAAGTGTTTTTAATAATAAAATATTCCATGTAAAAATAAAGTTGAATTTTCCTGTAAATATAAAAATATGGAATATCTGATTAAATGTTTTATAATAGAATGTTATTTGAAATTATAATAAGGTATTTGTGAAATAAGAATTTATTATTAGATAAAAATAGTTGGCATAATAAATTATGAAAATAAATAAATTTGGTTTTTCGTATTTGGATTAAAAGTGTAGGTGCAATAAGAATGTTAATAATAAACAAATCATATAAACATCAAATTTGTATGTAAAAACTTATTTATCAAAACCAAAAAAAACTCTACCATTGAAAAGACTAAGCTCAATCCACTTATATCCAACAATATAATAGTATTTGTAGAAGAACCTCACAAACCTCTATCATATGTCTCTATCATTTAGGAAATCAAAAACAAGAAACTACCAAGTGGTATCCATAAATTAGAAGTCGCAAAAAATATAATAGCTCATAGTCATGAGGTAACTCCTTTTACACCCTACTTATGCACCATAGATTTTGTCATAACCATCACATTGACCAATTTCACAAATCTAGGCACTTTATGTTGGCAACCAATGCCTTCTCATAACACTCAATTTCAAAAGATGCTCCATAACTCTCAATTTGGCATTCTTTGTGTAAATTCAATATTCTTTACACAATAATCAAGGTATGTTAAAAATAAGTAATAATTTCACCTTCACATGATCATCTTATTTTGCCCATTCCATCATATTTAAAAATTATACATTATTTATCATCTGCATAATTAAATACAATTAATAAGACTTAGAGTTTGCAAGGTGAATGGCTAACTGTGGATGCTAAAATTTGGAACAAAATGAACTAAAGCAATGCAAATTAAGAACTTGATTTCAAGCTTAAAACACATCTAATTGAGCCAAGGAATGCATACAAATGGTAAACAGAAAATACAATTCTCGCCAACACAAACCTTGATACCTATGTAATATGCTCAAGATGAGTGATGTTGTTGAGAGTTGTAGTTGTTCATTCTATTAGCATGACCTTGCTATGTATTTAATTTCAACCCTTAGAAACGGCTTGAGGAATAAGAGATTTATAGATTTGGTATGAGAATGATTTATGGATAGGATTTGATTGTGTGCAATTATGGGAGGAGGTTGATCCATTTACAAAAGAGAATGAGAAGCCTACAAGTGGCATCTTTTGATTGGTGCATTTAATTAGAACAAAAATTAAAAAGAGATGGAGGGTGAAGATCTTATTTTTGATAAATGGTGAGGATTGAAAAAAGGTACATTTTGAAGCCTTGTGCAAGATTGACTTTGTTTGTTTATAAACAAAGTGGTGGAGGAATGTGTAAATAATTTAAATGATTAATTACTTGATTAAGCCTAATTTGTTTATTCGACTAATGATGAGTAAAATTAAATAAATGTTATGGGTAAATATTGTTCATGAAAGATTGATTTAACAAGTAAATGTGATTATCCAATTAAAGCTATAACTTTTAAAGAAGGGTTGAATTAGTTAATTAAATAAATAAATAATCAAGATTTATTTAATTAATATTAGAAAAATGGTCAAATTGATTAGTTAAATAAATAAAATTTATTTAATTATCGTTAGAAGCATATATGTGAGATAGATCTAGTGTAATGATAATGAAAATATAGGAAATCATTTGAGGTGTTTACATTTTATCCCTCTTTGAGATGGCATTATGTAGCATTGTTTCAAATAAAATAAATGTTTTAATTGATACTCCAATTGTTTGGAGGAGTGACGAAGAGGTATGAAGTAGGAATGCCCCTTAGAGAGGGAAGACAATGTTGTTGAGCTTGGATGGGCTTTTAACAAGAGAGACTTTGCTTAGGAGCTAAAAATTAGGGCTTGGAGGGAAAAATGAGGGTGAAAAAGTGAAAATTAGAGGGAAATCCAATGAATTGGAGGTTGAGGGGGATTTATAGCACATGTGTAATTAAGTGAATGATAGAAGATAGAAATGTTTAAAAATGATGTTATTAAATACTTGAAAATGATAGAATGATACTAAAAATAATGATAGAGAGTTGATAATAATGATATATTTTATGATGAGTGTGTTTGAAATTAGATGCAAATACATGTTGAAATAAGGTGAGCAACCTATATTTTCTATAACACTTGACAATATGCTCTAACTTTTAAGAACCATGGTCACAATGTGTTGTGTATAAAAGGCTAACTCAAAAACACACTGCAAATAAGAAGATGCCCTGGCATATTGTCAAGGAGTGTAACAACCTTGTTTGGTTATACTAAGGACAACCAACAAGCAAAGCACTCAAGAAAACAAAAGAATGCCTCAATCTATCCTCAAGATGTGCTATTGTATAAGGATTATGGTGGCATTGAGGAGGTATGATGTAGGTCAACCTATAAACAAATAATCAAATTTAAAAGGCAAACCACTCATAGAGTTTTTCCTCTTTCCAAAGTGTTGAATTTAGGTTTGGATGATGATTTCTACTATGGGGAACAATACATCCTATGAAGGAAAATGATGAGATGATGGAACAAGAATTTCACTAAGCCTCAAGATTTAACTAGTGTACATCAATCATGTTTGAGAGGGTTCTTTGCTTTTGCATTTGGTGCATGAACGTTGACAAGTTTTTGTTATTCTATAAATGGTGATGTTTGCACTTCAAAAATTATAGTAAGAACACATCCTTGAAGGAGACACACCAAAATGTTGTATGTGCACAAATGGGAGCATGTCAAAAGTCACTTTCCAAAGCATGATACAAGGCACTACCCCCAAGATTAGTTGTGAGGAAAGAAGGAATAGTAAAGGGATGGAAAAATAGAAGGATGAAAGTACATGGTGTAGAAAGGACCTAGAAGATAATGGAAGTTGGTTTTATGCATGGTGCCTACATGTCAATTTTAGCTAGAAAATGAGCTCATTAGTTTAACCCTAACAAGTGTTGATACCATTTAGGACTTATTCAGTAAATTGAAATCACTAAGGTTATAGTTGAAACAATGTGGAATTGAAAATAAAGATGAAAAATTAATCCTTAACATTTTCTCTAAGCTTGGTTATGACCATTAAGTTTTTGTTTCTACCTTTCAAGCCAATAAGAGTGCTCTTGGGACTTAGTTTATCATGTCATCTTTGGATGACTTTGTCATCTCTCTCTCTAGGGAATAATATAAGTTTATCCATATCAACACTACCAAATCTTCTAAGTCACATTCCCTAGTGTTCAACCAAGGCACAAGAGAACACAAAGAAATAGGTAATAAGGATAAGGAATAGAAAATGGTAAAGAGAAAATTATCAAAAACCAGCTACCTAAAAATCAACCAATGAGACCTCTTCTTCAAAATGAAATGAGTCTAAGAAGAAGGTAAAATGTGTGTATTATAAAAGAGATGGTCACGATGAACACAAATGTTTGAAAAAGCGAATAGATCACCTGACACACATTATAGAGAAGAATATAATATCAATTCTACTGACTCAATAAAATAGAGTTCACATGAGGGGTCTAAAAAAGGTAAAAGACAAAGTTAAAAATAAAAGGAAAGGACAAGGTCTTCATAGCAATTATCTCGCAACCATCCACTTGGGTTCTTGATTCTAGTGCTTTGTGCCACACAGATTCATTTAAGGATGTGTTTGCATCTTTGGAGCCTTGATCTATGACTACTTGTAGACATGGAAAATGTACAAATTTGGTTCGACACACTTGATCCTGATTACTAACGATGTTTCCTCTTGAATCATACTCTCAGTTTTTCATCATATTCTGTCTCTTAATTTAATAAATCATTTTTTATTTGATTAAGTCTTTCTCCTCCACTGATTAAATTAATCAATTTAATTTAATTAACCTTATGTTTTTGTTTAATTAAATAAATCATTTTATTTGATTAAAGTCTCCAAAGTCCTCTTATTAAATTAAATAAATTAAACCTTATTTGATTTAATCTAACATTTTCCCACTTAGTTAAATAAATAAAAATCATTTATTTAATTAATCATTTCCTCTCAATTCTGATTTAAATCAATTCATCAATTTAAGTCAAAATTATCAAATCATCTAATCCCTCATTAAATTAATCAAAATCTTGATTAACTTAATCCCTATCACTAAAATCTTCTACAGAATGCAACTTGCACATGAAAATAGATTTAATTTATTTATTAAATCTCTATTTTCCCTCACATGGCATCAAAAGGGAATATTCCCTCAAGTTTGAATTCAAAAATTCCAAGTGGATGGGTACTTCCAACAAAGCATTCACTCCTCTTACATGTCCTTGTGCATTGAGCCAAGTGACATTTATTTCATTCAGTTTTCCCTCTCACATGTCATTTCCTCAATTTCAAATTCCACCTAATTGCATTTATTGGCACTTTGGCCAAAATGTGCACAACCATCAACCATTCACATGGTGACAAGTGGCATTTGGCCATTGGGTGAAAGTTAGTCCCACATTGCCCAAATCTTTTCATTTCTTCCAAATTCAAATATATAAATTGGAGGCTTCTCTCCTCATTCAACATCCACAATCTCATGCAAAGTTACTCTCTTGACATTGAGAGCTAATTTTGTGTATATCATTCCACATATTCACCATTTTCACATCTCATAGCTAGGTTATGCTCAAATCTCATTGAGGAGATTTGATCAATCTACACATCAACATTGCAATTTAGGAGTTGGGAAAGGGCCAATTTCAACATTTCAATTGGCACCAATTCCCCCAGGGGATCACTAGTTTGCTCACTTAATTAGGATTTACTTTCATTTATTTAGTTTGTTCTTCATTTTCCTAGTTTAAGTTTGAGTAGATGGATTTCATGGGGAATCCTTCATTCTTGTTTGCATTTGATCTAACATCTTGATTTGTTTGTTGTTCTTGTCCAATTGCAGGTTTAGGGGTTCATATTTTGGTGCTAGAAGGAGGGCCTGAGTAATTTTTAATCACGTTTTTCAAAAAATTCCACTTTTTTCTTGTTTTATTTTGTAGGTTACAGATTCGTGGCTCTATATTGTGCCGCATTTGCAGGCGTGATGCTATATTGAACTGCACCTTTTCCAAACTCCGTCACATCTGTTTCCCACGCTTGGTTTTTGAAATTGCAAACTCTTTCATAGATCAACAGTTCCAAACTCCGCTGCACCTAGTCTCGCGGCTCTGTATTGCGTCGCATTTGCAAGCGCGACACTATATCACACCGTTGTTTTTCCAAACCACGCAGAACCCGCGTTCCCGATCAATTTTTTTTTTAAATTACCAAACTCGGCCATGGATTTTCAGTTACAAATTGCGCCGCCTGCAAAACTACGTCGCACTCGCGGTCTCTGTTTCTGCAAAGCGCCGCACCTAGTCAAACATGCGACATTATATAGCGCCGCAACTATTCCAAACTACGCCGTACCCGCTTACTGTGCTGCTGACAACAATCAGATTTCAAATTTTAACATGTGCTTTTTAATTTTTAAATTTTTTTAACTATTGACCTGTTTGTTGTTTTTGTACTCTTTGGTTTTTGTCAGTTTGCAGGTTGGAACAAGGGAGAAAGCAAAATAAGAGGTTCATTATGCACCAAAGTGTTTTTAAACACTATAGTGTTGTCTAACACTTTTAAGAATCTTTGATTCTATTTAAAATAAATTTGTTTACTTTCATGCCTTAGAAACACTAAATTTTCTTTTGGGTTTTAAAAAGAACAAACAATTTTTCTCTTTCCAAAAGTTTGCAAAAAGGCTAAAAAGAACCTTAGAAACAATCTACTAGATTTGGTTTAAGGTTTAAAAAATTGAACAAAGCAAACTCTCACACTTCAAAGTTGGTGCTTTAAAAAGAACTCATTTTCTGCTTTGAGGATTAAAATGAACATGTGAATTTGATGTTTTGTAATCCTTTTCACAAAGTAATATCATCTAAAAGGCATATGCGCTTCTCTCACGCCTCATGGTGATCTTGAGAATCAAAATTCTTTTTGTGATATTAAGTTGTCAAAAGAATTACCTCCACACTTCATTTTTTGGGTTTAAAATTGAACAAAACATCTTGCAAGTGTGAGTAGGCTTATTGTGTGTGTTCTCCCTTTGTTTCTAAACAAAGGTTGATCGAACTACGAATATGTTTACTCACTTTTTTTTATCTTAGCGGGCCTGCCTTGTGGGAAAAAGTACTCACCCAAGGGAACGACCCAACCGGTAACACACTAAGGACAAGTGTATTTCCAGTCGGGATATAAAAGTGGGTACTAGAACAAAAGCTAGTATCACACGGTTGGCTCCGACGAGAAGGGCAGCAATGGTCTCTCGTTGCATGGGTCAATCTCCACGAACGAAAATACCGAATTAAAACCCTTGTTTAGAAAGGCCAAATCCTTATCTATTTTGTTGGTGCAAAAGGTCATGTCCTTTGAAGCCACCCCATGTTATACATGCGGTTTTTTTGTAGAGATAAAAAGTATGCCATGGGAGATTCATGGGTGTTGATGCTTGGCTAACCCGAGAAGTGTGTGCACTGTAAGGGGAGCTTGCGTGGTCAAGCATCTAATCATCCCCACAAAATATGCGTAGCTGGATTCGTCCAAGTGGGAACCCAACAAAATATTGTCTCTTCATCCTAGGGTTGTACATGTGCTTGGAAATGAAAAACACATTGCTTGGTCCTCAAAACAATTAAAAAAATATTCACAAAGAGCTCCAAATTTCAAACCCCTTGGAGGAAACAAATATCCTTTGACGAATCTAAGTACTCTTGCTTTCCCTATGGATCATATCTTTAGAGGTTTTTAAGTGCTTGGATTTTATCATCATTTGTTTTCACTAAGGTAAATCTAGAAAAATTTTGCCCTAATTTCCTTGATTTCCACATAATGGACCTTGTGGGATGAAAAAAAAGTGGGACATTAGACATGCAGTTTGAACCATAATCAAGAAAGTGTTTTTGGTAAAAATAAATTCACTAAGGAAAGATAAAAGACAAATTAGATCTCACATGTGTTGTCTCAAATGATTTCACGGAAATTCAAAATCCCAAAACCAAGATTCAAAAGGATTAGTCTAAAAGCCCATGAACAACATCTTGAAATGCTCCTTGAAGTCAGAGAAAGACTAGTGTACAATTTCTATAAGAAGGCTTCAAAGAATAACCCAAGTTTGTATGCATTCTATTATCAACAAAATCTTGAGCTTTTTGAAAGGTTTGCTTTCCTCACATAGGAAGTATAGCATGTTCTTCAATACCGAGGTTTTGTAAAAAAGAGTCGTGTCTAGGTCAAAGTCTCCACTCTCATCCATCTCTCCATCAATTAAATTTCATCGCACCAATCAAACTTTTAAGAACTTTAGAAAAATCATTCATGCTAAACTTAAAGGCTAAATCAACATCACTCTATCTTGGCTTAATACACCTAGCCAAATAGTCAAATCTCTTGAACAAATTTGCCTCTAGGATAACGCAACTTCCTAAGGTCTACTAGTTCATGATCACCTTGGTTGGCTTAACACACTTAGCCAATCCATTCTCTTGTGTGTTCTCCCTAGGATAACACAACTTCCTAGGGTTTACAAGTTCACTACCATCTTGTTTGACTTAATGCACCTAGTCAAACTATCAAAATCAATCCAAGCCCTAAATTTTAGCATTACCCCTAAAAAGTTCTTCAAAAATTTCACTCATTCACTTCATTCATTTATCTCATCATCATCACCACCCCCTTTTTGATCCTTTGCTTTCCCTAGTTCTTCTCTTTTGGGCCTAAAGATTAAGATCAAACGATCCCTATTTTTATGGTCCAAACAAGATCACAATACAAGAGGAACATGGAAAACATCAACAAAATATCAACTTCCAGTGACTTGGGTCAAGTAACCACCGAAGTAAACCTTGCGAGATCAATCAATCCCCCAAGTAGCTCTTCTCTACCATCACAAAATCCTCAAGAGGAAAGCTATGAAGAGGACATCACAAATGAGGACTTGGGGATGACACAATAAAAAATGCTAGAAATGGTTCAAAATCCAGAGAATCATAAAATTGTCAATACCATGTTTAAAGACTTACGCACGTTAATGGAAGGAGGGGTCTAGTTCCCTTCTAACCTTGACGTAGGCACTAGTATGGACATGCCTCTTACAAACACATCCTCAATGTCAACTTCGAATATCACTCAAGAAATGCCTCAAACCATATCGACAATCACACCAGCCTCACCAATTGTAAACAAAGGAAGTGCAATGTTTCATGAGTTACAACAACATCGCCTTGTAAACAACAAAGAGGTAAATATCAGAACCACACCGAAAAACTCTATCCCGGTGAATCCATCACACCCATACATCCCACTCACCTTCCATAATCACGCATATTCATCTTCATTCTGTGCAACACCAACCTATCCATTAAACATACAAACTTCTCTACCGCACGAAGAAGGTGGTTTGTTTGGAACAATAGGATTCACTGACCTGTTCTCCTTCCAGGGGAGTATACCATATTTTCCTCCATTACCACTCACATCTGTATCACCTCTTGGATTGGGTCTTCCCCCCTACCCATCGCCAGTTTCTCCAATCAAGGCAATTCGAGCATCACATTGAATCCTCTCCTTTTGCCAACAACATCACAACAAGTGGCAACCACTCAAGCCACCACAACCAATACATCAGTCAGTCCTCAAATCTCTCAAAACATACCTTCTCAAGGACCAAGCATCTCAACCACACCTCCAACGACCCAAATCTCGACCACCAACACAACCCTTTCACTTGTCACAACAGTTGGCACCATTCCCAATCCACCACCAATCCCACCAAAAGCTAACGTGACGAATTCATTCACCACCCTGATCCAAACCATCCAAAAAGCCAATCATCAAAGGGTACTCAAACAAAACCAACAAGTTGCTCAGTAAGCACAAGCACAACTAGCTACCCAACAAGCTGCATAAGCCCAGTAAGCCTCACAAGCTACGCAAGCGGCTCAAGCAGCCCAACAAGCACAAGCTCAAACTCAAGCCCAACACCAGGCTCAATAGGCACAAGCACAATACCGAGCGCAACTACAAGCAATTCATCAACAAGCATACCAACAAGCCTTGCAAGATTTTCAGGCACAACAACAAGCTAAACAACAAGCATTGTTTGCACGACAACAACTAGACCAACAACAAGCATTGTTGGCACAATAGCAGCTAGACCAACAACAAGCTTTGTTGGCCCAATAGCAGCTAGACCAACAACAGGCTTTATGGGAACAACAACAGATGGACCAACAACAAGCTTTGTTGGAACAACAACAACAAGATCAACAACAAGCGTTGTTGACGCAAATACAGGCATATCAGCAGGCCTTGAATGCACAACATAGCTTGCAAGAAAACTCCCACCAGTACTCTCACCAATCAAATACCCCAAACACCTCAAAACACATTCATTCCACCTCTTGATCTGCACAATGATGTTGCAACACAAATCAAATTACTCTCGCAAAAGGTATTGGACCTCCAAATAGGAAAAACAACCAGAACACCAGGCAAGTTGTGCCCTTATCCGCTTGACAGAAGTCTCACAATGGTACCATTCCCAAAGGGATTTGAGATCCCCAAATTCGATAAGTATAATGGGATGGGAAACCCTAAAAATCACATCAGGGAATTTCAAGTGCATTGCATGGAGGTCGCATACGATGACACATATCTAATGTGACTCTTCCCCCAAAGTCTAACTGGTCCTGCCATGGAATGGTTTTCTCATCTACCCACAGGAATTAAAACATACCAAAAAATTGTGGAAGCATTCCTTAAAAATTATGCCTTCAACATGGGCGTAGATGTTAGTTTGGAAGAACTATCAACACTCAAAAAAAGAAAAGGAGAGCTATTTGCATCCTTCTTGCAAAGATGGCAATCCAAGGCCAATCTAAGCAAGTGGACCATGCCAGAATAATAACAATTTTGCACAATCATATCCAATCTAGATGAAAACTTGGCATTCTACTTAAAAATGCAATGCATCACATCGTACAATCAATTAATCCCAAAGGCGCTCAACATCAAAAAAGCCCTTACTACGCGAGGAGGCGCATCAACATTTACTCTACCATAGGATAACCGCCCGTCCAACAACTATAACGATAAACCTCGAACGTGGTCGAGGAACAAAAATATCACAAACGACGACGTGGTTGACGCTAAAGTGGTCATAAATGCTCCCAAATCAAACACCCAAACTCATCACCAACCACAGAATCACAATCGCAATAATGTGCAAACTAATGCGATAGTAACACAACAACAACCACTTCCCACTAACCAAATCAATAACTTGGGCAATCAAGGAGGACCACCTCCCCGAGGCAAATATCCTCCCAAGCGAAAGTTCATGGCTCTTGGGGAATCCATTAAGTCCATAATGAGGAAATTGGTCAAGGAAAACCTTATCAAAGTCTCCCACTCTGAGCAATATGCGAAACCCATGACCAAACCACCATGGTATAATGAAAATCTCCTTTGTGACTTTCACAAAATCAAGGGACATACGACCGCAAATTGCATGAGGCTAAAGAATATCATCCAAGACCTCATCGAAGACAAGATCATCAACGTTGAACAACCAGCTAGGAACCATGATCTTAAGATATACACAAATCCGATGCCAAATCATAATCAAGGAAATATTCAGAGAAACAACAAAGGCAAGCAAAAATGTGCTAGTGCTAACCTAGTATATGAAGAGATAGTCACATGTGTAGATGAAATGGTCATGGTCATTAATGTCAAGGGCGCCAACACCAACTGTGGAGTCACCACACCTGGCAGCAAGGTCACCATTGCAAGGGCACTGAAACCATCTAAGATCCCCATTACAAATACAAAATTTGTTCCCTACAACTATAGTGTCATCAACCAGCTAAAGAGAACCCCCGCACAGATATCCATCATGGAACTGTTAAAAATTTCCGCTGCCCATAGGAAAATTCTTGATGAAGATTTAACGACATCCATCATCTCCGCCACCCTTGACACAGAACAGTTTTAGGCTATGGTTGGTAATATCGTCACCCCGAACCTCCTTACATTCTCTGATCAAGACTTCCCCCCCCCCAGTCATCTCATAATCGGGCACTTCACCTTCAACTATTGATCCACAAAAATAAAGTTAAAAGGGTCTTGGTAGATGGAGGTGTAGGCCTTAACATTTTCTCTCTCAAACTTATAAATAACTTGGGATTCACCGAGCATTCCATTAACAAGAACAAGAGAATCACCATAACAACATATGATGATCAAGAAAGAGTGTCTCAGGGCACTATTAAAATCCCAATCCAAGTGGGACCAACAACCATGGAGACTACCTGTCAGGTCCTTGACCTTGACCTACCATATAACATCCTCTTAGGACGTCCATGGATCCACGGAATGAAAGCAGTGACCTCAACATATCATCAATGCATCAAATTCTTGTACCAAAATGATGAAGTCACTATACACAAGGATCCAGAACCATTCACCTACTGCAAAAACTTGGAAGCCAAGTTTTATAAAATCCCCCAAGTGCCAAAAAATGATGAAGGCCCATCCACTGCATACATCGACCCAGCTAACCTCGCCTCCACTTCTACGACAAAGACACCCGCCATCCCTGATATATCTGACATCAAACTCATGATCCAGGACAACGGATGTAGAGACTACATAATGAAGAAGAGTGCATTTTTTGTAGGAGAGTTACCACAATCTCCTAGGTCACATGGGTAACCTCGATCAACCGAAACACCCATCCACACCCTTAGGGTAGACCCTTCTAGATTCCGCCATTGGGGAGACCTAAGTCGGGAAAATGTTGGTGAGGAAGATATTTCAAGCACAATATATCATGATGCAAAACCCACACCCACATTACCTATGGATGAAGCCAATAGAGGGCTACAAATAATGCTTGGCATGGGCTACAATAGAAATGAAAGCCTTGGAAGGAACAGTGGTGGACGGCTGGAGCCCATCATTGCAAAAAGAAGAATGTGGAACCTTGGCCTCGGATGTACTCCCCCGAGTATAACCATACATGGAAGAGGTACCCCCAGTAGGGCAGTCAGGTCCCTTCCCCAAGTATCAACAACCACCCCTAGACCACCTGTATGCATAGGTATCCCACTTGACAACTTCACCTTTGACATAACTGATGTTTGCGCTAGTAGTGACGATGATGATGCCATAGTAGGCCTTCCCATGCTCTTTGAGGATTCCTCCTTACTAATGATTAGTGCCTCACCCGCTGAGTCAAACCAACAAACCCACAAAATCAACTTAGTATATCCTCAACTCATTGATCACGACCAATGAGGACCGCCAATTCTAGACTCATTCAAAAACAATGAGGCTCTCTCTAAATTCATGGGACTAAGGGATGCAGTCCCATGTGGGGATCACAAGGCAGGTTTCAACATCACATTAGACACCCAGACATATTACGGGGAGACGATTGAGTCCTTCAGTTGCAAAAGAAAAATAACGAGAATAAGCTTGGAGTTATTGAGCGAAAACCACTCTGTGACACTCTCTAACCACAAAACAGTAAAAATAAAGGACACGTCCAATGGTGAAAACCTCTCTGAGGCACCAGAGGATGAAGGATTCAATCTGTCTCCTACTGCATTGCATCAAGAAAAATCAGTAGTCCCGGCAGAGCAGTGTAATCCTGTCAACTTGGGAACAAAGACAACACTACAAATCACTTTCTATGCTGAGTTGCTCCTGATAGAAGAACAAGAACTACTAGCAACATTTCTAAAGGAAAGGAAGGTAAATTTTCCATGGACCTATGCTGACATGCCAGGTCTGGATCTAGAAGTTGTGGTTCATCATTTGGTTGTTTACCTTGGAGCGAAGCCGGTAAGACAAAAAATTAAGAAAAATGCATCCCTAGATAGTCTTGCTATTCAAGGTAGAATTACAGAAGCTCTTGGATGTTGGCTTCGTACGCCCAATTGACTATGCAGAATGGGTATCTAATCTTGTACCAATTTCAAAACCAAATGGGGGCATTCGTATCTGCACAGACTTCAGAGACCTCAACAAAGCATGTCCTAAGGATGATTTTCCACTACCTAACATTGATATGATAGTGGACATGACAGTCGGACATGAGATGCTATCACTGATGGATGGTTTCTCAAGGTATAACCAGATAATGATTGCAAAAGAAGACCAGCATAAGATGAAATTTACATGTCCTTGGGGCACCTACTACTGGAATGTGATGTCATTTGGGCTAAAAAATGCAGGGGCTACATATCAGAGGGCCATGACACTAATCTCCCATGACAGGATACACAAAATCGTCGAAGATTATGTGGATGACATACTAGCAAAATCAAAGAAGAGACATAACCACATAGCAACCCTAAGTGACATCTTTGATAGACTGGAGAATTACAAGGTTAGGCTCAACCCCAAGAAATGTGTCTTTGGGGTATAATCAGGTAAACTTTTGGGATACATAGTGTCGATGAGGGGAATAGAGGTGGATCCTGCAAAGGTTAAGGCAATCCTCGATATGGAAGCACCAAGGACACTGAAACAACTTAGAGGATTGCAAGGTAGACTCCAGTCCATTCAAAGGTTCATAACACAATTGGCGGACAAACAAATTGCATATTCACATCTACTCCACAAGGGAGTAGCATACAAGTGGGATGAAAAATGCGATCAAGCATTTATCAAAATCAAAGAATATCTGCTCACACCACCAGTATTGATGCCACCCATTGCAGGAAAACCATTGATCTTATACATCTCAGCAACAACAGTAGCTTTGAGTGCTCTTTTAGCTCAACATGATGAAAATGGGACAGAAAGGGCCATCTATTATATATCAGTAGAACAATGGTTGGCCATGAGTTAAACTATTCATTTATTGAAAAATCCTGCCTAGCAGTAGTGTTTGCTTCACAAAAATTCTGACATTACGTGTTGGCACACAAAATCAAACTCATCGCCAAGATAGATCCCTTAAAGTATCTATTGTCAAAAGTTATGCTCACAGGAAGGATGGCTAAGTGGGTCATGATAGTATTAGAGTATGACATTGAGTATGTGGAGTGAAAGGCAATCAAAGGACAGGTCATTGTAGACCAGCTGGCAGAAGATCCCATCTATGCAGAGAATCCACTCATATCATAATTTCTAGACGAGTCCATCTTTAATATTAGCATAGCCAATCACTGGAAACTCTACTTCGATGGTTCCCACACACAACATGGATCAGGAGCTGGTGTCTTCTTTATCACCCCATAGGGGGATTGCATACCAAGATCTTACAAATTGGTATTCCCCTGTACCAACAACATTGCAGAATATGAGGCTTTAACCATAGGTCTCAAAATTACGGCACAATGGCGAATCATGGCATTAAAGGTCTATGGGGATTCACAAGTTATTATCAACCAAGTCAATGGTGAATACCAAACTAAGGATGATAATCTCACACCATACAAGAAGCTAGTAGAAAGCCTCAAAGAATCTTTTATTGATATCACCTTTGAGCAGATACTGAGGGCAAACAACAGAGCAGCTGATGCCATGGCAACAATTGGATCCTTACTGGATATCCCTTGCAATGTCTCAAAACAAATTTTTTTGATAGAGCAGCTTCTCGTACCCACTTTCAAGGTACCAGAGTCAGAATATGCATGTGAACTCGTTGGTCCTAGTGATCTTTGGTATCACGACATTTACACCTACCTGAGACTAGGAGTTCTCCCAGCCGATATCACCCTGAAACTCAAACGAACCTTTGTCAAAAGGTCCTTACATTTTGTCATCCTAGGGGAAACCCTCTTCCATAGAAGCATTGATGGAACCCTATTACATTGCTTAAAACCTGAGGAAGCCCTGACTGCTCTGACTGAGGTACATAATGGCACTTGCAGTTCACCAAGAAGTTACTAAGAACAGGGTACTACTGGCCAATAATGGAAAAAGAGGCACACGATTTCGTCAGAAGGTGTCTACGATGCCAACAACATGGAGACCTTATTCATGCACTAGCTCAGGAATTACATCCTATTATCACACCATGGCCCTTTTCACAATGGGGGCTCGATTTCATAGGTAAAATCACACCCACCTCATCCAACAGCCACAAGTTCATCATCACCGCCACAAAGTATTTCACAAAGTGGGTTGAAGCAATTCCCATGACCTACATCACCGAAAAGCAGATATCCAAGTTCATCCTGAACTATTTCATTTGTTGATATGTTGTCCCTCAATCCATTATCTCTGATAATGGGACACCTTTCAAGAATCAGGATGTTCGTGACTTGTGCGAAAAATTCAAAATCCAACATCTCTTTTTCCACTCCATATTACCCACAAGGCAACGACCAAGCATAAACTACCAACAAAACCATTCTGAAAATCCTTAAGAAAACAATCAATGACTCTGGTCATGACTGGCATCTGCAGTTAAATCCCGCCTTATGGGCCTACCGCACCAGCATCTACACGCCAATAGGCACCACCCCATTCTCCCTGGTCTATGGATTAGAAGCCATCCTCCCAATCAAGATCGAGCTCCCGTCACTAAGGATATCATTGCAAAACTTTATCACAGATGAAGAATACAAGGCCTCACGCCTAAATGAATTGGAGCTATTAGATGAATGACGCATGGATGCCCTCAACCATCTACAGGTCTATCAAAGTCGCCTGAAACACAACTACAACAAGAAGATCAGGCAACACACCTTCCAATTCGGTGACCTTGTGCTAAAAGAGAACCAAAGGAATGTGCCGAATCCAGAGAGCAAAGGAAAATTTGAGCCCAACTAGCTAGGACCTTTCATCATCACAACCAGCTCTAAATTAGGAGCATATCAATTAGCAACACCAGAAGGCGAGCCTCTACAGGAGCCTCTGAACAATTCCCATCTCAAAAAAATTTATGCCTAAGAACTTGCAAGGTATAGAACTGAAAAATACAGAAAAATAAAAAAATGTCCTGAAAAAATGGTTGCCTTGATGAAAACCTGGCAAACAGGCATCTTGGTGACAATAAAGAAATCTGAAAAATTTGAAAAAGGATTGAAAATAGTAAAGAAAAAAATATTCCTCTAGTGAAAACCACTTCGGTGGCGCTTTGGACAAGTACCTTGGTGAAAACTTGGAAAACAGGCGTCAAGTGTAAATAAAGCACTCCCCATCCACCAGGATTTGCATGACTCACTCATCCATTCCATCACATTTCATTAATCCTCCATCTACCCATCCGCTCGCATCCATACCATAGCTTGAGCTGATGACCATATCGTATTCCACCATAGTACTACTTGGCATATTCCTAAGGTCAGTTTGTCATGCCTTTATTGAAGTAGTCTATCGCTTAACACTGGGGGAATGTCCTTGAAACTGGTAGTGGATCGGATTTGTGTATATTCTTGTGCTCTTCCCAAGACATCGAAAAATCCAAAAACGTTCGGAAAATTCATCAAAAATCCAAAAACATGTCGAAAATCTTCAAAAAACATTCATCATTGAGTCTTGTCAGTCTTCCACCTTGTCTAAACTACATCGTCTCTGAGCTTGAACATAGGCAAGGTTGATCTTTGTGTTGAAGTGAAAAATAAATTGAGAGGGGGGGGGGGGTGAATTAGTGTTTATAACTTCTTAAATAATTTAAACTGAAGCTGAAAAGAACCATACATATGTTCTCATTTATCAATGATAGTGTCATTCATGTATTTGAATGCAATCATATAAATAGAAATGAGTAGTGTAACATTGCATTTTAAAGCAGTAAAGTACAGAAGCAAGTGAATCACAGAGACACAAATAGACACAAGATATGCCGAGTGGAAAACCCTCTTGGGGTAGAAAAACCACTCCTTAACCCGCTGCCTTTATCAGACTTTCATTTCAATAATTTATTTTGACAAAGCCTCAATGGCTGATTTCTGAGCACCAACTCAAGGAGCACCAACCCATTTGTTTAGAGACACCAATCTCAAGGAGCACCAACCCCTTTCCTGATATTCAATAGAACGAACAATAGTACAGAGGATCTCTCTGTTTCAATTGATTTCTATCAAGTGCCTCTTGACAGACAAAGCATAGAATTTTCAAGAGTAAAAATTGACTCTTCAGAATTCCATACATTATCTAATCTCGATACAGCTTGAGGAAAATCTTATCACAATCACAATACAATCTCATCAAACTGTATTACAATGATACATCTATTCTTTCTTTTCTCACTGTTTGATTTTCAACATCTTTCCATACAGAAACTACAAATCTGACTACACACTGTGTTTTTCAATTTTCAACATTTAAGTGAAAAGAATAGACTTTCACTCGACTTTTATGGTAATTCCCTTGTTTCAAGTTTGTTTTTCTGTCATGATAGAACCCTAATCTCACTGTTTTTGGCTTTTTGCAGAAAACATCATTACATATTGGAAGTATTACCACTATTGCTCAAATTTCACTTTTCCAGAAAGTTATACAAGGTTGATTTCAGGTTACAGAATAACTGTCAAGTAACAGTTCTGATGTTGCAAAGATCATAACTTTATTTATGTTGAGGATAGAAGAACAATTTCCAAGAATAGAGGTGTGACAAAACATATCTTCACTAGAAGCCTGCACATGAAGTGCTTACACAAAAGCAGTGAGAACTCATCTTTTAAAATAGAAAATGATAACCATTTTACCCTGACAGAACCAACAATGTAACTGAAGTATAAATTTAGCAAATGAAACCCCTTTCAGAGTATACCCAAAAGTAATAATGAAGAGTACATATTCCATAAGGATTTTGACCAAGAAGCTACTACAAAAATGAAATAACTGAAACCCCAAACAACATGTAATCGAAATTAATTAATCATGCACTATAACAGTTACCCACAATTCCAAGTGAGGCTGAGAGAATATTCCATGAACTGTACCCATTATAGTGGTTACACTTCTTAAGAAACTGAAACCACTATGAAGTGTGACTGAAGTAACTTCACAGAACCTTTATCCATGAACCCAGATAAACAAATGAAGAGATTCGATGACATTATTAATACCCACAACCAGAAATCACAATTCCTTTAAAAACTGTCATAATAACCTTTAAAAGAAATTGCAGTCACGTTTTTGTTTTTAAAAATAAACATTTCAAACTTTTCTCTAGAAAGCAATTGACATTTTTCATTTTTCTGTTTTCAAAAGAGAGAAAAACATGGCTCGAAATAACCTTTACTGAGCTAAAACAGATCTGCAAACCAGACAAGGAACAAATACCTGGCAAACGAAGTTGCTGTCAAAGAATGGATTACCAGATCTGCAAAGGAGAAGAAAAAAACGGCCACACAACCTTCCAAACTCGTGCCTACACCCAGTGGCTAGAAGCTGACACAAAGAGCAACCATTTTGATGGTCTTCTTACTACTCCCAATCATTGTCCAAGAAAAAAAATGCCAGGGATAACAAAGAAATGACCTAGAGCAATGATTCATGGTGGCGGCTAGTAGGGTTCCAAACAGAAACGTGAAAAAAATGAAATGAAAACAGTTTGCCCTAATCTTCCAATGCAAGCAAAATGAATTCCTTTGCAAATGATGATAAGCTTTTGGAGTCCGAGAGGATAGTTAATGAATTATCAAAAATTCTTTGATAGATTTTGAGATCCGCTCTCTTACTGCACAGCCGCGGTCTTACTTCGGACTACTCGCGGTATAGCGGTAGCTCCTTGTGAACTGCTAATTGTTTCCACCGCGTTACCATAGTTAACATCCTAACTGCTCGCGATACAGTGGTAGCTGTCCTACTTGCCACTGACGGTTTACCCGCACTACTGCAGTTACACTGATGACAACCCGCGGTGTAGCGGTAGCTGTTATGCTTGCCGCTGGCGGTTTCCACTGCACTACCGCAGTCACTGGCTTAACTGTCAGCAGTACCGCAGTAAGACCTTTTGAAGCTGCGGTCTTACCAAAGTCAAACATGCCTATTGTCGGCCTTGAGGCCCGATATAAATGACAACCAATAAACCCAAGTCAAATGCAAATAGAAGATCGAATATAAAGCCTTTACCCAAGGTCTAGTGCCACCTTGATATGTTCAATGCTATATTATGTGCCATTTCCAAATGAAGTCAAATGAAGTCCAAAGACTTATGATGAATAGAGAAGACTTGATGAATATTAAGATGCTTGTAACTGATCAAGCATAAGTAATCAACCTGTAAAAGAATTGATCAAGCCAGTCACTTGTAAACAAGTGAAGTACTGAAACACAAATGTTAAACCAGAAATGTATCACCTGATCAATGGTGCAAATAACTTGTAATCAGAATACCTCAACCGAGATCTACACATGGACCCAAGATATCAGAGCCACCAAGATAATATAAATAATGAAGTAAATGTGCCAGTCAGAATAGTAGATCAACTGAGAAGATAACTATCAAGATGCCAGAGAATCACAAAGTGACATCAAGGACAAAAATAACATAAGAGTGATTCAACACTTTGATCATCCCCTGAGACATCTTAGGTTAGTCCTTAGGCATCCGTCGCAATAAAATGGCAACCCGTTTGCCCATCTATCTCATCATTGAGTCAAGTCTGTCGCTAGTCGAACTATGTGGTCTCTGCGTGTATAACGTAGGCAAGGCTAATCTATGGATCAACTCCCGAGACCCCTAGGATAAGTCTTTTAGTTAGTCCCTTCGTCGTAAATCTTGAAAATACCAAAAAACATTGAAAAATGTGAAAGTACCAAAAATATTTGTAAAACATCTCAAAAATACCAAAAACAACCTCAAAATATCTAAAAAATCCAAAATGGTGCATCCATCTCATCTCGCCTTCACCCGCGACTTTCATCATTCCTAATATATCAATCATCATCATCACCCTTTGGTGAGTTAGTCAGAAGCAAGTCTAGCAGGTTCAAAAGTGAACACCCTAATCGTCAAAGTCTCAAAAGTCTAAATCAATAAGCAAGCAAGTTGGTCAACTCGGAGTATCAATAGCTTATCATCCAATCAATCCCATCAAAACCCTGATCACAACATGTCCTAGGATGAATCCTTCCCATGATGGACATAAGCATTAGGTACCTCACAGTAGTTTAGTCTTGGCTAGTGGTATGAAGAACATTAGCTTGTTTGGTTTTCTTTATTTGGTCTTTTATTGGCTTATCTTATTTTGTGCTCATTCCAAGGACCTGTCGATGATGCCTAAACAAAATAGGTTTAGAGAGAAATGAATGGGGCAAAGATTGTCATCTCTTTTTTTATCTACTATGCTTGTGGGATACACTTAAAAAATAACTTAGTCATATGTATTTTGTTTGGTCTGTGGAGAGGATTTTTTAGATATCTTGTTGACCACATAGGAAAGCTTGCTTTCCTATGTTTTGGCCTAAGACATTTAGAATGTTTGAACTACATCCTGAATGAAGTATGCATGCTAAGTGTGAACAAGAATAC